>CM028329.1:4540735-5740735 GCA_016647705.1 Eucommia ulmoides
AAAGGGGAAGGCTCTCAAACTTTCCACCCTTAAAATTTTCTAAGGCATGGAAATGGCCACGCACAAGAACCTACGGGCTCTCAGCTCGGACTAAATTCAAAAGGGGAAGGCTCTCAAACTTTCCACCCTGAAAATTTTCTAAGGCATAGAAATGGCCGAGCTCACGACCCTACGAACTCTCAGCTCGGACAAAATCAAAAGGGGGAAGGCTCTCAAACTTCCCACCCTGAAAATTTTCCAATGCATGGAAATGGCCGAGCTCACGACCCTACGGGCACTCTGCTCGGACAAAATTCAAAGGGGAAGGCTCTCAAACTCCCCACCCTGAAAATTTTCTAAGGCCTGGAAATAGCCGAGCTCACGACCCTATGGGCTCTCAGCTCAGACAAAATTCAAACGGGGGAAGGCTCTCAAACTTCCCCACCCTGAAAATTTTCAAAGGCATGGCAATGGCCAAGCTCACGACCCTACGGGCACTCAGCTCGGACAAAATTCAAAAGGGGAAGGCTCTCAAACTCCCACACTGAAAATTTTCTAAGGCATGGAAATGGCCGAGCTCACGACCCTACGGACTCTCAGCTCGGACAAAATCAAAAGGGGGAAGGCTCTCAAACTTTCTAAGGCATGGAAATGGCCGAGCTGATGACGTTACGGGCTATCAACTCGGATAAAATTCAAAAAGGGAAGGCTCTCAAACTTCCCACCCTGAAAATTTTTTAAGGCATGGAAATGGCCGAGCTCACGACCCTACGGCTTCTCAGCTCAGACAAAATTCAAAAGGGGAAGGCTCTCAAACTTCTCTCCCTGAAAACTTTTTAGGGCATGGAAATGGCCGAGCTCACGACCCTATGGGCTCTCAGCTCGGACAAAATTCAAACGGTTAAGGCTCTCAAACTTCCCACCTTGAAATTTTCTAAGGCATGGAAATGGTCGAGTTCACGACCCTACGGGCACTCAGCTCGGACAAAATTCAAAAGGGGAAGGCTCTCAAACTCCCCACCCTGAAAATTTTCTAAGGCATGGAAATGGCCGAGCTCACGATCCTACGGGCTCTCAGCTCGGACAAAACTCAAAAGGGGAAGGCTCTCAAACTTTCCAGCCTGAAAATCTTCTAAGGCATGAAAATGGCCGAGCTCACGACCTTACGGGCTCTCAGCTCGGACAAAATTCAAAAGGGGAAGGCTCTCAAACTTCCCTCCCTGAAAATTTTCTAAGGCATGGAAATGGCCGAGCTCACGACCCAACGGACTCTCAGCTCGGACAAAATCAAAAGGGGGAAGACTCTCAGACTTCCCACCCTAAAAATTTTGTAAGGCATGAAAATGGCGGAGCTCACGACCCAACGGGCACTCAGCTCGGACAAAATTCAAAAGAGGAAGCCTCTCAAACTTTCCACCCTGAAAATTTTCTAAGGCATGGATATGGCCGAGCTCACGATCCTACGGGCTCTCAACTCGGACAAAATTTAAAAGGAGAAGGCTCTCAAACTTCCCACCCTGAAAATTTTCTAAGGCATGGAGATGGCCGAGCTCTCGACCCTATGGGCTCTCAGCTCGGACAAAATTCAAAATGGTAAGGCTCTCAAACTTCCCACCCAGAAAATTTTCAAAGGCATGGCAATGGCCAAGCTCACGACCCTAGGGGCACTCAGCTCGGACAAAATTCAAAAGGGGAAGGCTCTCAAACTCCCACCCTAAAAATTTTCTAAGGCATGGAAATGGCGGAGCTGACGACCCTATGGGCTCTCAGCTCGGACAAAATTCAAACGGGGAAGGCTCTCAAACTTCCCACCCTGAAAATTTTCTAAGGCATGGAAATAGCCGAGTTCACGACCCTACGGGCTCTTAGCTCGGACAAAATTCAAAAGGGGAAGGCTCTCAGACTCCCCACCCTGAAAATTTTCTAAGGCATGGAAATGGCCGAGCTCACGACCCTACGGGCTCTCAGCTCGGACAAAATTCAAAAGGGGAAGGCTCTCAAACTTTCCACCCTGAAAATTTTCTAAGGCATGGAAATGGCCGAGCTCACGACCCTATGGGCTCTCAGCTCGGACAAAATTCAAAAGGGGAAGGCTCTCAAACTTCCCACCCTGAAAATTTTCTAAGGCATGGAAATGGCCGAGCTCACGACCCTACGGGCTCTCAGCTCGGACAAAATTCAAAAGGGGAAGGCTCTCAAACTTCCCACCCTGAAAATTTTCTAAGGCATGGAAATGGCCGAGCTCACGACCCTACGGGCTCTCAGCTCGGACAAAATTCAAAAGGGGAAGGCTCTCAAACTTCCCACCCTGAAAATTTTCTAAGGCATGGAAATGGCCGAGCTCACGACCCTACGGGCTCTCAGCTCGGACAAAATTCAAAAGGGGAAGGCTCTCAAACTTCCCACCCTGAAAATTTTCTAAGGCATGGAAATGGCCGAGCTCACGACCCTACGGGCTCTCAGCTCGGACAAAATTCAAAAGGGGAAGGCTCTCAAACTTCCCACCCTGAAAATTTTCTAAGGCATGGAAATGGCCGAGCTCACGACCCTACGGGCTCTCAGCTCGGACAAAATTCAAAAGGGGAAGGCTCTCAAACTTCCCACCCTGAAAATTTTCTAAGGCATGGAAATGGCCGAGCTCACGACCCTACGGGCTCTCAGCTCGGACAAAATTCAAAAGGGGAAGGCTCTCAAACTTCCCACCCTGAAATTTTCTAAGGCATGGAAATGGCCGAGCTCACGACCCTACGGGCTCTCAGCTCGGACAAAATTCAAAAGGGGAAGGCTCTCAAACTTCCCACCCTGAAAATTTTCTAAGGCATGGAAATGGCCGAGCTCACGACCCTACGGGCTCTCAGCTCGGACAAAATTCAAAAGGGGAAGGCTCTCAAACTTCCCACCCTGAAAATTTTCTAAGGCATGGAAATGGCCGAGCTCACGACCCTACGGGCTCTCAGCTCGGACAAAATTCAAAAGGGGAAGGCTCTCAAACTTCCCACCCTGAAAATTTTCTAAGGCATGGAAATGGCCGAGCTCACGACCCTACGGGCTCTCAGCTCGGACAAAATTCAAAAGGGGAAGGCTCTCAAACTTCCCACCCTGAAAATTTTCTAAGGCATGGAAATGGCCGAGCTCACGACCCTACGGGCTCTCAGCTCGGACAAAATTCAAAAGGGGAAGGCTCTCAAACTTCCCACCCTGAAAATTTTCTAAGGCATGGAAATGGCCGAGCTCACGACCCTACGGGCTCTCAGCTCGGACAAAATTCAAAAGGGGAAGGCTCTCAAACTTCCCACCCTGAAAATTTTCTAAGGCATGGAAATGGCCGAGCTCACGACCCTACGGGCTCTCAGCTCGGACAAAATTCAAAAGGGGAAGGCTCTCAAACTTCCCACCCTGAAAATTTTCTAAGGCATGGAAATGGCCGAGCTCACGACCCTACGGGCTCTCAGCTCGGACAAAATTCAAAAGGGGAAGGCTCTCAAACTTCCCACCCTGAAAATTTTCTAAGGCATGGAAATGGCCGAGCTCACGACCCTACGGGCTCTCAGCTCGGACAAAATTCAAAAGGGGAAGGCTCTCAAACTTCCCACCCTGAAAATTTTCTAAGGCATGGAAATGGCCGAGCTCACGACCCTACGGGCTCTCAGCTCGGACAAAATTCAAAAGGGGAAGGCTCTCAAACTTCCCACCCTGAAAATTTTCTAAGGCATGGAAATGGCCGAGCTCACGACCCTACGGGCTCTCAGCTCGGACAAAATTCAAAAGGGGAAGGCTCTCAAACTTCCCACCCTGAAAATTTTCTAAGGCATGGAAATGGCCGAGCTCACGACCCTACGGGCTCTCAGCTCGGACAAAATTCAAAAGGGGAAGGCTCTCAAACTTCCCACCCTGAAAATTTTCTAAGGCATGGAAATGGCCGAGCTCACGACCCTACGGGCTCTCAGCTCGGACAAAATTCAAAAGGGGAAGGCTCTCAAACTTCCCACCCTGAAAATTTTCTAAGGCATGGAAATGGCCGAGCTCACGACCCTACGGGCTCTCAGCTCGGACAAAATTCAAAAGGGGAAGGCTCTCAAACTTCCCACCCTGAAAATTTTCTAAGGCATGGAAATGGCCGAGCTCACGACCCTACGGGCTCTCAGCTCGGACAAAATTCAAAAGGGAAGGCTCTCAAACTTCCCACCCTGAAAATTTTCTAAGGCATGGAAATGGCCGAGCTCACGACCCTACGGGCTCTCAGCTCGGACAAAATTCAAAAGGGGAAGGCTCTCAAACTTCCCACCCTGAAAATTTTCTAAGGCATGGAAATGGCCGAGCTCACGACCCTACGGGCTCTCAGCTCGGACAAAATTCAAAAGGGGAAGGCTCTCAAACTTCCCACCCTGAAAATTTTCTAAGGCATGGAAATGGCCGAGCTCACGACCCTACGGGCTCTCAGCTCGGACAAAATTCAAAAGGGGAAGGCTCTCAAACTTCCCACCCTGAAAATTTTCTAAGGCATGGAAATGGCCGAGCTCACGACCCTACGGGCTCTCAGCTCGGACAAAATTCAAAAGGGGAAGGCTCTCAAACTTCCCACCCTGAAAATTTTCTAAGGCATGGAAATGGCCGAGCTCACGACCCTACGGGCTCTCAGCTCGGACAAAATTCAAAAGGGGAAGGCTCTCAAACTTCCCACCCTGAAAATTTTCTAAGGCATGGAAATGGCCGAGCTCACGACCCTACGGGCTCTCAGCTCGGACAAAATTCAAAAGGGGAAGGCTCTCAAACTTCCCACCCTGAAAATTTTCTAAGGCATGGAAATGGCCGAGCTCACGACCCTACTGGGCTCTCAGCTCGGACAAAATTCAAAAGGGGAAGGCTCTCAAACTTCCCACCCTGAAAATTTTCTAAGGCATGGAAATGGCCGAGCTCACGACCCTACGGGCTCTCAGCTCGGACAAAATTCAAAAGGGGAAGGCTCTCAAACTTCCCACCCTGAAAATTTTCTAAGGCATGGAAATGGCCGAGCTCACGACCCTACGGGCTCTCAGCTCGGACAAAATTCAAAAGGGGAAGGCTCTCAAACTTCCCACCCTGAAAATTTTCTAAGGCATGGAAATGGCCGAGCTCACGACCCTACGGGCTCTCAGCTCGGACAAAATTCAAAAGGGGAAGGCTCTCAAACTTCCCACCCTGAAAATTTTCTAAGGCATGGAAATGGCCGAGCTCACGACCCTACGGGCTCTCAGCTCGGACAAAATTCAAAAGGGGAAGGCTCTCAAACTTCCCACCCTGAAAATTTTCTAAGGCATGGAAATGGCCGAGCTCACGACCCTACGGGCTCTCAGCTCGGACAAAATTCAAAAGGGGAAGGCTCTCAAACTTCCCACCCTGAAAATTTTCTAAGGCATGGAAATGGCCGAGCTCACGACCCTACGGGCTCTCAGCTCGGACAAAATTCAAAAGGGGAAGGCTCTCAAACTTCCCACCCTGAAAATTTTCTAAGGCATGGAAATGGCCGAGCTCACGACCCTACGGGCTCTCAGCTCGGACAAAATTCAAAAGGGGAAGGCTCTCAAACTTCCCACCCTGAAAATTTTCTAAGGCATGGAAATGGCCGAGCTCACGACCCTACAGGCTCTCAGATCGGACAAAATTCAAAAGGGGAAGGCTCTCAAACTTCCTACCCTGAAAATTTTCTAAGGCATGGAAATGGCCGACCTCACGACCCTATGGGCTCTCAGCTCGGACAAAATTCAAAAGGGGAAGGCTCTCAAACTTTCTACCTTGAAAATTTTCTAAGGCATGGAGATGGCCGAGCTCACGACCCTATGGGCTCTCAGCTCGGACAAAATTCAAAAGGGTAAGGCTCTCAAGCTTCCCACCCTGAAAATTTTCTAAGGCATGGCAATGGCCAAGCTCACGACCCTACGGGCACTCAGCTCGGACAAAATTCAAAAGGGGAAGGCTCTCAAACTCCCCACACTGAAAATTTTCTAAGGCATGGAAATGGCCGAGCTCACGACCCTATGGGCTCTCAGCTCGGACAAAATTCAAAAGGGGAAGACTCTCAAACTTCCCACCCTGAAAATTTTCTAAGGCATGGAAATGGCCGAGCTCACAACCTTACGGGCTCTCAGCTCGGACAAAATTCAAAAGGGGAAGGCTCTCAAACTTCCCACCCTGAAAATTTTCTAAGCCATGGAAATGGCCGAGCTCACGACCCTATGGGCTCTCAGCTCTGACAAAATTCAAAAGGGGAAGGCTCTCAAACTTCCCACCCTGAAAATTTTCTAAGGAATGGAAATGGCCGAGCTCACGACCCTACGGGCTCTTAGCTCGGACAAAATTCAAAAGGGGAAGGCTCCCAAACTCCCCACCCTGAAAATTTTCTAAGGCATGGAAATGGCCGAGCTCACGACCCTACGGGCTCTCAGCTCGGACAAAATTCAAAAGGGGAAGGCTCTCAAACTTTCCACCCTGAAAATTTTCTAAGGCATGGAAATGGCCGAGCTCACGATCCTTTGGGCTCTCAGCTCAGACAAAATTCAAAAGGGGAAGGCTCTCAAACTTCCCACCCTGAAAATTTTCTAAGGCATGGAAATGGCCGAGCTCACCACCCTACGGGCTCTCAGCTCGGACAAAATTCAAAAGGGGAAGGCTCTCAAAATTCCCACCCTGAAAATTTTCTAAGGCATGAAAATGGTTGAGCTCACGACCCTACGGGCTCTCAGCTCGGACAAAATTCAAAAGGGGAAGGATCTCAAACTTCCCTCTCTGAAAATTTTCTAAGGCATGGAAATGGCCGAGCTCACGACCTTACGGGCTCTCAGCTCGGACAAAATTCAAAAGGGGAACGCTCTCAAACTTCCCACCCTAAAAATTTTCTAAGGCATGGAAATGGCCGAGCTCACGACCCTACGGACTCTCAGCTCGGACAAAATCAAAAGGGGGAAGACTCTCAAACTTCCCACCCTGAAAATTTTCCAAGGCATGGAAATGGCCGAGCTCACGACCCTACGGGCTCTCAGCTCAGACGAAATTCAAAAGGGAAAGGCTCTCAAACTTTCCACCCTGAAAATTTTCTAAGGCATGGAAATGGCCGAGCTCACCACCCTACGAGCTCTCAGCTCGGACAAAATTCAAAGGGGGAAGGCTCTCAAACTTCCCACCCTGAAAATTTTCTAAGGCTTGGAAATGGCCGAGCTCACGACCTTACGGGCTCTCAACTCGGATAAAATTCAAAAGGGGAAGGCTCTCAAACTTTCCACCCTGAAAATTTTCTGAGGCATGGCAACGGCCGAGCTCACGACCCTACGGGAACTCAGCTCAGACAAAATTCAAAAGGGGAAGGCTCTCAAACTTCCCACTCTGAGAATTTTCTAAGGCATGGAAATGGCCGAGCTCACGACCCTTCGGGCTCTCAGCTCGGACAAAATTCAAAATGGGAAGGCTCTCAAACTTCCCACCCTGAAAATTTTCTAAGGCATGGAAATGGCCGAGCTCACGACCCTATGGGCTCTCAGCTAGGACAAAATTCAAACGGGGAAGGCTCTCAAACTTCCCCCCCTGAAAATTTTCTAAGGCATGGAAATGGCCGAGCTCACGACCCTACGGGCTCTCAGCTCGGACAAAATTCAAAAGGGGAAGGCTCTCAAACTTCCCACCGTGAAAATTTTCTAAGGCATGGAGATGGCCGAGCTCACGACCCTATGGGCTCTCAGCTCGGACAAAATTCGAAAAGGGAAGGCTCTCAAACTTCCCACCCTGAAAATTTTCTAATGCATGGAAATGGCCGGGCTCACGACCCTACGGGCTCCAGCTCGGACAAAATTCAAAAGGGGAAGGCTCTCAAGCTTCCCACCCTGAAAATTTTCTAAGGCATGGAGATGGCCGAGCTCACAACCCTACGGGCTCTCAGCTCGGACAAAATTCAAAAGGGGAAGGCTCTCAAACTTCCCACCCTGAAAATTTTCTAAGGCATGGAGATGGCCGAGCTCACAACCCTACGGGCTCTTAGCTCGGACAAAATTCAAAAGGGGAAGGCTCTCAAACTTCCCTCCCTGAAAATTTTTTAAGGCATGGAGATGGCCGAGCTCTCGATCCTTCGGGCTCTCAGCTCGGACAAAATTCCAAAGGGGAAGGCTCTCAAACTTCCCACCCTGGAAATTTTCTAAGGCATGGAAATGGCCGAGCTCACGACCCTACGGGCTCTCAGCTCGGATAAAATTCAAAAGGGGAATGCTCTCAAACTTCCCACCCTAAAAATTTTCTAAGGCATTGCAGTGGCCGAGCTCACGACCCTACGATCTCTCATCTCGGACAACATCCCAAGAGGGAAGCCTCTCCACCTTCCCACACTCAAACAGTTCAGAGGCAGTAACACTGGCCGGCCTCCCGACTTGCTGGACTCTCAGCTCGGCCAACTTCCCAACAAAAAAAAAAAAAAAAAACGGGCAACGTTCCCCAGCCTCTACTCTTTCTCTTTCGTTTTCCAGTCGCTTCTCCCCTCAGGGATCTGTAGAATGTCAGTATCACATTTTTACCCCGATGTCCTCACCTCCTGCTTCTTACTTCCTCCTTCAAAATCCCGAGTCCATCACGTTTCACTCCTGCCCTCGGGACTTGAGGGGCAACTGATATAGGCAAATCTGGTAAGGGACATCACGGGGTCAAAAGTTCACCCAATTATAGAAAAACGACCGGAATGGGGGCTAAAGAACCCCTCAGTACCGAGCTGAGGTGTCCCCCAGCCGAACTGAGGGTCGTCGCAGTGAAGAGATCAGGACCGAAGAGCTGAGGTCCGACCTCCCGAACTGACAATCTTTGGCACTCTTTACTCGCCACCATAGCACTCGGGAGTTCGCCAGGCCGGTGTGAGGCCATGGCCCATGGGCCTCCAGTTATGGGCTCAAAAGCCAGCCCAGAGGATTAAAGGGTTGACATGTCTGCTCATTGGTTGTCCAGCAGATTAGGCTAATTAACCTGAGCTCCTCTCCCCTAAATTCGTGGCACTAATCAAGTGCTGGCGCCTATAAATACACTGGGGCATCCACTGCCCAAAGGTACGTGACTACTACTGAATTCAATCTATACTTTTAGCCCTCCACTTCGGAATACTTATCTTCACGCCGAAGGGACTTACTGGGAAGCACCCCAGTAGGTCTTTGTGCAGGTACTGTGTGCAGAAGATTGGAGCCCTGCTCGGAGCCCGTCACCACCCCTGAACTCAGCTTGCTGTTGTCTTATCGGTCGCCCTTCGCCTCAGGTATTCTCCCTGGACTATACTGTTAGCCAGCACCACTTTTTGGCATCAACAGACTTGTACAAGACGATAATTCTCCCGATAAACACGCTTGAGAGAAAATCTAATATGTGGCATTGGATGTTATTCGCATTCGAGACTAAGCATGGAACATTAAAGCACTACAACTCGCTATTCTGTCGTTGTTTGCGTGATACATATTTTAACAACATTAAGCTTATAGAAATATTTGATATTTGTTTGCGCATGTATTGGTAGTGAGTTGATACTGACAAGTCTACATCATGTGCCACACGGATATGAAAGTAGTTGTACAGCAACCATTGCCTAATTATTGTGTTGTAGACGTTATTACTGTACAACAACATTTGTATTCCATATCCCTCCTTCCCCCATATTGCTATTTCGTTTTGTTGTTGTACTACAATGTTTACTCCTCTCCCAATCATTCATTGTTATCATACATTAATATTTGCCCCCATGTTCCTATATCATATGCTGTTATTTTTAATTGTTACTGTTTAGCAACCTTCATTATCCTCCATCCTACTAAGTTATATTATTTAGCTTTGTTATGTGCTCAATGTTAAATTATGATTTCTTATTAAAAAATTTAGAAGAATTATATTACTGACTACTTCAATCGGTATGCAACTGAGTTGAGCGCTTCAACACAAGAACGATTAATATCATTGGAGTCAGTTTGGGAAACACCTCAGCAACAAAAAATGACAGATTTACTCTTATAAAGATTTAGAAATAACATTTGTTTTGAAGGGATTTACAAATCCCTCTTGTTCTCTTATTTTATAAATCAATGAAATTCATAAATTTCTTTTCATAGTACCCAAACAAAGAATTTTCTTAAATATAATTTGTGAAATCTCTTGCCCAAATGAATTTCTCCCTTAAATTATCTTATCCAAACACAACCTTATGTGCAATGAAGCTTAGTATAATTAATCCCCCACCCCCATTGGAGAAAAAAGGTATTTTGTCGTCAAGTACTACTAAGGCTTAGTTTTGCATTCCATGACTTTTAAAAAAGAGTTGTTGAAAAGAAATTATTAAAAATTAGTTGTTGAAAATAAATTGTGAAATGTTTGATAAATCTGTCAAAACAAAGTTTTGAAAATGAGAAACATGTAACGAGCATTTGGTAAACATTTATTGTAAAACGTCAGAAGATTATTAAATTACTAAAATATGCATATGTTAAATTAATTAAGTAGAAAAATAAGATACATATAAAAAAAAATACTTATATAAATAGATGATGAATATTAAAGTTTACAATTAAAAATATCTTATATGATGGGAATAAAAAAATTATATATTATAAAATAAAAAACAATTTTTTGCACTTTGCACCTCCTGAAGTTTCAAAAAAATTCAATTTAGATCATGTTCTTTCTATTTCAACATATTAAACTTTAAAGTATTCAAATCGTGTCAAGTTACTCATTTCATCATTTTTATGATAGAATTCATCCGCTTAGGTGATTTCGTGCTTGATACGTGGTTGATTTCCTTCATAAAAAATGATGAAATGATTGATTTGACATGATTTGGATACTTTAGCGTTTAATGTGTTCAAATTGAAAGTATAGGGATTAAAGTGGAATTTCTCAAAAACTTCAAGGCTACAAAGTTGAAAAACCTCAAAAAAATTATTACATATTTCAAATAATAAACAAAATATCATTAAATAAAAAATATTAAAAAAAAATAGTTTTGTAATAAGAAAATAAAAGTAATTTGGTCATACGAAAGTTCATCACTTAAAAAGAGCTTTTTTTTTTACTTTTAAAACGCTTTTCTCCTGACCTTTAAAGGCATCCCAAAAAGGAAGAAACTCACGTGTGATTTAAAAAAAAATATTAAACACACTTTTATCGGCTTCTTTTTTTTAACAGAATAAACGTCCCAAAAAATAGGACAAACTAAGCTTAAAATAATTTCTTTTTGCATAAATCTCATTGACTTAAACCCTATTTGATAATGCAATTAGGTATTTATCAAATTAAGTACGTCTGATAATAAAATTAAGTAATCATTTAAAAATTATTTAAAATTTTAAGTGATGTACGATTAACTTTTTTTTTTTTAGCACTTATCCCTTAATACCATAAAATATCTAATTACCATAACCAATATTTTACACTAATACTGTAAAATCTCACAAAAAAATTCTATATATAAAAAATTATAGATAGAGAAAATACTAAATGAGAAAAAATAGAGAGAGGGTTATAGAGAAAAAATATTTAATACCATAAAATATCTAATTACCATAACCAATATTTTACACTAATACTGTAAAATCTCACAAAAAAATTCTATATATAAAAAATTATAGATAGAGAAAATACTAAATGAGAAAAAATAGAGAGAGGGTTATAGAGAAAAAATATTTTGTTGAAAATTATGGTGAAAATATTAGTTTCAATTAATATAATTAAATATTAATTAATATTACTTTCAATAAATATTTCTCTAACATGTCACAAATATATATACAATGAATTAATACTCATAAAAATTAAAATAAACTCTTAGTGAAATTTGTTGTTAAATGTAACTTACATAAAAAATTACAAAAAAATAATTCACAACAAATATTCAGATACCAAATATATGCGACAGTAAATATTCTAAATTATGAGGACAAATATTGTAAAACATTAACAAACATTACAAAATTATATTCTTCAAAAAATATAGTAAAATACATGAATCCAATAAATAAATAAAATTACACTTACAGTTCTTTACCAATGACAAACTCAAAAATTTATACTGATCAAGGCTATCGTTTAACGATATTTCCTTAACGCAAATTTTGCCTCCGCTACAGTGCTTACGGTTACTCATACGTTTGCTTCCTAGGATACAACGATCACAACCTTTGATACAAGCACTCAAAATCAAAAGATCCGGCGAACAAAACAAATGTTGAACTTTTTTTCAAGAATAAACTAACATAGATTCAAGTGTATATGTAATCCAAGATGTCCAAAGTTTCAGCCTAGATAATAATGCAAACTTGTTTATTTATAGAGTAACAAATAAGTAATTACAACACACCAAAAGTCTCACTTTAAAGCCATCAAGAACACTTTAAGGCCATTAAAACTTAATCACATATAACTCCTTATGAAAAAATGAGTTATAAATATGAAAAGACAAGTCTTGTTTGACTAGGAAAATTATTAGAATCAATTAAAAGAAAATTCTAGAAAGAATTCTCTCTACTTGGATCAACTCAAATCCAAACTCAAACCCAGGACCCATGACACGACTCGAATCCACAATCCAAAATGGATTATCAAAGTGGTTAAGTGTTGCTCATTAACCAATGTGAAATTACTCATTTTACATTCTTCATTCAATTTCATGGGACTACTTTGAAAGACAATTTCTCATTCACATCTTAATGATTTTTCACAAATTAATATTTCACATTCATCTTCTCACTAGAATAACGTATTGATATATAAAAAATATATCAATCAATAATTAAATCACATTAAAATAATTAGACTTAAAATAGTCAAAAATCGCTTTTTTCTAACATATTTTAGAAAAATAAAGTTGTAAAAAATATTCTATGAATAAAAATTTGTACAAAAATAAATTTTTTTAAGTTAAAAATATTAAACTATTGATTACTTATTACATTTAGCACTTATAATTTTATTTAAAATTTAAGCGGTTATCAAACATGGTAATAAAAGTATACCAACGTGACTTTAGATTTGTAGTTAAAGGAAAAATTTGGCCAATAAAAATTAACAAATAGAATTTTAAACAGTAAAATTTGGTTAATTATACTCTCATGACTTGATCAGTGGTACCTAAACTTATTAAACAAAAAGGATTTAATAATAAGCATTATAATGGTAATTTCGCAGTGAGCTGTTTAGGATGGCGATTTCGTAATTCTTGCTCTGTTTTTGTCCTTTTATTTTGGTAATTTTGTTATTCTTTTTCAAATTTGCCGGTAATTGTAATTTCGCAACATGTAATGGCAATTTGGTAAATCTATGTTGTTTCGGTCCATTTTCGTAATTGAGATGGTGGAGCTTAGAAGCTTCCATGTCCTCCGGTCTGATAGTGGGGATGAGAAACGAAGGACACAATGTGAGAGAGAGATTATTTCTTAAGTAGATGCTAATAGGTATCTAATTCGTATAGTCTCGGATACGAGATTATATGAGATTACCCAAATAAGCAATCATACAAGTGGGTAATTCCTGAAATCTTTAGCAAAATACCTATCAGCATATAATTACTAAAAAGTCATGAATGGAAAAAAAAAATTGTTGTTGATTTGTTGCTTATTGGCATGACGGATAAGAACTTGATCTTGGGTTCGAATCTTCTCGCAAAATTATCGAGATAAACACATTCAATTTCCGACCAAACGGAGCTTTATTGGCCCTCGAATACGGTGTAAAAATGGTGATAAGTATTGAGAGAAGCTCATATCTTGACCTAACAGGCTTATTCATCAGATTAAATGTGTTTGATAAAGTTATGGAGATTCTTTAGAAAATGGCTTTAAATGGAGTCTTTCTGGGAACCCATTTCAAATAAGTCCTTGTTTATCAGCTTGGAATTGGTAATAATCCTGCTTATGCATCGAAAATGTTTAAGGGTCAGTTATCGGGAGGTCCTCAAAAGAGGACAAAATTACAACATAGACATTTTCCAAAAACATGTTACCAAATAGTCTTTTTCGTTTTTTGGACAATTTTACCCCTCCATTACTATTTATCTGGGATTTATTACAGTCGCGAAAAAACTCTCTTTCTATAGTATCGCAACTCCAAATCCATCCTCTAATCAACAAAAACAGATGGATTCATTGCATAAATCTCAATAAAAATACATATTCATCATTGATTCTTACCGACGAGAACAATAATATCTGGAAAAAATTCAAACAGATCTCGATTTCCTTACCATCGCAATTCAAAAATCTTTCATCAAATTACCAAAAAACACATCGATTAGTCGTTGATGGTAACTATGAACAGATCGATTGCTAAATTCATTAGATAAAAGATCTAAAATCTGTAACATCCGAAGAGATCGATTATAAAGTAACGAACATAAGATGAACGCCTTGTTATATTCAACATCGTTATATCCACAACAGAATATGTAGGCTTCGAGCAAAAAACAAACAAAATTAAATATAAAAAATCTAAACGAAATTCTTATGTGCAATACGAGTTGATGTTAAATATAACATAAGGTCATGTTATATTCAACATCGTTAAATTTTGAATTAAAAATAGTTTAATATTTTCATATTACCAAATCTGTGTTGAATATAATATCATGTTATATTCAACATGATATCATCATATTTTAAACCATGATAATTCTTAAAAAAATACGAAAAATATTTTGGAAAAAAAGAAATAATATTTGTAAATAAAACCTTGTTGAATATAACACGATCGTGTTATATTTCAACATGGTATCATATTATATTCAAATGAAAAAATGAATACAACAAATCAATATCATGTTGAAAATAATATAATGTTATATTCAACATCACATATTATCATAAAAACACAAAACAACCACTGTAGAACTCTTTCAAAAAATTAATGCATCACATTAAAAAAATAACATCATGTTATATTCAACATCACACTGTTGCATAATTAATTCAAAAATCTTAATTCACACAATTGGAATCTTGAAAACTCTACAAGTATTTGAATCAGTGTAATGTTGAATATAACATCATGTTATAATCAACTTCACACTGTTGCACAATTTATTCAAAAATCTTGATCCACGCAATTAAAATCTTGATACAAGCCATTTCCTTTGAAAATAATACCGTGTTGAATATAACCCGAGATCGTGTTATATTCAACATATTATCATGTTGTATTAAACAATCTCAACTACACATACAAATCCGTTTGGAGAGAAAATCAGATCATCGACAAATAGAGAAAACAAGCCAAAACTTTCTAGAAACAAAAGAAAAAACCAAAATCAAATCGGCGATGGGTAATGATAACGAACCTTCATCAATCGGGAAATTTAAGCATAAACTCTTGAAATTGAGAAGCGAATGCAAACAATAAGTGAATAAACGAACGTACAATGAGATCTACAGAGATTTTTTGAGGTTGACGAAACATGAAAAAGCACAAGCCGACGAATCGTCAATGCCAACGAATCGATGAATCGTCAATGCCGACGAAGACGAAGCCTGAAGTTGACAATTGATGTGAAGCTCACGGGAGGGCAAAATTGTTCAAGAAAAAAGTCTACTTAAAAAAAATTAACTATTTGGTAACAATTGCCGCATACCATAGGACTATTCGGTGCAAAATAAAACCAGTGGGACCATCTTGTAGTTTCAACCTTTTAACTAAATTATATGGTAGTTTTTCCAATGTTTAATTCATTGCCTAATGATCATAAAAACACTACCACTTACACTTTCTTAGGATCCTTACTATATTTATCTGTTTGGGATTCTTCTGCATCTTTCTATTTACTCTTTCAAATTCATTGGATTCAGCCGACAGAAGATCCAGATTGTATATAGAGATTCTCTTTCAAAAAAGGCATTCCAATTTTTGAAATTGAATTAGTCTACTTTCCATTTGTGCAACCTCCATTCTGCCCAGTAATCAGGCCTCTGATACAACGCACGTGCCATCCCCCTAGTTCTCTAAAAGAAAAAAGAAAAAAAAGGAGGGGGGGGGGGGGACGCACACAAACACAAAGGATCTATATTGGAAGTGGTTTTTCGAATCTTCTAATACGGGCCATGGCCCGCACTATGGCCCCACATCCTCCCAAAGGACTATCCTAATTGTAGGCAAAAATCAATCTCTATTCTTACAACAATTCCAACCCATTAATAATTACTATTTACATAATTAAATTTAAATTCCAATCTAATAGTCATCACTTTAACTATTTTACCTAAAA
This sequence comes from Eucommia ulmoides, assembly GCA_016647705.1. NCBI lineage: Eukaryota > Viridiplantae > Streptophyta > Magnoliopsida > Garryales > Eucommiaceae > Eucommia > Eucommia ulmoides. The sequence continues at coordinate 4,556,943 of CM028329.1, forward strand.
ACTATTTTCACTTAGAGTAGAGAAATTAACTAAAAATTGGTGGAAACATTAAGTTACCAATTTACCTATTCAACAACAATATTATCTACTTCAACTCACTTGATTAATTATTGCTTAGGAAAAATTAAAATTGAAATATTAATAACTAATTCATTTGGTTAACATGATTGGAGTACAATTTCAAATATCTATTAACCAAAAATATTAGAATACAATTTCAAATATCTATTAACTGAAAAACCTCATATTTTGTTTAAAAATGTTGAATTGTATCTTTTCATTCATATCATTTCAATCATACAAGATGTGTATATATAGCTTGATTTTAGACATAAAACCCTATAATCAAACTATCATATCTCTCAATTATCCCAATTACAATCTCAATCAAATCTCTAATATAGGAAGATAGAATTAGTCTACATTAGGAAGATTGAATTATTCAACACTCCTCCTCAAGTTGGTGCATGGATATTCCACATACTCAACTTGTCTAAAAACTTTAAGAATACTTGATTTGAAATATAATTAATGCACCGCTTCTCAACCACTCAACTACCATTCATTAATATCATCTTCCCAACTACTTTCATTTGTTATTCAACTAATTATGTATAAATATGTGTAATTGTATGTGTAATGGAGAAAGACAATAAGATTGAGTTCTACTCATCCTTTCCAATTGAAACCATGTGTAATTAATTGTGTTTTATGTTGTGTTGATTCTAAACAAATTGCAATTCAACTTTTGCGGTTTTTTATTTAAATAAATGATTTCATCTTTTATATTAATGCTTGGATTTTTATTGCAAAACAAGTAATATCTTTTTATTATATATTTTTCATTAAATTGTATACATATAATGCTTAAGAATTACAGTTTTTTTAAAAATTAGAAAAACCAACTTAAGATTTACATCGAGCTTAATTTAAAATCTTAAGAGGATAGTAAGATCCGGATTTAAAACTATCGCTCAAAATTTGGAATCAACACAATAATAGAATTAATTAATTATGCATCTATGGATTCCGAAATCCTAGTATTTTTTCATATTCTAATTAGTTAAATTACTTATTTCACTGTTTATCTAGTTTTTTTCATTCCTTAATCATAAAACAAAATCATCTTCAACTATATTATAATTAAATCAACTTAGACGGATTAATTATTTTTCTTGTAATAGTAATCCTCATGGGATCGACCTCACTTCCGTTAATGTTTGCTACATCTGATTTATGCGCTTGCGAATAATAATTTAAAACAAGACAGAATACGTTTTTGCCCACAACAAAGCCCACCAGTATTAGAAGCCCGAAATCTATCCAACATGGGAATCGGGTTTGCGAGTATAATCAAAGCGCAGCGCTTAGTGTAGCAGGGTGAGTCACCACCAAATCGGTAGAGAATATTCGCTTGACGTGGAGGACATGCAAATTACATAACAATCATCACGCCATAACAAATTTAGTGACTAGGCATCTCACAGGAAGCATTACTCCATATTTGGATCCTTGTACTTGGTTTCATACCTTTTTGTCCATCTGATACTAACTCTTACCCTGGAGGTTCTTCGTCGGAATTTGCCTCCCGGTGTTAAGAATTTGTGCAAGAGCCCTCCGAGGCAACATGTGGGACCCACTTGGGTGGTGGGCTGATTTGTCGGACGTACTGCCCCGGATAGCGGGATGAGGGGCTGGTGGAGATTCTCCGTAGGTTGTGCAAGGGGATCCGACTTGGGAGCTTTCGACATGATCTGTACGGACAAGGGGGGTGGATTACTGCTGGGGTCAAGCGCTTGGTCAGCCTGGCGGATTTCCTTCCCAAACCTTGTGATCATCAAGTTTTAACCTCGTAGGGAGCTGATGACCAGGGGAGGCTTTTAGTGCGTTCCCACGGACGGCGCCAAACTGTTGATGTCAAAAAGTGGTGACAGGTCAACAGTATGGTCTGGAAGGATATCGGGGACACAGGACCGCTGATGGTGTAATTAACTGAGTGAATTTAGGGGTGATGACGATCTCCAAGCTGAGCTCCACTCTTTCACTCCGAGCACCTACACAAAGACCCACCGGGGTTGTGCCCGGTGAAGTCCCTCCACCGTGAGAGTAAGTATCTGGGGGATAAGGGCTAAAAGTGTTATAATCTCAGTAGAGAAGATGTACAGTTGGACAATGGGTGCCATGGTGTATTTATAGGCGCCAGTGCTTGATTAGTGCCGCGAAATTAGGGAGTCAAGCTTGGGTTAATTAACCTAGTCCGTTGGGCAGCCAATGAGTAGGCGGATTAGTGCTCTAATCGTCTGGGCTGGGCTTTTGGGCCCACATGTAGAGGCCTATGGGCCGGAACCTCATGACGGCCAATTGTTCGAGTTCGTCAGTCTAGATCGTATTCTATCAGACCGAATTTCTTCATCGAGATAATCCTCAGCCCAGCTCGGAGGGTGCCCCAGCTCAGCACTGAGGGGATTTCAGCTCCATGCCCGGTATTGAGGGGATTTTAGCTCGTAGCCCGGTGCTGAGGGGATTTCAGCTCCTAGCTCGGTGTTAAGGGAATTACAGCTCCCAGCCCGGCCATTTTCCCATACTTGGGCGGATATTGACCACGTAGTACACCTGACGAGATTCCCCTATTTCAAATATATTTGACCTTTGGTTATAATTATCTTTGTTTAAGCAACCAACAATATATAAATCAATTACGTCATACTTGAGAAAAACTCATTTTTCACATATTTTTAGATATCGGATTATGAAGAAGGTATTTGTTGTGTTTATATGAAACAGTGGCTGAAGAATACTCTTCATTTCCTTTCTTGTCAGAACATCAATAAGGTTGCGTTTAGGTAAGGGATTTGGTAAATTATGGAATTTCAAAATCCTATCATTTAACAAATTCCTTGTTTGAATAATTCAACAAAATGAACAATTCTCAAAACCAAAAATAATAATTCAAATTGAGAGCTTAGATCAACCACAAAGCCCTAATTGGCTAACAAAACTTCAGTTGAATTCATATCAAACAAGCTAATCAAGAAATTCAAAGAAAAATCCAAATCTGAAAATATTGAAGGAAAGGTCGAAATAGGAATTGAATCCACTAGTACTAGAAGGCGAAGTGTGAATTAAAGGCCAGATCTGTAAGAGAAATTAGAAAGAGAAAAAGGAGCAAAAAATGTGACGAACAAGAATTGCGACGAACAAGAAATCGCAATCGACGAAGATCCGAGATCGACGATGCCCTACACCTAAATCGTAGTCGACGAAGAAGACAACGACGATGGAGACGAAAGGCGACGACCAAGAAGACAACGACAAAAATGAAGAAGACGAACCCTAGATCGACAACGGAGATGAAGAAGACGACGATGGAGACGACCAAGAAGAAGATGACGACGGCAGCGACCAAGAAGAAAACGACGATGGCGGCGACCAAGAACGATGGTCAAGAGCAAAAAGAGAGGAACGATGGTCAAGAGCAGGAAGAATTTGTCAAAAAATGAGTGAACGATGGTAAAGAGTGATGGTCAGGAGCGAACGATGGTCAAAAGCAGGAAGAGAGGATTTGTCAAATTCCACATCTCTCAAAGGGATTTCCAAATCCTCTTTCTACCACTATTTGGGATTTGAATGGATTTTACAATTCCCTCTCTCTTAAAACCCAAATAAAGAATTTGTCAAAAGAGAATTTTAAAATCCTCTAAACAAATTAAATCCTCTCTAGAAATCTCTTACCCAAACACAACCTAAGTATTCTCTTTTTAAATTAAAACTAGTTTTAGATGGGATGTAGAAAAAAATTATAATCAATTTTTAATATTAAAATATGAAATATATAGATATCATTTGATTATTTTGTTAGCAATATTCAAGAACGGATGTATAATTTTAGTGATTCATGACATTTTATAAATACTGAATATAAATATACTATTAACAATTACATGAATAATCATAAATGAAATAATATTTCTATAAGTTTACTTTTACTAATGTACTATAAAATAATAAACAAACAACTATAAATAAAGATTATTTTTATCAATTTTTACGAGTCAACAAATTTTAATTTAATTAATTCATATTGTATCTACTTTTTTTTTTGTGCAAATATTTTTTGAATCATAGTAAATTTTTTTTAAATAATTTTAAAATGTGGACCAAGAAAATTAATCATTTATTTGTGCATTAATTATGATAATAGGTCTTGGCCCACTATATCAAACCCTAGTCTCACTAGAAAAACCAAACTCTAGTCTCACTAGGAAAATCAAACCCTAACCTTATCAGGGTTACCCTAGTTATCTCTTATACATAGACTATCCGTATATCTATGTAATTATACATTTCTCATATATCCATAATATTCTCTCATGTTCTTTTAATATCATGTCTCTCAATTTTTCTAATATGGTATCAAGAGTCAACTCTTCCTGGCTTTATTCCTACTAAATTTTCCGCAACCTTAATCTTTTTAAGTCTTTCGTCATGCTGCCGCCCACCTCGTTTTCATCATTCAAGACCCCACCATCAGACTCGTTTTGTCAAAATGAGTTCAACAACACCAACATCACCGCCAATGAGGTTCTCGCACGCCCTCACGCATAATTAATCAAATCACCGTTGTCGCCGTAAGATCTGTTGACTGTTATAGGTCTCACCGCCGTTCTGGTATCACCGATGTCAATAACAATCACACCATCACCTTTGTCTTGATGAGATGATTCCAACGCCACCAAAATCACCCCGTTAGAGCTCTAACGCAACTTCACGCGCTACCAACAGTCATGTCACCTCCGTCAGATCTGTTGATTGTTACAAGTCTCACCATTGCTCCGATATCAACAACAATCACACCATCACCTTTGTCTAGACGAGCAATGTCAACACCACCGAAATCATCATCATCAGAGCTCCAACGCGCCTCCACATGCCACCAATAATCTAAGCACCACCGTCACTTTTGTTAACTGTTGCAGGCTTCAATATCGACCTCAATTCAATACCCACCATGCCATTAGATTCGTCTCGAAGCAACGAGCAAGATGCCATCAAAACCACGCCATTGGAGTCGTAACGCGTTTACATGCGCTGCCACTAATTACTAGTACCACCATGACCACCACTATTGTTATTTGGGCTTTACCATAACAACTGTTGCTCTAAAAATCATCACCGACCACACCATTTGAACCGCCTCATCAATACCACTCCAACACCACCAAAATCACCATCTTGGGAGTCCTCACTCGCTCTCACATGCTCCCTGAAGAATCTGCGACTCTACTGCATCACTCACGTGACGCTTCTACTTCACCAGTTCACCATGCCTAGTTTCTATTGAATGGTTTTCCTATTTATTTATTTTTTTATCAATTTTTTAAGATCTAAGGCCGATTCTTGGCTACTTTTGGCATTCTGAATCCATCGATGGCCTTTATTTACTCAAATTCGGATCGTAAAGTATAGTTCATTTTATAATGTTGATTCGGTTCATCACGGTGGTTTGACCGGTTTAAGAGTTCATCAATCGATTCTTCACGATTATAGAGCGATTCTTGGCTAATTTTTGCGTTCCGAATCCATCTATGGTATCCTTTACTCAAATTCAGACCATAAAGTATAGTTCCTTTTACATTGTTGATTCGGTTCATCATGGTGGTTTGACCAGTTCAAGGACTCATCAATTGGTTCTTCATAATTACAGATTGGTTCCTGGATAATTTCAATGTTTTGAATCTATCCGTGACCTTGATTTATCTAGATTCATATTATATTGTATACTTTATTTTATATTGTTAAACCGATTCATCGACGAAATCTAGAGGTTGTTCCTCCTTAACCACCACAAACACCACTATCCACTAGTTCAGGTTCATATCCAACGCTCATGATTCTACCCTGTTTATTCATCAAACTAACAACATTATCCTCATTCTACTGTATGTGGATGATATGATCATTACAGGAGATGATCAACGCGGAATCTCTGAATTCAAAAATTTTCTCAGTGGTCGATTCGAGATAAAATACCTTAGTTTGCTCACTTATTTTCTTGATCTTAAAATTTCAATTGGTTTAGATGGATACTTTCTCTCTCATACCAAATATGCATCAGACCTTCTTTCCAAGGCAGGCATCACTTACTCCACCACCGCCAACACTCATCTGGAGTGAAATATCAGACTTACTCCACTAGATGGTTCTTCTCTCTCGGATGTCACTCTCTATCGACAACTAGTTGGAAGTTTGGTATATCTTACAGTTACTCACCCGAACATCTCTTATGTCATTTATCAAGTCAGCTAATTCTTGTTCGCTCCTCGAACTAATTATTACTCAGTTGTTCTCCGCATTCTTCGGTATGTCAAGGGCACCTCATTTCATGGACTTTATTTCTCTGGCACAATCCGCTCCTACCTTACAGGCTTATTCTAATGTCGACTAGTTCGGAGATCCTATCAACAGACGTTTAACCACTGGTTACTGTTTCTTCCTAGGCAACTCTCTCATTTCCTAGTGAAGTAAGAAACAAATCGTGGTTGCCCGCTCCAGCATTAAAGCTGAATACAATGTCATCGCTGATACAACACAGGAATTACTTTGATTTCGTTGACTCCTCGATGACATGGGAGTCTCCTTCCCCACTACTACTGTTATACTATGACAATAGGAATGCTATTTAGATCACCCATAATGATGTTTTCCATGATCGTATAAAATAAATCGAGATTGATTGTCACTTCATCCATTATCACATTCTTCAAAATACAGTTCATCTTCAATCTATCAGTTTAGTTGATCAGACAACAGATATTTTTACCAAAGCTAATCAACCGCACACTTTCACACTTTGGTTTATAAACTCAAGTTCACGTCTCATTTATCGCCTTGAGTTTAAGAAGGAATATTAATATATGTAATGGGTCTTGCCCACTACATCAAACCCTAGTCTCACTAGAAAAATCAAACCCTAATCTCACTAGGAAAACAAAATTCCAACCCTACCAGGGTAATCTAGTCATTTCCGATATATAGATTCTCTGTATGTCTATATAATTGTACATTTCTCATATATCAATATTATTCTCTAATGTTCTCTCAATATCATGTCTCTCAATTATTTTAACAAATTGAAAAAAAATAACTAAAAAAAAAAAGAAGATAAAATTAAGTGGAACCACTCATTATTTGATATATAAAAAAACAAAAAAAAATGTAAAAATTCATCAAAAAGCTTGAAAAATGTATTTTCATCATTTATAGGAGTGAACACTTTCACCATTTATTCACATTTAATTTTGATTTTTTTCCAAGAAGAAGAAAATGAGATATTATTCATACTTGGTCATTGTAATCGAAAACAAAAGCGTAAGAAAGATGTCAATTTTCTTCAAAGGCAATGCCCATTTTTTGCCATTTGGCTTCCTCATCACTAATTCTTATCATTCCAATGTCTCCTTGTATCTGTGGTGGTTGTCTCAATACAAACAGATATGAAGGTTAAGATCGGTTAGATTTGGATCATGAGGGAACAAATGTACTCCTATTCACACCTTTAGAGAATTGTTTGGATTTGGATCGTGAGAAACGAAGGTAAAATTAAAAAAGACTAAATCTGGATCGCGCAAGAGAGATGGTGGTGAGAGAAGATAAACTAGATTTAGATCCTTCAAGGCCTATGCAAAACCCAAGGCTGTGAGAGAGGTAGAGGTTGATGGAAATGAGAAAGGGAGAATAAGATGGAAAGCAAGAAACAAAGCAAATGTTGGATCTAGATTGATGCCACGACTCAAGGTGGAGATGACATCTAGATCTAGATCAAAGTCACGATTCAACGCGGCAACGGTGAGTCAAGGTGGTGACGAGTTGAAGAGCCATGGAGCAAGAGTGGGGAGGCAACTTTTTATAGGTTTAGAATATTAAGAGGGGAATGAATTAATAAAATATTAATAGAGAAAAGAATTAATCTTGACCATCTATTTTAGATTTTAATAAATTTAAAAAGATATTTAACTCTCATTCATTCCAAACTATTTTCTTTTGATTTTAAGTTCTAATATTAGATAATCAAACTCCTCAACAAGTGCCAACAATCCACACAAAAACCAAGCATAAAGAGAGACAGATAAACAAACTCCCAAACACACCTAACATTTAAAAATTCATTACATTACAGATCCATTAAAAACATAGTACTCCATACAATCTAAATCAAACCTTTCATTTTTTTTTTTGATACATAAATCAAACCCTTCATGGTTGGGCAAAAGAAAGCGTACACTTGCACACAATCAAACACGTTGTACTAAACATAGTATTTCAACTACTAAACTGTTCGAAGCAAGCGCGATGACAAAAAGATATAAACGTCAAACCCCTATTAGATTCACGCAAAAACTCAAAAACGAGATTTTTTTTTACCCGTTCGCAGAGCGAGCCAAACAGACCTTCCGAGCTCCAAGCTCACTCAGACGAAGAACATGACATCCTCAAGCTCCCGGTGCATCGTATAGAACTTCTCATCCATCGAAGAAGAACCAGCCAATTCAGAGGATAAAACAGTAGTCGAACGAGAAGCGGACGAGGCTCGACCCGGCAACTGAGGCTCCATAACAGCCTCCTGAAACAGTCGCCCTCTATAGGCAACGAGATCAGCATAATAAACGGGCGGCACAAGCGAGACGGGTTTCGTTGCACGGGCGAAAGTGAAGCACAAATTGTATATAATCTTCTGCAATTCGTTGGAATTGAAGTTATTCTCGTCCCAAAGAACATAGTAATGGGTCGGCTTGCTCGTCCCAATGCCCCCGTAATGGCTGCAGAGGTAGAAATCAAACTCGAACGGGTGGATAATGGTGGCGTCGACCACTGTTCCCGGCGGTACATTTCCCGATTGGCCACCGTCTTTCTGGTTTTGAAGGAACAAACGGGTCTGGTGCCGCTTTTGAGCCACCACGACTGTGATTCTTGGCTGATAATCCAGGTGATTCTTGAGGTCAGTCAGTTCCTCGTTCAGGACCATGTGGAACTGCCCCTCACTGACCCCATCCCGGAAAACCACAATCTTCTGCGGTTTGACTCCTTTGTTACGAAGCTTATAGGCATTGACCAAATCTCGACACATCGGCCCAAACCCGGCAATTCGTTCATCCCGGTGTTTCTGCGGGCTGACTCGGGCTGCATAGCGGGTCACGGTGGGCCAGTTCAAGGATCCGACAACTGCCGCGATCGAGGGACACATGTCGTTCATCGCCGGTGGGTGGTTGACGTCCGCTCCGATGAACATAACGTGATCTTTGATCGCGAAATGGGGGAGCGGCTCGACCAGCTCAGCATTGGTCCCGCCAAGTTTCGCGTTAATTTTCAGACCAAGATTTGCGAAGAACTGATCCTGTCCCTTGTTACAATTAGCGGACAGACAACATTGGGTCAAGACACCGACCTTGGTTTCGGACACCCATTTGAGGTACCTGTAGCCGGTGTGTTTCTCAGTCATTACACAGACAATGATCTGTAATCTGTCCTTACATTTCTGACTAGCTTCATTGACCACGCTTTCCAGAACTTCATGAATTTCATCTACGCTGTCAAACGGTTTCATGTTGGTTTTGCAGAGTACGACAGGTGGCTCCATAGGCATTCCAAGGCTTTGGCACCGGTTTTGGAGTTTCTCAACGAAGATATCGGGTTCCTGGAGCTGGCGCTTGGGGTCAGATTCAGTAAAATCTATGACGGCCCATCGGTCCACCGGTATTCCGTCGGCCACTTGTTTTCCAACAAGATTCCACTGACCTTTCTCTCTGTCGACCCTCACTGGACCCAAAGAACCACCCAGTCTCAACTCAGGTGACCCGATGACCCGTCCCGAAACTATTGTCATGTTCGTGTCAACTTGAATGCCGAAATTACGAGTTACCTCGCTGCATTAAGAAAAATCAAACATTTGGACTAAAATCCAAGACAAGATAAAAAAGCGGAAAAAAAAAATTACAATTCATTCTAGAATACTCAATGGCCCAACTCAAGAGAGTCTTGTAAAAAAAGATTTGCCCTAGGCTTTATATATATTGCTTAGGATCACGTAACACTAGCAATGAGGACGAGGGATTCATTATGCCCCCAAACGCAGGGTGGATTTTATTTGACAAACCACTGCGAACAGATATCAATAGAAGGATCCAACATCGATGTGGGAATTCAACACACCCTTAAAGCACAGGGTGAACTTTTTGACAAACCACTGCAAATGGATATCAGGGGGCCCAACGTCAGACAAAATGCCTAACTCTAATATCGAAGCCAAATGGCCTAACTCACTCTCCAAATACGCCTTATATAAAAATATATAAAAATTAAAATTGCCCTAGACCTTATATATGAGTGAGGATAGGTAGCATAAACGATGTGGGTTTCAACACATACAACATGTACATTCTATATATACAAAGTAAAGAATCATTGAAATTACGAGCAAAGTAAAAGCACATATGGTGGGTACTGTTTGATGTCTGAATTTTGTATTTTTGCTTCTGTTCCAAGAAAAGCGGGAAAAGAAACAGAAATATGGGAACAAAGAAATCTGTTTCATTTTCAGGTCTAAGATATTTTAACAATTGTCTGCAAACAAAGCAGAATTCTTCAAAAAAATTCTCTGTCCCGACTCTTTTTTGCACATAACACAAAAACCTAGGAATACTTGGGTGGCTTTCATTGAGGTTTTTACTTCTGTTCTCTCTTTTTTTCTTTTTTGCACGTAACACAAAACTTAGAACGTAAACAAAAAACTGGAGAACACAACATGCCTTTGTTTTTTGGCTCCCAGTTTTAAACAAAAATCTTAAAACAGAGCATAAACATATTTTTGTTCCACTTTTTCTGGATCATAACTGAACACCACCCCATTGTTCGATTTATAAACCATCTCATAGGGGCATAAATCCAGTTTGATATAATCAAATAACTTGAGAATCATATTAGCAAATTAAAAGATTCTTCAAGAAAACATCCAATCATAAATAACGATAATCTTAACGACATGTAAAAGAAAAGAACACATACCCGCAAGGTCCATGCGGAGACCGAACCATTTCGGAGATAGAGTTCTTCCTATCATGAGGACGAGCCAGAGACATATTTTTCAGACGCACAGCTGCATGTGTATGAGAACGCTCCAAAATCTCTTTCGGGTACCGTTGCCCCTCCGCCAAGACACAGAATTCCATCGGAATATAGTTTTTCCGATTATTTTTCCCCACATCCAAACACGGAATATTCGGGTGACGAATTCCGAAGTTATATTGCTCCTGGAAATATTCCACAAGACTAACATTTCTTGATCCCTCTGGACCATCGCGATCGAATCTAATATCGTTGGTATTTCTATCGGTCAAACCCGAAATCGTGTACTTCTGTCTGGTTACACGATGAGTGACCGTAACCTTCAACCCTTTTATCACTTTGGCCACGTCCATTCGACGCCTTCTTATATCGTTCAGTCCAAAACGTTGTTCATTGAGAAAATCAAGAAGCGGAATTGGCTTACGAAATGGCAAAACAGAGTAGTCCAAACATAGAGCCAAACCATTAGAGGTAGGCTTCAGGCTTTGTTGGAAGCCTCTATTTACCGTAACCCCGCACCAGAGATCATCGCCTTGAGTATCGTAGAAACCTCGTCCGCAAGAAATCATATGCTTCGTCGGGTTCTCCTTCATTACCAAATCCATCCCCTGTAGTATATCACGGGGAAGACTCAATAGATTCCTCCTCAAGTAATCGTTTAGCTTCGAGAGCTTCAACTCGTTGACTTTCTGAACGCTGAATCGGTAAGTCCGTGTTCTAGCACCATCACCTTCTCCATCCGAGAGCGTCACTGTGAATGGCTCTTCGGGAAGTTTAACTGCACTGAAAATATTCTTTTCGCCATCATAGGCGGTCATCAGCGGGAGAAAGACACGAGGATTGTCGGAGAACACCTTGTCTTTGATCAATCGAAGATCGGATTTCCGAATTGTTTTATTTGTGGGTCGGGTTGTGGATTCATCGGGCTTAATGTCGACATTATAGTGTAATATAGTTCTATTCGGGTCGAACTTCACTTTGAAATGGTTCACGAGAAGCCCGACCGTTCTGACAGCAAGAGTTCCTACGTCGGGCCTTTTGATAGGAACTTTGTTCTTCTCGTTGCTTTCTGATGAAGCCGGCTTTTCGGAAATTTTCAATCTCGTCATATCTGAAATAATAGGAAACAAATTAAAAAATGAAAGGAAAACCAAGATTTTAATGATACTCTTTTTAAGTATTTTGTTATATTTTTTTTCCTTTCATATCTCAAAGAATAAGTGTTCTATTCAATTTCTTCATTTTTTTTCTTCTAAAATCGAAGAAGATAAAGAAAAAAAGTGATACTTTAACTCTTCAATAACAAAGGAATAGGCGACTTCCATCCATTGGGGTCACGAGGCAAGTCATCGGAAGGAGTAATGTCGGATTTAGTCTAATTCCGTACCATCGGGGGGTTTTATATTTATTTTTTAATTAATGCACAAATATATAATTAATTTTTTTGGTATATATTTTAAATTAATTAAAAAATAATTGTGATTAAAAAATATATTTCCAACAAAAAAAATTAACATACAATATAAATTAGTTAGGTTCAACAATCTCTCTTCCTTTGGTGACTTCTTATATTTCTCATATCAAATAATAAGTGTCCTACTCAATTTCTCTCTTTTTTTTTATTTGTTTTTTATTTTTTTTATATTTAATTTTTTCTAATAATTACACAAATATATGATTAAAAGTTAATTTGTAGAAATATTTCACTTTTATAATTATTTATGTACTTTGTTTGTTATTTTATAGTATATGAATAAAAATTAATTTGTAGAAATATTATTTCATTTTTATAATTATTTACATAATTTTTAGTAATTTTTAATAGTATATTTATTTTTTATATTTATAAAACACCATTACTCAATAAAATTTATGCATCAACTACTAAAATAACCAAATAATACTACGTATATATTTTATGTTTCAACATTAAAAATTTATTATAATTCTTTTTAAATCCACGCGATACATGAGTCTAAACTAATAATATATAATAAAAAAAGACATATTATGCTAAATTAAACAATTAATTTATGCGATATCTCAGATAAAGATGGAATGTTCAACTGTTAAAGCATTGAACCGTATTTGGTTGTCTTTCAATTAAAAAGTTGGACTATTTTGTGACTAGTCAATCATTGTTGATATATTTTGATTTTTTATGTGTCAAAACTGAAATATGTTTACGTCTCATTTTCGTTCTATTGTAAAACAACTAAAGATATAATTAAAAAATTATTTATTAAACAAAAATAAATAAAAAATTATACTTCCTAAAATTTAGTTAGTAGATAACCAAACACACAATTAGGGTTTGATTCGTTGTTTAAATTGATTTGAATGAATTAATTTGAATATTTCCATGTTTGTTCGGATGATCAAAAGCATTACTATACTTTACTCTAAAAATATAAGAATCTATCATGAAAATTACCCTTATATCAATTGCATCAAGTCAGTTCATGTCATTTTAACAAATACTTAAAGATATCCTTAGCATTTTTAAAATATTTGAGATATCTTTTATCACGTTTTGATTACAAAAATATTCTTACAACATATCTTTTCCTATTTGTTATTTTTAAATTTTTTATTTTTTATACTATCTCTCTCTTGTTTTCTATTTTTTATTTTTATATATGGTATTATTTTATTTTATTTTTAAATTTTTTATATATCTGGTGTTCATAGGAAAAAATCGAAAGTAAAAAAAGTAGAAAACGAAAAGAATAAAAATAAAATAATAAAATTTAAAAATAAAATAATATTTTTTTTTTCTGTTTTTAGTTTTATTTTCTATTTTTGTTTTTTAAATTCATTTTTTATTCATATTTTTTAATTTTTTGTTTTTGTTCAAAAAAGTAAATTCATCATCTGTGATATCTACTCATTCCACAATTTCAATTTATCAACAAAATGGAATAAAAAGTGTCTCAATATTAGGATTTAAAAAAAAATATTATCCTATTATAAAAATAACAAAGAATATTATTGATATTTATTAGAATAAGAGAATGTCTTGGATTTAAATTCAATAAAATATTTAATATTAAGGTGAGGATAATATTGTAAACTTAACATTTCCTCCTATTATAAGCATTTTCCTTCCAATTTTCTTCAACATTTATGAGAACTTCAAAATTATGAAGTGGTCACACATGCACACACACATATTAAGTATGTAATCAAAGATCTATAAACATAAACACTGAACCAAAGATCTACAAACATACGATACTTGTGTAAGCAGCAGAGAAATCAAGATTTGAGAATCAAAGATTTATACCGGCAACTGGTTCAGGAGATCTCTGAGGCGGACCACCTATGCCTTGGCCGCTTTTCCCAGACTCCGGCCTTGCTTCCGGTACCATTCCCTGACTTGAGTCCTGTCCACCGGCTACACCAGACGGTGCTGGGCCCCGAGGCCTGATAATCGGACGATGCCAAACGTCTCTTCCACCACCAGATCCTACACCTCTGCCTCGGCTGGTACTTTCCCCAAACTCCGGCCTTCCTGCCGGTACTACCACCACGGATCCACCTCTTCCACCACCAGATCCTGAATCTCCAACGGATCCACCTCTGCTACTCCATCCTCTCGCACCACCACCGCCGCCGCCTCCCTCTCGTTGCTGACCATACAGCTGATTTTGATACTGATTCTGATAATTCCCACCCCTTCCACCACCGCCACGAGGACCACGACCACCGCCACCGCGATCTCGACCACCACGACCACGGCCGCGTCCAGCATCACCTCTCCCACGGTTAGAGTAACGACCGCCGTCCATAGCTTCAGCAACAATAAATACGATACTCGAAAATGACAAAAGGAAAATGAGTTTCAGCGAAATGGCGAGTAACCCGTGAATTTAGCTTTTATGGAGGCCTCACACAGCACGACCAGAGGAATAGAAAATGACGAATTTACCTCTTTGCTTGGTGACCAAGACTTGCACAGTGGGGTCTATGGAAGTCAATGAATACGAAATGTAACGATATAGAGAGAGAAAATAATATTCGTGGAGAGAAAGAGAGAGGGTGGGCCATGGAGAATGTTGGATTGCGTGAGTGGGGTGCGAGGTCGTTAGCGCAGGTCCAACAGAAAGAGAGAATTTCAATGTTAATTTCAGCCAAGCCCCCCTTCTTTAATTAAATTAATAATACACCCTTATCTTTTTACAAATAATTAGGAAATAACTTGCTTTTCACTTGCCACCAATTAAAGTGACGCTTACCACTCATTCCTATTTGGGTATTGAAATTACCGAATGAACTCAATTGTATTTTTATGAACGGAGACATCATATTAGCAAATTGTAGTTTTATTTGTCCTTAATAATCTGTTGTTACCTTCTATTCCAGACTAATCGGTGTTTCCGTAGATAAACGCTCTAAATTTACGAAGCGGTTACACATTCATTTGAGATGAAAACATGTAAGGAAAAAAAATAGATTTTTCTGCTACGTCTTCATTAATCCATTATTTATTTATACATAGATGATCTTTGTCCCACACTTTTTAAAATGAAATATTAATATTTTTTTGGAGCACTGGATTGAAATCCATGTTATATTCAACATGTTATGCATTATAAAAATGAAAAAATACGGCGTTACGTCTGAGTGTTGGTGTTGCATATAACATGACTAATTGTTAAGTTAAGGTATATTTATTCCGCGAAGTACCACATTATATCCCTTTATATTTGTGTGTGTATTGAATATAACATTCTTTCTCTATGACAATACACATGTTCTGCTACTCACACAATCAAAACCTCTCTATTTTGCATCGGTGTTATATTCAACATGAAGACGAGAAAATACAATGTTATATTTGTGTGCTGGTATTACAAACAACACGATTGTTTGTTAAAAATATGGTACATCTCTTTCGCGAACCAAATCATATCCTACATATTTGTGTGTATGTGTTGAATATAATATTCATTCTCTATGACAGTGCACATGTTCCCTCTCTCACACGCGTGTTGAATATAACATTAACTGAATATGGAAAAATTAAAATCTCCTTTGTTGTTATTTGTGGAAACTATTTTTTTTTTTTTTTTGGAATGTAACTAAAAATGGAAAAATTCATTTGTTGTTATTTGTAAAAACTTTTTTTTTGGTAAAATTGTTTAATAAGTGAGTTTTTAAATTCCTCAAATCTTGCAAGGTTATTTTACTCAGAGAAATTTTGGCATTTTTGAATTTGGAACTAAGCAGATCAAAAAGTCAAGTCAACGAGATTAGCTGGTTTAATTTAAAAATGATGGTATTGATGGATAATTTAGACATTAATTTGGGTTTGTCCAATAATTTTTTTTCACAATTAAATATTGGCAGCATGTAATAGCATGTTAAAATAATGGCGATGATAAAAATATTCTAATAAAACAAAATAAATGTAATTTATCAAGAGTAATTTATTCATTTATATTTTGAAACAAATAAATTGATTGCAAAATTCTGGTAAAATAAAAGCTGTTTGACACTTTATATCTTAATAATATATTTTATATTATCCGTGAAAATTATTCTTGATCTTTGCTTATTTGGACTTAATTTATTTCTCTTGTTAAAATTTCTCAAATATATCTTGAATCTTTGAATGAAACTTGTGGATTAATATATTTAAGTCAGGAGGGTCTAAAATTTTTGTAAGGTGGTCAGAATTTCATCTGGGTTTGAATTTTATTGAGAGGTCCACTAGAGATTAGAAATTGTTGAAAAACCAAAAAAAATCTTTCTTTTGTCCTTTCCAGACAATCGAAAAATAAAGAAACGGTTAATATATTCAAGATAATTACGTTTTTACAAAATACCGTCTCCATTCATCCTATTTCATTAGATCTAAGATGTGATATGGTTCCGAAAAATGAACCAGATATGGACAGTTTCCAGAAGATTTCAGTCTTAAAAATTCATATATATATATATATATATATATATATATCATTCAACTATTGTATCCTAAAAATATGATCAATATCCTACTTATTTTCAATCAAAACAAATAAACTTTACACTATGGATTAAGGGTGATAATATGGATATTACTATCCAAGAAAACACAACCAATAACCGATATGAAACACAACCAATAACTGGTATGAAATTATTGTGTATGGCTTTAGTCTTAACAATTTTGAGTCATTATTATATTAGAAGCAATAAATATAAAAATAAATCGGTCGTGCTTGGGTTTATCTGCTAACTCGATAATTGATACAAAGTGACAAGATAATTTTTAATGGTATTTTGGATTACACATTAGTAGGTTACATAGTAAGTGAGAGGAAATTAATTAATGAGTTTGTTAGATATTTTAATTAACTATTTCACAAATATATGTATGTATATGTGTGTGTGTATAATAATTAAACTAAAGTATTTTTATTATATAATAAAAATAGTAGATTTTATAAATATGCCCATTAGGTAATAAACACTAGTATTTAGTCCATAAAGTATATTTACTAAATAGTCATTAACTTTCATTAAACCACTATCCCCATATGTCATTTAATTTACAACTTATGACACTCTCTCTAAAAATAGTCAAACATTACTTCCTCAACAAACAATTATAGAAATAAACACCAACAAATGAAATATATTTTGTGAATGTTCATAATAGATTAAATGATGTCTAAAATGACTTTAATAAAGTTTGATTTTCAGTAAATCATATTTAGTATAGATAAATCTTAGTCACTACACTTAAATTATAGGATATTTCACACAATTAACTCAGTTACCCACCCCGACCTTGAAACATTTACAACCCCTGAATCTTGTCAAATTTAACACTAAAAACATCCATTTCATTTATGCATATTACAACAAACACTACCAAGAAACAATCCAAGACACCTTAAACAAGGCTTAGAAAGTTCATGACAAAGTCCTAAATCACAAGGTGATTTAAGGATTGGGCTTGACTTGAATTTTCATCAAATTCAAGTAGTTTTGGCAAACCACCCTAGGCCCAAGCAATCAAGGGGCCTAGCCATCATTTAAGGCCCACAAATAAAGCCTTATAATGACCAAGGAACCTTCCTAGAAGTTTCCTACCAAATGGCTAAGGAAGGGAATCAAGACACTTAGGTGGTGTTTGGTAACCTTTTCGTGTCCATCCCATGCAGTGGGATGAGAATGGGATGGGATGAGAATTTTGTTTCCTTTTTTAGAACAAAATTGTGTTTGATAATGATAATTTTTTTTTTGTCCGGGAACAGAATCGCGTTTGGCAACAATTTTATCCAAAAATCAAGAATGAATAACCACAATCAAGAAATTATCATGTAATCAAACCCTAAATCTCAATCGAAATCGAAATACTAAAATCCAATTGAAATCGAAATTGAAATTGAAATCCTAAACCCCAATGAAAATCAAAATCCTAAGATCCAATTGAAATCGAAATTAAAATTAAAATCATTTTGATAATTGAAATCCGATTTGAGTTTCGAAATGGAAATGGAAATCTGAAATCTATTTCAATTTCGATTTCAAAATGGAAATCGAAATCCAAATCCAAAATCGATTTCAAACTGGAAATCAAAATTCGATTTCGAAATCGAATCCCTATACGCACCGGACGAAAACAATGACGAAGAAGGACGATGAATGGAGGTTTGATTTCAAACCAGATGAGGACGACGAGAGGACGATGACGGATGAGGAGGACAATAGACGTTCGATTTCGAACCAAATGAGGACGACGACGAAGGTGACGCGAACCAGATGAGGACGATCATGGCGGTAGAGGACGAAGAACACGACCATTGTGGTGGAGGACGAAGAACACGACCAGAGAAGGAAGAGGAGGAATGGGATGGGAATAGGTAGAAACAAAAAAAAATTGTTTCTCATTTCTTCATAAAAAGTGGGATGGATTCTGGGATGGGAATGGAATGGAAACGGAAACAAAAAAGTGAGATGAATTACCAAATGCTATGCCCAAAAATAAATCCCAAAAAAGTGAAAATGGGATGATAATTTTTGGGATGGGAGTGGTTACCAAACAGGGCCTTAGGGTACAACCAACCGTTATCGAAATTAAACCGATTCGGTTCGCCACCTAAGTAAGGCATTCAATGATCATTGAATACCTATACCATCAAGTATTAAATGCTTGGGATGAGATGTCAAGAACACATTCAAGTTATCTATATATTTTAAGCAAAATATCTTAGAACCAACCGAAAACCTTGAATCGCGAAAACCCGTTAGTGAAAACCAAACCGAATGAGTGGCCTCCAAGTAATGAATTAAATGCAAATTCCATCAAGAATTAAATGCTTGAGATGAAATGGAATGATTAGGTTCAAAGTATGTGGATATGTTTACCAAAATATCTTAGGGTTAACTAGGAACTTGGAAACCAACCGTAGGTTACAAGGTAAGTTAACCTAATTCCATATGAATCCAACTATAGGAATGCCCTCCAAGTCATGACTCATCACCATGAATTAAATGAAAAGTAACACCTAAGGATTAGATGCAATGAACATTTGATGCATTTATGACGACCAAACCAAAATAGTGGACCTAATGGGTATTTAGCCCCTAAACCGAATCGGATCCATCACATCAAGTCATAAATGCACCCATGTGCAAGGATTTTGATTGGATGAGAGAAAATGACTGATTATGATTGCCAATCATTGGTAATGATTACAAAATTTGTGAAAATCTTATTTGTCATCCTAAATTCGTTCCAAGTCAAATCAAACCAAGACAAGGAAAGTAGTCCCCTAGGCCAAACACTAGCCAAGGAACACCCCGGATTGGCCTGCACATTGGCTAATGCGCAGGCGCCCAGGTCTATAAATACAAGGCCACCCCTCTTATTTTTGCAAGTCTTGAAGGCCTAATTTCTCTCTCTAAATTCAAGCAACTCCCTTGTGTCCTAAGCCTCTCAAGCATATTTCTCAAATAAATGCGTTTTTATTCTACCTAAATTCGGTCGTGGAAGGTGTTCTTGAAGTTCTTAGAACAAGATCTTTAAGGATCAACGATCACCGATCAACACCGAGCCAAGAGGAACAAGGAGGAAAAGGAAGACTAACTACTTTGGGATGATCACATCCCTTATGTAGGGTGTTCTTGAGTTCTTGGCTAAGAACTCAAGGAATCGACGAACATCGATCAACCACCGATAAACCTCTAACTAAGAAGATCAATGAGGAAAAAAAGGTAAGCACTTAGGGAAGACCACATCCACTAAGTAAATATATTCCTATAAAAACCCCTATGATTCTTGGTTAATCTTGTGATAGAACACTCTACCTACATGTACATAACACACAAAATCCATAAAAGAACTAAACAAACACTAAAACAACTAAACAAGCTTTTGATTTTGTCAAGAAGATCAAACAAACACCTAATCTTAACTATAGCAACCAAACTAGGGTCAAATCATACAAAATAATTCGAAACATCTCAAGAACATTCAAAGACATTTAAAAACGTCAAATCATCCAACATGTTGAGAATATGTGAGGATTCAAACAAAACTTCTATTATAGCATGAGTTGTGCATAAACTATACGATTCTGTCAAGAACATCGTATTTCTTTCATTTCTTAGCTAAAATAACACACTTGTGTGTGTGTGTGTGTGTGTGTGTGTGTGTGTGTGTGTGTGTGTGTGTGTGTGTATACACACTTATATACTACACCAACAGACCCTTATGGCTAAGAACTCGGGATAAAGGGAGGGCCTCTATTCTTTCGGGAATATGTGTAATTCTTCTTCAGAAACCTTCACATTTCCCTTAGTTACGAGTAGGACTGGCTTAAATATATGGTATTTTTTTCACTTTTAACTACAACTCACATACTAACACTAAACTAACCAAAACAAAGGAGTTTGTTTAAGGTTCTTGACAAAATCAAAGGGTTTTTATGTTTATATTAGGATTGTGATTCAGGTTGTTGACAACTCTAAAAATTGTTAGTAAACCTAATTAGGGTTGTGATTCAGGTTGTTCACAACTCTAAGCACTGTTAATAATAGCTAATTAAGGTTATGATTCAGGTTGTTCACAACCCAAACTAACTGATAATCAACCAAAACAAACTAAACAAACCAGTTTTGAACTAAAATTAACACAACCTTAAACTAAACCAACCTAGCTTTTTCAAACATAACAAGATTAAACTACGTTCGACCGGATCTTTGGTAACCACCCAAAGTACGCAGGCAGCCCATAAGGGTTCGGTCATCTCTCGAATAATAAATCCAATTTTCAATTAGACAATAATGAACTACATCTAACGTGATCTTTGGTAACCACCCAAAGTACATATGTAAGACCCCGATTTAGCACGTACATAATTTTAGTTGCATTTTAGAGCAATTGAGAAAATATGAGGTAGAATTGTATTAATCATTATCCAAATTAAAAGTTTAGGGGGCGAATTGTAAATTTGTATACATTAAATCCAACCTTTAGGATTCAAATTGTCTTTCAATTGATAACATTTAAATTTTAAGGGGTGAAATTACAAATTAAGAAAATCATAAATGATGAATTTGGATTAAAATAAAGATTTAAAGAATGAGGGGGAGAAAAGAGCAATTTAACAAAATATTTTTTTTAAAACACATATATCGTGTGTGTGTGTGTACAGTGAGATTGTCGGCGATAGCAAAGAGGGAGATGTGGCAAGCGATGATCAATATTTACCACTCAATTCATGCATATAAAAAGAATACATGCAAAAAATATCAGGATCAAAACACTATCAGAAGAGAAAAATCAGAATTTTAGAGAAAGAGAGAGGGTTCGGTGGTACTGGGTTCTCCAGCGTGGTCGTCTGTGTGTGCGTTCTATTCCATTTCATTGTTGTGTGTGTGTTGATCGCCGTCGATAGGGAATGGGAGTGTGATCAGTTGTCGAATCTTTGTCGTGCATATGTGTGTGTGTGTGTGTGTGTGTGTGTGTGTGATCGGCACTGTTTCGGTACCGGCGTAAGTGTGCCTATGTATGTCTCCTGTTTTTGTTTGGTGTAGCGGTGTGTGGGTGTAGGTTTTCTGTTCGGATCGTCGGTCGTCAATCGTCGACGGTCGTGTGTGGGTCGTCGTCTGACAATGGTAAGCATTTGTGACCGGTGTAGGGTGGCTGGCGGTGAAGGGGAGTTAGTGAGCGAGAGAGCGTCGGCTGTGGGTGCGTGTGGGTTCCCATTTCTATCCGACGGTGGCGTTCGGCGGTAAAGGTGAGTATGTCGTTCGTCTGTCTTGTCCAACGACGTGTGTGCTTGTGGTAGGGTGGTTGGTCACCGTCGGTAAGAGGGGTGTGGGTGGTCGGTCAGCAGGGAACCAGAACAGAAACAGAGAAACCGGGGGAAAAAAAAAAAAAGAAAAAGAAGAAAATGAAGAGGAAAAATTACACAAACACCCCAATAAAAATCCAAAAATTCATCTCGTGGCCGACGGACGATTCGGAGCAAGTAAAATCTAAATCGATTACCATTTTTGTTAAATTGAATTATTAGCAAACGGGATTATAATTTGGAATCGTTGATTTTCATAATTTTTGTCACCGTCCATATTAACAAATACGTACAGTAATTATTAACGAAACGAAATTTACCGAATAACAATTTTTCATAATAAAAAGTGGGTATGGGGGAAACTACAGAATTTAGGGCCTGCATTTCATGATTCGGTTATTTTACAAAAAATATTAATTTAGGTCATGTCACTATTAGGTTCGCAGGCACTGGAGTATCGGTAGAAGATAGTTAGTAAAAATTATTCGGAACAGATAGCCAGGTGAGTGCATTGTCTTCTTGTAAAAATCTATTTTCATATATATATGATGAAATATGTGACTTAAAACAGGACAATTTTATAAATGATATGGATCACGCAAGTTTTGGGTGAGTTGGGAAAAATGGATTTTCCCTAAATTATGTTGGTTTTTAAAAGAAAATTGATCAATGATTCGTTGGCTTTGGTGGTTTAAAAGAGAGTGAAAAAATATTTGGTTTTCTAATAATGCTTGGTTTTCTAAAACCAAAGGTGGAAAAAATGGTTTTTACTAAATGGATGGTACTTTTAAAAAGAGAGAGAAAAACGTGGTTTGGAAATTCTCCCCTGTAAGGGGTGTGGTTTGAATAAATGTAATTTTGAAAATTCTCCCCGAAAGAGGTGTGGTTTATATTCTCCCCATAAGGGGTGTGAATTTTTGACGATGTTGTTGTAAAATATATTTCTCCCCATAAGGGGTGTGGATTTTGACGATATCGTTGATTTGGATGACGCCAAAGTTTTCTCCCCGT
Organism: Eucommia ulmoides; assembly: GCA_016647705.1. Lineage (NCBI taxonomy): Eukaryota > Viridiplantae > Streptophyta > Magnoliopsida > Garryales > Eucommiaceae > Eucommia > Eucommia ulmoides. Next base: position 4,580,366 of record CM028329.1, read on the forward strand.
AAGGGGTATGGATTATATTTTTCCCCGTAAGGGGTGTGGATTATATTTCTCCCCAAAAGGGTGTGTGGATATTTCGTAGGAAGACATTCCTACGGATATTACAGTACCGTTGCAACTCCCAATTGTGAGGTTAAAATGATTACTAGGGCTGGCCAGTGTGTATTTGAGGTGTGTGTTTAAGTTGTGTGCTTAAAAAAATGTGTTTGAGATGTGGTGTTTTACTTATATGGGTGATTTATTAGGTCCCGTTTGGTAACCATTTCCATTCCAGAAATTCTCATTCCATTCCCAGATTTTTGGAAATTCTGTTTGGGAATAGCGTTTGGTAATTTTTGTTTCCGTTTCCATTTCATTCCCATTTGAGAATTGTGCCCACTTTTTTCTTAAGAAATGAGAAATAAAAAAAAAGTTGTTTCTCATTATTCCCATTCCATTCCCAAAACACATGGTCACTATTCACCTACCGGCAGACCGCCGTCCGCCGTCGCCGCCGTCCGTCGCCGGTCACAGTCCGCCCCGCCGCCAGTCATCTCCGACGACCATCGTCGATCACCGTTCTGCCAGAAAATTCCCGGCCACTTCCGGCTGTCGCCGGCGATAGAGCCATTGTCTTCCGGCCGGCGTCGCCGGCGGCCAGTGCCGAAGCACCGCCAGCCGGCTGGCGACGGCGCCACCGCCGTCAGGCCAAAACAGAAAAAAAAAAAAAAAAAAGATTTTAGGATAAAATCGTTACCAAACACAATTCCCTTCCCAAAACAAAAACAAAAAAATTATCGTTACCAAACGTGATTCTACTCTCAAAAAGAAAACAAAATTCTCATCTCATCCCATCCCATCTCATTCCCATCCCATTGCTGGAATGGAAACAGAAACGGTTACCAAACGCCATCTTATTTATTATGGTGATTGGTATGATTTTATACTAGATGAATTTAGATGGAACTTATCTATATCGCTTTATTTTCACTGCCTATATACTGGAGATTTTACGAGCTATGTAGTGTTTAGATACTTATGCTTGATCCATATTTAATTGTGATAATATTTAGAATGTATTATTACTTTAAAAATGTTTTACTAAGAAGGCAATACACTCGCAGGTACAACAGTTAGGAGTCGGTCTCCTACTGGTACTAGGTAGAGTCCAACGATGGTGTAGTGTCGAAATATTTTGGGAGGTGCTGTCTGAGGTGAACCTGTGAGAGCTTCATTGTTGTTATACTTTTGTTGTTATTATAATTCAGGGACGGATGTGTCCCCAGTTAGAGATGTTGTATATAGTCAGAATTTATCGTTGTATATTTTTGTATGCACTTTGTCGTTTACTAGTGGTTTTGACGTTAAGATGAGGTCGTGTCGACGTCACGCCGGCCCCATGGTGACAGGTGTCCGGGGTGGGGTGTGACAACATAGCCAATCCATAAAGGTTCAGTCACACCTCTAATTAAAAACAATTTTACCCAAATCAGAACAAACTACGCAAAGACATGATTCTCATTCGAGATACGTGGGCGACCCACGTGTAGGTTCGGTCGCATATCCCAACAATTTAGTCTTAGTTTGTATTTCATTTGGTATAACTTGCATATTTACATATCTATTTGTATAAAAAACTGTTAATGGGCGTCACTGACTAGTAATAGTTGTGGTATTTACCTGCTATCCATTAAATCATGTAAAAAATACATAAAAAGAGCAAAAATTTTAAAAAGAAAATTATTTGTTTAAGTAAATCAAAGAAAATTGCTTGGATAGTGTTTAACAATAAATATCTTCTTAGACTGAGGTACTGTCTTCCGACGAGTGTCTTGGGGTGTTTAACGCCTTTCCCGAGTATAACCAATTCCCAAACTTAAAGAATATATCTGGTACATAGACCTATGGAAGTCAAAACATGGGTCATTTCAAAAGAAAAAATGAATTTTCAAAATCCAAGTGACCTAGCATACCATTTAACCCCATGCTAGATAGTGACTCTATTTTTAACAAAAAATCTCAGGTCAAGAAGTTTTTCAAAACCAACGCCTAGAAAAACCTTTGAAAAACTATTTTCAAAATAAATGCATTTGGACAACTTAGAGAGGAATTGATGAAACTTGTTTTCATCCTCTTCCCGATTCTCTACTTCTTTTGCTATCAAAATTTAGGGTGCGTCAGGGCACTGACCTTGTCCTCCATCAGGGAGTCCACTTCACTAAAGTGCGCCCCCCGGGACAAGGCGTCGTCCAGGGTTCACGTCGAATTTTTTGGCGAAAGAGTAGAATAACTTTTCCTCCCTCGATCCACTCATAAGCGTGATAAGGGTTATACCATTATCCAGGAGGAGGATTTCCCATGTATCGGTGTGGGGCCAGGCACATGAAAATTCATCGGCGTTTCCTAGAAAGGTGAGTAATTAGATTGTGATTCTCATACTTGCGGAGGATTTCCTCTTAAGGCAACACTCTTGGACCAAGTGAACATGAACGGAAAACTGTCAAAGCACAGTAGAGAGAAAATATGGCTTTGACCGTCGTTTCCACAGACGACGCCAACTGATGTTGCCAAAAAATGTTAACACAATGAATTTATAGATCTATCCCCATTTGTCTCCGTCTTGATGCCTCCAGTAGGGTTCTTGCACAAATCCTTGACATTGAGATGGTGGATCCAGGTGAAGGTCCTTCGGCGTGGGAGTAAGTATCCGGTGGCAGGAAATAAGAAATCAAATGCTAGATGTAATACTGAGTGATAATAAGTTGAATGTCATACCAGAGCCCTTAACTTACCTAGGTATTTATACAATCCTTGGCTGGTTTTAGAAAGAGAATAGAGTGTCTCGTCACCAATTCCATTATAGCGTAATGATGACTCTATCTTTTATGTGTCCTCCACGCCGAACGAATATTCTCTGGTGATTTGGTGGTAAGTCAGCCTTTGACGGTTAGCACTGTGCAAACCCAACGACCCGACGCTCTCTGAGGATAGATCTCGGGCTCTTCCAAAGACATCGCTCTTCTCCCAGGAGTTTGGCCCACTGGAGGTGATAGGCATGGGTCCAAAATGGTCACGGCCCAGGCCTCTGGCAATGAGTTATCTGGGCTTTTTGGAGTGGGAAGTCTAATACCAAATTCACCACCATCATAAACCATGAAATTAGATATATTTTATAATTTTACGCATCCCCTCTCATAATGTCAATATATTAAATAAAAAAATAAATATATTGTATTTTTACTTTTTAAAATCCTTAATCTCGTCAGTCCTCTCTATTTTTTTCAGTTCTTTATGATAGTTTAGTGTAATTTTTTTAGGGATAATTTGTAATTAATCCTAAATAGAGGATGGAATATGTTATTTGTCATATTTAAAACATAAAGTTAATATTAGTACCTTAAACTCATTTTTAGCTCCGTATTAGTCCCGTTCGTGCTCACACATTATATATGGACCATAAAAAGAGCTTGGTGAATGAATCCATATTCGAGTGAATATTATTTACATAGAATTAAAATTAGTTACAAGCAAATTACATGTACTTTTGTAGTATTAATTGCACATATTTACAAATTTCATGTAACTATATTACATATGCTTATGTAATATTTGTTACATTTAACAAATATTTACGCACAAATTAGATATATATAACAAATATTTTTGTTTAGTACGGTTGCAGGAGTGTAGGCGCGTGTATTGAGCCTTCCGTCTTTTTTAATGCGCGGGACTAAAACACAAGTTGCAATAAGTCAGGGGACTTTTTTAAAATTAAGAGCAAAATGAGGAACCTACCACCAAAATACCTTTTTTTTTTTAATTCGATTTTATATTTTTATTATTCTCTATTTTGTTTTCGATTTATTTTGGTTTACTATTTTTTGTTTTAAATATTTTATTTTTGTTTTTGGCTTTTACTTTTGATTTTTTTTTCTTCAAATTTTTAGTTTGCTATTTTTGTTTTTTAAACTTTTTTATTTTATGTTTTTATTGATTTTATATTTATAGTTTTCTTTTCGAATTTTCATTTTTGTTTTTTATTATTTTTTTAAAATTTTATTTTATTTAAAAAATCGAATGAAAAGAAAAAAAAAATGTAAACAAAAGGAGAAGGCAGAAATTTATTTTCCATTTTTTTGTAAACTGAAATCCGTAATGAAAAAGATCAAAATAAAGGTTAGAAATGAAAAATAAAAAAACAATTATAAAAAGATAAAAATTAGAAAAGAAAACATAATATTATTTTAATTATTTTGTCTTATGAAAGTATTATTTTATTTATATTTTTACTTGTCTATTTTTTATTTTTATATGATATTTTATTTATTAAAAATAACAAAAAAATGAGAAATATTTAAATAATATTTAAGAGAGAGAGAGAGAGAGACAGAAACATATACAGAGAGAGAATGACATGGGTTCACAATCAAGAAAAATAAAAAAGCAAAAGTGAAAAATTACACTTATCTACCTTTTATTTTAATTTAGGAAAAATTAACACTTAAGCTTTTATTAAACATTTTATTACCAATACATTCCAAGTAATTTGAATTAGACAAAAAAAATCCATTAATAAGAAATATGCACCGTTTAATACCAGATTCGAGAATTGCTTATTTTTAGTGGACAAATTTGCTCTTCTCGAGATTATAGGAATTGTGAGTTTTTATATTAAACAAAATCACTTTATTAAAATTAAAATAACACTTGTTGTACATATTTTTTATAATCTAATTATATATTTGGATTCATCTAAATAAGATGTTCAAAACGCTATCAAATTAATTATTTTTTCATTAGTTACTGTTTTCACATTTATGTTACATTCAATATAGTACTTCCAGAATTTTTAATTTTCACATTTCATGTTACATTCAACATGGTACTTTCATAATTTTTAATTTTTATGTATTATATTTAACATCAAAATAACATTTATCAGTAAGTCGTGTTACATTTAATACACATATAATTTGTCTATTATCAACATTAATTAATGTTATTTTCTATTACAATAAATGTTATATTCAACATTCACGGGAAATACAGAATGTAGTGATGTTAATGTTATATATAACATCCATATGTATCCTAATTTAGAACTCCAAAAAAAAAGATTAATATCAATCACCGAATGTTACATTTAACATTGGTTCCAAACGAACTATAAGATGTCACATATAACATTTACATGAAATTCGATTCACATTTTCCCAAAAAACAAAAAAAATTAATATCTCATTTTAAAGAGGACGATCCCCCAATGATTATTGTGTAAAAAAAATATTTTTCAACAATAAATTCATATGATAAAATTGCATGCATATTTCATGTTCAACTTTTTTGATTAGAAGTTACCAGATTTATTTTCACTTTTTTAGGAATAATAAAAATAGAATTATCGAGGCATATAGTTTTAGGAAGTAACTAGATCTAATTTGCACATATTAGAAAATTAAAATCTCATTAACTATGGTTATATTAGTCTGCAAAATGACAAAATGAGTGATTAGTGCAAATAAAACCTAGTAGGTTGAATTTTTAGTTTCCATATTAAAAAGGGACCCTTCGGTCAATGCCCATTTAATTTATTGATATTACCAGATAGGTTGTATGAAAGTACAAAAGAAATTTCCCTAACTTCAACGGTTTTCATCCAATTTTATTAACAATTTTTTTGTTCGAATTAAATTGAAGATAAAATGAAATTTGAGGGACCAAATTTGTCATTTGTGAAACGTTGAGGTCCATTTAAACACTGACCCTTAACTTAAGGGACCAAAAGTGCACTTATATTTTCCATCCAACCCTAATATATTATAAGAATTTGAACAATAATTTATATGGTCCGGGTTGACCAAACGTTGGATCCTATTCCCCATGCCCAAGCCCTCATATTGTAAAATGCACAAAATGCAAGTGCGGTCCTATATAAATTTTTTAAATAATTAATAAATATTTTTAAAATAAATTATTTACTTTTTTAAGTAAAATAAAATCTATACAACTATTTTAAGTGGTAAGTATGTCTTGAACACTAAATCTCACACTTAGATTTTCATTAAATAATCACTACGTTAAAAACCTTATATTTGTATGTGCTATATATTAAAATTTATTTATTTTATGTACAATATTTTTTTAATTAAATGGGCAAGCTGGACAAGACCAACCATAAATATAACTGATTAGGCTCTAATCCGACTTTAAGGGTGGGTTTGGTAGGGTGGAAAATAGATAGAAAAAAAAAATGAAAAAAAAACACTTGTATGAATGGACAGAAAATGAGGGGAAAAAAAAGGAAAATAGCAAGAGAAATGCACAATTTTTAAAATAATTTATTTCCACATATATTTGGGAGGAAAATAAAAGAAAAGTGAGGAAAAATGAGTAAAATTATAATTATACTTTTGATAATATAATTTTTAATTTATTTTTGTAATATATGAAGATAAAATAATAAATTACATTAAAGTGAACTATTTTCTCTTTTTTTCATTTTCTTTTCTAACCAAATAATATTAAAAAATTATTTTTTTACAATAATATTTTTTCCCTACAATAAATAAAAATATTATTTTCTCATTTTTTCCCTTTTTTTTTTTTTTTTTTTTTTTCTCATTCTTCCAATCACAAACGTGCCCTTAAGGTTGTGTTTGGGTAAGGAATTTCACAAATATCTTATTTGGATAATTGTTTGAACTGAAATATTTGATTTTTTTTTTTTTGTTCTATTTTTTATCCCACTTCTGAAAAAAATAAATAAATAAAACACAGCTTGAACGATGAAGAGGATGAAAATGAAATTAAACTGGAAATAGAACTCAAACGATGAAGACGAAATTGAACCCAACCTAATCGCAATGAAGAATGCAATCGACGATGGGGAACGAACCCTAATCGCAACGAACCCTAGTCGATTTGCAATTTCGGCGTAGCCAATTTAGGGTTGCAACTTGCGATTTCCACTTCTTCAGCCCTCCTTACCCATCGCTCATGCTCGATGACTTTATGGTTGCGATTTGCTATTTCAGTGTAGCAATTTAGGGTTGCGACTTGCAATTTTCACTTCTTCAGCCCTCCTTACCCATCACTCATGCTCACGACAACGAAGAAAGTGTTCAACCCATCGCTCATGCCCGTGATGACGAAGGAGATGTTTAGGGACGAAGAAACAAGAGATGAAAGATTTAGCAAATACCACATGTTTAAAGGATTTTAAAATCTTTTCTTTCACCATTTTTTGACATTTAAGGGATTTTACAAATTCATCCTAATCAACACCCAAATAAAGAATTTGTTAAAAAATTATATGAAAATCCTCTAAGAGTATCTCCAACTGCTTAGCCATCAGCTGTGTCATCCCAAAAATGGCATTTATGAAGCCAAAAAATAACTCCAACTGATGTGCCATCTGGTATGCCATTTTTGGCACCCCAACCCTGCTGTGCCATTTTTGACACAGCTTGAAGGCTGTGCCATATTTGGCACAGCGACCGTTGGAGTAGTAACAGCTACTCCAACGGTCTGAAATTTCAAAAACCAAACTAATATTTGAAAAACGAATAAGTCTCCAAACTAATATCTGAAAACAAACCTCCAAGTTCACCGCAAGCCTCCAACGCAGTTCACCGCAAGATTTACCGCCGTCGTTGTCGCCTCCACCGCAAGCCTTTGCCGCCGTCACCGCCACCATCTCCATTGAAATCCTTAGCCGTCATCGCCGCCACAGTTCCCAAGCTTCTACTGCCGTTCGCAAGCCTCCACCGCAAGCCATCACCGCCGTTGCCTTCGATCACGCAAAATCTCCATCGAACCAGAATCACCTCCATCGCCACCGCAGTTCGCAAGTCTTCACTGTCGTCGTCGTAACCCTCCATCGCAGCCATCAAACCAGTCTGTGTGTGCGTGTGTGTGTGTATTTCTTTCCATCGAGCATGAAGAAATTAGGGCATTTAAATTGGGGGCTAATTGGGGGTAGAAAATGTAATTAAGACAAAAAGTTTTGGGAGCAGCAAATGTAATTGGGGGCAGAAAATATAATTAGTCCAGAAAATGTAATTAGGTTAGAAATTATAATTAGGGCAATTGGGTTTAATTGTTTAATTGGGACAATTGGGGTTAATTTGGGTGAATTAGGGCTCAACTAATTTGTTTAATTGTTTAATTAGGGCAATTGGGTTAATTTGGGACAATTGGGTTCAATTAATTTTAATTTTTCAATCAATGCATTCATCAAATTCAAACTACATGAAATAAAATTTTAGATTCGGTTGTAAAATTAAAATAAATTAAAACAAAATAATTTTACCGCCTTTAAGTTAATTATAACTTTAGGCGGTTTTATTAAAATTTAAAATATTAATTTTTACGCTTTAATTTGAAATTAAAAACTAATGTTTAACGATTAAATTGAAATCGCAAAATTCAATTAAATTAATATGTTAATTTTAGTTTTAAATTAAAAAATGGCACACCGAAATGACACATCTCTTGGAGTGCTTTATTTTTTTGGTGTGTCATTTGGGCAAATGGCACACCAAATTTTAGCACATCTCTTGGAGATGTTCTAACCAAATAAAATTCCCCTTAGAAATCTCTTATCCAAACATAACCTAAATTTCAAAGAGCATTTTATTATTTAGTCCCTATTTAAGAGACCATGTAGGATTCAGACATTTTTGAATTGTTTACTTAGTATTGAAACCTTAATTAAATTTTTAGTCATTGGATAGACAAAATAAAACGTGAAAAGACACATATATCCCTATCTCTCACATTTACGTTAACTATTGTCACAGGGTCGAAATTTTCACCACAAAATTTGCAACCGAGTGATGGCCTAGTTGCACCGACAACTAGCAGTCCCTGTGAATGCACTGCCTCACAACAGAATTACACCGACAAATTGTAAACACACACGTTCCTGTAACGAAATATAATGGGAATACACCGAAATACTACCGGAAATGCACCCACGCAACGGTACACACACGTATTACGGGAAAATCCAACCTTGTATTAATAAACTCCGGTTACAAGGAACCAATTACAACACTTAGTTTGTAAAATCCGCAGGAATATATTTAGCCCCCAAAAATAGACCAAAACAGCAATATTTATAGGAGAAGACAGCAGTTGACAGCCCCAACTGCATAGGCAGACTACCGACACCTGTCCCGACACATGTTAGTACCACAGGAGTTGGTTTTCCTGTCTGAAAATCAACCAAAACCGCCCAAGAACTGCCCAGAACTGCTTACACATGCCCTGCACATGTTTGAAAACCACCAGTCCATCAGCTCAACATTCTTCCAGTGTTTTTGCACCGTCCCAACGTCTGCCTGTTGCCATCTCGTCCCATAATCTGCCAACGTTCCCCAACGTTTTTCCACGTCGTTGCATGGCCGGAACACGTTGTTGCGCCCAACGACTGCCAATATTCCGTGTGCTATTTCCGCACCAGAATGCATTGCCGCCCAACGGTGCGTCATGTCTCTACATGACTCAGCCTAAAACGTAGCGTTGCGTCTACGTTATGTTTTGTTGCATCGTTCTGTCCAACGACGTCCCAACGCCGTATGCATTTTTCGCACCAAAATGCACCGTCGTTTCCAACAGTCTACCATGCCGCACACATGACACTGTTTACCATGTATCGTTGAGCCTCCGTTGCACCATTTTGCCTCGATACCGCACCGAGGTCTTCCTTTGGCCCCGTGACTCCCCACGAAACCTCCAACTCCGGCATCTTCTGCCGACGTTGCCAACGTATCTCCGTTACCCAACAGCGCACCGTTTTGCCAACGCCTGCCCAACAGCTTTGTCCAGTGCCTCCCCGCTCCTCTAATGCATGTTGCCGCGTCCAAGGCACCGTTTACAATGTAGCGTTGCACCTACATTGTACCATTTTGTATCGATCCCGCACCGAGGTCTTCCACACTGCCCAACACTCGCTGGTGTTGTGCCACAACGCTGCTGCCCACCGACAGGCACCAAGCTGGTGCCCTTTTTACCAACGAACTCATCCATGCCGCATGCACCATGTCCGATAGCAAATCGCACCAAGTCAGTGTTGTTAGGTCCTCCAGCATTGTTAGGGTCTAACAATTATCCTCAGTGTTCACTCACTCTTCCACTATCGTCTCTCTCTCTCTCTAAAATGGGTAGGTCCAAATTCACTCTCTATCTTCTCTCTCACTCTAAACCTTAAAATCTCTCTCTCTCATCAGATGCGGTGGAGTTTCGGGCGGCGATCTCGAAGCTCTCGGCGGTACGAAGAAACACCACCTCGAAATCCGTCGTCGGTCAGAGATTACGCCTCCGAGCTCCTTCTCCCTCCCCGTCGTTGTCGTCAACGGCCACACAAGACCCTTCACTGTTTCGGAGCTGCTCGCTGTTCGGCAGTTTCGAAGAGGGCAGTCCACCGTTCATTGTCTGGAATTTCTGTCGTAGCCGGCCACACAAAACTCCGCCTCAAACGTGGACGCATCAACAGACCCAAAAAGACTATTTTACACTTCACACCCCTGTGGTTTGGTCATTTTTCACACCGTACACCCTCTAGAGTTTCGAGTCACCTCAGGCCGCGTGCTTGACATTTGGGGCAGTGGGATAACAGTGAAGAAGTCATGGTGGAATTTGACTAGTTTGATTTAAAATATTTGTGTCCTTTTTGCAAAAATACTTGAACTGAAATTGTTCTTGACCATTTGAATTTGGAGGTGAATATTTTCTTTCCTGGTTTTGATGCTTAATTTGATGGTGTTGTTCGTTTTGGTGGCATTATTCAACGGTGTTGATGCTCAATTCGACGATGTTGTTTAGTGATGGTAATGTTTATTTAATTCAAACAACCATCGGCCACTATTAACCAGATCCGGTAACCACCGCCGGCTACCTACCAGATCCGGACCTCCCCTCTCTCTCTCGAGTTCATGGTATTTTTTTTTTTTTTTGATGTTTGATTCAGCGGTATTGTTCATTTTGGTGGTGTTCTTTGGCAGTGTCGATGTTCATTTTCGGCGATGTTGTTGGCGGTAATGATGTTCATTTTTTATTTGGATAACCATCAGCCACCACTAGCCAGATCTGGCAATCACCGCCAACCACCAACTAGATTTAACATTAACGTTAGTGGTTGTTTGATTTTTGCTCGATTTATGGTGGAGGTGGATGAGGTGTTTATTTTTTTTATGTTAACGTTAGTGGTGGTGTGTGATTTTTTTCACATATGTTTTCTGGAATAACGTGAATGTGTTAACGTTAACACATAAGAGATCCCTAAAAAAATGTGTATTAACGTTAACGCAAATATGACTCAAACACACATTCAGATCTGTGGTGGAGGTGGATGGGGTATTCATTTTTTTACGTTAACATTAGTAGTGGTGTGTGATTTTTTTCACATGTGTTTTTCTGGGATAACGTGAACGTGTTAACGTTAACACAAAAGAGACCTCCAAAAAATGTGCATTAACGTTAACGCAAATATGACCCAAACACACATTTAGATCTGAATTACAAATTTTTTTAGGGTCTATTTGGTTCTTGGTTTTTTTTAGGGAATTTTCATATCTGAATTGGAATTTTTCAGATCTGAAATGGATTTTTATTGTAACTATGAATGGTGGTAGAGATGAAGGGGGTATTAATTGTCGTTAACGTTGATGTGTTTACGTGATTTTTTTCCACACATGTTCTTTTGGACAAAATTAAATGCATTAACGTTAACACACAGAGAGTCAACAAAATGTGCATTAACGTTAATGCAAACTTAACCCAGACATATATTCAGCTCAAAAAGACAAAATATCACTTATGACAGTTAACGTTAATGCACATCAATTTTCAATTTTTGCACACATGATTTTCTAGATAATGTTTGATGTGTTAACACATATGAGACTCCCAAAAAAAATGTGTATTAACGTTAATGTAAATTTAACCCAAATATACATTCAACTCAAAAGGATAAAATACTACATATGATAGTTAACGTTAACGCGCATAAAACAAAAGCATGTGATAGGATGTTAACGTAAATATTTAAACAAAATGCGTTAATACACAGAATGCCTAAAAAATAAAATACATAAACAGATGAGGTATGATGAGTTAACGTTAACGTAACACACAAAATAAATGAGGAGATGCAATAACGTAAACACACATAAAATAAACTAAATATTAATGAAAAAAATAAAAATACGTCATGTGATGAAATTGAATTAACATTAACGTAACACATATAAACAGATAGATAGAGAGAGATGCATTGACAAAAAAAAACAAACATAAATTCAACAACGTTAACGTGAATTTAAAATGTGATTTTGTAATATAGTATTTGAATAGTTTACGTTAACGTTAAAGTACTGTTGTCCAATTTTTGTCTTGTTACATAGGATAAAATAGCTGATTCGTAAATATTACTGAATAAAGTAAACAAAATACATAGACTTTTTTCTAAACAATTTATAAGTTCTGAAAAGTAATTTTCAGGTCTGAATTCTAAACACGTATTTTATTAAATAACTAGGGCATAACCCATGCCTGAAGGCACGAACGAAAAAAAAAATTGAAATTAAAAGAAACCAATATAAGCTCATCTATTTATACAACATTCTACACATATTTTATTAAAAATCAATAATAATAAACATTTAAATATCACTATCTAATAACCTAGATATTTGTCTATTAAAATAATACCACAATTTGTAATTTTTTATCTTTTACTTTAATTTTTTTTTTATTTAAAATTAATTAAATTACCCTATTAATATATAATCCAAGTACTTTGGAAATAAAATTGCAAACCAAACAACCCTTCGGACTAATATAATGTTGAGTTTAAAAAATTATATAAAGAAAAAACACTTTCTACTTTTGATGTTCACCTTTTTAATAGATGATCAAATTGATTTTGTAGCATTTTGAAAATTCTCAAATTATCTGTCTCTCAAACAGGTTATAATTCCTGAAGTGACACACACCACGTTTTGATCCAAAATCGAACAACGAACCAGATGGATCTTTATTCGAACTCATCCCACTTCCAATTTCAGTCATATTTCGCATAGATAAACCTCCAAGATTTGAATTTTTAGTATTACTATCAATGTTTACATTACTGTTGACATTTGATACACTTGTATATCATTCATATTGCTTAGTTTAGATAATGAATCAGCCATGCTCCATATCGAATAAACACTTCTAGTTTGGGCAATGAATCAACCATGCTCTCTATCGAATAAGCACCATTAAAAAAATTAAAAATATTGACATAATTTACTTTGTTTATACGACACATTCCAATATTTGAAAGTTATTCAAATATTGAAGACGATCAATAATTAATGTAAAAAAAAAAATTGGACATAACTCCCTCTATTTATATGACATTCGAAATTATCAACTCCTGTTTTATAACACAACACTGACAAACAACCAATATCAATCAAGTACGAAAACAACGAACACAATCATATCATACAACAATAAGACCATAATCTACAATATGAAATTTAACAATACGACGAATAATAACTATGTATATACATTATAAATTTAGTAATATAAGTCCACCACCCAGGACACTGGAGCCCACCACCCAGGGCTACTGGAACTTACCTTAATTATACTATGTCAAGCCATAGATTTCTCCATTTGTCTTCAATATTTGAAGTGGCACATATTTGAATATCGTTTAGTGAAAATCAAACATAATAATTATCAACTGGACAAATAAATTATAATCATATTTAAGACAAACAAATAAATAAGTCAACTCATGGTTAGAAATCTATAAACGATTACTTTCCAAAACCCATATATTTTCGTTCCAAAACGGAAACCCAATTTTTTTTTGGTTTTCGTATAACCTTTTATGCTCCCAAAATGAAATTCACAGCTGTTTAGTGGCATTTGTTTTTTGTTTCTCTTCCCGGATTTCAGCATTTGTTCCCCAAAAAACATGAAATAAAAAACAGAAACAGAAACAGAAACAGAAACAAAAACAGAAACAGAAACAAAAAATAGAAACAAAAACAGAAACAAAAAACAGAAACAGAAACAGAAACAAAAATAGAAACAGAAACAAAAAACAAAAAACAAAAACAGAAACCCATTTATTTCCTGTTTCCATTGCGGGGAAAAAAAATTGAGAACAAAAAACTTGTAAGGAGAAAGCAATCAATATACATAGAAATTGACGCAAAAATATACGTGGCTATGTTAAACCGTTATTAACATTCAAGTTTCAAGAATTAGATTTAGAGTAGTGGCTCTAAGTCTAATTTTTTTTATCTATGATTTTTAAGAACACCAAACATAGTAAATAGGAAACAGTAACAAAACACGGGTACCGAAAATCGGGAACAGATCAGGCTAATTAGAATTCTCATAAACAGATTAGGCAAGGTAAACAGAGAAATATGTGAATAAAAGAACAACTCAACGGACTGTGTTTCACAGATAATTCAGAACAACTCACCAGATTCAAGATTTGAGAAAACCCACACCATTCCAGCAGTCATTCAATGCTCGAAAAAAGTCAGAGTTGTATATCAAGCAACATTACAGTAGTCAACTATCATAAATCTGAAAATGAGCAAACCAAATTCAAGAGAGCAGTGGACACAAAAGTGAGGCGGTTGTGAATGTGGCTATAGATATATGAACGAAAAATAAACTCAGTAGTGTAAAAATTGACATAGAGACATCAAATCTTCCGATTCAAGTAAGAATCAATATAAAACTAAGTTGAAGCATTCACATTACAAAAATCTCAAACTAATTTTGAGTACTCACCGTTGGGCAGCTACAATGAGTTATCTAAACAACTTCATACTTCTCCTGTTCAAGGGAAGAAGATCTTGTCAAAATCCTTCCACCAATAAATCTTTCTCCTCAATTTAAAGATGCAAAAATCAAACCACTTGCAGATAATCCCAAAAATCATGTTTATATAGATAAGAAAAATCATTAAGTTGGGGTATTCAAAGAAGAACATTTACATCAGATATAAACTTAATATTGCGGTTAATAGTTAATGAACTACTTAAGACTACACGCAATGAGAAAAACAAACGGTGGACTTGTTGGACAAATGAACTACACATGTGCATAGTGGGTATTGTACGAGATAACTTATCAAATTCAGAAGCAAATAGCATCAAACCAGTAAGAAGCAAAGAATTCAGAAAACACAATTGAGCAATTTGCAGTTCAGCTATAAAGAAATAAAATGAAGCTAAGGCTCATAGAAAAAATTTAGCTAGGCCAATCCAAGGTATCAATTACAATTTTGCTTTGATTGATCAAAACTCACTCACCTAAAGGTACGGGTATTAAAAAAATGACATAATTTTCACTTTTTATACAACATTTTACAACTATTTTATCAAACATAACAATAATTTTCAAATGAAACCATACTGAGCAAACAAAATTTTCAAATTCATTTTCAAAATCTGATTTATGAGACCAAGAGACAATCAGCCGCAAAGTAGAAGATCGAAGATAGAGATAGTGGGGAATCAAAGACCGAGGTGCCGAAACAATTTTGGAACCCAATTCCAAGCTTCCAAACGCTACCTACTTTTAAATTAGTTTTAGGTATTGCTTGGTTGGAAAAAAAAAAAAAAAAAAAAAAGGAAAAGACCTAGATAAAATAATGCAATTAGGAAATTAGGGTTACAGTTAAAAAATCAATGTAATGAACTAAAAACGAAATTGAATAAAGTTCAACATACCTGAATTCAAATAAGCAGAGCTTCAAAGAGTTAAAATTAAAGAATGAAAAACTTCATCTGAAATTAAAAATACAAACAAAAAATATTGAAAATCTGAGAGGTTAATACCTGTTTCGCGGTGGATTTCAGCAGTTTTTTTGAAAATCTCATAGCTCAATCGAAACAATATATACCAAAAGTATTCATTTAGATCATCATAATTGCACCAAGCTGAATGAGGGGCTTTTCCATTTTTGCTCTTATTGGCTTGATGGAATCCACTAACAATTGACATTATGTTTGAAACAGAAAGATCAAAGTTTTATGGAATGTGCATGTTTGCATTGGAAGCACCTTTTCAATGACTCGGTATATTGGTGTTATAATCTTCCTCAAGAAAGATTCATTATCCCCATCATAAGAAGGCTCAATATTTTCTCTAGTGACTATGCTGACATTTCTAGCCAGAAGACCATAGGGTTCATAAGCCATCTAAAAATATAAAGGACATCAATATCCACAATGTAAATAGAGAATGTATACACAAATCAAGGAAAAGTAAAATAAGAAAAGATAGTTAAAAAATAGTTGACAGAATTTACACAATGGAATGAACTGCTTACCTTATGAAAAAATATAGCATAGACACTGGCATGAAACGCAAATAAAGTAAGAAAGAAGTCAAATGGATTTTCTTCTCTAGCCAATTAGCAAATAAACCTATTACATAGCTGGTAGTGCTAATTACCTGATGTCAACAGCAAGGGTACAGTCTGAGTAGGGAGCAATTGTTCAAATTGTTCCACTGATAAACACAATACATACAGAAAAGAAAAACACGAATGTCTTTAAATAAACTTCCTTACCCATGCCAACTCAAATGATTTGCGGCTTGTTTAAATAAGAGCAAATGGTACAAACATGAGTAAGTGGTACAATGACTACACCCATACCAAAAGCAAGAGCGACATTCTAATGAATTGGTTCTCTTCCTGCCTAAGCAATTAAAATTTAAAATATAATAGAAATAAAATCCATCCAAATGGAATACTTTATATTCGATACAAAATAAAAAAAATGTAAATGTTAAACCAAGAGGACCTCGAGTTCATACAAATTCGGGTATGAAATCAGTGATCTAATTGTTGTCAAACATTAGAAGATGGAAACAGAATGGAAATTGAAATTTGCAAACATCATAATACAAATTCACAATGAAAACATAATGGAAACTGAACATGGTTCATCAATTAGAGATTTCATCAAACATTTGGTGCTCTATATGATGTTAGTAAAATATGAAATCAGAATACAAACACTAGTATAGATTTTGTCGCAATGTAAACTTGGTGATCTAATTAGGGAGCAATCAATATGAAATCAGATTGGTGAGTTCATACAAATTCGGGAACAGGAACAGAAACAGAGACGGGAACAGAACAGAAACAGAAACGGGAACAGAACATAAACAAAGACGGGAACAGAACAGAAACCGGTAACAAAAATGCATTCGGCGCCAATGCCAATGCGTTTGTGTATTAACCATAGTTCACATTTGGAGTTCAACATAAACAAAAGCATAAACGTAAACAGAAACATAAATCTGGGAACCAAAAACAGACTTGATTTTCACCTTTGAATAATTGTTTTGCTAGGCAGCGGTTGGAAGCACAGAATTGGAATTAGATAAGACAGGCATTTTTCCAGCATGGAGTACCTTGTTGGGGTGTGGAATGAGATGAGTTCCAACACGAAAGAACACCTCTGACCTACAACAACAGAGAATTAGGTCAAATTTAAACACAAATTACAATGGAATTAGGGTTTTAAAAATTCAAATAATGCAGTTTTTGTCCTTCTTAAAAGCTATCCCAAACCATCCCGCGAAATCGGGAAAATTAGAGCACAAATTCAGCTCAAGATATCGAAATTAATCTCAGAAATAAAGGAGGAGAAAAAAAAATGAATACGTAGCGAGGATTGGATCATATCGAACACCAGGATTGGTCTCCAAGGGAGCATAATTGCAGCAAGCCGACCGTAAAACCTAAAGGATCTCATTGCTCCGAGGGAGCATAATTTCAGCTTTGGAATCGATTGAGCATTGCGAAAATCAGGAAAAGTGGTCAAGCGTCATCTCACAAAGGATCTCATTCGTAAAACCTAAACAGCTCAAAACCCGTTTCAGATCTGAAATCGAAAAAATCAAAGAGAAAATTTCAGTCAAGATATATAATAGTGAATATGCGAGACATAATGCCATTCCCAATTCTTCCCTAAACAAAAGGCGAAATCTGGGAACAAAAACACCATCAGTTGAGGGAGATCGTACCTGAAAGCAGCGGCGTTTGCTGAGGGAAATCGGAATGTTGGTGCGAGAGGGAGAAAAAAATCGATTTGCAGTGATTGACGGTCGTCGAGAGTGCGAGGCGGGAGGCGGAGGTACCCAATCGAATGAGGGTTTTTGAAACCAACGCCACCATCAGTGTCCCTACTCAGATCAACGCCACAATCGGTGTCCCAACTCAGATCAACTCAAATCGAGTGAGGGTTTTGAAAATCGAACAAACTGAAAAACGAAAAGCAGAGACGGAGAAGGAGAGAGAGAAAGACGAACCTGATTGCGACGATGGTGGTGATTTCTTACAGGCAGCACGACCGAGATAGAGAGAGAGCTTCAATTTTAAGGGTTTCGAAACCCAAAATCAAGAGAGAAAGAGACCCTAATTTCAGAAACCCTTAAAAAAAATCAAATTCAAACCAATGAATTTCAAAACAAAGATTTTTAGTTTGAACTACTGCAAAATCGAATCAAGAGCTGTGAATCGTGGTGGTTGAGAGAGAGAAAAAGAGGCTTACCAGGGAAGGGAGCGAGGACCATGAGCGATTGGAGGAGTCGAGAGCTAAGCCACCGTCGTCGTCTGGAGGAAGGGAGAAGTCGTCGCGAGGGAGAAAGAAGAAATCGCGAGGAAGGATGACGGCGTGGATGCCGAGGTGATGACATCGCGGCGAAATGGAGCGGAGGTGGCAGTGGCGGTGGCGAGGGGATGGCGGAGGAGGCTGAGAGGGAGTGGACGGTGATGGCTATTGTCGGAAGTGAAGAGGGAGCGCGAGGAAGGAAGAGAGAGAGACGACCCTAATTTCTCTAGCAGCGGTGGTGTGGTTCAGTGGAGAAGAAGTCTGGAGTCCATGAATTAAATGTAAAGACAGGCAAGGACAGTTCCTGTAGACGATGGTAAGTGTTAAAAATTATGATTGATGGTAAGTGTTGAATATTGTATATTATTATAGATAGATATATTATATAGATATGTTGTATATAGATGTTGTATATATCAAAAGATATCCAACAGTTATGAATATCCAGAGACATCGGACGATTATGAATGTAAATGAGCTGATTTATTATATAGATAAAATCCTCAATTTGAAACCCAAACTTGAAAAAATAGTGACAAATTGAAGGAGGCCAGGCCAATAATAAATCAAATCCTCAATTTGAAACCCAAACTTGAAAAAATAGTGACAAATTGAAGGAGGCCAGGCCATGAACCCCTAGACTCCACCCGTTTTCTCGCTCATATCACATCTTAGCTTCCCACATACGCAACCTTCACAAACATTTCCTCACTTTTCGTTGCTTTCATCGATCATTCCAGACCTTTCCCGATGTTCTTTTCTCACTCTATTTCGGTTTGATCGTTTACTTCATCTCACTCTATCTTCGTCACCAAGCAAACGGGAACTTTCGTCATTTCCTTCTCTTCTCTTCAGATCTCTCTATAAAATTCAGTTCGACGCCCATTTCATTACAACATAAAACGTACTTTGTTCAGTCTCGTTTGTCATTTTGGAGTGTAACAAAAAAATGGACGGCGGTGGGTACTACAACCGTGGGAGTGGTGGCGCTGGACGCGGCCGCGGCCGCGGCCGTGGAGGTGGAGGCAGTAGCGGCGGTGGTGGTAGAGGTGGGAATCAGTATCAAAATCAACAGTCCGGTCAGCAGCAAGGCGGAGGCGGTGGTGGTGGTTCGAGGGGAAGGGGGGGTAGTAGGGGTGGACCCCTCCAGATGGGTGGAGATCCGACACCGCCTCGGAATCAAGGGTTTAGGCCGGTCCAGGCCTACAGACCAACTCAGGCAGCAAGGCCGGTGCCTGTGGAAAGTACCGCTGGTTATGGGAGAGGCAGATCTGCCGTAGTAGGTGGAAGAGGCGCCTGGGATAGTCCTTCCAGTGTCAGGGCTTGGGGACCACCGCCGTCTACCGTTGCCGGTCCTTCTCAGAGATCCCCTGAACCGATTCCAGGTATAGATCTCCGACTCTGTAACTCTGATCCTAATTTCTCTGATTCTAATGATTTTTTTCATTTGGAATTTCGTTTAATTTTTAGTGTTTCTACCACTTTTTCTTAGATCTATGCAAATGCTGAATTCATTGTTTTTTTTTATGAATTTCTTTCATAATTTTACTGGAATTTTTGTGGATGATACCATAAATGGTTAGCTACCTGATTTAATTCACAAATTGACTAATTCCTTGTGAGTTGAAGGACAGTGCCATACCTATCTAGAAGGGCATTTTCTTTTTTGGTTACATTATTATTATTATTACGTTTTTTAAGCAATTTGTTTCATATTGTTCCAGATATCCAACGGCTGAAAATTTCCGAGACGCAGCCTTCATTGGAAAGCACGGAGAAGAGAGTTCCTATCAAACGGCCTGATGTAGGAACTCTTGCTGTCAGATCGGTGAGGCTCCTCACTAACCATTTCAAAGTCAATTTCAATCCGAACAGCACCATATTGCACTACGATATCGATATTAAACTCGATATTTCCTCCACATCTCGACCCACAAAGAGATCAATCTCGAAATCCGATCTCCGATCTATCAAAGACAAGCTCTTCTCCACCCATCCCGATAAATTTCCCCTTCTAATGACCGCCTACGACGGTGAGAAGAACATTTTCAGTGCGGTCGAACTCCCTACCGGACAATTCAAGGTGGAGCTCTCGGGTGGAGAAGATTCTAGAACACGGGCTTACCTATTCAACATTCAGAAAGTCAACGAGTTGAAGCTCTCAAAGCTAAACAGTTACTTGAGGAAGAATCTCTTCGATCTTCCCCGTGATATACTGCAGGGGATGGATTTGGTAATGAAGGATAACCCGATGAAGTATAGAATTTCTTGCGGAAGAAGCTTCTATGACATGGAATCCAGAAGAGATGATGATCTTGGGTACGGGTTAGCGGCACATAGAGGCTTTAAACAGAGCCTGAAACCGACATCTAATGGTTTGGCTTTGTGTTTGGATTACTCTGTTTTGGCATTTCGTAAGCGAATGCCGCTTCTTGATTTTCTCTACGAACAAGGGTTTCCAGAACCGAAAGATATAAAGGATGTAAAAAGGTATCGAATGGATGTGTTGAGTGTGATAGAAGGGTTGAAGGTCACGGTTACTCACCGTCTAAGCAAACAGAAGTACACGATTTCGGGTTTGACTGAGAGGAACACCCGGGATATTAATTTCGATCTGGCTGATCCCGAGGGTAATATCGGGTCGAGAAATGTTAGTCTTGTGGATTATTTCCGGGAAAAATATGGAAAGGAAATTGTTCACAAGGACATTCCTTGTTTGGACGTTGGAAAAAATAATCGGCAAAACTATGTTCCGATGGAAGTATGTGTCTTGGTGGAGGGACAACGGTACCCGAAAGAGAATTTGGAGCGTTTGGATAGAGATTCGGCTTTGTTTTTGAAAAAGTTGTCCCTGGCTCGGCCTCGGGATAGGATGAACTCGATCTGTGGAATGGTTCGGGCTCAGGATGGACCTAGCGGGTATGTATTCTTATCCCTTTCTACTTATAATAGGTTAGATTAGAAAACTATTTTTTTTTTAATTAAAACTTAACGAAATTTTCTTTAAAATAGATAGAAATAATTTTTTCATCTAAATTTATATGAAATGGACAAATTTAGCTTTTAATTTTTTAATTTTTTTTTTGACAGAATGCAAGTTTTTCTCATTACTTATCTTGAAGTAGTAAATAAAAATTTAATGTATTTTATATATTTTGAATAAAATGTGAATTTCGCCCTTAGTTAAAAGGAGTAGAAGGGGGATGATGTGTAAGTTTTTAAACTGTAGGGGTTAAATTCAAACAAGATCAAAGTACAGGAGCACAAAAAACCATAAACCCTTTTATGCGTGTAAGATGGTTTATAAGTGTAGTCCTAGACTGACACATAGATCAAATAATCAGGTGTTGTTGGAATAGAAACACAAAGATAGGAACAAAAAGTATATGGTTATGTTCTGTTTTTAAGATATTTCTTCTTTTAGCTTTGTAGTGATGTAAACTCTTTTATTCCCAGTCTCTTTTTCATGCCTTGCCCAAAAACATGGAGCAAAGGAGAAATTTGGGAGCAATTTCGGAGAACTGTTATTAAAATCTTGGAACTGAAACAGAAACGGATTTTATTTTATTTTATTTTTTTGGCATATTTCTGTCTGTTCCTAGTTTTCTTGGGACAGAAGTAGAGAAAAAAAGAAGACATTAAACGGAAGCCATTTATGTGCTTTTAATTTACTTATAATTTCAATTGAACTTAATTCTCTATTTATTTAAAATATCACACACATTTTATGCATATATGATAATTTATAGTTTTGATTTCAAAGGAATTTGTTATATTCCGAATTCAAATTTTGTGCTTTTTATCGGATTTAGATGGGGTGATGACTCTTCAAATTCGTAACAATCTTATTTTACTCATTTTTTGGAATGCAGGGAGGTAACTCGTAATTTCGGGATTGGAGTTGACACGGACATGACAAAAGTTGTGGGCCGGGTTATAGGGCCACCTGACTTGAAACTGGGTGGCTCTTTGCGCCCAGTGAAGGTCGACAAGGACAAGTGCCAATGGAACCTCGTTGGAAAACAAGTGGCGGACGGAAAACGGGTGAATCGATGGGCTGTCATAGATTTCAGTTCAACTGATCGTCGGTTCAGGCTCCAGCAACCCAACATCTTCGTTCAAAATCTCCAAAACCGTTGCATAAGCCTCGGAATTTTCATGGACCAACCTGTTGTTTTCCGTTCTACTGGCATGAATGAATTTTCCAACATCCATAATATTCAACGCCTTCTCGAAAGTGTTGTGGGTGAAGCTTATAAGAAATGTAAGGACCGATTACAAATCATTATCTGTGTAATGGCGGGGAGACACAATGGCTACAAGCTTCTCAAATGGGTTTCCGAAACTAAGATCGGTGTCTTGACCCAATGTTGTCTATCGGCTAATTGTAACAAGGGACAGGATCAGTATTTTGCGAATCTCGGTTTGAAAATCAACGCGAAGCTTGGAGGGAGCAATGCTGAGCTCATCGAGCCGCTCCCCCATTTCGCTGTCGACGATCACGTGATGTTCATCGGAGCTGATGTCAACCACCCGCCGGCGAACAATATCACGTGCCCGTCGATCGCAGCAGTTGTCGGGACGATGAATTGGCCGGCTGCAAATCGTTATGCGGCCCGTGTTTGCCCACAGAAACACCGTGAAGAGAGGATCATGGGTTTCGGGTCGATGTGTTTGGATTTGGTCAATGCTTACGCCAGGATCAATGGGGTGAAACCGAAGAAAATTTTGGTTTTTCGAGATGGGGTTAGCGATGGTCAAAATGATATGGTCTTGAATGAAGAGTTGACTGCTCTGAAATCGGCTCTTTACAGCGACCACTACCGACCGTTAATAACGGTCGTGGTGGCTGTGAAGCGGCATCATACCCGTTTGTTTCTTGAGAACGAGCGTGAAGGCGGACAATCGGGAAACGTGCCGCCCGGAACGGTGGTTGACACTACCATCACGCACCCATTTGAGTTTGATTTCTACCTGTGTAGCCACTATGGGGGCATTGGGACAAGCAAGCCTACCCATTACTATGTCGTTTGGGATGAGAATAATTTCGGTTCTGACGAATTGCAAAGGATAATATATAACTTGTGCTTCACTTTTGCCCGTTGCACGAAACCAGTCTCTCTCGTGCCGCCCGTTTACTATGCCGATCTTGTGGCGTATCGCGGGCGGCTGTTTCAGGAGGCGGCAATGGAGTCCCGGTCGCCGGTTTCGGCCTCGTCATCGTCTTCTTTGGCTACTACTTCATCGGCTGGTTCTTTGTTGGATGAGAGCTTCTATACAATGCAGCCGGAGCTTCAGAACGTTATGTTCTTTGTCTGAGCGGGCTTGAAGCTCGCAAGGCCCATTCGACCTGTTTTGTGAACAGGTGAAAAATTCGTTTTTTATGCTGATTAATCGACGAGTTTTGTGCGTGAATCTAAATGGGGTTTCACGTTTATATCCTTTTGTCATCGCGCTTGGTTCGAACCTTCTTCGGTTGAGTCATTATGATAGTACTGTGTGTTTGAGTGTGTGTATATCTATTGTGTAAGTGTGTGTTTTCTTTAGGAAACATTGGAGATTCTATTTGGCTTGTATTGAGTACTGTGTGCCTGTGTGTGTTTTAGCAAAGATCTGTATTGTATTGTACTATGCCGTCTTGTGTTGCAAGAGCTTGTTTATCTATATATGTTTTATGTCTGGTTTCTTTTTTAAGTTATTAGCACTTTTTTCTCATTTTATGATTGAGTGATGATATATTGACAACCGAAGGCATACCGGGTTTAAAAAGTTCACGCCCCTTGGTATGGCACGAGCAACAAGAAACGACTAGTAGGTATTTGGGTAGGTCGTGGCTTGGGTTCGAGTTGGATTTTATTTAGGGTTAAAAATAAATAAATAAATGGCAAGTCCAAGCCTGTTTTGGCCTGATGGATGGACGTGTCTAAGTTTGGTCATAAATAAAAAATTTCAAACCTGCCAGGTCGGACGGGTGTTTTTTTTTTTTTTTCTCTAATAATTTAAAAAATAATCAATAAAATTATAAATCAAAATTATAAAATACATTTCTACATAGTAATTAGTACTTATTAATATTATTTTTCATTGAAAAAATATCCGTTCACATCTCATATTGAAATAAAATACATCAACCATGACGAAATAAAATAAATATAGAGAAAATTACCACTAACTACTGTTTTAACTTTTCACTTACCAATAAGGACCAACTAATTTATAATAAACCCAAAACTTCTATCCTAATAAATCTTTGAACTGATTAGTCCCATTTTTAAAAAATCTCAATACCATAATATTCATATGCTTTTTAACCCCAAGAGCTATTGCTCAATATCGTCCATCCCCCTCCTTCTCTTACCGAGATGCCTCGCCGATCATTGCCGCCTCGTGCTGGCTGATATCGTCGGCCATCGCCGTTCGATTGTCCTGGTTCATCGTCGTTATGCCCTCCACCCCCTCATTTTCTTCCTCTCTAATTCTCCGACTATACACGGAGCGACCCCCCCTCCCCCCAAAATGGAGTTGTGCGAAAGAAACCCAGCGAGAAACAGCTCGCACCTAGATCCCCCGTCTGAATGGGCGCCATCGGGAGCCGAAACCTGTTTCGAAGGTGCGTTCATGTAATTAGCGTTGGAATTGCATTGAATTCCCCCTTTTTTTTTTTGGATTCGATTTCGTGTTTACGAGCATAGATCCAGTTTGCCCCTTTGTTTTCTTTTATATGTTATGAATTTTCAATTTCAATTCTTCATTCTGAGCTTCAATTTCGATTCTTCATTATGAGCTTCAAGTTATGGAATTATACTAATTTTAATGAATATAGGTTTAGTGTTCATAATTTGCAGTTCTCTCATCCTCCATAATAGAGCTCCAACCCCCCCCCCCCCCCCAAAAAAAAAAAAATTTTGAGGTTTTAGTTACAATTTCTTGAATAGTGGAGTTGTATGTGTTTGCCTCGAAGCTCTTATCATTATATGTTTCTGTATGCATTGGTTAGATTTCGATTTTGTTGTTGTTATTCTTGTGTGGAAAAGCTACAATGTGTCTCCATTGATTTGAGAATGGACTGGAATTCAACAGTTTTCTCATGCAACTCGGACGAAACTGCTTGAATTGTTGGGAAAACCGAAGCAGGAAGTTCAACTCTCACTGTGTCTTTCTCCCCTCCCTCCCCTGTTGTGTTAGGTCTTGTTTGTTTGCTAAAATTTTGGGAATCATCAGTGTCATCGCATATTTCGCAGGTCACCGATCATTGGTTTAGGGTTCCCTCGTCAATCATTTTATTATTTAGATTTATTAGACAATACTACATTTAACAAGTATATTGATTAGGATTTTGGGACAAGTTTGTCTATTCCATTCAACACGTATATTGTTTTGTGATAACTCTAAAAAATTATATCCGTGTTGTATGTAAGATTAGATAATGTTACATTCAACACACATATTATTTTTGAATTTTTTTGCAAGATTAGACAACGTTACATTCAACACGTGTATGATGCTTGATAAAATGTGTCTACTATATATGTTTGGCAATGTGTGATTATTTTGTGTTGCATATTTCAGAACTATTTCAATTAAATGATCATCTCTTTAGCTCTCTCATAATTCAACACGCACATTGAAATTTGAATTTTTGACAATATTGGACAGTGTTACATTCAACACACATTGAAATTTGAATTTTGATAATTTTTTAAACAATGTTTCATTCAACAAGTATTTCTGAAAATGATTTTTGATATTAGTAGACAGTGTTACATTCAACACGCGTTTTCTTGATCCGATTTTTGGGTCGATTTTCAACAATCTCTTGACTGCGTTTGATCTTGAATGTTACGTTCAACATACACAATTCGATGAATGTTACGTCTGATATACACGATAAAAAATGTTACATTCAACACGCATACCCCCCGAAAACCATGGGTTACATCCCACACGCATTTGAATTTTGATTTTTGGCAATTTTATAAGTGTTACATTCAACACACACTAAAACAATGGTTTTCAATTGTTTGAATTTCTCAAAAAATTATTTTTTGAGAATATTAGACATTGTTACATTTCAACATGCACTGCGCGTGTTTTTAGTTTAGACAGTGTGTTTGGATTGTTTAGTTCAGACAGGGTGTTTTGGATTGATTAGAATATTAGACAATGTTACATTCAACACGTAGACAATGTTACATTCAACACACACTTTGAAAACTTTAAAATTTGATTTTTGGGAATATTAGGAAGTGTTACATTCAATAAGAATATTGTTTATGAATAGTTTGATAATATCAAAGAGTGTTACATTCAACACACACATTGAAAACAAATTTGCGGTTTCGAAAACCCTAAAACAAGTGGTATGTGGTTTGATCTAAAAGGAAATAAGGGGTGAGAAATGTAATTAATGTCATTGAATTACCTAAAAAATTGATTTATGAGAAATATTGGGTTTCAATTGTTTGAATTTCCTAAAAAAAATGATTTTTGAGAATATATAGACAGTGTTACATTCAACACGTAG
The DNA here is from genome assembly GCA_016647705.1 of Eucommia ulmoides. Lineage (NCBI taxonomy): Eukaryota > Viridiplantae > Streptophyta > Magnoliopsida > Garryales > Eucommiaceae > Eucommia > Eucommia ulmoides. The sequence goes on from CM028329.1 coordinate 4,607,525, forward strand.
ATAATGTTACATTCAACACACTTTGAAACTTTGAATATTTGACTTTTGGAAATATTAGGAAGTGTTACATTCAACAAAAATATTGTTTTTGAATAGTTTGACACGAACAAATAGTGTTACAGTCAATGCACACATTGAAAACAAATTGGGGGGCTTGGAAACCTTAAAACATGTGGTATGTGGTTTGATCTAAAACAAAATAAGGGGTGAGAAATGTAATTAATGTTATTGAATTCTCTAAAAAATTATTTTTGAGAAACAATGGTTTCAATTTTTTGAATTTTCTAAAAAATAATTTTTTGAGAATATTAGACAGTGTTACATTCAATACTAGGATAATGTTACATTCAACACCTATTTTTGAAACTTTGATTTTTGATTTTTGACAATATTAGGAAGTGTTATATTCAACAAGAATATTGTCTTTGAATAGTTTGACAAGATCAGAGAGTGTTACATTCAATACACATGAGTTTTTTGAATTTTGTCAAGATTAGACAAGTGAAAACAATTGGGGGGTAAAAAAAAAAGTTATGAAGGTTTTAAGAAGGAAAGTGTAAAAACAGAAGTTATGTATGATGTTTTAGTCATACAATGTTACATTTTGGACATGAATGTTTGATATTAATCCGAAATAAATTGGTTCAATCAGATTACATTCAAATAAGACTAGATGAAGATTTAGACAGTGTTACATTCAACACGTATATTGATTATGATCATCAACACTCCCTGTTTGTTATTCGGTTTGATTCATCAATTTTGAGCATGATGAGAAGTTATCCCTTATGTTTGAATTGAGTGTTATATTCAACATGCACAGTTTTGTTTTTAGTTAGACAATGTTTGGATTAATAGAAGTTTAATTCTAATCAATTCAAGTTTATGATGTTTGGATTTTATCAGACAATTTGGATGGGAAAATAATTTTTGAGAATATTAGACAATGTTACATTCAACACACTAGACAGTGTTACATTCAACACGTACCTTGTATTTTTGGCATTTTTAGGTAGTGTTACATTCAACACATAATGAAAAACAATTTTTGGGGTCAATTGTTGAATTCTAAAAATTGATCTTTTGATAATGAAAGTGTAAAAAAGTAAAAGAAAGTGTCACTTTGGGGATGAAAGTGTTAAAAAAAAAAAAAAAAAAAAAAGACGACAAAATTGAAACTAAATTTAAAACATGGGGCGAAAGTGTAATTATTCAACCGAACCCTAGATTGACGATTTCAATGGAATCGTGAATCTTTGCAAATTTGTGGCGGATGCGAACGGCGAACGGCGGAAGCGAACGATTAACGGCGGATGCGAACGATTAATGACGAACGGCGGCAACAGACGGCAAACGGCGGACGTGAACAACAACATTGAAGGCGAAGATGATGGAGAAGACGAACAAGTGATCGGGAACGGCGTTAGCGATGGTGAAGACAAACGGAGAAGAGGACGGCGACATCGACGGCGACGGCGAACGTCGAGTTGATCGGCGACGCAACAGGTCGGGGGTGAACAGTTCGGTGGTGGGGGTCAATTATAAATAAGAGTATTTTGGTCAGGAAAATCCAAAAAGGAATTATTGGTGCAAAAAGAAACAAGTGGGTTTGATTGGTTCCTGAAAACCTAAAAAGGAATCTCGTGGTACATGTATATCCATAATTTCATCTCTATTAATTAATTATACTTGAACAAAAACAAATAAATTCAAATAATTTAAACCAGTTAACATTTATTACTTGATCTTATATATATAATTTGTTTTTAATAAATGGTCGGGATGGGTCGGACTTAAACAAGAAAGGTCATGTCCAAGTCCGACCTTTAAATTTTGGGACTAATCCTATCCATGGGCTAAAAATCAAGTCTATGCCCCCCCCAAAAAAAAAAAAAAAAAAGGGAAAAAAAGAGGGGGGGAGGGGGGGGGGGGGGGGGGGGGGAAGGGGTGGACTGGACGGGATAGGCAGCTCTCGGTTCCATGATCACCCCTAGAAGGTACTTGAGACCAACTTGCATCCTCCAAGTTCGGCCCAAATTAAGCATGTGCGTGTTTGATCTCTTGCGAGCCCTACATACCTACATATTATAAATAGTTATTTCTAATTCTCTTTTAAATGAAGGTAAAGTGTCTATTTCCAAATAGGTGATTCTATCGTCATTTTGAAGGATACAATCATTAAAAGTATTTAAATTACATGATAGAACATAAAACTTTAAACCAAATTTAATATCATTAATTCCATAAGTTCAAATCAATTTATATTAACATATACAAAACAAATATATACACAATCTATATTCATTTAAAAAAAAAGATTTTATATTTCTTTGTGTTCTTCAACTTTTTGGTTGGTAGATCCTCATTTCTGATATTAATTGGCTTTTCAAAAAGTGACAAAAATTGATTCTTGTCTCCGGCGATGTAGACGTGGATTTCACCGACGTAGTGGCCATTGGTGATGTGGTGGTGGTGGTTTGTGTTGAGCGAGGTGGTGATTGTCGGTTTCTTTATTGGTTTGATCGGTGTTGGGTTGACGAAGGTGATCACACAGAAATAACACATGTACCCCTGGCTCTAAGGTCACGCGACTTATTTTCCTCCAAATTGGCTTAACACCATTACTAATTGGGTTAGATTGAAGTCAATTTCAACAATCATGAGGCAAATATATCAAACTCGAATACTGAGGGCCAATTGAGCACTGACCCTAATTATGAAGGGCCAAAATTTATTTATTTTTATAATAATTGAGACACTTTTTGTCTTTTCAATGTGGTTACCAATGTGACTTCTCTCAGTTGGTTTGGGTGACATAGTCCGTTGCAGAAGTCTCTCCCCTCCCTTATATATATATATTTCTTTCTTTAGTCTTTAGGGAGCTAGAACTTGACTTTGCTAAACGAATTAAATGAGGCTCATGCAGGGGCGCTCACTTTTTTTGGTTGAGCCGTATCTTGCTGGGTGGGACCGAGAGAAAGAAAAGATGGGGGGCAACCGTGCATGGTACTTATCGACCCTGTCTTCAAGGGACAGTTGAACGAGCGACTTATGAATGCTGTCGGGTTAGATGAGCCAATAACTCAAACGCGTTCGGTCTCTTTTTTGATCTAGAATCACAGCGTTACCTTATCTTCACCATGATACGGACTCCAAATTCTTATGACAGAGCACGAGGTTATGAATATAGGGATTATGAGAATTGAAACCAGAAGCATGCCTGGGGGCTTCGTGGTCCAAGAGAATCAAACCATCAGTCGGAGTCACGTAGCATAAGACTATTATATCAAATTTATGATGACCCTAACTCTTTGTATATGGTTCCAAACCTGTGCACCTATACATAACACCCCTACCAACAGGCGGCCCTATTTTATTTTAAGGATATTGGAAGAAGCTCATTTGTCAAACTTTTCTAGTTTAGTTGGGAAGTTCGAAGAGCTACATTTTGTTGACAAAAATATATTTTCATATTTTTTAATTTTTATTTTCTGTTCTCTCTCCTCTTGTTTTCTATCTTTTTTAATTTTTTTACTTTTACTATTATTTTGTATTTTTTATTTTTTTATTTTTTGGTATGATATTTGTTGAAAATTTAAAAAAATCAAAAGTAGAAATTAAGAAAACAAATTCAAAAAATTTAAATTTAATAAAAATATTAATTAAAAAATAGTAAAAAGAAAGAAATCGTTTTTCTTTTTAAATTTTAAATTTTAAATTGTCTTTTTGTTTTTCTAATTTTTTACTTTTTTACTTTTTATTTTCTATAAAATGCATATACCAAAAATAAAGAAATAAATAAAACAAATAGAATAAAAATAAAAATGAAAAAATAAGAAAAAAAATATATTGTGAAGATATTTTAATTAATAAAAAATTATAAAAAATATTTTAGAAATTTTGAAAATAATGAAAATATGTTAGTAATATTTTGGAAATTTTTTTAAAACTGTATCGTCTAATTAAATCTCCCAAATAAATGATTTTCTCCCCATTTTTCAATCAGTTAGACTTAGACAGTGGGAACCCAAAAGGCAACCAAACACACCTTCCACCCCACTCAATGATCCTATGACCCCACCCCCCTCTCCACTTTGCTTCTCTCTTAGGTAAGGTTAGCTTATGTCCCCTTGGTTATTCTATATGTTCGACTCCTAAATTTTTTAGATTAATAGGTAGAAATGTATTTTGTAAATACCTAAAATTTTAAGAATAATTTAAAAATATTTTTTGAATTGTTTAAAAGTCTAAGAAATAAATATTCACTCTAGTAAAATTATTCTCACTATCATTCCGTAGACCATCACCACAACTCCGGGCACCATCATCCTACTAGTTATCATACATTTAAAAAAAAATAAAAAAAATATTGCAATGAAACATATTTCGTATTTCTATTTTTATAAATTAAAAGAAATATTTTTAAGTTGATATCCATTCTCTATTATCAAAATACTTAAAAAAAAAAAAAAAAACCAAATAATCTAATTTTTTAATTTATCAAAAGTAAACGAAGCAACCAATACCAGTTGGCTTAAGTGAAAGGGACTTGAGTTCCCTTAAACAACGTTTAGGGATCGAAATCTGGAGGTTGTGTATGAAGAGTGCTTTGTTGGGAGAGATGCATGCTTCGGCGCCCGACAGTACCTCGAGGGACTAGTGTCCGCCGATTGGGAGATACCCTAGATTTACCCAAAGAAAGTAAACGAAGAAAAGGAGAAACAGTGACCACGACAACTAGCGGCCTCCGCTTATTTCCTCTCACTTTCGGTGTCATTTCCATGGGCTTTCTAGACCTTTCCCGATATTCTTCTCTCCCTCGAGGTCACTACTTTTATCTCTTTAGTGTTATTACATGTCATTGACGTCGAAGACTCACTTTACCTTGCTCAGGAAGCAAAGGGATATTTCCGTCATTAGCATACCTCCTCTTCTCGCCAAATCTCTATATAAAACTGACTTCACGGGTCTGAAGAGCGCATTTCATATCATCGTACAACATCAAACATTTCTTGTTCTGTCTGTCATTCAATGGACGCCGGTGGTTACTACAAAAGTGGAAGTGGTGGCTCTGGACGTGGCCGTGGCCGTGGCCGCGGATCTGGAGAGCGGGGTGGAGGCAGTCGCGGCGGCGGTGGTAGAGGTGGGAATTATCAAAATCAGCCGCGGGGAAGGGGTGGATTTGTCCAGATAAGTGGAGATCCGGCACCTCCTCGGAGTCAAGGGTTTAGGCCTGTCCAGGTACAGGGCGGGACCTACAGACCAACTCAGGGAGGGGTACCGGCAGCAAGGCCAACTCAGGGAGGGGTACCGGAAAGTACCGCTGGTTATGGAAGAGGCAGAGCTGCCGGAAGAAGCTCCTGGGATAGTCCTCCCAGTGTCAGGGCTTGGGGTCCACCTCCACCACCGTCACCGTCTACTGTTGCCGGTCCGTCTCAGAGGCCTCCGGAACCGATTCCCGGTATGGATCTCCGACTCTGAATCTCTGATGATCCTAATTCCTCAGATTCTAATGTTTTTTCGTTTAATTTTGGGGGTTTCTCTCCCAATTCTTAAATCTATGCTGAATTCATCGGTTTTTTTTATGAATTATTTCACAATTAAATCTGAATTTTCGTTGATCATATTATAAAGTTTTCATTGCCTGATTTAATTTACAGACTGTTGATGGCGTTTTGGATAATTATTTTCATAATGAAAATGTTTTTCCCCCCTTTTCCTTAAACCTATGTGGATGACGATTCATGATTTTTGATAGAATATTCATAATAATATTGGAATTTTTTAGCATGATATTTTTGTTTTTGTTGTAGGGTTGATTGCTTTCTGTTTCTTTTTTTTTTTTTTTTTTTGGGCTATAGGTTGATAATTTAATTAATTTAAATTTTGTAATTAAAGGTAAGAAAAGAGAAACCCCTTTTGGTTAGTGTTTACATCCCATACCATCCCCAAATTTTTGGGATTGATGTTTGGGAATACATTTGGCAAACCCATTTTCGTCCCCATCTCATCCCAAAATTTTGGGATTGATTCTTTAAATCCTTAAGCAAGTGAGGAACCAAAAAACAGTTTGATTTTTTTCATTGGCACAAAACTAATCCTAAAAAAGGACAAGTTGAGAATTAAAGAAATTGTTATTGAGGTCACTTGTTCAATTTTTGTTAGGCTCATGAAAAGATTTTTTTTCCCCCTTATCCCCTTATCATGATTTTTTTCTAGTATAGTTGTATATTTTGAGAAATAAATTATTTATGTTTTTTATTTGTTTATTGTATATTGAATCATTGATTATTTATTCGTTTAATTTTGAAAACATGCACAAATAAAAATGAAGTAATAATTTTTAGGATATACAGAGAATATGTAGTTTTCTCCAAGACGATTTTGCTATTGAACTGTAAATTATTGGCTACGAAATACTATTTTTCACATTCGACAATTTGATTTTGCTATACAATTGTATTTTTATCGCAAAAAATCATATTTAATCAAATTGGACATCTATTGTAAAATATGTACGGTGTTCATATTTAATATGTCAATATTTTTAGATATTTATCTTTAATTAATGTTTTTTTTTGAATTAGGTGTAATTTGATATTAATTATCATACATTTAAAATAAAAAATTAAAAAAAGAACAAATAAAAAATTAAAAAAAGAACAGTTGTTGAGAAAACAATTCTAGAATAATGTCGTTGCCAAACGTAATTCTGTTTTCAGGACACAGAATTCTATTGTTACGAAACGCGATTCTGTTCCCAGAATGAAACAAAATTCTCATCACATCCCAGATAGGATGAGAAAAGTGGAAACACTAACCAAATGCCACCTTATATTTTTTCTCTCTAGCACTTTAGCTCTCTCTACTATTGTTTTTAACAAAGACAACATAAAATCAAATACTATCTTATAAAAGTGAAAGCCAAAATTAAGAATGAACAACCAGACATTTCTCTAATATCTTTATTCCTATCAAATCAATAGCCAAAAATTTCTTCTTCACTATTAATATTCGAATCCTAAATCATTCTTATTTTTTTTTTAAATATGCATTTTCACCCCCTATTTTTTTGGGAAAAATCAATTAAAAATCTTTAGAATTTTATAGACTCCTCCCCAAATTTATATAAATTTTAAGTGAACCCTTAAAATAATTTATTCTTTAAAAAATGCTCTATGTTTTCTGTTATATATAGATCAAGAATTAAAATTATAACATCAAGTATTTAAATTAAAAATATATATTTTTCAGATTCGGATATTATGCGGGTCTAAAACTAGTGAAAATGAAAACAAAAGCTTATTTCATTCATTCATTTCTTCTAAAATTTAGATGAAAAATTTAAGTTCATCAATTTTTTAGCATATCACGTTAAGTTGCACAATGGAAAGGGTTAGTTTTTCATTTTTTATAAATGGAAGGGGGTAAAGTATATGTTATTAAGGTAGAGGGGTAAATATAAAACAAAATCAAAGTTCAAGGGTGTAAAAGGCAATTAACGCTTTGTTATATAATTATTCTTAGGGTTAATTGTCTTTACTTTGATCTTTTTTTTCATTTTGTCCAGTGTAGTTTAAAAACTTACACTTTACCCTCATTTTATAAATTGGAAAACTATTTTTTTTTTTGTTTAATTTAGCAGAATAGGTGAAAATAAAATCATCTAAATTTATGGAATGGACACAATTATCCTTTATTTTAATTTTTTATTTTATTTTGCTTTTATTAAAAAAAGAAAAAGAAAAAGAAAAAGAAAATAGAAATAGAGAAAATATTAGTTGTCTCATCTATTACCTATAAATATTAATTTAAATTAAAAAATAAAAGGAGATTAATTAATTTTATTTAATTTTTGAATAAAATGTGGCTTTCTCCCTTCCCTTAAGAGTAGAGGGGTGTGATGTGTAGGTTCTTAAAGTAGAGGTGTTAAAATCAATTAACCCTTATTATTACGATTTCAAAGTAACTTGTTTCATATTATTCCAGATATCCAACGGCTGAAAATTTCCGAGACGCAGCCTTCATTGGAAAGCACGGAGAAGAGAGTTCCTATCAAACGGCCTGATGTAGGAACTCTTGCTGTCAGATCGGTGAGGCTCCTCACTAACCATTTCAAAGTCAATTTCGATCCGAATAGCACCATATTGCACTACGATATCGATATTAAACTCGATATTACCTCTACATCTCGACCCACAAAGAGATCAATCTCGAAATCCGATCTCCGATCTATCAAAGACAAGCTCTTCTCCACCCATCCCGATAAATTTCCCCTTCTAATGACCGCGTACGACGGTGAGAAGAACATTTTCAGTGCGGTCGAACTCCCTACCGGACAATTCAAGGTGGAGCTCTCGGGTGGAGAAGATTCTAGAACACGGGCTTACCTATTCAACATTCAGAAAGTCAACGAGTTGAAGCTCTCAAAGCTAAACAGTTACTTGAGGAAGAATCTCTTCGATCTTCCCCGTGATATACTACAGGGGATGGATTTGGTAATGAAGGATAACCCGATGAAGTATAGAATTTCTTGCGGAAGAAGCTTCTACGACATGGAGCCGAGAAGAAATGATGATCTTGGGTACGGGTTAGCGGCGCATAGAGGCTTTCAACAGAGCCTGAAAACGACCTCTAATGGGTTAGCTCTATGTTTGGATTACTCTGTTTTGGCATTTCGCAAGCGAATGCCGCTTCTTGATTTTCTCTACGAACAAGGGTTTCAAGGACCGAATGATATAATAAGGTATCCAGGGGATGTGATGAGTGTGATAGAAGGGTTGAAGGTTACGGTCACTCACCGTCTAACCAAACAGAAGTACACGATTTCGGGATTGACTGAGAGGAACACCCGGGATATTAGTTTCGATCTGGATGATCCAGAGGGCAATGTCGGGTCGAGAAATGTTAGTCTTGTGGAATATTTCCGGGAAAAATATGGGAAGGAAATTGTTTACAAGGATATTCCTTGTTTGGATGTGGGGAAAAATAATCGGAAAAACTATGTTCCGATGGAATTCTGTGTCTTGGTGGAGGGACAACGATACGCGAAAGAGGATTTGGAGCGTTTGGATAAACAATCAGCTTTGTTTCTGAAAAACATGTCCTTGGCTCGGCCTCGCGATAGGATGAACTCGATCTGCGAAATGGTTCGGGGGCAGGATGGACCTTGCGGGTATGTATTCTTTTATAATTACCATCTTTTATAATTGCATGTTTTTGTGTTAAATTGTTAATAAGTTCATTATAGGGTTAATTGCCTTTTACTTCCTTGTACTTTGACTTTTGTTTCATTTTGTCCCTCTACTTTATAAACTTAAACTTTATCCCCTTCTACTTTTGTTTATTGAACTTAACAAAATATTCTTTAAAATATATAAAATTAATTTCTTCATCTATATTTTAATTTTAATTTTAATTTCAATTTTATTTTATTTTGTTTTTGTTAAAAAAATAAAATTAAAATATAAGTAAAGAGAGGGAGAATTAGAGATGGAATGTAAAGATTTTCTCATTACTTACCTTTAAATATTAAATTTAAATTTTAAAATAAAGAAGATTACTGCATTTTAATTATTCCTTTAGTAGAAGGGGATGATGTGTAAGCTTTTAAAGTGGAGGGGTTAAATTGAAACAAGATCAAAGTATAAGAGGCTAAAACACAATTAACCCTTAATTATATCATACAGATTTTAGGCATGTAAGATGGTTTATATTTGCATTCCCATACTGACATATAGATCAAATAATCAGGTGGTGTTGGAATAGAAACACAAATATAAGAACAAAAAAAATATGCTTTTGTTCTGTTTTTAAGATATTCGTTTTAAAAAGAATATGAACATCTTTTAGCTTTGTAGTGATGTAAACGCCATTATTCCTAGTCTTGTGTTTTATGCCTTGCCCCAAAAACATGGAACAAAGGAGAAATTTGGGAGCAATTTTGGAGAGCTGTTAATAAAATCTTGGAACTGAAACAGAAACAGATTTCTTTTTGTTTGCATATTTCTGTCTTCCTAGTTTCTTGGAACAGAAGTTGAAAAACAAAAACAAAAACAAAACAGACATTAAACGGAAGCCATTTTATCGAATTCATAATGATCTTATTTTACTCATTTTTGGAATGCAGGGAGGTAACTCGTAATTTTGGGATCGGAGTTGACATGAACATGACGAAAGTTGCGGGCCGGGTCATTGGGCCACCTGACTTGAAACTGGGTGGTTCTTCGCGTCCAGTGAAGGTTGACAAGGACAAATGCCAGTGGAACCTTGTTGGAAAACAAGTGGCGAACGGAAAACCGTTGAATCGATGGGCTGTCATAGATTTCAGTTCAACTGATCGGTTCAAGCTCCAGCAACCAAACAACTTCATTCAAAATCTCCGAAACCGTTGCATAAGCCTCGGAATTCCCATGGACCCACCTGTTGTTCTCCGTTCTGCCAGCATGAACGAGTTCTCTAATACCGATAGAATTCGACGTATTCTTGAAAGTGTCGTTGGTGAAGCTACTAAGAAATGTAACGGCCTTCAATTACAGATTATTGTCTGTGTAATGGCCGGGAGACACATCGGCTACAAGTACCTCAAATGGGTGTCTGAAACTAAGGTTGGTGTCTTGACCCAATGCTGTCTGTCGGCTAATTGTAACAAGGGACAAGATCAATATTTGGCGAATCTCGGTTTGAAAATTAACGCGAAGCTCGGAGGGAGCAACGCTGAGCTCATCGATCCACTGCCCCATTTTGCTGCCGACGATCATGTGATGTTCATTGGAGCCGACGTCAACCACCCACCGGCGAAGAATATCACGTGCCCGTCAATTGCGGCGGTTGTCGGGACGATGAATTGGCCTGCTGCAAACCGTTATGCGGCGCGGGTTTGCCCACAGAAGCACCGTGAAGAGCACATCATGAGTTTTGGGTCGATGTGTTTGGATTTGGTCAAAGCTTACGCCCGCCTCAACGGGGTGAGACCAAAGAAAATTGTTGTGTTTAGGGATGGGGTTAGCGACGGTCAAAACGACATGGTCCTGAACGAAGAGTTGACCGCTCTGAAATCGGCTCTTTATGATGACCACTACCGACCGTTAATAACAGTTGTGGTGGCCCGTAAGCGACATCAGACCCGTTTGTTCCTTGAGAACGAGCGTGACGGTGGCCAATCAGGCAACGTGCCGCCCGGAACGGTGGTTGACACTACTATCACCCACCCGTTTGAGTTTGATTTTTACCTGTGTAGCCACTATGGGAGCCTCGGGACAAGCAAGCCTACCCATTATTATGTTGTTTGGGATGAGAATAATTTCGGTTCAGACAAATTGCAGAGGATAATATATAACTTGTGCTTCACTTTTGCCCGTTGCACGAAACCAGTCTCGCTCGTGCCGCCCGTTTACTATGCCGATCTTGTGGCATATCGTGGGCGGCTGTTTCAGGAGGTGGCGATGGAGTCTCAGTCGCCAGGTTCAGCCTCGTCGTCTTCTTCTTTGGCTACTGCTTTATCTGCTGGTTCTTCGATGGATCAGAGCTTCTATACGTTGCAGCCGGATCTTCAGAACGTAATGTTCTTTGTCTGAGTGGGATTGAAGCTTGCAAGGCCTGTTTGTCCGGTTCTGCGAACGGGTAAAAGTTCTTATTTTTTAACGCAGATTAATCAATGAGTTTTGTGCGTGAATCTAAAAGGGGTTGAACGTTTATATCCTTTTGTCATCGCGCTTGGTTCGAATCCTTCGTTATTTGGCGTCAATATGATTGTACTGTGTGTTTATTTATTGTGCAAGTTTGTGTCTTCTTTTACCGAACACTTGAGGTTCGAGTTGGTTTGCCTTGGAAGGTTTGATCTGTATTGTATTGTATTGTATTGTATTGTATTGTATTATACTGTAATGTGTTGAATTGTGAGTTTATCTATTTGCATTTTATGTTCAGTTTCTTGTGTAAGTTCTTAGCATTTTGTGTTCTCTTTTATCTTTAAGTTATAATTTTGTCATGATATTTGTATTATAATCCGTGCCTAAAGACACTATAAAACAAAAGGACACAAAAAATTTATCTTTAATTTTTTAAATGTAATCTCTTCTGTTTATATAATATTTTATACTTAATTTGAATATTAATAATAATAAGTGAATATCAATAATAAGTAACAATTGAGACAAAATTACATTTCACTAGTGGTGTGCACGGGTCGGGTAGACCAAAAATTTGACTCACCCGCCACCCGACCCGAAGATTGTCGGGTGAAGAATTTGCAACACGCTGCCGACTGAAAGTAGGATGAAATCTGACGTTTTTCGGGTCTGTCAGTTGTCGGACAGGCTCGGGTGAACTCGGGTCGGACAAAAAATGATGAACAAGAACAGGTTAAACATATATAATCGACGAACAAGAAGAAAACAAACCATCAAATTGCTTAATCATAATTAAAACAAAATCCTAATCGAAAAACAAATTCGAAGAACAAATAATTAAACACTAATTGAACTTGGAAACAAAACACTAAACCCTAATCCATACAGTACAAAATCAAAATTGAAGAACAAATCGAAGAACGAATAGAAAAGAAGAACACTAACTTGTAAATCGAAGCGTCGTGGAAGATGATGTAACTTATGATTACGAAGTAACGATTTGTAATCCATTACGATTACGAAGCAACGATTTGTAATCCATTACTAACTTGTAAATCGAAGCGTCGTGGATGTGAAAATCGAAGCACCATGGATTTTCGAAGCATCGGGACTGAGGAGTAGTTTGATGAGGCGGCGGATGAACCCTAAAATCAGAAAATCCTTTATATACTATAGGTGCAGTAGGCGGGTCGGGTGAACTCGGATGGATAATTCTATTACCCGCTAACCAATCCGAAAAAGTCTCTCTTCAGTGGGTCTACCCGAACCGACCGTTTTTCATGCATCAGAACCCACGTTTTTCGGGTGCGGGCCGGGCGGGTGCAGCGGGTGGGGCGGGTTTACGGGTTTCTTGCACACCCCTACATTTCACACATCATTGATTTTCAATAAAAAAAGAAGGAAAACGATTCTTCCAAAATACAAGCCAAGCTATTTATATATCTACAAAAAAATTGGTTAATTTATTGTGGGTCTCAAAAGCCCATAAGTATTTAAATTTTACTTCACTATCATTAATAATCAATCAAAATTTCATTATATATATTGCATTGATAATTAATAGGGATGCCACTAGTTCGGTTTTGGTTCGATTTCATATAAAATCAAAATCAAAACTACTAGAAATATATCAAACCAAAACCAAAACCATCGGTTTGGTTTTAAAATCAAACTATTTAAATTTACACAAAATCAAAACCAAAACCGCGAACCGCGAAACCATTTAACTATTTAAGATTTTTCAATTTTATAAAAACAAAAAATAAAGCTAAAACCGCATATCGTTGTGTTTTATATATATATATATATATAAAGAAACTAAATTATCAACCAGTAACTACAATTAAAATTTCTAAATAATAACCATAATTAAAATATTATAATATGCCACAACAATCAAAATCAAATTCTCCAATGCAAAAGCAACGACAATTTTAATCCTGTAAAAAACAAGTAAAGATGTGAGAAATGCGGTTCAATAACTGAGTAACATGCTCATCAAAGTGTCCACTAGAACTGGACCTAACATATTCTCAAAAAATATGTAATTTATAATGTAAAATGTTTTGCCTCAACACTCAAATCTTCCATATCCGCTTCATCATCAAATATCATAAAGTAACCCGAAGATGCAACACCTATTAATAAAAAATATGAAATAATAAATAATATCTTACAAAAACAATATGAAAAAAAATAAGAGAATTAATTATTCATAGATCACCTTTCATTTCCCTAATCCATAGCCAACTTTGTGAACACATCAAAGCTTCTAAAGCTTTTGGATGAAGACAATTTCGATATGGACTGACTAACCGACCACTAGTACTAAAAGTGGATTCTGAAGCAACAGTAGAAACGAGAATTGTTAATATATCTCTAGCAATCACTTGAAGAGTCGGATACTTGATTCCATTTGTTTTCCACCAAGCTAATATGTTAAATTCAGTTACTCTTGGTAAAACACCATGTTCTAAGTATTGATCTAACTCGTATTTGACATTTATAGCACCATTTTGTTTTTCATTCATAAACTTCTTATAATCTTGAAGATCATCTCCAAGTACAACTCGATCTTGATGACCATAAGGTGCACCATATGAACAACCACCATCATCACTCTTATCTTTGTCCAATCTAGACTTTTGTTGATATTCTTGAAGCAAATCATAAAAAGAATTTCAAATCTTCTCAATTTCAAAAAAGACTTCACTTCCATAAAGTTTCGAAAAATAGTACTCTAACAAAGTCATTTTAAATCTCGGATCCAACACCGATGCAACCCCCATTATCCCATGTATTTCTAGCCAATACTTGTTATATTTCACTAGCATACGTGTTGACATCATTTTTACCACATCATTAGAACAATTAACCCAATCTGATAATGCCATCTTAATCTTGCAAACTGAAGAAAAATATAAATTAGCAGTAGGATATTTTGTTCCGGAAAATAATTCGGTAAGATCATAAAACAACTTCAATCTCTGACAAATATCCCTTGCTAACTCCCATTCTTCTTCAGTAGGCATCGACTTATATTGACTCTCACATTGTTTAAGATGAGGAAAAACATCTTTATACAACAAAACAGTTTCAAGCATCAAATATGTGGAATTCCATCTAGTTGCATAATCAAGTCCTAACTCTTTAGTACATGAAATACGCAATTGATGAACAACTTCTTCAAAATTTTCTTGCCTTTTTGGTGTTGCCGTCCAATAAACTACACTATCTCACATTTTTTCTACACTCTCTTTTATGACATCTAATCCATCCTTCACAATTAAATTCAAGATGTGTGCTCAACAACGCATATGAAATAGTTTTTCTCATAATAAAAGTGTATTGCAGTCAATCTTATCCAAGAGGATATCAATCATGGCATCATTAGTCAAACAATTGTCAACAGTAAGCGTAGATAATTTTCTATCAATATTACACTCAAGCAATGCATCAAACAAAACATCAGACAAGATCTCTTTCGTATGTGGACATGGCACATAAATAAACCTAACATTAACATAGAACATAAAATATAATTATATAACCATAAAAAAAAATTACATATTTAAACAAATATATAAAGATAAATGTATGCACATATATACCTCAAGATACGACTTTGCAAGTGCCAATTATCATCAATGAAATGCCTTGTAATAGCTATATATCCCCTCTTTTGATTACTAGTTGTCCACATATCAGTTTTGATTGCAATCTTACCTGGATTTCTCTCCACTAACCCCATTGTTTGCATTCTTTCATAGTCATATATCTTTAATATGTATTTTCTTATTGTAGTTCGACCAACCATTTTAAACATAGGTTGAAATGCACTACAAAATCTTTTAAATCCAATATGTTCCACAATACTAATAGGATATTCATGTATTATTATCATTTTAGCAAGTTCTCACCTGACAGTTTGTTGATCAAAAGAATAAGTAGTAAGCATTAGTTGCACATCTTTATTGAAATTGCTTGTTAGTACTTTTTGTAACAAATTGACCTTTTTATGTTGAGGACACCTACTCTTGATATGCTCCCGTATAGTTGATGAGCCATTTTTAGATGAACCACAAAGTGTCTTCTTGCAATGTTTACAAATGGCTTTTTCCACACCCTTGATTGTAATACTCCGAAAAATTTATATTTTTGAAAATATTATTTTATATAAGTTTAATATTTTTAGGTTATTTTGTATATTATGCAATTTTACAATTTTGGGACGATAAGTGTAATTATGGGTCTAATATGAATTACTGTATAATTATGGAGTGTTAAACGTAATTTTCTAAATCTTAACTATTAAGCAAACAATGTTGGCCAAGGAAAAAGAGAGAGAGAGAGAGAGAAAAAAAGGAAAAAAAATAAAAATCATGGCCACAAATTTCAACTATCTTATATAATATAAATATATATATTTATATTATATAAGATAGTTGAAATTTGTGGCAGGGGAATAGGAAAAAGAGAATAATAATAGCAATGAGAAATAATAATGATAAGAATGAGAAAAGTGGTTCCATTATCAGTAAGACATTGGAGACATGGAATTAGAAGGACTACATATATGTATATATTGCTAATAAAGATCACATAAAAGGGATGTGGAAAATTTAAGTGAAATTAATATTTCGTTTCGGATTTTGACTTCGGATTTCAAGTAGAATTTCTAACTCTTTTAATACATGTATTTAATTTTTCTATTGTGTGATTTATTGTTGTTATTGTTGTGGAATTTTAGCTGTTAAATTTTGATGAAATAATTATGATTATGTGGAAATTACGTGGAAATCATATCAAAGTGTTTTATTTGTTGTATTAATTAAATACACGTATTAGAAGGGTTGAAGTTTTATTGAGCGTTAGCTCACAACCCCACAGTTTTGATTATCGAGCCGGTGAGAATGAAATGACAACAAGAATTATATAAGAAATTTTGTTTGTAATAATTGTAGTTAATATTTACCTTTGTAAAAACTGACTCGATAAATTGAATATAATTATTGTCATCGTATTGTAAAATTTAAATCGATAATTATAATTGTTGCTGTAATTGTATATTAAACTACAAATTTAAACGTTAGTATTAAATTGACCGGTGCCAAGAATTTATTTGAGTATTTAAAAATAATGCGGCGACAGAAATTTCAGCTGAATTTCTAATTAATTTGTAATAATTGAATTTATTATTTATCGGTGTAAAAATTGAATCAATTAATTCGATATTTGTGATTGTCGCCATTGTTTGTAAAATTTCTCTGATTTACATAAAATAAAATTGTAATTATTATATTTATTAGTTATCGTTGTAAAATTGACAACTAAAATTATCACCATTGTTTGTAAAATTTATCTGATTGTATAGAATAAAAATATTGGTGATTCAGTTTCAGTTAAGTTCTCCAATAGGAGAAACAACGTAGCGGCTTTGGGAAACCAAGTCATTACATTAATGATTTTTTATTTTTTATTTTATCAAAGTGTTCCTAAACATCACTAGTTTTTTTTTTTTTTTTTGACATATCAATAGATATCATATCATTATCCATTTCGCTTTAAGGGGGGTGATGATGGAGATTTACCAAGTGATGGAGAAGAATCAATCGTTGTGGTAGAACTACCACATGGTGTAGATTGTTGTGAACTTCCTGATTTAGAAGACATTGTAACCTATACCAATAAAAAACGAACTCAAAATCTAAACTAAATTGTTGGCCCAGTGGAATACCCAAGAGAGGGGATGAATTGGGTAATTAAAAAATATCAGAGAAAAAAAAAATACTTCAGAAATCAAACAATTAATTTTATCCTAAAATTAATTATTATCTTTATAGCAGCGGATAAGTGTAATAAGCTCTAGGTGCACACCCAAATAACACAAGATAAAATAAAGGAAATAGGCAATGCAGTATACACCGATATATCTTGGTTCACTAAGCTACTCTTGGCTAATCCAGTCCTCCGAGGCCCACGGAAATTTGCACCCACTAAACTCAAGATTCCTTTACAGGTAGTAACCAAATCCTTACAATGATTCTCTTCACAAGCTCAGAATCAACCTTTACAAATTATTTTTTCCAGGCTCAGGAATAACCTCTACTTTTTACAGGCTCAAGAATAACCTAATTCTATTACAGGGAGAATCACAACCTAATTCTTTTTATACCTAAGGCTCAAGAACCAAAACCTCACAAACACACTCCAACTATCATTTTCCCAAGTAAAGATGAAACCTTTACAAGATCACTCACAATTAATTCTATAAAGAAAGAATTAACACCTCAATCTATTTACCAGAAGAGATTGAAATCAAGTTATCCATGATTAGACACTCCCAATAGTATCTAATTCGCACACAACTCACCAATTACAAATATTGATAAATTCTTTCCACTCAGAGCTTTTATCACCTTAGATTAATTAATACTCAATTAATGTCCCGATACTAGTGATAGAAATAAAGTGAGGAAACAAAATTTGATTATAATAAAAAATGCAGGTAGCACAATTAAGCATGTAATCAGATTAACACATAAATCGTTTTAAAAGATTTTTGTACTTTTAAAGTTCAAAAACGATTTATCAAAAATATCAATTCAACAAGCAAGTAATAATAATCAAATAATCAATTAAAGAATAAACTTGGAATGATCTCATCAGGAAATCACCAATGGATTGCAAAACAGATCGCTAGACAACTCAGATTGGTGACGCCAAATAAATTTGCGCTTTAACTAAAGAACGTAAACTCCAGAATAATCTCACAATATTTTTTAATATAATATCAAAATGATAACTCTTAGAAAAACTTAGGAACTGAATAGTTCTTAATATGATCTCCCTTAATTATGTGAAATTCGTAGGTTCATTTATAGCTACTTGAAACAAGCCCTATAACGGCTAGTTTCCATAAGATATGTCTTTTAAAATCACCTATAGACCCCATATATTAATACCTTTCATTTAAGGTATATTTCACTTAATAATAACTTTTAAATCTCTCAATTAAATCCCCCAAATATTTCTCAATCTCAATTAAATAGAATAAAAATAATTATATGTACCAAATTGAGAAATATTAAAACTTAATTAACCAAATTAATAGGAATTAAATAATAGGTGTAACATATCTTAAATATCATAAAATTCCTAAAATCATTCACAAATCCCAACAAAAAATTGCTACTTTTAGATATGAATTCGGAATCCTCAATATCCTGAAACTGCGCCATCAGTCGACCGGTCGAGAGTCGACCGACCAATCGACCGCTCGACTCAGGATGTAGCCAGAGAGTTCTATTTCCCTTGACCGGTCGACCTACCTGTCGACTTAGAGATATAAAGAGTTCAATTTCTCTTCAATGGTCGACTTAAAGATTCAAAGAGTTTTGCCTGCTTTGTATGGTCGACTTACCAGTCGATTTAAGGATACTGGATCTATTTTTTAAACTCGTTTTTAACTCATTCTTATTTACGTTTTCTCCCATTTAACCATTTTCTTTTCTTAATAAGCTCCACTAAATACTTAACTCCAATTTTAATCAATTATAAATATTTCTTTTCAATAACACAAATGAGCAAATAATTTTACTAATTTAGGGTCCTATCAAACATATATAATCATAAAATCATTTTCGTATTGTGTGTGATCCTAATCGGGATATTAAGAGTTAAAATTAACCTGAGTTGTTTTCCCTAATTTTTTCAAACTCTTAAACCTTCATCATCTTTGTCATCATCATTTAGCATCCATTCATAACTTGTCATCGTATCTTCATCATTGGAACTTAATTAACTGAAACACTCAATTAAACCGTTAGTTCCACAAAAAACATCAACCTTTAATTGTTCATTAAAATCTTAGGATCAACACAAATGAAAACCAGAACTCAAATATTCTAGATCTATTCAAAATAAACACAAACCAGTGTTTCCAGAACTAGAGGACGACGGTGGTTTCAACTTCCGAAGCTGACGACGGTGGTGGGCTGGCAGTGACTGAGGTCCGAATCTAGTGGTTGCGAGCCTGATGAGAGAAAGAAAAAAGATAAATGAAATAAACGGAGAAATAACAGAACATATCACAGATGACATGAGCCAAATTTTATTGAAATTACTTATGGTTCGGAGTTTGGATGCTGATGACGGTGGTGAGCCGGTGGCGGCTGGGGTCCGGAGCTAGTTGTTACGAGCCTTCAATGTCGAATTGTCGATGAGAGAAAGAGAAGAGATGATCCGATGAAGGAGTAAAAACTAAAAAATTAGTCGGCAGTAATTTGTGAAGTAAAACCCTATCACCCTTATATAGATAGATATGAGTCGGTTGTGATTTGTAAAGTGAAACTTTACACTCTTTTTAAATTATATAAATATAAAAGATAAAAGGAGGGCCAAAAATGTAATAAAACACACACACACACACACACACACACATATTAGGGTTAAAATGTAAATATATAAAAAAATTAGGAGATATATGTAATAAAAATATTTCTAAAATATCGGTTTCGTGGTTCGGTTTTATGGTTCGGTTTCGCGGTTTCTATTTCAAAAGAAAAACCAAAACCAAAACCGATTCGGTTGCTAATTTCAAAACCAAACCAATTAATCGATTTTAAAACTGAACCATTAGGTTTGGTTTCTCCCGGTTACCCATTGGTCTGGTTTTTTGTGGCATCCCTAATAATTAATCAATGGAAACACAAAAAAAAAAAAAATCAGCTACCCACTATTTCAATAAAGAAATATACCCACTTACAAATAAGGCATTTGAACTACGATAGCTGGGTTCTATTGAAAAAAAAATAAAAAATAAAAAATAAAAAAGAGGAAAAGTGTTTTCTCTAATTGGGCTTAAACTTATGGGGTGCGTCTTAATTAAAGACTTATATAAGGGTTTATGACAAAAAATTCTGAAAAACTTCTAATAAATTTTATTTTCTACTTCATCTGCACCTTGAAAAAGTTAAAAATACAAAACAAACAAATTTAGACATGAAAAATGACACAAAAAAGAGAGAGAAATAACTCTTTGACTATTCAACCAGTTAGTTGACCAATTTAGCTCTGAATCTACCATTCAACCAGTTAGTCAACCGAAAAGGATAAAATTTATTTTTTTGGTATCCTGAATCTAGTAATCGATCGATTACCCTATCAGTCGATCGTTCAAACCATTTTCTCAATTTTGATCATATTTGAAATAGTTTTTGAGCGATTACTTAGAAAAACTCTTTGTTAACTTATATCTATCACTTCAGACCACTTTTAAAAATATTTTCATGTGTCGTACGTGATCGTATTTGGGTTTCATAAGAGTTTAGAAGATTTGAGTTGTTTTTACCTTGTAATACAAAAAAATCTAATTTTCTAAAAAAATTCAATATCTTCCATTGCAACCAACTTGATTTTTTATCATTTTTCTCATTAAAATAATCTCTTCTCTTTCAAATATCGAAAATAAAATCTAAAATATTTTTCAATAAAACCATTAGTCTCTTAAAACATCTAAGTTAATTAATTCATCAAAACATCTAAGGTTAACAGCATTGATGGATAAAATACTATTGACCTAAATAAAAATAGGTTAGTTAAATTTTCAAACCTATTTTTTCATTCCACTTTAGAAATAGTATATATATGTTACTTTAAGGACAAATTTATAATTTTGTATATGCAGAAGAATAGTGAAGAAACCTAGATCATTTGTTTTAATTTTATTATTATTAGGGGTGTGGACGGTCGGGTGAGGGAAAAATTCGGGTAATTCGATTTCGACCGGAACTCCAATGTAATTCGAAGAAGATCGGGTCTGGTGGGTTCAGGCGGGTCGGGTGATGTCGAGTCGGATAAAATGGATCAAAACCTATCAGATCCAAACTTGATTTGGATTGAAAAAATCTTATTTTTCAACAAACCCGTAAAAAAATTAATAAAAAATTCAATAATATCTCATTTCAACAAACCATTCGAATAAAAAATAAAATAAAATCACATCTTAAAAAAAAACACCCAAAACCAAAACTATGGTAACTACCAAATTACCAATACAACTCAATTTAAAATAATAATCAGTTTTAACTCTTAAATGAAATAAAAACTGTAAAATAAAAATTCAACACAAACAAAACCGATGAGGCAATGAGTTTTCTAGTTTCCCCTCCATTCACATTGTAGATGGAACTCCATACATTACCTAAAAGATAAATTATAATTAAACTAATACAAAAATAAAAGAAAACAATCAGAATAAATAATTAAATAAATAACTTGAGTTGAAGTTGAGCCTTACAAAGGATTTGATATTATATCCAAATCCAGATGCCCTACAAAAATCAAAGAACAAATCAATTTAATATTACTCTTGTGAAATATCTAATTAAAAAAACAATGAAAAAAATAATATAATTTAAATTACCCAAATCTCATTTCACCTCCTAAACACTATCCATCCCCTTTCGTAGTGAAATCGACACAGAAGCTTAAAGTCAATTTTGACAACAAATAAGGGCTTCTACTATCATTAGAGATAAAGAACTACAAAACAGATCAAACACATGCCCTCCTGTACTAAATGTCGATTCTGAAGCAACAATAGAAACTGGTACGAACAACACATCCCTTGCCAATCGAGACAACACTTGGAACCTACTACTACTACTCTTCCACCAACTTAATATGTCAAAATTCTTATCACTTACACCTTCGGGATTTTCGACTAAGTATTTCTCTACCTCATTTTTACTCCCAACGATTGTCTCCCCTCTAATTTTTTTTTTTTTTTTTTAAATCGAGAAGCGATTAATTTATGGGGATCATCCACATCCATATCAACTGACTTCTTTGAAATTCCACTAAGGCCACTAGTACTACCACCGAAAACATTCTGAACAATTGGGGATTCAAAAGAAGCATAACAATTAAACAAACGATTCAAAGCATCTTTTACTTTCTTAATCAATGCATTTGCATACATTTCATCATACATATCGTAGAAACAAAACTGAAGATAATTCACGTTTTTCCTCGGATCCAAAACTACAATAACATATTGAAGAAGATTTATCTTATCTCCACCCCCAATATTTATCAAACTTTGCTTTCATATTAAAAACTGATAGGTATGATCTATCTACGTATTTTTAAACATGTTTTGTTAGTTTTAGAGTAGTTTTATAGATATTTTTATTATGTTTTAATTAATTTTTATCTTTTTGTATTAAAATAGGTGTGTGGGGGTAAAAAGATAGGAAACTGGAGCTAAAACGATGAGATTGAACCAAAAGCGGTTGAAGGACGGTGGAAAAATAAGTTCGGAGGCAAAACTGTAAAACAAGCCCACTGCTGCGGCATCCAGACCACCGCCGCGGCGGCGAAGATTCTGAGAAAGACTAAAGGCTACTGACGGATCACCGCTTAAGCGGTGAATCCCACCACCTAGGCGATAAACCAACAAAAAGTTTTTCCAAAGCCATCGCTTTCTTTATTGCTGCAGCGATCGCCAACTGACCTATTCCACCGCCGCGGCGGTGGCCTCTGCATAGACTTAGATATTTATTTTAGATATTTTGCCTATTTAAACCCCTCTCATCCTCTCTCCTTGAGCTCTCTCCGGCCATTACAACCCTTAAGGCTTAGTTTAGGATATAGAGAGAGTATGGGGAGTACTCAAACATATCCGAAGGAGAAGATCAACATGTAGAGAAAAAGAATCGTTCGGTGGACGGTTTTAGCGGCTAATATTTGGATATTGGTTAAGTTCATCCGTTTTTCCTTTTATTTCTTGTCTTCAATATATGTTTGAGCATGTTTAGTCTAGTTTTAATTGTATGAACGGCTATGACCATAGGTTAAACGTGGATTATGTATGGGATTAATATCGTTTATAAAAACGTAATTTTGGTTGAGTTTTGTTTCTTTGATGATTGCTCTTCAATATTTGAGTGTGTATGATAATTGTTTGTTTATTATGTTTAGAATGATATATTGAGAATATAGGGTTTGACAAATCCCAGATTCGGATTAGAATAAACAAACGCCACGATCCGATAACTCGGTCGGGGTTAGGATTATGGACAATCAATGACGTTGGGGCAAGACTCACGTGACCTAGGGTCATTAAGACAATGAAAGAGACTTCTTTGTTGACTTAAAGTCATGTATTCCCCCGTCTTACACTCGAGAGAGGTGGCGGTGGAGTTTTAGAACTGAGATTGTCGATAGGGTAAACACAACGCATGAAATCAATGACGTTGGGGGCAAGACTCACATGACCTAGAGTCGTTAAGACGTTGATGGAGACTTCTTCGTTGACATGAAGTCATGTTATATCCCTCGTCTTACACTCGAGAGAGGTGGTGATAGAGTTTACGAATTGAGGTTTTGTGTGCAATCAATGAGGTTGGGGCAAGAGTCATGCAACCTAGGGTCGTTAAGACGTTAAGGGGGACTTCTTCGTTGACACGAAGTTGTGTTATATCCTCCGTCTTACACTCGGGAGAGGTGGCGGAGGAGTTTTAGATACCGAGATTGTCAAATAGGTCGAACACTATTATTGTAAACTAAACGAAATCAAACGCGTTTAAGTAAATAGAGTTAATCCTTAGATAATCTATCCCATAACAATCTCGTATTAGTATTAGTATAGTTAAATTAGTAATTTAGTATTAGTATTAATTAATTATATTCTTTTTTTGTCGCCTAGATAAAATTAGGTTATGACAATCGCGGTATTCGATAGTAATCTTAACCAATCCTTATGGATACGATACCCGACCGAAAGGTCCATTATACTAAAAGTTGATCCGTACTCTTGCGGTGAAAGTGACAGCGCATTAATTGCTGCCACCAAAAACCATTTTCAATAGCAAAAGATCTTCACTTTGAATAAACTTATTTATTTTTCCATGAATTATAACTATCTTATCAAAGAACACATTTGAAGTAACAAACAAGGTACCCGAAAATCGATTTAAAGCCAAATAAAATAGCCTAAAAAACTTCTCAAAGCAACGAACATTTTCCTAATCTAGACTATTTGGTGGGCTTCCACTACTCTCACCAATATCTTTATAAAAAAAAGTGATCACGATATTTTCCATCCTTATCCTCCAATCTAAAAAATGCTTTTTCAAAATTTTGAGCACTCTCTATCATCTTATATGTGGAATTCCAACGAGTTGAAACATCAAGACACAAGAGATTTCGACTCAATTTTAAGCAGTTCCACACACTTTTTAAAAGTCTGAAATCTATTTGGAGAGGACTTCACATATCAAATCGCTTGTCGAACCTTAACTATTGACTCGTGAAGTTCCTTCAATCCATCACATACAATCAAATTCAAAATATGAGCACAACAACGCATATATAAGAATTCTTGACCTAGCATTGTACCCTTCTAATCTTTAGTTACTCTTTGCAAGAATCTAATAGTGGCGCTATTAGAACTAGCATTATCAACCGTCAAGGTCAAGTAACTATTAATATTCCATTCACACAAACAAGATTCAATTTTTTCCCAATCGTTTCCCCCTTATGATCTTCAATAAGACAAAAACTTAATATTCTTTTATGCAAAACTCAATCATCATCAATAAAATGACAAGTAAGACACGTGTAATTCAAATTTTGTATTGAAATCCAAGCGTTTGTGGTTAAACATATTCTACGATCCAGCAAAACTTTATTCAAATTCTCTCTCTCCTCGTGGTATATCTTCACAACATCTTTAGTAACCGTAGTATAACATGGAATATTTTTAAATTTAGGTTGCAAAACGTTACAAAACCTTTTAAATTTAGGTTGCCATTTGATTTCCATCCTCGTCAAAACATTTTATGAAAATTACCCTAAACCTCATAAACTTTTCTACCAATACCCAGTTTTTTCACATTTTTAGGCAATGGTGGTTTTCAGTAGTAAGGGGAGCAGGGGCAGGAGTTAGAGGGTTACCTTGATTCAAAGTCACATTCAATTCTTCGAGGGGAGTAAAAGAACCCTCAGCACTAGCGTGTTCCATAATAGAAAAAGTGATCGAGCACGTGGATGGAAGGTACTAGCAAGAAAATACTCTCTGAAAAATGAGAGGAACAATTTTCAGCATTTATAAACACATAAGAATTAGAAACTTATAGTTTGAATTTGCATAGATTGAATAACAAATGCAATTTTCAGCATTAGAAAAAAACACTAAAAATGAAAGCGCACACAATAAACAACATACTTTGAGAACAGAAACTCTTAACAAGTGTCACTTTTAGTTACTAAGAATGAGATTTAAATAAGAACATAATTAGTGAATGTACTTTTTAGTGTACTAGGAACAAAAACAGAAACAATAAATCTACTGTGATTTATCATTACTTGAACAGAAACAAAAACTTTAAATAAGAATAGAACCTATTGTTATTTATCACTGCTTGGATAGAAACAGAAACTTTAAACAAAAACATAAACTTCAAACAAGAACAAAATTTGAGAATAGAAACTCTAAATAAGTGTGAGTGAATTGATATATTTAAACAAACCATTCAAATATCGCCTAATCTAAACAATAACAAAATTTGTTAATGTACTATTTAGTGTACTGGGAACAGAAACAGAAACAAGGCCCAGGTTAAAGTTAGTTGGGTAGAAACAAAACAATGAACCACTGAACCTACAATGATTTATCATTGCTTGAGGTTTGAGCACAGAAGTTAGTTGGTTCTTCGATTATATAAACAAATATATGAACAAACCAATCAAATATATAAATAAAAATATAGATTCATAGATTCATAGCCAAGGTTAAAGATTTCGAAATATGCTCAAAGATTTCGAAACAGAAGCCCATGGTTAAAGATTTCAAAATAGAAGTCCAAGGTTAAATATTTTGAAACAGAAATCCTAGATTCATAGTCAAGATCAGAATTCAGAAAATGAAATTCAAAACCCTAACGAAACAGGAAAATAAAATAAAAATCCTAACGAAATAGAAAACCCTAATTAAAACAAAACACTAATTGAAACAAAATTCAAAAACCCTAATCCATACAGAAATCAAAATCAAAGATGAAAAAACAAAATAATAGAACATCAAATTCAAAGAACAAAAAAAGAACTCATCGTTTTGGGCTTGATTTCAACAATCGATTCTATCTCTCACAGAAAATTGAGTGTTTCATTTTAGAATTTGGCTTTGAATCAAACAAGAAGGCTACTAGATGAACTTAGAATGAAGAATCTTGATTTATAGCCATTGTGGAAGGAGAATCGAAGAAGACGATGGAAGGAAGAGTTACGAAGAATCAGATAATCGAAGCAACGAAGAGAAAGTTACGAATGGAATTGAAGGTTTCGGAGTTAGCGTTTTGCAAATTGAAGTGTCGTTGATAGAGTCAGAGGCTGGAGTAAATGAGAGGACTGAGGAGAAATGAAGGCGCTGCTAACTTAGTGAGAAAGGAAATGAAGAAACTGATCGTCGAAAGTAATGAAACCCTAAGCCAGTATATGTGTATTCGGTCGGGTAAGGTGATCTTCAGGTGGGTGAAGTATATATCCGCTAACCGATCCTACATGTGAGGAAATTTTTGGGTTGCGCTTGATTCAACCGCCAAGACACACCAGAACTGGTGTTCTCGGGTTCGGGTCAGCTGAAAATCTCGAGTGGGTTGGTTTGATCGGATCCATGCACACCCCTAATTGTTATTACTGTCTTTTATAGTTAAGAAGTGTTCGGTTGACCATATAACTCTTCAAAGATTAAAAGGGTAATTAAGTGAACTTATCCAAATGCACAAGGCACCTATAAACAATATTAGAAGTTTTCTTTTAAATATTCAATGGTAATAAGAATACTTCTATAAATTCACATCGATAAATTAATAGTAACTAAACATTCCCTTCTCTAATAGTTGTAGATAATAAGGATAGTTACGTAAATTCAAATAGAAAAATGATTAGTAACTCAAAACTTTTTTTTTTTTTTGATTTTCTACACGGTAAGGTGTTGTCCCGATCAACTTATGATTATCTCAACTAATCATCTCTCCTGATGATCTTAAGGGCACACTCTCTTATATCAGCCTGGTGGATTCAGAATAAATTCAAAATTTAATTTTTAGAGTGCTTCTTAGAAAAGTAAAATCTTGGTTAACAAGAAAAAAAGACACCTCCCCTACCAACGGAACCAACATCTCTTGGGTTCATGACATAATAGTTAATGCTAACTAAATTTCATAACTATGGTTAAATTTTTAAAATGATAGTTTAGGGGCATTAGTGAAAATCTAAATTGAGGGTAGAAAATGTCATTTTTTGGAAAAAATCTAAATTTTTTACCCTAAAAAAAATTAAACTAAACGGTATTTCCAATGTCAATTTTTCCCTAAAAATTTAGATTTTCTACCCTCAAAAAATAAAATTAAGTGAGGGTAGAAAATGTCATTTTTAGGAAAAATCTAAATTTTTAGGGTCGATTTTCTAGATTTTCTACCCTAAAAAATTTAGATTTTTCTACCCTAAAAATTTAGATTTTCCCTAAAAAATGACATTTTCTATCCTCACTTAATTTAATTTTTTGAGGGTAGAAAATCTAATTTTTTAGGGAAAAAATGACATTGGAAATACCGTTTAATTATTATTTAAATGTTTAATTTTTTTAGGGTAAAAAATTTAGATTTTTCCCTAAAAAAATGACATTTTCTACCCTCACTTAATTTAAATTTTCACTAATGCCCCTAAACTATCATTTTAAACATTTAACCTTAGTTATGAAATTTAGTTAGAGTTAACTATATATAAAGCGAATTATGACCATATTAAAAAATAAAAAGAATACTCTCACTGAAAAAAAACACGGATATCAGTTCGAGGGGTTGACTGGCAAGAATTGATAGTTGAAGGACTAAATTGAAAACTATGGTACAAAAGAGGGTCTAAAGTGTCAGTAGCTCATTTCTGTTTCTTGTATCAGCTGCCTGGTTTCTCTATGTAAAGTTGTAGTGGTTGATATGGTTATCTTGAACTTTGAGTGTTTTGCTCTCTCTCTCTAGAATTCCTTTTTGATTCAACAAGGGTTCATTTCGGGGGGTTTTAGAGAGAGAAAGAAGGGGTAGTGAGGTGAGAGAGTAAAGATTTCGGAAGAGAGAGAGAGAGGGTTTTATAGAAAACAAAAAGGAAGGAATTATTAATTAAAAAAAATCAAGAATGTTATTGGAGTGGAAAAGAAGGAGAAGAAAATGGGTTTCATGCATGGTGTTGTGTTTCTCTTTGAGAAACACATTTCAAAAATGCATTTCTTGAAGAGACTTTTGTGTTTTTTTTTTTTTTTAAAAAAATATTTGCAGAAATCGCATAAACGGGTTTTTTGTTCTGCGTTTTTAGTCTTTTTTTTTTTTTTTTTGTTTTAGAATCGCGTAAAGCAATTGCGTTTTTATATAAAACATATTCCTAAACTGTGTTTTACGTAGGTTTGGTAAATAAGTTTGAACATATTAGTTTTCAGAAATTATTTATTTAAAAAATAATTATTTGGTCAAAAAATCTGTTCCATCCGTTATGAAGATTGAGATAGAGTACAGGGGAGGTACGTGTCACAAATTTTTGTACAAGGGAGTGAAGTTTTTCACACATACAATAGAAGGGGAAAAATACAATTAACCCTTGTTATAGTATTTTCTTTTAGGGTTAATATCACTTTACGACCCTTGTAGTTTGTCTAAATCGAACTTTACTTTCCTACTGTACTGATGAGCACTTTACCTCCTTGTGAGTTAAATTAAGATGCAACAGTTAAATAATTAACAAAATTGTGTGAATACCCTTATATTAAACCTGAACCAAAAGCATATAGAAAAAAGGAAGTAAGCTGTGCAAATGGATATTATCCAAATTGGGAGTATAAATGTCAACTAATATTAAATAGTGTATTAATTTTTATATTTTGAGGTTTTACCTTCAATTTTGACAGAAAACATAACAATTAGACTTTAGTTTATACCACATGGGAGTAAAGTGCGATGTTAAACATGAGACACTACTTGTCATTTTGACAAATAACAAGGACACCCTTGTGGTCAATGCATTTTGTCTTGACACTTGGGCTTGTTTTTGGGCATATAGTTTCAACATTTTTATTAAAAAAAAAAAATAATAGAAAGATAAAACCTAAAAAAATAGGAAATTGAAAAATTGAATTGAAATTAGGCCCAATTACAAAATCTTCGAGGAAATATTTTTGGGGGAAAGCTTTATTTGAAAATTGAGATTTTGGAAAAATTTTAAATGTTTGGGCTTAAAAGTGCAATTGCTTAAAATATTTTAGATTTTTGAATTAGTAGGATACGAGAGCTTGATTTAACTTTGAAAATTATTCATACATTGTTGAGAAGCATTGTAGGGCAAAAGGACGTGTCCCGGAAAGCCAATTTTGAATTTCGGAAAGATAAGGGGTCAAAATAGAAATTTAAAAAATTTAATTAGAGGCACCAATTTGTCTAATTGATCCAAAATGTCATGAATTCAAGTGTTTATAAGAGCTTAATTTCATTTTTTAAAACACGATTTCAAGAAAAAACATTTGAATCAATCTTTCAAAATATTCCCAATTTCATCCGAAATATTGAGCTTAATTTAGAAATTTTTGATCTTTGTTGAATCCATTAATAAATTTAGTGAAAAATAATAATTTTTATCACTATACAAATGGGGGATAGTTTAATTTCATAATTTGGGTTCATCCATGCAATTTAAAAGTTTTAAGGACTAAATTGCAAAAAAACATCTCTTGCATTTCCACTCCAAATCAATTTGATTCCCAATTTCAACCCTAAGACAAGTCAAACATAACCTACCTTCTATCCATGGTGGAAATTAGGGGAGAATTGAAGTCCAATTGAGAAACACATAAGGGGAGACAACTTGGGGTGACAACTTGCAAATCCGCAGGTTGTTACCGGGGGGAAACCTACATTCTTCAGGTTGCCCTCTGCATCATTGGCAGCAACCTACCTATAAAAGAACATGTAATCATATTCACTAATTTAATAAGTGTTCTTGCAGTACTTGAGCAGTCGAAATGGCTTTGTAGATTTGACAAAATATTGTAAGAACACAACGTTATTTGAGTAGTCAAAAATCGTTTTGTAAATTCAATGAAATATCTGAAGAATAAGACGCTACCTGAGTAGTTGAAATTGCTTCGTAGATCCAATAAAATATCATAAAAAAGACGCGGTGCGCTTGAGTAGTCGGAATCCTTTTTGCGGATCCAATGAAACACAGAAAATGGGTATTTATTGTAGATAAAAGATCAAGTTGTTATTGATTATATATTCCTTGTTAAGATAATTAAGAAGCGGGGAACATGAAACAATATATTGAATAGTATAAGAAAAGATACAAAGAATATAACGTTATACACAAGTATTTATAGGGGAAGTGGGGGTTAGGGTTTTGCCCTAATGGGGCAAGCCCATTATTACATTAACATCCCCCTTTAAACTCAAGGCGGTAAATATGAGGTGAACTTGAGTTTGGAAACCATAGAGTGAAAACGTTCGAGTGGATGAGCTTTAGTGAAAATGTCTGTTGTCTGATCGACTGAACTGACAGATTGTAGACGACCCGTATTTTAAAGAATGTGACGAGGGATGAAGTGGCAATCAATCTCGATGTGTTTTGTACGCTCATGGAATACATCATTGTGAACGATCTGAATAGCACTCTTATTATCACAATGCATAGTAATGGCAACAAGAGAAGTGATGCCCATGTTAGCGTGTAACCATCGAAACTAAAGAAGTTCTTGAGTTGCATTAGCCATGACACGATATTCAACTTCAGTATTGGAGCGAACAACCACTGTTCGTTT
This sequence comes from Eucommia ulmoides, assembly GCA_016647705.1. NCBI lineage: Eukaryota > Viridiplantae > Streptophyta > Magnoliopsida > Garryales > Eucommiaceae > Eucommia > Eucommia ulmoides. The sequence goes on from CM028329.1 coordinate 4,639,019, forward strand.
CTTACTACACCAGGAAATGAGAGAATTGCTAAAAAAGAAACAGTAACCAGTGGTTGAACGTCTGTTAGTGGGATCTCCGGCCCAATTGACATCAGAATAAGCTTGTAAGACGGGAGCAGACTGAGCTGAGAAATGAAACCCATGAAATAAAGTATCCTTGACATACCGAAGAATGCGAAGAACAACCGAGTAATGGGTGGTCCGAGGAGCGGACAAGAACTGGCTGACCTTATGAACAGAATATGCAATGTAAGGGCGAGTGACATTAAGATATACAAGACTTCCAATAGTTGGTGATATAGAGTGGCATCCTAAAGAGGTGAACCATCGAGTGGAGTAAGTCTGACGTTTGGCTCGAGAGGAGCAGTGACAGTGGTTAAGTCACTGATCCCAGCCTTAGAAAGGAGATCTGAGGCATACTTGGCCTGAGAGAGAAAATATCCATCAAAACCAGATGAGACTTCGACGCTAAGAAAATAGGTAAGAACTCTAAGATCTTTCATCTCGAATTGGTCACTGAGGAACTTTTTGAGTTCAAAAATACCATATAGATCATCTCCAGTAATAACCATATCATCCACATACAGTAAAAGAAGGATTTGTCTACACATTAAATTTAACACAAGCTAAAAAAAAATTTAACAAAACACACACACACACACATTTTAACTTAGGTCAATTTTAATGAATCTACATATCGAGGAGAGCGATCTCCCTTCTAAGCTGCTCAAGTAGAAGGCAGAGAGATTTTCACCTTGTTTTGTTTACTCATTTTACAGGGATGAGGAGTCCACTACCATGAACTCTGTGGCTTTGGTAAATCCATTATCCTCCTTATTTGTTGTAACTGAGAAGGTGATCTTTCCCTTAGGAGAGCAGAGGTCACCATTAAATTCTACCACGACTATCTGGGTTGATCCAATGTTTGAATTTGGTACTCCCATTTGCTTCAACATGTTTATGATGTTGGCCTCACCTCGAAGCTAGAGATCCAAAGCGTGATAACTAAGGCGTCTTCATGTGAGTATACAATTCCTTTGTAGTCCTGAACTTTAATGAATAGGGAAAAATATTGTTTAGCATAGTCAGAAAAAGGTCTAATTATTTGATAATGCATAGATTAGATTTTTTTTTATATATATAAATAATTTTTGGTAAGAAAGTTGTTGGCCCGCAGGTCTACCCAAGAGGGGGGTGAATTGAGTAATTAAAAATTAAACAAATAATTTACATATTAATCAAATCACCAATTTTCCTATTTGGTTGTTATCTGGAGTTTAAGCGGAAACATATCTATCTAAGTGTACAATCAAACAGATAAGGATAGAGATATTTGACACACATATTTACCTTGGTTTGGCAAGCTACCATTGCCTACGTCTAGTTCCCTAAGCTCCCGTAGGAATTTCTCAATCCACTAACTCTTGATTTCTTTCCCAGATAGGAACCAAACCTTTATTTTCTTTTTCACAGGGTCAAGATTAACTTAATTCTTTCATAAACTCATAATCAAACCTATCTTTTTCTAGGCTAAATAATAACCCTATATTTTTTCCAGGCTGAAGATTAATGCCCGATTAGGCAAGGTCCCTTTATGCCTAATCCACTCTCACTTAGACTAAGTATGTTTAGGTCCAAACTATAACTCACAAATACCCCCCAAAAAAAATTGTTTCTTCTTAAAAGAGCTTATACTACCTCAAATTAAAATTTACTCAATTAATGGTCCAATACTAAGTGATATAAATATATGTAAGAATACAAATCTGATTGTAAGCAATTAAAGCATATAGATTATAGAAATTAGATTTTCATGAAAAAATCGTTTCACAAGATTTTTAGGATATTTAGTAATGAACACATTTTTCCAATAAAAAATATAACAAGCTCAGCCAATAGATATTAATCAATTAAAGCATAGTAATTTGAGCAAGTAAACAAGCAGAATCTCACTGGGATTTCATTAAGAACATCAAATGTAAGACTCAAACCTGGTATTAGCAAAAACAACGTTTTCTTCGATCAAGAATATTTCACAAAACTTTCTCTAAAAAATATTTCAAAATAAAATATGATCTCTCTCTTTTAAAAACTCCTAAATTATATATATTCTTGATAACTTTTAAGTTCAAATCTGCAGGGCTATATATTGCAATTTTAAACTATGCGGCTATTTTTTGAAATTATGCCCAAAAATAGCATATATAGACCCCATATATCAAAACCTTTTAAATCATAATATTTAACCTAGAAATAAACTTTTAAAACTCATGATTTAGTCCCACATAGATTTTGGTTTAAACCCCCACAAAGATAGAAAGAAGTTTTCTCGGTAAAAATCACAGAATCAAGTAATACATGAACTAAATCATAAGATCATCTAAATCTATGATGTATCTTTGAAAATCAGTCAAAACTCATTTAAATATAATATATAAACATTTAAATCCAAGAAAATGGGCAAAAGATCTTTTAAAATGTTCTGGTCAAAGATATGATTTTTATCCGTTCATTTGTTTGACGGAATTATAATTTGAAATACTCAATAAACACATTAGTTCATCAAAACATTAATGTTAATTAATTCATCAAAACATCTAGAGTTAACAATCTCTCCCTTTTTTATAATGACAATTAACTTTGATGTTTTCTCAAATATATGTATAACTACTATCTCCCTGAATATGAGGACGATTTTTATTCATACTTAAGATCATAATGAAACAAATTCAATCATGTAAAGAGATTATGCAATGAATAACAAAGATACTTTAAGATATATACAAAAAAATATGATACTTTATCCCTATATTCTCCCCCTGTTAAAAACACTTATGAAAACATGAAATCATCATATTCTATCTCCCTTTGTCATATCAAAAAGTGGGGAGGTATAAATCAAAACATCTAAACGTAGTTTATTCTAGTCATACATCATTGTACCTAACCATTTTCAAACCTCAAATAATTTCAAAAATTGCTCTTCCACTAAAGTTCTTGTAAATATATATGTCCTTAATATCAAATTTTGAATTTTAAGATTTATAATATTAAATAAAGATATTTCTATGAATAATCACTAATCAACCATGAAGTACAAAAAAACTTATTTTCACAAATTTTGATATAAAAAAATTGGATGAAATTTAATTCAATCACATAGCAAGATAATTCAAAAATAATTTATATGGATTACTTAGAGGCAGTTAATGGGATTAAAATTAACTAGATTCAAAATAAGCTAGTCATACGATTATATCCAAAAACATCAAATAATATCAATAACACATAGAATCATGTAGTAGCATATTTAATTTCATGATACCTTCGACAATTCCCCTTTAGATAGAATCATAATCATATAATCGTTAACACAGGATACGGGGCATATCTCAATCATGATAATAAAGATAAATTTATGCAACCAATTGATATACTTCTAAAGCATGCTCCAACATGAATAATTGCAAATTCTAAAGATGTCATTTCATAAAACTCCAATTCCCCTATGGAATAATAGACATTTAAAAGCAAGAGCTATTAATTGTACGTTAAGTTCGTACTAACATGCATACTCCTAGACATTTATTTCATTAGAGATATTCATGTGCAAAAGTATCAACAAAATTATTTTAAAACAATAACGACAGATTGATATGCTATATATATTCAGATAATCATACATAGGGATGCCACAAAAAATTGAACCGTGGGTAACCGCGAGTAACCAAACCGAATGGTTCTGTTTTAGAACCGATTAAAAGGTTTTGTTGTGGTTTTGGTTTTGAAATTAGCAACCAAAATGATTTTTTATTTTAATTTTTGGTTTTGGGATAGAAATCGCGAAACGCAAAACCGATATTTTTTATATATTTTTATGACATATATACCCTTATTTTTTATATATATTTATAGTTTAACCCTAATATATATGTATTTTTTTATTTATTTACACTTTCAGTCCTCTAATATATATGCGTGTTAGGGTTTTATAATTTTCATTTTTAATTTCACAGTCGTTCGATTCGTTCCTCCATTCCTTTCCTCCCTCTCCTCATTTGTTCTCTCAAACGCTCTATCTTATCTCCAATTCTCTTAATCTCTTTTCTTTATCTCATCAGTCATCATCATTCTAAACTTTCATTCCACCATCCACCATCAATAGACAGCGCCACCATCGTCACTTGTCAACTTCGCAGCCACAAACGTCACTCTAACTATGGTTACTGATTAGAAATTTTAATTATGGTTATTTTATGGTTTAGTTTTATTTTTGTATAATTTATGTTTTATATTTTAATTATGTTTTTGTTTACAACAACAACAACTAAATTTTCGTTCCACTTATATATAAAAAAATAACGGTCTACGGTTTCACGGTTTTGATTTTTATAAAATTGAATTTTTTTTAAATGGCTTCAATGTTGCGATTTTGGTTTTGGTTTTAAATAAATTTAAATGGTTTGATTTTAAACCATTTAAAAAGAACCGACGGTTTTGGTGGCGACTTTTGTTTGATATATTTATAATTATTTTAGTTTTGGTTTTATATGAAATGGGACCGAAAGCAAACTAGTGGCATCACTAATCATACAGATTGATATCAAAATTGATTGATATGATTTCAAAATAGATACCAACCAAGCATGCTTAATATCATACGATCCGCCGACAAATAAGATCATGCTTAATACTAATTTTATGGAACATTTTTGGACGAAAATTTAACAGAGGATTTTTTAAAATCAAATTCATATTTAAAAAATTTAAACTGAACCAATAAAATTATTGTACACATAAAAATATATCAATAAAATAGAATTTGCCCAAAATAATAGGCATGTATGAGAAACCCCTCGTTGCAAAAGTATTTCAATACTTCGCAAGGAACACTCGGCTCAAACCGCTTCATTTTGACTGAACTGTTCATATTCTTCCTCCAGTACTCTGCTCTCTCTCAGTTCTTCTCCCTTATCCGGCGACTGTGGTGGACGGCGACTGTGGACGGAGATCTCAGTCCCCTCTCTCCTTCCTTCTTCTCCATCTCAGGTACTTACCAAAATCCGAAACCCCAGTTTTTTTCTAGCTTTATGTCTGAAAATTAATCTTGATTCTTTCTTTACTTCTGAAATTAGTGTTGATTCTTAATTTATTTATGAAATTAGTATTAAATATATGCATATATCGTGTATATTGTTAGATTTGTGAAGTTGGGGTTTTGAACTTCTCTTTCCCCTCTATCAACAGTTTGTGCGTGTTTTTTGATATATATTGTATACACACACACACATGACTGCAAATTAGCCAAACATAGGTCGCAATATATGGGTGTCCGTAGATAATGTGTTGAAATTAGGTTAGTGAAACTAATTTATTGAAATTGACATGAATTTTAAAAAGTAGTGTTTATCGTACAAAATTAGGGTTAGCTTTAAAAATTGGTAAGTTACACTTTTGACCCTCCAACTTTGTCCCAATTTTTATGTTGTACATTACCGTTACATCGTTGCACTTTAATCCCTATAGGTTTCATCTTGTTTTTAATTGATCCTTTTGTCCAATTTGACTGTTACATTAGACGGAATAGGTCTACATGACTTATTTTTGGGACATTTTAGAGAAATCAATTTATCGAGTTAATAAAACAAAAGATATAATAATCGCATTGCTGAGCACCTGCGAACGGCCGGGACACCGTTCTATTGATGCTCACATGAATACCATACTCTTGCTTCCCTCCCTATCATCTCCATTGTTGATCACCATTGCGCCACTCAAAGCATCAATTAGTCTACTTAGACCAAGCAGGTGGCGATCTTAGTTTTGCTTTTCACAACTATGAACTATTCTATATATACATATAGATAGTGCAAGTTTCATCTTCAGAGTAGTTTTTGATTCCTTCCTTAAGTTGCATTCTCGATGAGTGTTATATTTCAAAATCTTTGTTAACTTTTCCATTCTGTGTTTTTTAAAACCTGAAAAGGACAATAATTCGATTCTGTGAGTCTACCCATTAGTTTGCAATTGCTTTATATAATAAGATTTTTTTTTTTTTTTTTTGTATTAAGTTTGCAAGACTTAAGCCATGTTTGATAACCAAAATAAGTGTTAAAAACTGAACAAATGAATTCCTTATTTAATTAAGTTTGTTTGATAACTTTAATTAATATTACTTAATGTGCTGACAAACGCACTTCGAAACCTAGGAATAATAGAACTTTTAAATGTACTAGTGTTTGTGGCACACAAGCAATGTGTGTATTATATTTATTTAATTTTATTTTTTAATAATTAGTAATATTTTGACAATAAAAGAAAAAGAATTAATTGTGGATACACCAAAAATAATTAACTATCACATGCTCTCCCTTGATATATATATATTCCAAAGTTATCAAACTTTGCATATATTCACTTATTGTGTCAAAATCTGTTTTCAGTCTTTTCTTGAAATTGACAGATAAATTTTGTTCGTCTGCAAAGTTGCAATGGTCCTCAAGGAGATTATATTCTGCTGCCAATTTGTCTGATCACCCCTTTTTCAAGTAATGAAGATGTATGTATTTACTAAGAGCAATATCCGAGATTACTAAAATTCATTTCTTTTCTTACATATATTTATTTCTTTCATGTCCCCAAATGGGTTTTTATATATACATATATTTGGTATTTTGCAGATTGGAATCTAATGCCGGTCCACTCACTAATTTTGAAGTCCTTGAATTTCTACGTTCTCGGGGAGCGGGGAAGGATCCTACTCGGGTTATTGCTCCCATAGCCCAATCAGAATTCAAGGTTGCAGTTAATAATATCTCGGTTTGGGAAACAGTTTAATCTGAGTTCTTTTAATGATTGTTTTTAGTTTTCTTATCAGGTTTATGATTATTTGGAGCAAAGTGCAGCCTGCAACCAAACAAGAGAGAGTATAAATGAGTTCGTGGAAAAATCTCGAAAGTATAAACTTGCCAAGGCTGAGATTCTCAATATCGTCAACATCACGCCATCTTCACCTGTGGAAATCGACCCGGTAATTCATTCTACCAGAGAAAGCTTTTTTGAAAATATATATGTAAATATTTTTTAAGCCTGGGCCTGTCCGTCCCGCTAGGATCGGGCTCAGGCCATAGATTTAAAGCCCATTCAAATTAGGCCAGGGCTCAGGCTTTAGTAATTTAATGGCAGCTCGGCCCACTATGCCACAAACAAAGCAATAATGTATAAATTGTAATTGTATTATGCTCTGTAGGTTTACTAGTGTATACTCCATGTTTGAAGACACGGGTTTTGCTTTAAATAGTAAGGGAAAGAATAGGGTAAATATCATTGTAGGGGTGATGGCGGTGGCTGTTCAGTGAGGAGATGTAGTGAGAAGGGGGATTGATGAAAAGATGGAGGCAAAGAGAGGTGTGTGAGTTGTGAGAGAGCCGGGAGCGAGCATGGGCTGTGATGGCAATAGCGTGGAATGTATGTGTGTGACAGAGAGATGCACATGAGAGATTGAAGAGAGATGAGGCGACAGGTAGTCCTAAATTAAAATATCGTTTGATATCGACCGTTGCATTTAAAATTTGATATGTTTCATTATATAGATTTGTCTATTATCTATGATAATTGTCTGTTTTTGTTCTTATCATATAGAAGATTTTACAACTTTTTTTTCTTTTTTTTTTCTTTTTGGTTTTAAGAAGGTTTATGTGCCGGCTGACCCAGCCCAAATCCTTTTAAGGACAACTTGGGCTGTGGTAAGGGCCGATCTCCAGGCTTAGGCCTAGAGAAAACTTGTTAGTAACATAATAAGGCCGGGCCTGAGACAGACATGGACACTGGTAACTTTAGGTGACGCATTGTTAGTGTTTCTATAAAAACAAAAAACAGAAACATTTGATCAAACGACACCTTAGGTGGCATTGGTTTAGTGCTTGTGTTCCCAAAAAATTAAGAACATATACACAAGTCTAGGAATTGTTGGGGTACGTTCTCGGCAATTTGACCTTACAATATTAGAGCAGAGCAACAAAATTGAATTTTTTGGGTTAATTGCCCTTTTACCCCCCTTTTACTTTGGTCTTGTTTAATTTTAACCCCTCTACTTTGAAAACCAACACATCACCCCCTTCTCTTGACTAAAGGGTGGAACTCACATTTTATTAAAAAAATCAAATGACTTAATTTTCTTTTATTTGTTAATTTAAATGACTTAATTTTCTTGTATTTTTTAATTTAAATTTAACATTGAAAGGTAATAAATACAAAAAATAAATTTAAAATTGAAAGATATGATGGTGTTGTTCATTTCATGTAAATTTTGGATGAAAAAATTAATTTTGGCCAATTTTTACCATATTCAGTTAAGTTAATCAAAAAAATAAAATTACTTTTCCAATTTATTACAAGTACAAAGGGGTAAGTGCAGGGTTTTGAAGTAGAAGATCAAAGTATATATACGTTTCTGTTCCCAATTTTTGGGAACAGAAACAAAAACGTGGGAAAGGAGATATGAAACGAAGGCGGCCTTAATTATTGGTCACTTCTACTTTATGTTTCACAGATCATAGAGGAATGTGAGACTCGACTGGGAGAAAACGTTGAAGAGTTGATAGAGACAGTGGGCCAGTTATTGCCGCTGCCTCTAAACCAGATGGAATCTGATGAAGGCATCAATGAGGAGACAGCTGAAGTTCCTGATGGGCAATAAACGGTGGCGGGAAACCATTTATTGAACAATGAGTGGTGTTTGTTTAGTGTTTCCGTTCTAAAAAATGCTGGAACATAAACAGGAAGCTGGGAACAAATTTGTTTTGCACCCAGAAGTTTGTTCTTAAAATCTGGGAGCAGAGCAGAATGGAAACATGTGTTTTTTGTTTTTTTTTTTGTTTTTTTTTTTTTTTTTTATGTTCCAAAGTTTTTGTTTCTTATTTCATTTTTTGCGTTTTTATTTTAATTTTGGAAGTTCCAAAAATTTATGCCGTCTTTGCATCTTTACGGCAGTTTCTGAAAGAAATATTCGATTGTCATGATGCATGCCGAGGCATACTGTGGTGGTGGGAGGACACCTAGGAACAGTAATCACTCCAAATGGGAGATTGAATGTTTTATTGATCTATGAGGCTGGCCTGCTAAAATAATGTGGATATTTTTTTTAGGCTAATACTCAATATTAGCCAACATATTAAAACTAAAACGGGACTTAAGAGATAAAATATATATCATCTTAAATTCATTGATTTATTTATTTTTAATGAAAATCTAGTATAGGAAAACACAAACACATGTGTTTGGCTGATAAAGAAGAACATATTTTGGAAGGCCAGAAGGAAAAAAATAGCGCATCTTCAAAAATAAAATTAGTTTTTCAAATAGTATAAATTGTCAGAAATGGAAGGATTTCGATTAATTCAAATAACATGAATTAAAGTTATTGCACAGTAATAATTAGTTTAATGTAGTTTAGTTTTGCAAATATCGTTGTGCATCAAATATTTAAGAACTTGGTGTAGATATTTTACAACATGGATTAAAATATTGTTATAAAACAAAATATTGTTGTACAATAAATATTAGTGGAAGATGAGTTTTTGACTAAGGGCATGTTTGATAAAAAAATATTTAAAACTGATTATATTAAATACTTAATTAATTAAATTTGTTTGATAAATATAATTAGTATCACTTAATTAATTAACTTAAATTAAGTCAAAATGGGAGTAAAAAATTAAGTCAAAGCCTCTTCACTTATTTTATTTTGCTTAATACACTATATTATTTTTTACTTAAAAAAAAAATTATATTTTGACCATTTTATCCTTGATCCCCTGCGAGAGTTTAATTAGGGTTAGGTTTAATGAAAATTGGATTAAATTTGGATTATTTTAGGGTTTTAATTTTATTTTAAATTTAAATTATTGTTATAATTTAATTTAAACAATCAAACTACATAAAAACAAATACATAATATTTACATATTTTTGGATTAATTTTTATTTTTACTTTTGATATAAAAATTTATTTAAAAACTACATGTAATTTTTTTTTTTTTTTTATATATATATATATATATATATATATTAAATGGTAGCATAACTTTATTGTTTTGTTCTCAATTTTTTTTATATTATCTTGATTTAAAAGTAGTTATGTAAATTAAACAATTTTCAACATACAAATTTTGTACTTATCAAACAAAAAAATATCAACACTTAAATTTTCAATACTTAAAATGTTAATTTTATCAAACAATCTTATGATATTTTCAGCACTTAAAATTAAATAGTTATCAAACATACCCTAAATCAAAATGAATAATGAGAATTTTATAAAATTAATATTAGAATTTGGCACCATTAAAAATAAATAAATCCAATAAAGTAATACGACTAGGTGTTAACTTTGGGCCGGTTGTACTGTACCACCTAGTATGTTTTTGTTGGCTTGATTGCACTTTGTACCCTTGATGTTTGGGTGCTACCACGCTTTTTCTGGTGATGTTACTATTTTTGTAATCTACCCCTTAACTTTTTTCATATATATATATTTTTGGGATTTGGTCTATTCTTCTATTTTTATCAAATTCTTATTCATACACCTGCGATTTGGATGAGATTTAAAAAATAGGTTAGTTCAACTTGAAAATGAATTCATTGAATTGGTTGGATGATACCAACGAACTTGAGTGTGAACTCCATCATTTAGTTTCAAAGTAGGTTAAAAATCAATAAATTTTTTATTATAATGACAATTTTATCTATAATAATTTTTAATAATTAAGTAATTAAAAATTAAATTACATAAATATCCCTATAATTTTTTTAAAATATATTTATTCCCTTATCTTTTCAAATTAACATTCTTATTTGAAAAAATATAAATTTTTTCATCCTTCTATTTTTAATAAATTAAAAAAATCCACCTCCTCTCCCACCCCACCCTGCCATAACAATGGGGCGGGGAGAGAGAGAAAAACAAGAGGAAGAAGGAGAAGAGTATTCCGGCGGGGTTGGAGCGGCGGTGATAATGGATGGGATAGGGGGCAGGGGGAGGTAATGTAATTGTATAAAAAATTAGGGATATATATATATTTATTTATATATATATATATAGGGGTGTTAGTGAATTTTTTTAACATAAAAGAATAGAATATATATATATTTAATAAGAGCATTTATGGTTTTTTTAAAAATAAAATAAAATAAAATAAATTAATTGTTAAAGGAAGTGATTATTATCTTTCAAATAACAGAGAAAAGTTCGTGATTTTATACAAAAATACAAAATAACATAAATAAAATAAGTGGTAGATATTTCTATATATTTTTAAATCATTTTTAGCACCAAATTGTAAGCATTTCGGGGCACATTTTAATATCTAGATTTCTCACCAGATATTTTTTGGTCACTAAAAATGCTGGATCCCATTAATTCCCACAAATCTAATGAAACTTAGGAAAGGTCTATTGGTCCTCTATAAATATCTAGTTGCACTTTAGTTTCACAAATTATATCGTATAGAAACAAAGAATTTGGAATGCAATCAGACATCAATAGCATTTTCGTTGAAATTAAATCAAAATATTCAAAATTTAATGTATTTTTATTATAATTTAATTTGCTTTCAAATACACCGTGTGTCACAATTAGGTGCAAAGTGTGATGGGGATGGGAAATTAAACCGTTAATTCTAATATATATATATATATATATATATATATAATAGAATTAATGGTTACGTGGTTCGATTTCCCAGATAATCCCAGAAGCAAAACCAAAATCAAACCCTTCGGTTTTTAATTCCAAAACCAAAATTATAATCAAAACTATTTAATCGGTTTCAATATCGAATCATTCAATTCAATTTGGTTTGATTTAGCTGTTAGTTCGGGTTCAATTGTCATCCCCAAGAGAGAAGAAGAAGAAGAATAAAGGCGAGAAAAATCTAGTTGGGACGGTGGACTCGCGGGTAGAAATGCCACTGATTCGGTTTTGGTCTGGTTTCATGTAAAATCAAAATCAAAACCATTAAAAATATATCAAATCAAAACCGCAACCAAAACCGTCGGTTTTTTTTTTTTAAATAGTTTTAAAATCAAACCATGTAAATTTATACAAAACCAAAACCAAAATTGTGAAACCACAAAACCGTTTAAGATTTTTCAATTTTATAAAAACTAAAAACAAAACCAAAACTGCGAAACCGCGGACTGTTGTTTTTATATATAAACAAAAACGTAACTAAAATATAAAATATAAATTCTAAAAAATAAAATCAAACCACAAAATAACCATAATTAAAGTTTCTAACCCGTAATCATAATTAAAATTTCTAACTAGTAACTAGGAATAGGGAAATGGCTGTGAAATCACTAATAGGAAATAAAACCCCAAGTCCCTTTATATACATATATAATAAGAGGGATGAAAGTGTAAATAAATAAATAAAAAATACATATATATTAGGTTAAACTGTAAATATATATATATATATATAAAATAAGGGTATATATGTAGTAAAAATATATCTAAAACATCTGTTTTACGGTTCAGTTTCGTGGTTTGATTTTGTGGTTCGATTTCTCGATTTGGTTTCCCGATTTCTATCCCAAAACAGTTTCGGTTACTAATTTTAAAATCAAAATCGCAACCAAACCATTTAGTTGGTTTTAAAACCGAACCATTCGATTCGGTTTCTTGTGGTTACCCATCGGTTCGATTTTTTGTGGCATCCCTACTCGCGAGAGAAGAAGGTGGAGAAAGAAGGAAGGGGAAGAAAGTGTAAAAAATAAAAAGTTAATGGGACATATGTGTGTAATTTAAAGGTACACTAGTAATTGAATAACAATGTTTCAATTTATTTTTTTTAGGGGTGTAGGGTGGCAAAAATTAGGGACATTCGGTGGTAAGTCCTTATTTCACCCTTAATTTTAAAAAAGTTACAGAGACAAAAACAATTTGTGTTTTAGTCTCTCCTTTTTAAAAAATATGAAAGCCCAATACACGCACTGCATACGCGCGCAGTTAAATGTAACTATTTTGTGTGTAAATTGTTATTAGATGTAACAAATATTACTGAATTTTGTAACATGTAACTAATTTGTGTATAAAAATTTGTTAGATGTAACAAAAATTACACAAAATACATGTAGTTAGTTACATGTAATTAAATATATACAAATACATGTAACTAATATTAAATTAATTTCAGTGTGTAATATTTATTAAATGTCACAAATATTACACAAATACATGTAATTTGTAACGTGTGACTAATATTACATAACCACATGTAACCAAAAATACACAGATATATGTAATATATAATAATTATTAAATTGTAATTAATATTGTTTTTGTTTTTTTAACTTCTTACTTAATTTTTGTTTTTATTCATTTTTTTTTTGTACATGGTGTTTATAGAAAAAAAAAAAATTAAAAAAATTGAATTTAAGAAAAAATATTTTTTTTGTTCATTTTTGTTTTCATTTTATTTTATATATTTAATTTTTTTTTAATTATTTTTAATTTTGTTTTTTATTTATTTTTACTTTTTAATTTCTAATATTTTACTTTGGATTTCCCTTTTTTTCTATAAACCATACAAAAATAAAAATAAAAATAAATAACTTAAAAAAAATATAAAATGTTGAACCAAGGTGTTGATGAACAATTAAGTATTGATATTTTTTGTGAAATTAATGGTTTTATCGAGTGTTTCAGACCTAGAGTTTCATGCATTTGATTAAGAAGAAAATGTGCTGAAGAAAACATAAATGGTGCAAAATGGACATGACGAAGATGTGAAAATGTTGATCCTAAGATTTTGATGGACAATTCAAAGTTGATATTTTTTGTACAACTAACGGTTTTATTGAGTGTTTCAGTTTATTAGTTTCAATGAACATATTATCATGAAGAAATTGAGAAAAATGTTAAATGGATGTTAAAGACACTGACAAAGATGATGGATGTTATGAGACTGAAGATTTTGAAGAACCTAGGGAAAAACAACTCAGGTTAAATTTTTACTCTTAATATATCCCAATTAAGATCACACACTACACAAAATATTTTTACAATTAAGTGTGTTTTTAATAGAATCCTAATTGGCTAACATATTTGCTCTTATGTGTAATTGAAAAAGAAACATTTGATTCAAGAAAGATAATTGATTAAAATTGAATTTAAGGATTTAGTGGAGTTAATCGAGAAATAAATTAGTTAAAGGGGAAAAAACGTCGAAGAAATTTAGTAAAAAATTATTGAAGGAGAGAAGTTCCAGCAGGATCAGTCAACCGACCAACGCCGATCGGTCAACCGATGAAAAAGAGCTGGAAAAACTATTCAAAATCTGAATTGCTCGGTCGACAGGTAGGTCAACCTATGGCTAAAATATGAACTCTCTGAATCATTAGGTCGATAGGGCGGTCGACCTATGAAAGTCTCTAAATCTTCTGGTCGACAGAAACATAAGGGGCGGTCGACCTATGGCAAAGAGATATTGGCTTGGGCTACATCCTGAATCGAGCGGTCGACTTATACCTTCTGATCAATCAACCGATGAACATTTTGAGGATTTGAGAATTTAATGGTTTTGATCCAAAAAGTAGCCATTTTATGGTTAGGATATGGGAGATATCTTAGGGATTTGATGAAATTTAAGATATACGATTGATATTTTGTTATCATTATAGATATGGTTCAAGTATTTTGGATATTTCTCAATTTGATTCATGAAATTCTTTCTATCCTATCTAATTGAGATTGAGAAAAATTTTAAGGGACTAAATTGGATATTTTAAAATATATAATTTAGTGAATTATACCAGGATTGAATCTTTATGATATAAGGGGTCTATTGAAGTAATTATTTGTCATGAAATATAGGAACTTGCTGTTAGAGAGCTTGTTCTAATCCTATATAAATAGACCTCCGTTTTTTAGGTTTAAAAAATCTCAATCGTTCATTCTGAAAAGCTATTCAGTTCTAGTGCTTCCTAAGAGTGATCATTCTGAGAGTATTATGAGAATTTTCTTGAAATTTATTCTTGAGAAATTTTGGAGTGGATTATTGTTGATTGCCGACTTGAAGTTTCATTGCTTATCATTATTTATTCAGTGGATTCCTGGTGAGATCGTTTCAAGTTATTTGCTATTAATTGTTATTTGATATTATTATCGATTACTTGGAAATTTGATCTTTGAAATCGTTTTCTAGAATTTTAAATTAAAAATTATTTTTTGAAACGATTTCTTGAGAAAATCTGATTACGTGCTAAATTGCTTGCTACCTGTTTTTATTTAAAATCAGATTTTAAAATTCTCACTGTATTTCTATCACTAATATCGGGACATTAATTGAGTTCAAATTTATCTAGGGTGATAGAAGCTCCGAGTGAAAAAATCACTTATCAATTTTGTAATTGGTAAGTTGAGTGTCGGATTTGATACTATTGGGAGTGTCTAATTAAGGGGTAGCTGATTTAAATCTCTTCCAGTAAAAAGGTTGAGATTTTATCTTTACCTAGAGTGCAAAAAGATTAGGTGACTCTTTTCCTGTGAAAAGAGATAGGCGTAATTCTTCCGGATTAGAATTAGATTGTGTGAATTGTAATGGTTCAATCCTTACCAGTGAAAATGATACTTGGAGTGATTATGATGTTTAATTCTTAAGCTTAAGGTATAAAAATAATTAGGTTTAATTCTTAGCCTGTAAAAGGATTAAGTTAGTCTTGAGCCTGAAAAAGATTAGGTTATTCTTGAACTTGGGAAAAAAGAAAAGGTTATTTTTAAACCTGAGAAAAGGAAGTTATAATGATTGATTTTGAGCCTGCGAAAAGAATCATTTTGTAAGTGTTTGGTTCCTACCTGATTAAAAGAATCATAGTGATTAGTGAGTACGACTCTCCGTGGAATTCAGGAGACTAGATTTGCTAAGAATAGCTTGGTGAACTAGTATAAATTTCTGATGTGCTACATTCTTTTATTTATTTATATTTGTATTGTTTGGTGTACGCCTAGTTGATATTATATTTTCTCTGCTATAAAGATAATAATTAATTTAAGATAAAATTAATTATTTGATTTTTGAAGTATTATTATATTTGATAATTTTTTATTACTATGCAATTCATCCCCCCTCTTGGGTAACTAACTGGGCTGACAGAAGAGTTTTGAAGATACGAAAGAAAAATATGTGAAAACAATTCTTTACTTTTATACTCTTAATGCAACCCGAATTAGGATCACACAAAACACTTAAAATGAGTTAATTTTATGGGTGTCATGATAAGAAGTAATAAGTTTAAGATCCTAAAATATTATGTTTTGATTCATCCTACAATTGAATTGTTTTTTGAATGATTTATGAATGTTTATCATTCCCTGTGAAAAGGATAAGTGAGAGAGTGTTAGGTTTATCTTTAGTCTTGTAAAAGGATAAGATTCATCTTTGACCTGTGAAAAGGGTGAATTATAAAGGTTGATTCCGTACCTATAAAAGAATAGTGAGTTGTAAGGTTTTAGTTCATACCTGGTAAAAGAATTAAATAGTTAGTGGATTGCGAAACTTTGTGGAACTCGAGAGACTGGACATAGGCAAGATTAACTTGATCGAACAAAGATAAATTCTTATGTGTTGCATTGATTTAATATTCATATTGTGTTTGGGTGTATATTTGGTATTAAACACATATCCGTTGCGTAAAAAGAAAATAAATGATTTAGAAAAATTAATTATTTGTGTTTAAGTGTTTGATTATTAAATTTTTGTAACATCCCTCTTGGGTAGCTTTTTGGACCAACACAGAATATAGAATATAAGAGAAAAATTTTAAATCTATTATATAAAACAGGACGATTTTTTGCTGACTAAGATAAACAAAAATATGACTAGGACAAACAATTGCTGATTAGGACAAACAATTGCTAATTAGGACAAACAAATTTGTTGATTAGTGATAGGTGTGAAAAACCTATCTATTTCTAAACCGGATTTGTTAGTTTTCAAGCATTTTAGTTATATTTAATTGTGTTTTAGTGTAGAACAGGGAAAAGACGTCAAAGGGCGAGAAACAAGTGAAAACGGTGGAGAAACGGTGAACAAAATATGCAAAACAGGGTTTCGGTGGATGAAGATCACCGCCTAGGCGGAAAAGAGGCAGAATGTTGGAGTACTGAAGGGCTGAACCACTGCCTAGGCGAGAAAGCCACCGCCTAGGCGAGAAAACGACAGATTGTTATGCCAGCATGCATCGCCTAAGCGGAAAAATTACCGCTTAGGCGAAGTTACCGACAGAAGTTAACCGACTTAAAGCCACCGCCTAAGCGGTGAACCACCACTTAGGCGGTGACACTCTGCATAGAAATATCTATTTTCAGATATTTTAAAAATATTTCCAAACCTTACCTATTTAACCCTTTTCTCCACCAAACCTCAAAAAGCCTTAGACGTGAGAGGAGGCTCCAGTTGACATCTTGAGAGCTCTCCTTCCACCTTAGTTAGGTTTAGGTAATTTAGGAAGTAGATTAGATTAGTTTAGGAGGTATTCTTGGCCAATCCTTGAAGAGCTAGAAGAGGAAGTTCATTAACAGAGAAGAGGAAGCTCGGGAGGATTGTTCTTTGGCGAAAGTGGACTACTCCACTTTGAGATTTGGCTTTTCTTCTCTTGTTTCCATCTTTGTATTTAATGTTTATTGTTGATGATGATGATCTCCTCTTGATTTAATGTTGTATTGGCTAAGAATATTTTAGTGTAATTTAGAGATTAGTTAGGAAAATGTGTAGTTGTGTAAATACTCGTTTGGTTTAATATATATTTCTTTAACAGTTGTTGCTTTTAAGTTCGATTGTGTTTATCATTTGATGACGATCTTAATATGCTTGTAATGGTATTAAGGTTGCACTTGAGAATCTAGGGTTTGACACTCGAGAGAGGTAACTCTGGATTCGGACTAGGGTAAACACATCGTTACGACCTAATGACCCGGGAGGGCGTTAGTTAGTGTGCAATCTATGACATTGGGTCAAGACTCACGCGGCCTAGAGTCATTAAGACATTGAGGGGGACCTCTTCGTCGACACGAAGTCGCATATTCTCTCGTCTTACACTCGGAAGAGATGGCGGAGGAGTTTACGAACCGAGATTGTCGGATACCTAAACTCCGTTATTGTTAACTAAACGAAATCAAACGTGTATTAAGTGAACGAAATCAATCCCTAATTAATCAACTTAGTTAGAATTAACCCACTAATTGTAGTTTAACTTAGTTTAATTTCAATTCATGTCTTCCATCGTAAGGATAACATGAGACTATGTCAATTGCGGTATTCAATTCAATTATTCACACTTTTCTCTGTGGGAACGATATCCGATCTTCAAAGATCTACTATATTAAAACTTTAAATCTTGTATACTTGCGAGTGTAAGTAGGCGTGCACAAATGCGCCCCTACCAATTAGGATATTTTGTGGACATAAATTAAGGACTATATAAGGAAATTAATTTTGTCTAAAAGGAAATAAAGTTATATATATATATATATATTACTAGCGTATAACCTGTGCTTAAAGGCACAGATGTGAAAAAATATTGAATCTAAAATAATTTGGCGTAATTTTTTTTTTTTGTTTTTTTGTTTATACAATATTCTACACATGTTATATTAAAACATCAATAAAAGATTAATTTGTACAAAAAAATAAAATAAAAGATTAATATTTAAATACAAGCATCATCTAATGTATATTACAAATACAACACAAGTAATATCAAATAATGTAGATAGTCCGCTATTAAAAAAATACCAAAATTGAACATGTCAAACTGAAACAAATCAAAGCAAAAATTACAATTACCTATCCAAATTTTATTATTTCAATGCCACATTTTACAAATTCAACTAAGTAATTAATAATTTAAAAATAAAAAAAACATAGTTACTTGGGAAAAAATTAAAATTAAAAAAATCAAACAAACAGAGATAGAAAAAGAACTTTGCAATTTCAAATGTGAAAGAAAATTGCACTATTTTCTCAACAACTCCAATTTTGTTCTTCACCTACAAAAGTCAACTTTAACTTCTTTAATTTAAACCTGTGAAAACAAAACATATAAAAACTTATTGTGTATATAGTTCAATAAAAATAAAATTTACGCAGACAATAAGCAATCAGAAAAAAAAAATTATAAAACAAAAAACTAATTAAATGTATAGCAAGCAATCCAAAAAAAGAATCATAAAATAGAAATTTGGGAACAAAAATACAGAAATATGGGAAGTCACACACAGAAATCAAGTAACAGAAGCTTGGGAACAGATAGAGAACAAAAATAGAATTTTGGCTTATAACAAAAACACTTAGGTGGCGTTTGGTAACCGTTTCTGTTTCCATTCTAGCAGTGGGATGGGAATGGGATGGGATGGAATGAGAATTTTGTTTTCTTTTTGGGAGTAGAATCGCGTTTGGTAACGATAATTTTTTTTTTTTGTTTTGGGAAGGGAATTGTGTTTGGTAACCATTTTATCCTAAAATCTTTTTTTTTTTTTTTTCTTCTGTTGTGGCCTGACGGCGGTGGCGCTGTCGCCGGCGACCGGCGGTGCTCCGGCGCCAGCGACGGCAGTGCTCCAGCGTCAGAGACGGCGGTGACGCCGGCAATGCCCAGAAATGGCCGGGAAATTTCCGGCCGGCCGGACGGCGGCGGCGGCAGGCGGTGGTCGGCCGGTAGGTGAATAGTAACCATGTGTTTTGGGAATGGAATGGGAATAATAAGAAACAACTTTTTTTTGTTTCTCATTTCTTAAGAAAAAAGTGGACACAATTCTCAAATGGGAATGAAATGGAAACGGAAACAAAAATTACCAAATGCTATTCCCAAACAGAATTCCCAAAAATCTGGGAATGGAATGGAAATTTCTAGGATGGGATGGGTTACCAAATGGGGCCTTAATAAACATCACTTATAGAACTTTATTATTGTGTTTTTTTTTTTTTTAAATTCTTCTTAACAGTAAGAACAGTGAATGATTAAACCATATGATGTATCGAAATGAATAATAAACGATTTAAGAATAAAGAGCATGTATAGTTCCTTTGAATAATGAGGATGCTCATTGTTCCAGCCACTCCATAATAAGAATAATGGAGGATTGAAACATCCTCTACCACACAACCGACTGTTAGTGAAATAATACAAAAACAAACTAAAAGAAAAAAATAAAAATAATATGTTTCCACTTTCAAAAAAACATTGTTATCGATGTAGACGAAATTTTTTTTTTAAAAAAAATAGGGTCGAATTAATTCCTTGAATTTCTGTTTCGATTCCTGTAACAGAAATAATTTTTTTAGAACATTCAAAAAAACAACGAAAATATTGATTGAGAACAAAACAATATTTTCTGTTCTCAGAACATAATTTTTTTATTCTTCAAAATTATTCTGATTGCTGGAATAAAAACAATTTCACATAATGTTGTATCCATTCCTAAAAGAGAAACAAAAATCTGAGATTGTCAAAAGTTATTGGGATTGACCCATCTAAAAAGGATGTAGAACAAATGTTTCCAATGTATATGGACAATTGAGAATAGATATTTAAACCCAACCAAAAGATAATATAAGTATTCTGCCAATTGGACTAACCCCATAATTAAGGGTTCCTTTCATAACCCCTTAATTAAGGCACATGTCTATATAAGACCGACACTGGAGTTTAAGACACACTCCTCAATCCTCCCTAAAAAGAATATACCATGAAGGCACAGCTATATTTATACCATGAAAGGAAAAATGAATCAGTTATTCCTTATGTACACCCCGTCCTACCTTTCAAATTCAAAGAAAATTTCTATAATGATAAACTGATATTTCCTTATAAATCATATTTATGTCCATGTCCTTCAAATTCAAACATACATGTAATGCAAACATAATTACAATAACCGAATCCTGCAAGCAAAAGTAAAACTAAAATCTAAGCAAAGGCTATTTGAACCCTATCCCACAATTTTTTTAGATAGCACGTTTTCCCCTTAATTTTTAGGAAAACATCAATTAGGACGCAAAATCATAAATAATAAATAATAAATAAATAAAAAAACTCTACCTCCTCCACTGCAATTTAATAGAAATTTCACTTAAATCACACCAAAAAAAGAAAAAGAAAAAACATAGTACCCAATACCAAACCAGTATGAACTTAAGCTCATATTCACCCAATATTGGATGTTTTGTTCTGGAAATAGAAAATAGAAAAATAACTTAGGTTTCCAATTTTTTGTTCTATTCTTAATATTTGTCCGTTTACCTTTTAGAACAAATAGGAACAGAAACACCAAACAAAAAGCTAAATGGGAACAGAAACAAAGAGCAGAGGATTAATAATGGCGATTGCACTGACGATGACCTAACCCTAGACTAACACATATAGAGAGCAATTAAGCAGGTATACTTACCAAAAAATCAAATCAATCAACACATAACCTTTGAAAGAATGACGAATTAGTAGCACAAACATACAATCGGTAGAAGCAAACAACAAAAAAAAAAGTCAATTAACAGAGGATGGAGGGCTGTGTGCGACGACGACTTACCTTTGTGCGATGGCGGAGGATGATGTGCTTGACGGCTGACGTGCAACGGCGATTGTGCAACGGTGGACGTGTAGCTGTGTGAGTAGTGTGCTTGTTGTGAGGACTACATATAGACAGATTGAGAGAAAACCGAGATAATTAGGTAAAGAGATCAAGCGACTGAGTCGCCGAAATCAATAGAGGGGATTAAAGGATAGGTCTCAGATTGAGGCTATGAAAGACAGAGTGAATTAAGCAAAAACTTGTTTATATACTCGGATTAGGGAATTAGGAATCCGAGAGAGGGTAAAATGTTTGACTCGGAGAGAGAACTAATAAAGAGAGTAAAATGTTCTTAGAATCCAAAATTTCTATATATATATATATATATATATATATATATATATATATACACACACACACACACACACACACACACACATTAGTGCTGACATATTTTAATGATATTTTAGTCAAAGATTGAATTTATATATTAAGACACATATTATTGTACTATTATATTTTTAATTGAGATTTATATTAAAATAGTGCCTTTCGGCACGAGTTATTCACTAGTACACACACACTAGTGAATAACTCGTGCCGAAAGGCACTATTTTAATATAAATCTCAATTAAAAATATAATAGTACAATAATATGTGTCTTAATATATAAATTCAATCTTTGACTAAAAAATCATTAAAATATGTCAGCACTAATCGTGCCTGGGCAAATATTTTAAAAGAAAAAAAAAACACAAAATAACCAAATAATGTTGTGTCGCCTCCCTTTCACTCTCTTCCTATGACCCCAAAGTGAGTCATTATATTATTTGTTAGTGCTCTACCAATAATGCTTTTCACAAAATAAGTAAAACAAACATTTACTTTACATACAAATTGGAGCACACTGTCACCAACTTATATAAATTAAAATAAATAAATTACACACAAAATAATTGTAATGTTGCATCCAAATAATTAGTCTAGCACACAAAATCATTCATCTTGCATCATCACCAAACATGATTAAAAAAGTAAAATAGTCTATCAATTATTTGTTGTAGTCAAGAAGTAAAAAATCACTCACTAAATCACCAATTTCAATTCCGAACACTCTGCTATCACCAATTTCAATTCTAAATACTCCACTCTAAACAATAGACATAGATTCAAATCTCTTTCATCATCACATCGAAACCTCTACAATAAAAAATAAATAAAAAAATCTACATATAAGTAAAACAAAGAACAAATGCTTAACACAAATTCTCATAAAAACGTGGGCAGCACAACAAAAATTGCAGGTGGGATAAAGAGATTTTTTTTGTAGAAATAATTACAAAAGAAACCTCTCTTAATAGGTGGCCATCAACCTCCCATACAGACCAAAAAATAGAGCAAATGCTCAATCTCAAGCTATGTGCATTTCTAGGGGTTGAGCAAACAACAACAGAAGAATAAGGGGAAAAAAAACTAAGCATTAAAACAAAATAAAAATAATTTTTCACCTCTTATCACTTTATAACCTGCTGTAGCAAATGGTCTGCCTACTTAATTGCAAATAATGTTTAAACCTGCAACCTTAATCATGTTTAGTAGATTACTCATTTTCTTGCTTTTTATCATTAACCAATTACTAATATGTTTTGATTCAAGGATAACTCAAAAAAATAGAAAACTCACCAGATTCAAGGAGTGAGAAAAACCAAACCAATTCAATATCAATATCAAGTGGAGGAAAAACCATCTGATGTTTTGAACATGTATCCACTGTCAGATCAGAAATCAACGGCATCCATAACTTATATATCTATCCAAAAAAAATCAGCAAAAAATCTTAGAATCCAGTTCAAAGCAAAAACAATTACGGAAATAATGAGAAAATTTGTTCAAATTATAACCTTCTAATTACTTCAATCAAATAGGGTTTTTTCATTTGCAAAAGGGACTCTGCCACAACTTTGAGAAATCCAATAATTCGTCTAGCCGCCGACACCAGATCTATATTGAATCTTGTTGTCTCCATCGCCGATGCCAATGATATCCCGTTGTCTCGAAAGCAAACATTGCTATTTAAAAACCAACTATGAAATTGAAGAACCGACCGTAGTAAAATGGAAAAAATAAAACAACAACAAAAAAAAAATAGTTTGATCACTAATATAAAATTTTAGTAATTTAACAAACAACCAAAATATCCTATCAAAATACTATGTTAAACCCAGTAGATAAAAACAAAACAAACACATTAGTTATAACAATTGAAAACCCCATAAAGAATATACATAACACCGTAGTAATTTAACAACCAACCAAAAAATTATATCAAAAATCCATGATAAACCTGGTAGAGAAGAATGATAGGTGTGATCTACCTATCTATTTCTAAACCGAATTAAGTTAGTTTTCAAGCATTTATATAGTATTTTATTACGTTTTAATTAGTTTTTATACTTTTTATATTAAAACAGGTGTGTGGGGCAAAAAGATAGGAAACTAGAACAAAAACGATAAGATCGAACCAAAAACGGTCGAAGAATGGTGGAAAAACAAGTGAGGCAAAATTGTAAAAGAAGTCCACCGTTGCGGCATCCAGACCACTGCCACGGTAGTGAAAATGTTGAGAAGACCAATATCTTATTGAACTTTCACCATCGCGGCTCAAGATCCACTATCGCGGCTCAAGAGATGCAGGATGTTCTTCTTATTCCACCGCCTACTTCACCGTCTAGACGATCAACCAACCAACCTACCCACCGCCGCGGTGGTGATACCACGGCCGCGGCGGTGGCCTCTGCATAGCCTAAGATATTTTTTAGATATTTTTGAGATATTTTGCTTATAAATACCCACTCATCTCCCCTCCTCTTGCACTGTCCGGCCACTAGAGCTCCTTGGGCTATACTTAGGGTTGGAATTAGGAGTTTTAGAGGGAGATCTCACATCCCGAAGTGGAGGAAGACGGCAGAGCGATCGTTGAGCGGCTCTTAGCGACAAATCTTCGGACAAGGTTAAGTTCTTCGATTTCTTCCCTTATTTCTTTAACTTAGGATTTTGTGAGCATCTTTAGCTCGATTTCAATGTTTATACGGTTATGACCATGAGTTAAAGATGGATTGTATAGGGATTAACAATATATTTATAAATATGTGTTTGGATGATTTCGGTGTTGCGTTTATGTCATTCTTCGTAGTTTGATTATGTTTATCATATTGTTTTGTTTATTATGCTTAGTTAGATACATGGAGAATAAGGGGTTTGACAAACCCCGGATTCGGATTAGGTTAAACAAACACCATGATCCAATAACCCGATCGGGGTTAGGATTGTGGACAATCGATGATGTTGGGATAAGACTCATGTGACCTGGGGTCGTTAAGACATTGAGGGGGACTTCTTCGTTGACTCGAAGTCATGTATTCCCGTATTTTACACTCAGGAGAAGTGGCGATGGAGTTTTAGAATCGAGATTGTCGATAAGGTAAACACAACGCGACGATCCAATGACCCTGTCGGGAGTTAGATTGTGTGCAATCAATGATGCTGAGCGAGACTCACGTGACCTACGGTCGTTAAGACGTTGAGAGGGATTTCTCCATTGACTCGAAGTCGTGTATTTTCCCGTCTTACACTTAGGAGAGGTAGCAATGGAGTTTACGAACCAAGATTGTCAAATAGGCCGAACACCATAAATGTGAGTAAATTGAGATCAAACACATATTTGTAAACACGTTAATCCCTAGGCAATTATTTCCCCTAAAACATATTAGTATATTAGTGTAGTTAATTTTGGCTATATTAGTATTAATATTAATTAATTAAATACATTTGTTTTTAGCCTAGATAAAGTTAGGTCATGACAATTATGGTACTCGATAATAACGACACCAATCTCTGTGGATACGATACCCGATCTTTCAAGATCACATTATACTAAAACTTTGACTTCGTACACTTGTGAGTAGCCAATAGCGAGGATCGAATCCTCCACCGTACAAGTTTTTGGCACCGTTGCTAGGGATTAGTTTGTCAAATACAGTTTTCGGCGATTGCCATCAAGTTTTTGGTAACGTTGTTAGAGATTGTGTTTTTTCGTTTGTTGTCGATATTGTGAGTAAATGACTCGATTTTACTTTAGGCATTTCTTTTGTATATAATTTTTGTTTGTAGTTTTGTTTTTGCTTCTTATGCAGGGTACTTGGCGAGGTTAGATCGATAGGTATTGATGCATCCCTTTCAACGGGATTCCAAGCTGTTTATTGTGCATGGCCACGCAGATAATCCGGTGAGGCGTTTCGTTGAAAGATCAAGCCGAACGAAGTAAAATCTCACCAAGCTTGAGGGTGTTCTGAAAATGTCAGGCCGAGGACATTAAACCACGTGCTTCTGAGGAGGTAACCCAAGGTCAAATAAATTAAATACATCTCTATCGAATTTAAACGGAGGCGAGATCCTTTCGCCTCCCAGGTACGTGTTCTAAACCCCCTTCGTCAGCATACTTAAATTTCATATGTTGAGAATAATGATTGGAATCACTGAGGACACTGTCCATGTTGAGTTTGACGGTGATGTGTAGTATATTATGTTAAATGTGTTATTGTTTTCTTGTGTGCACGTTTGTTTAGGAAACAATGTGTTTATTTTTATGTTGTTGTTGTGTGCATGCTGAGTTTTGCGTTCATCTGGACCGTTACCCGATGATAAGATTACCCTTTATTGTTTTCGAGGTCAAGGGTAACACCCATGCATGTGTGTTTAGTGTGCTTGATAATGCTTTTTGGTAAAAGTTATTGTAGATTCTAATTTGCACGAGCACATAGATTCAATGTATTTCTATTCAATTGATTTGAGGACGATTATCGATTAGCCAAATTCATAACACCTTAAGGATTCTAGAACCTAATTGAGAGGAAGCTTGAGGCCAAATCCTAGGCGATGTAGTTCAGGAGACGTGATTTAGGCATTCTTTTGATCGCTTGAGCCTTTTTAAGCCTACCATGCAATATTTTTATCCCTCGTTACCCTGTCGAAGCTTAAAAACAAATTCAATTCTGAACACGTAAATAAACACCCTGGCCAATTGATCTTTTTCCAAACCTTAATTGCTGTATTTAAAGGCACATTTGAGTAAATCAAGTTAGCAATTGCAAATGGTACTTGATGTGAGCGGTTGGGTTTAGGGTGAACTTCGGATTGGTTCGGTATTCAAGTATTCACTTGTCGCTTTTCTTTCATTTTAACCACACCCGTGAAATCATACTAATCGAATAAGTTTGGGGGTGTGGTTCGGAAAAAAAAAATATATTCCTTTTGACAAGTGAGTATATCGGTCTTAAATTGTTTGTTCGGGATTGTTTTCCAATCTATATATGGGGGTTCGAGAGTGAAAGTGTCAAATGTTGAGTCTTGGGTAACGTTAAGTTAACAACGTTAACCCATTTTCCATTTCGAATTACCCTTGGCCAAATATTCTAAAACCGAATCAAGTCCTTCTAATCTTTATGAACTACTCAACCTACATTAGTGGAAAGTGTACCCCAATCCAGCATATGGAAATCCTAATCCTATACGGTCTGATTCATGAGTTTCGTTGGGGGATAATCCAATCTGGTTGTTGTATAGTTATATTATTGAGTCTCGCACAAACACATTTACAAGATCTAGAATGGTGTTCACCATTATTGCACGTCGAAAATCTAGATTACCACATAATGTGTTTTACCGCCTAAACTCGATATGACTAGCGGTTCTTGAGGGAAAAATGACTTGGTCGTTAGAAGAATTTAAAACTCGCGTGTCGTTATATTCAGATTATTTTAGGTTATTTGTTATTTCATATAGTTGTGTTTTTCATTTTCGTGTATGTGTTTGGCTCGAGGACTAGCCAAATTTCAAGTTTAGGGGTATTTGAAAGGTGTGATCTACCTATCTATTTCCAAACCGAATTAAGTTAGTTTTCAAGTGTTTATATAGTATTTTATTACGTTTTAATTAGTTTTTATACTTTTTGTATTAAAACAGGTGTGTGGGGCAAAAAGATAGGAAACTGGAGCAAAAACGATAAAATCGAACCAAAAACGGTCGAAGAACGGTAGAAAAACAAGCAAGGAGGCAAAATTGTAAAAGAATCCCACCGCTGCGACGTCCAGACCACGACCGCGGTAGTGAAAATGCTGAAAAAACCAATATCTTGTTGAACTTCCACCGTCGCGGCACAAGATCCACTGCCGCGGTGCAAGAGATGCAGAATGTTCTTCCTATTCCATCGCCTACTTCACTGCCTAGGCGATCAACCAACCGACTACCCACCGCCACAGCGGTGGCCTCTGCACAGCCTAAGATATTTTGTAGATATTTTTGAGATATTTCCCAAATCATAGTACGTGCGTCATTAATAGTCGCATTTTAAAGTATTGAAAAATTCGGGGTAAATTTTTGTTAATGAAAATAAAAATTAAAAAGTTAGGGGTAAATTGATAATTTTAAGAATATTAAAGGTTAAATAGGACTTAAATAACACCCTAAAGGAAGTTAGGGGAGGAAAATATAATTAGGGAAAAAAATTATTATATATATATATCTATATATATACAAAAACTGCCGGGATCAAAACAAGGAAAGAAAAACGAAAAAAAAAGAAAAAGAAAAAGAGAGAATGAACTAGATCCAATCGACATGGCATTAAGGGGATGAAGTTCACACCACTAATATCATGCATATGTATACTCAATCATGCTTACAACTCATCACCAGGGAAAAATTAAGAAAAGGAAAAAAAACAGAGAAACGGAAGAGAGAGAGAGACGGAGGCAGAGTTGTTGGGTCGGTGGAGTGTGTGCTTTGGGTGTGGTCGGTCAGTGGGGAGCGTTTGTGACCGGTGTAGGGTGGACAGCCGTGAATGGGAGTTAGTGAGAGAGAAAAAGAGCGTCGGCTGTGGGTTTCGGTTTTGTCCAACGGTAACGGTAGGTGGTGGGTATCCGTTAGTTCCGGCGGCGTGTGGCTGTTCATACAGTGACGATGCGTGTATGGGTGGTCATGTTGTGTGGGTGTGGCATGGACGACGGTGGTTGTGTGGGTGTCGCCGGATGTTCGCCGATGGTATGTTTAGAGAGAGAGAGAGCAGTGCATGTGTGCCTCTGCTGTGTGTGGGTATGTATGTATTAGGTTGTGGGTACGTGAACGATGGTGTATATTTGGGTGATCCGTGTGTAGATCGCCGGAGTTGTCGCCGGAAAGTTAGAGAGAGATAGTATTGGGTGTGTGTGTGTGCCGCTATTGTTTGCGTGTGTGTATAGGCGGTGTATGCGTGACTCCGTGGTTGGGTCGGCTGTTAGCGTCAGCGTTTGGGTGTTCCTCGCCAGCACGATGGCCGGTCGGCCAGTGGTGGCTGTGGTGGGCTGAACGAAAAACGCGAACAGAAGAGGGAGAAGAAGAAAATGAGAGGAAAAAAAAATTACAGAAAGAACCCCAATAGAATCCAAAATCCATTTTGCGACCCAGGAACGATTCGAAACGGCCACCGGAGTAACATTAGAGTATAGTCGGTGAAAGCTTTTGGGAGCGGATTGTACGCGCGAGGATTCACAACCATCCTCCTCGCGGTAATTGGACTACTTGCAAGTGTACGAGGTCTAGTTTTAATATAATGGATCTTGTAAGATCAGATATCGTTCAACTGGGACTAGCAGGTAATTCGGTTGAGTATTGAGATTTAGATAGTTTCATATTATCTTGACTAATCAAATTTTGTTTGTTTTCTATTTAATATACTATGATAAACGACAACTATGAAGTTAGTTCTAATTACACTAATTACTTAGGTATTCATTTCTTTCACATAATGTATAATCGAAGTCATTAAGTTAGCTATAATGGTTTTTTATCTAGTCCGACAATCTCTGTATCAATAACTCCTCCGCTACCTCTCCTGAGTGTAAGACGGGGGATTACACGACTTTGTGTCAACGAAGAAGTCCCTTTCAACGCCTTAACGACCCTAAGTCGCGTGAGTCTTTAGCTAACGTCATGGATTGCATACGTTCTAACGCCTTCCCGGGTCGTTAGAACGTCACGTTGTATTTATCCTAGTCCGAATCCAGGGTTACCTCTCCCGAGTGTCAAATCCCGTATTCTCGGTTTATCAATACAAGCATAATATTAGGAATAATGGTAAACACAATCGGATTTAGACAAACAACACATTAAAGTAACACTAATTCATTCAACTTAACAATTACATGATTTCAACTACACCTAAGTAACATTTAACTAATACTATAAGATCTTAGCTATATACCATACAAAATAAGAGGGATTCAACATTCTTAGATATGAAAAAGTGATTACAAAGATAAAAAAAAAAAAAAAAAAAAAACAAGAGAAAAACGATCAAATCTGGAAGTGAAACGGTACCCTGTCGCTAATGATTGATCCACAAGTGATCATTCTTTGTCCGAATGATGAACCTTCTTCTTGATCTTCAAAATATAGCTTAAGAGCTTTCTACTAGGGTTAGGGTTCTTCAACTCCTTGTTTCAGACGTAGGAAAGGGGTATATATAGGCCTAGGGATTCAAAAATATCTAAACAGATATTTTGAGCTGTTCTGCGAATTCCGCCTAAGCGGTACAATCTTTGCCTAGGCGGAGTTTAAGTCGGTTAGAATTTCGCCTAAGCGATGGTTTCTTCGCCTAGGCGGAGGATTAACTTCTTGGGCCCCCTTTCTTTCTAATGGATTTCCGCCTAGGCGGTAGCTACTTCGCCTAAGCGGATTTACAGCAGTGCAGCTCTTCCAGCAGTTTAGCACTTCCAGCGTTCTGATGGATTTCCACCTAGGCGGTGGAAACTTCACCTAGGTAGATTTCGATACTTCAGCCCTTGCAACCTTCTGATGGATTTCCGCCTAGGCGGTGGAAACTTTGCCTAGGCGAATTTCAACTCTTCAGCATTTGCAACTTTCTGATGAATTTTCGCCTAGGCGGTGGATACTTCGCCTAGGCAGAATTGCATTGTTCTTTAAAACCTCCTTTTTTCATCTTTTTGGCTACCATTTTCTCCACCATTTCGCTCGGTTTACCAATTGTTTACGTCCCTTCTCCTGACTAATAAAAACAGCTAAAAAGGTATTCAAACTCCAATAAAATACTCAAAAACTGGCAAATTTGGTTTAGAATTAGATAGGTATTTTACACCTATCAAATACCCCCAAACTTGAAATTTTGTTAGTCTTCGAGCAAAACACCCTAATGCTAAATAACACTAACTACACTAATCAGCTACATTCTAAACTACAAATATGTAATCATTAACAAATAAGAAGTACACACATGTGAGATTTAAGTTTAGTCAAAGAAACCATGCTATTCTTTCCTCAACAACCCGTAATCAAATCCGGTTAAGGAATAACACACACCACGTAGTGTTCCAGAATTTCAACACTCAATATTAGTTAAAATCATTTTAGATCCTATTGAAATATGTGTGTGTGAGAACTCGGATATATAACTAATCAAACGCCGGATTGGATTATTCAATAAATAAAGTCATGACTTAAACTTGTTAAAACATTCAGGAAAACCATATGCTTGACTGGGCTCAACTATCCACTAATGTAGGTTCGGACATTCACCGAGGTCAATAGGGCTTGGTTTGGCTTTGGATAACGGCCAAGGGTATCGTAGAAATAGAAACTCGTTATAATTTTTAACAATACCCGAGGTACAAACGTTTGTCGCTAAATCTCTCTCATAACCCCTTATCTTTGAAGATATTACCCTTAAAAAGATTTAGTAAACTTGTATTCACTTGTCACAACAACTGAAATTAAACACTATATTCACATAGGTTTTTTTTTTTTTTTTTTTAACACATACCCCCAAACTTATTCAAATTTATACAATTTTAGAGGCATGTTAATAGAACTAAAGGATTAATAAGTAAATACTCTTATACTTAACCAAAAACATTTTAAACTGAAACCCCGATTGCCCGCTTCAAGTTAGCATAATCTAATGCTACTTGTTTTCACTCAATTTTCACTTTTATTCCTAGCGACAATGGTTCTAAAAGATTTACTTGGTTAAAGTATAGAAACAAGTTCAAAAGTGAATTTTTTATGGCTTCAACAAGAGAACGAGGGAATAACTTTTCAGGTTAGTTTCAAACAGTTCAAGCGATGAAAATGAAGGCCTATATCATGCCTCTGAAATTACCTTACCTATAATTTCACCTCAAGCCTCCCCAGTCAAGTTCTAAATTCCTCATTTCTGTCATGAACTTATTTTTGAATAATCGGCGTTAAATCGTTCAACTAGTTATACAATGAGTTTATGCGATCGTGCGATTTAGGATCAAAACAATTTTCACCTAATCGACATGCTAAGCACACAAAACACACGTGAATGGCATTACCCCCGACCTCAATATGCAATTTAGGGGGTGCTTTTCATCATCGGGACATGATTCGGACGAACTCAAAAACTCAGCATGCACGTAGAACTATATTCATTAACAAATCTACTCTAATTCTATAAACTAACATTACTTATGCTAATGATCCTTACACATGCATAGCTAAACATTACATATGCATAACAAAAAGAATTTCAAAATTTACAAAAAAATTTAACATTAATATCATTATAAACTACAATTTGTACACAAAAAGAATTTTGTTCCTTTTTACATCAAATTTTTTTTTCATCCTTCATATCCCCCCCCCCCCCCCCCCCCCAAAAAAAAAACCAAAAAAACTACATACTTGCATTGCATATCATATACCCCCAAACTTGAACGAGGCAGCGAACCCAATAGCAGAATAGACAAATATGTATGGAAAACTGGGGTAGACACATACCTAGGAGGGAAGACATACAAGTCTAACCTCCTACCGTTCATTGTGGAGGAGATGGCGGTGGCGGCTCATCAGTCTCGGAAGGCGGCACCGGCGTATAACGCGCTATGTCGATTCTGAGATGTTCGAATATAACTCTTTGGTTTTGATCTTGTTGCCGAATATAGGAATCCATATAGTTCTCTATCTGAGCCAAATTAGCTTGAAGTTGGCTCATATCGGACTGGAGACTACGGACGTCTCATGAAATTTGGATGAGTTGGCTGCGGCTGGTTGAGGGCGTCGGTGGCTCCGAAAGGCCGGCTTCTTCTTCTTCCTGACCATCTTCTCCTTCACCTGGTCCGCCTTTCCATACCCTGTTAATCATTGCAAGATCCAGTAGCTTTACAGGTGGAAAGGGGCTTGTGGATGTGATACGAACTCCGGCTCATTGAAAGAGCGCGGTGAGGAAAGAGGGAAAACGACGGCCACCCTTCTTCATCCTGGCAGTATGAATTATGGAAGAATAAATGTGCCAGCCAACGTTGACGAGCATCCCTCTATCAATGTCGTAGAGCATAAACGCTCGCTCCTTAGACACATCGGACACATGAGTGGTCGGGAGCAGATTAGCGCAGATAAATGAATGCCAAATCTTTGGGATCGGTTTCAAAAATTGAGACTTCATGATTGCCTGACCTTGCCATGTGTTTGTCCACTGGGCATTTCCCATCGTCAGGGTCTGAATCACCGCACTCATAGTCGGTGTGGCGTCATCGGATAAATCTCTGGAGGCTTCGGGCCCTGTCAATCCTAGCAATTCATTGAAATGGTCGGCACTAAATAGAATCGGAATGTTTGAAATCCCGTGGCCTCCACAATGTTCGCATAGAATTCTCGTACAAGGACCAACTCCCCTGGTGAGGGTGGAGCACAGAACTGTTCCCATCATCTTTGTAGAATAACAGTCCTGATTTCTTCCGGGAGTTCATTAAAAGGTTTAAACCCCCTCTGACGAATGCCAGGCCAATTAATTTCATGCTCTTTGTATCGGTCCTCAGCCTGCTTTGAAACAAATTTGAGGGAGTTGTAATCCGAAGTAAGCGGAGGTTCGTCTGTTCGTGGTTGCTTGGCTGCACGGCGCTTTGCCATTTTCCCTGAAAATCAAAATCACAACACCAACCACAATAATAACAATAGAACACGCAATTCAAACCCTTGTCAGCGAACTCTCAATGCCCTATTTTATCAAACATATGCCAACCAAAGCCGAACAATACAAATCTCACAAGATATTCCACCAACCATAACCAAATCACATTTTTGTCGCAATGTAGAGCAAACTAAATGATTCACATTGTATATCAACACAAAATCATGATAGGGTTAACCATTTATCATTCCTCAATCCCAAATAGCATGAAAATCGCAACTTAGGGCTTAAAGGGGTTTAGGGTTCTAATCAAATCCAATGATTTTTGAAGTAAATAAGCAAATGAAGAAAATATTTCAACAACTAAATGAAAGATAGGATCATTGACACTTACTTGTTGAAAATTTTTGACCAAATCACTGGAGAATGGCGATTTCGCACTGTTTCACCGTTCAAACCCTAATTTTCGAGAATGGGAAGATGAATTCCACTTTTGGACGAAGATTCTTGGTGAAAATTTAAGTTTTTAGCAATATAGAATGAATCTTTAATGGGAGGAAGGAATTTGGGATGGTGAAGTTGAGAGGTTTTTTGAAATTTTTAGGAGGGAAATGCCGTTTGCAAAGAGGACTATGCGTTTTAAAACAGGGCTCGTATAAATTCGCCTAGGTGGTGGTTTTTCCACCTAGGCGAGTTCACACCAGTGTGAAACCCCTGATTTTGTTGTAAATCCGCTTAGGCGGTGAGTTTTCCACCTGAGCGAATTTACACCAGTGTAGGAGCTTAGTTTTTCTTCAATTTTCCACCTAGGCGGTGGTTTTACAGCCTAGGCGAAATTACAGTAGTGTATAAATTCAAGCTTTTTGCTTCCTATTTCCACCTAGGCGGTGGTTTTTTCCGCCTAGACGAATTTAAGCCAGTATGTTTCCTCAGCCTTTTTGTCCAATTTTCGCCTGGGCGGTGGTTTTTCCTCCTAGGCGAATTTACGCCAGTGTGGACTTTAGCTGGATTCCTTCAGGTTTTCACATTTTTGCTCTACACCTCTTATTTCCTCTTCATTCCTCAAATGAGTTTTAGCATGCAAATTAATCCTAAGTATCTAGCCTCATCAATTCACCACAAAAAATAGTATTACGAGATCAATACGATCTCCAAAATGTAATTTATATAAAAGTTGGGAATATTCGTTACCCATGATGACATATCAAAAAATGTTGCTTGGTTTTACGTCTCTAGCATGGACGTTTATGAATTCCGGCTCTATCCTTCAACGAGGGAGATGTTCTCCACAACTCGCTCTTTATCCTTGAAGTAGTGCTTGATCCGCTCCCCGTTGACTCGAAAAGTTCGTCCGTCTTCACATTCTAACTCGATAGCACCAAATGGATAAATATGCTTGATCCGGAACGGTCCAAACCATCGGGACTTCAACTTTCCGGGAAAGATTCTCAGCCTTGCGTTAAACAATAAAACCTGTTGGCCCGGACTGAACTCCCTCCGGACTATCATTTTATCATGTCACCTCTTCATTTTATCTTTGTAAAGGTTGGCATTCTCATAAGTCTCGTGCCAGAATTCCTCCATTTCATTCAATTGGAGGAGACGTTGCGCACCAGAAGCTTTTATGTCAATATTGAGTTTCTTAATCGCCCAGAATGCACGGTGCTCCAATTCAACGGGAAAATGACACGCTTTCCTAAACATCAATTGATACGGCGACATATTGATCAATGTCTTAAAAGCCGTGCGATAAGCCCATAAAGCATCGTCATGCTTCACCGCCCAATCCTTGCGATTAGTATGAACCGTTTTCTCTAAAATTAACTTGATTTCTCGGTTTGAAACTTCAGCTTGGCCATTTGTCTGTGGGTGGTATGGTAGCGCCACCTTGTATCTAACCTCCCTTTGCCAATAAAGCGTTTAGTATTTTGTTACAAAAATAGGTTCTCTCATCACTGATTAAGGCTCGAGGTGTCCCGAACCGTGTCATGACGTTGTGCTGAAGGAACTTCAAAACCACTTTGGCATCATTGGTAGGTGTTTCTACGGTCTCGACCCATTTAGACACATAGTCCACCGCTAATAGAATATACTCCTTACCAAATGACGGCAGAAATGGCCCCATGAAATCTACGCCCCACACATCAAATAACTCAAGCTCAAGAATTGACGTTAGTGGCAATTCATGACTTCTCGATATAATACCCACCCTTTGACATCTATTACAGGTTTTCACAAACGTATATGAATCTTTAAACAAAGAAGGCCAGTAAAAACCTGATTGAAGTACTTTCGATGCTGTGTGAGTCGCACCAAAATAGCCGCCACAAGGTGATGAATGGCAATGGTAGAGAATACTAGCTATTTCCTCCTCCGGAACACATCTCTGGATCACCTGATCAGCACATTTCTTGAATAGAAATGGCTCATCCCACAGATAATACTTTATATCAAAAAGAAATTTCTTCCTTTGGGCTTCCGTCAACTCAGGTGGTAACACGTTACATGCAAGATAATTCACAATGTCCGCATACCATGGAAGTGCACTTTCCACTGAAAATAGTTGTTCGTCAGGGAACACTTTCGTGATGCTAGACTCTTCACCAACGTCTTCTTGAATCAACCTCAACAAACGATCGGCAACAACGTTCTCATTCCCCTTTTTGTCCCTTATTTCAGTATCAAACTCTTGCAATAAAAGAATCCACCTTATCAATCTCGGCTTGGCATCTTTCTTTGCAAATAAATACCGGATAGCCGCGTGATCCGTGTAGACGATCACTTTTGACCCAATGATATAAGATCGGAACTTATCACAAGCAAAGACCACCGCTAGCATTTCTTTCTCAGTCGTGGTGTAATTCTCTTGGGCATCATTCAATGTCTTACTTGTATAATAGATTGAGCGGAAGATCTTTTCCTTTCGTTGGCCTAACACCACGCCAACGACATAGTCACTCGCATCGCACATTATCTCAAATGGCATTTCCCAATCCGGAGCGACCATTATTGGAGCCGTGATCAACTTCTCCTTTATCGCCTTAAAAGCCTCCATGCAAGTCTCATTGAATTCAAATAAGGTATCCTTCTCAAGAAGGTGACACGATGGCTTCACCGTCTTCGAGAAGTCCTTGATAAAGCGCCGGTAAAAGCTGGCATGCCCTAAGAAACTTCGAACTCCTTTCACATTAATCGGTGGTGGAAGCTTCTCAATCATTTTAATCTTTGCTCGATCTACCTCAAGCCCCTTAGAAGAGACTTGATGACCTAAGATGATCCCCTCTTTAACCAAAAAGTGGCACTTTTCCCAATTTAGAACCAAATTCTTTTCCTCACATCGGTCGAGAACAAGCGCCAGATTATAGAGACAGTGATCAAAGGACGACCCAAAGACTGAGAAGTCATCCATGAAGATTTCCATTTTCTCTTCTACCATATCAGAAAATACGGCCATCATACACCGTTGGAAAGTTGTCGGTGCATTGCAAAGGCCAAACGGCATACGTCGATAAGCAAACGTTCCATACGGGCATGTGAAAGTAGTCTTCTCTTGGTCCTCCAGTGCAATGGCTATTTGATTGTAACCTGAATAGCCATCAAGAAAGTAATAGTACTCATATCCGATTAATCGATCTAGCATTTGGTCAATGAAAGAAAGAGAAAAATGATCATTCCTCATCGCCTTATTCAATCTTCTATAATCAATGCATACACGCCATCCCATGATGGTCCATGTAGGAACAAGGTCGTCCTTCTCATTCTTTAACACTATCATAGCTCTTTTCTTGGGCACCACTTGCACTGGGCTAACCCACTTACTATCGGATA
This sequence comes from Eucommia ulmoides, assembly GCA_016647705.1. NCBI lineage: Eukaryota > Viridiplantae > Streptophyta > Magnoliopsida > Garryales > Eucommiaceae > Eucommia > Eucommia ulmoides. The sequence goes on from CM028329.1 coordinate 4,676,397, forward strand.
TAGCATATATAATTCCCATATTCAAGAGCTTCAATACCTCCGCTCTCACCACTTCCTTCATAGCCGGATTTAGCCGCCGTTGATGTTCAATAGAGGGTTTGAACTCATCCTCCATCAAAATCTTATGCATACAAATCGAGGGGCTAATTCTTTTTATATCCGAAATAGACCAAGAAAAAGCGGATCGGTGCCTCTTCAAGATTCTCAGCAACTTACTCTCCTATTCTTCCGTCAGAGTTGATGAAATTATAACCGAATCGATCAAATTCTCTCCCAAAAAGATATACCGAAGGTGTTCCAGTAATTGCTTGAGTAATAACCCACCGTGAGGCGGATTTGATTCCTCGGGAGAGTTTTCAACTTCTTCAATCTTCGCCACATGAATAGGATCTTCTACGTCTTTAGATTAAGCATCCAAAGTTAGTACGTAGTCCACAACCTCAAGTTCCATGGTAGAGCCTTCTTCACCAAGATCCCCCATAGATAAGGAATTGGTGAGTGTATGCTCTAATGAATCCATCTCCATAGTTGAAAGAAAGAACTCTCTCACGCAAGAGTCCACAACGTCAACTCGATTGCAATTGAGAGGTTCATCCGGAAAGTTTATAGTTCTAAAAATGTTGAACCTTATCTCTTCATCATTGACTCTTAACGTCAAATTTCCATTATGCACGTCAATCAAGGCCTTTCCCATTGCAAGGAAAGGTCTTTTCAAGATGATCGGGATTTTTCTATCTTCTTCCATTTCAAGTACAACAAAATCCACCAGAAATATGAATTTGTCTACCTTCACTAGCACATCCTCAATGATACATTTCGGATAGGTCAATGAACGATCCACCATTTGAAGAGAGATCGTTGTCGGCTTTGCACTTCCAAGTCCTAACTTCCGATAAACAGAAGAAGGCATCAAATTAATACTCGCCCCAAGATCACAAAGCACTTTATCAAAATGAGATTTCCTGATAGTACACAGAATTGTGAAACTATCGGGATCTTTCAATTTGGTAGGTAACTTTATTTGTAGTATTGCACTACACTCTTCAGTTAGCTTCACCATTTCGTAATCCTCCAACTTTCTCTTCTTTGTCATGATGTCCTTCAAGAACTTGCCATAGTTGGGCATTTATTCCAATGCATCCGCAAAAGGTATGTTGATGTGGATTTTCTTGAAGATTTCAAGAAATTTCTCAAATTGGACATCCAACTTCCTCTTTTGGAATCTTTGAGGATATGGCAATAGGTTTACTAGAATTGGTGGATTCTCTGAAAATGTTACTCGCCCCGGTATCACCCTTTCATCTTTTCTTCTTTCATCGACTTTCTCTTTGTTATTATCCTCATTCACGTCTTCACTCGGCTTCTCCTTTCCTTCATCGATTTTTGCTTCAACTTCCTCCTCCACACTAGTTTTTGGTTCATCATGCAGAAACTCACTACTCACTCCCGGCTCGGTTTCCATAGGCCTTCTCACTTCCACGTCTCTTTCGCTCCTCAACTTAATCACCTTGCATTCCCGAGGGTTGGTTTACGTGTTGCTTGGAAACTTTCCTTTTTGTTGCTCTTGAATGGCCCTAGCAAGCTACACAATTTGAGTCTCTAAAGCCTTCACCGTGGCGTTAGTATTTGTACAAGTGGTATCAATAGAGTCCAGGCGTGATTCATGTTTGTTCAGTCAATTATGCGTCTCACACATCATAGTCTGCGTCTCCTTCATAAATGAACCTAAAACCTCATCCAAATTTGACTTCGGATTGTGCATTGGTGGTTATTGCATTGGATGATTAGATTGCATAGGATATCCCGAAGCTTGATTTCCATAACCCGGAGGTGGCCGCAAAGCGTTTTGATTATTTGCATATGAGAAGTTCTCATAGTTACGAAGTCCAGGATTGTAATGAGTCGGAATGTTGGTAGCCGGCCTAAAAGTGTAGGCACAGTTGTTTAGAAAATGGCATTCCTCGAACTCGTTATCCAATTCGGATTGAGAACAACTTGCTGCTATCTCCTCCCCTTGACTCGACAAAGCTCCTTTTATAGACAAGGCGACCAATTGATTGGAGAGCTTGGACACTTGGGCCGATAACGTTGCAATATGGTCAGATTCTTGGATAGAAGCGACCCGTCTTCCCGTGTTCCTCTCATTCGGCCATTGATAATTATTAGCCGCCATTTCTTCCAATAATGTATTTGCTTCGGTAGGGGTTTTGGACAACAACGATCCCCCTGAGGTTGCATCGACTATCGTTCTAGTTTGGCCATCCAACCCGTTATAAAATAATTGGGTTTGAAACCAATCTTGATATCCGTGTTAGGGGCACCTTCTTAATAAGTCCTTGAATTTCTCCCATGTCTCAAATAACGGCTCAAAATCTTTCTGGCGAAACTACGCAATCTCACCTCGGAGTTGAAAAGTCTTTGAAGATGGAAAGAACTTAGTGAGGAACCTTTGTGCAAGGTTCTCCCAAGTATTAATGCTCCCCGGTTGAATCGACTGAAACCATCCCCTTACTCTATCTCGCAAGGAGAACGGAAATAACCTCAACCTTATAACATCTTCGGCAACTCCATTAATCTTGACGGTGTCACAGATCTCAAGAAAGGTTGCCAAGTGTACGTTGGGGTCTTCGTGAAGGTTCCCGCCATACTGGTTTTGTTGAACCATATTGATTAGGGCGAGCTTCAATTCAAAGTTATTCGCCTGGATCGGCTGCCTCCGGATCCCTGAATAGTTATCTAACATGAGTGGCCAATAATAGTCCCTAAGGACTCGTTGTGGCCTCTCATGCTCCGGAGGCTGAAGTGCTTGCGGCTCCGGTGGTTGTGGAACATTTTCACGTCCCCCGGCCATAGCGGTTGTTTTTTCCTCTTTCTGTTTAGCAATACGTTGACTACGCCGCATGTACTGCTCAAATTCAATAGATAAATCAAATAAATAAATGAATTGAATGAAATTTAAAAGCAAAAGAATTATCGTGATTAACATTCAACTACTTGATCACAATATCAACTTAATTGAAAAACACATCGCCGTCCCCTGCAACGGCCCCAAACACTTGTACGCGTGAGGATTCACAACCATCCTCCTCATAGTAATTGGACTACTCGCGAGTGTACGAGGTCTAGTTTTAATATAATGGATCTTGTAAGATCGGATATCGTTCCACGGGGACTGGCAGGTAATTCAGTTGAGTATTGCGATTTAGATAGTTTCATATTGTCTCGGCTAATCAAATTTTGTTTGTTTTCTATTTAATATACTAAAATAAACGACAACTATGAAGTTAGTTCTAATTACACTAATTACTTAGGTATTGATTTCTTTTGCATAATGCATAATCGAAGTCATTAAGTTAGCTATAATGGTTTTCTATCAAGTCCGACAATCTCTGTATTAATAACACCTCCGCTACCTCTCCCGAGTGTAAGACGGGGGATTACACGACTTCGTGTCAACGAAAAAGTCCCCTTCAACGCCTTAACGACCCTAGGTCGCATGAGTCTTTAGCCAACGTCATGGATTGCATACGTTCTAACGCCCTCTTGGGTCGTTAGAACGTCACGTTGTATTTATCCTAGTCCGAATCCAGGGTTACCTCTCCCGAGTGTCAAACCCCGTATTCTCGGTTTATCAATACAAGTATAATATCAAGAATAATGGTAAACACAATCGGATTTAGACAAACAACACATTAAAGTAACACTAATTCATTCAACTTAACAATTACATGATTTCAACTACACCTAAGTAACATTTAACTAATACTATAAGATCTTAGCCATATACCATACAAAATAAGAGGGATTCAACATTCTTAGATATGAAAAAGTGATTACAAAAAAAAAAAACAAGAGAGAAACGATCAAATCTGGAAGTGAAACGGTTCACTGTCACTAATGATCGATCCACAAGTGATCCTTCTTTGTCCGAATAATGAACCTCCTTCTTGATCTTCAAAATATAGCTTAAGAGCTTTCTATTAGGGTTAGGGTTCTTCAACTCCTTGTTTCAGACGTGGGAAAGGGGTATATATAGGCCTAAGGGTTCAAAAATATCTAAACAGATATTTTGGGTTATTCTGCGAATTCTGCCTAAGCGATAGAATCTTAGCCTAGGCGGAGTTTAAGTCGGTTAGAATTCCGCCTAAGCGATAGTTTCTTCGCCTAGGCGGAGGACTAACTTCTTGGGCCCCCTTTCTTTCTGATGGATTTTCGCCTAGGCGGTAGCTACTTCGCCTAGGAGTATTTATAGCAGTACAGCTCTTCCAGCAGTTCAGTACTTCCAGCGTTCTAATGGATTTCCGCCTAGGCGGTGAAAACTTCGCCTAGGCGGATTTCGATACTTCAGTCCTTGCAACCTTCTGATGGATTTCCGCCTAGGCAGTGGAAACTTCGCCTAGGCGGATTTCAACTCTTCAGCATTTGCAACTTTCTGATGAATTTCCGCCTAGGCAGTGGATACTTCGCCTAGGCGGAATTGCGCTGTTCTTTGAAACCTCCTTTTTTCATCTTTTTTGCTACCATTTTCTCCACCATTTCGCTCGGTTTGCCGATTGTTTACGTCTCTTCTCCTGACTAATAAAAATAGCTAAAAAAGTATTCAAACTCCAATAAAATACTCGAAAACTAGCAAATTCGATTTAGAATTAGATAGATATTTTACACCTATCACGGATCACGAGGTGAGTGTACTGTCTACATGCCAAATTATTTTCATATATATATATATGCATATAAAATGGCCTTACTAAGACTAAATGATTTTATAGATGATATGGATCAAGCAGGTTTTGGGATGAGTGAGTAAAAATGGATTTTCGTGAAATTATAATAGTTTTCGAAAGAAAATCGAGAATGATTTTCGTTGGATTTGGTGGTTTAAAAAGAGAGTAGAAAAATGGTTTTCGTAAAATCAGACGTTTTTTTAAAGAAAGTAAAAAATATGATTTTGGATTAAAAATTGATTTTGGAAATATAGGATGATGATTGAGATTGAATGATGTTGATTAGACGATGTTATTGATTTGTGATTTGATGATGATGTTATTGCTTTGACGATACTATAGTATTTATCTACTTCGGCAGAGTGATGGTATTGATTTAACGATGTTATTGATTAAACGATGCCACAGTATTTATCCGCTTCTGCGGAGTGATGTTATTCGCTTCAGCGGAGTGATGTTTATCTGCTTCAGCAGAGTGATGTTATACATTTATATTGCGCAGTAATTATCCGCTTCGGCGGAGTGATGGGTGTCCATTAGGAAGGCAAATCCTACGGGTGGTACGGTACCGTTGCAACTCTCGATCGTGAGGTTAAAACGATCACTATGGCTAGCCAGTGTGTGTTGTGGTGGAGTGGTGTGTTTAAGATGTGTGTTTGAGGTGTATGTTTGAGATATGGTGTTTTACTTATATTGAGTGATTTATTATTTATTATGGTTATTGGTATCATTTTATACTAGATGAATTTATATGGAACTTATCTATATCGCTTAATTTTCACTGCTTATATACTTATGCTCGATCCATATTTAATCATGGTAATATCTAGAATGTATTATTATTTTAAAAATATTTTACTAAGAAGGCAGTACACTCGCAGGTGAAGCAGCTAGGAGTCGGTCCCCTACTGGCACTAGGTAGAGTCCGATAATGGTGTAGTATAGAAATATTTTGGGAGGAGCTGTCTGAGACGAACCTGTGAGAGTTTCATTGTTGTTATACTTTTGTTGATATTATAATTCAGGGACGGGTGCGTCCCCAGTTAGAGATATTGTATATGATCAGAGTTTATGGTTGTATATTTTTGTATGCACTTTATCGTTTACTAATGGGTTTGACGTTAAGATGAGATCGTGTCGACGTCACGCCGACCCCACGGTGACGGGTGTCCGGGGTGGGGTGTGACATATTTTGCTTATAAATACCTACTCTTCTCCCCCTCTTCTTGCACTCTCCGACCACTAGAGCCCCTTGGGCTATACTTAGGGTTGGAATTAGGAGTTTTAGAGGGAGAGCTCACATCCCGAAGTGGAGGAAGACGGCGGAGCGATCGTTAAGCGGTTCTTAGCGATAAATCTTCAGACTAGGCTAAGTTCTTCGATTTATTCCCTTATTTCTTTAACTTAGGATTTTGTGAGCATGTTTAGCTCGATTTCAATGTTTATATGGTTATGACCACGAGTTAAATATGAATTGTATAGGGATTAATGATATATTTATAAATATGTGTTTGGATGATTTCAGTGTTGCGTTTATGTCGTTCTTCGTAGTTTGATTGTATTTATCTTATTGTTTGTTTATTATGCTTAGTTAGATACATAGAGAATACAGGATTTGACAAACCCCGGATTCAGATTAGGGTAAACAAACGCCACGATCCAATAACCCGGTCGGGGTTAGGATTGTGAACAATCGATGACGTTGGGGCAAGACTCACGTGACCTAGGGTCGTTAAGACGTTGAGAGGGACTTCTTCGATGACTCGAAGTCATGTATTCCCCCGTCTTACACACGGGAGAGGTGGCGGTGGAGTTTTAGAACGGAGATTGTCGATAGGATAAACACAATGCGACAATCCAATGACCCGGTCGGGAGTTGGATTGTGTGCAATCAATGATGTTGGGTAAGACTCACGTAACCTATGGTCATTAAGACGTTGAGGGAGACTTCTTCGTTGACTCGAAGTCATGTACTCCCTCGTCTAACACTCGGGAGAGGTGGTGATTGAGTTTACAAACTAAGATTGTCAAATAGGTCGAACACCGTAAACGTGAGTAAATCGAGATCGAACATGTATTTGTAAACACGTTAATCCCTAGACAATTATTTCCCCTAAAACAGAATAGTATATTAGTATAGTTAATTTAGGCTATATTAGTATTAGTATTAGTATTAATTAATTAAATACATTTATTTTTAGCCTAGATAAAGTTAGGTCATGACAATTGCGGTACTCGATAATAACGACAAGAATCCCTGTGGATACGATACCCGATCTTTCAAGATCACATTATACTAAAACTTTGACCTTGTACACTTGCGACTAGTCAATACGCGATGATCAAATCCTCTGCCGTACAAAGAACAAAACAAACACAATATCCTTTAATAATTATAAATATGATCATCTGAAGAAGAAAAATTACACGCACTAACCTGATGAAACGGATATAGAAACAATGAATATTAATATACTTTCGCTTGCTTGAAAATTTAGATTCTATGCAAACAAAAGTGGAAGTAATAATTTGAAAAAGAATAAGAACAAATTTAGAATATTCTATTTAAACAATTAGAAATCCAATTCAAGCCTTCGAATTGGGATTGTAAGAATCATATTAACCGTAATTCAGCTTAACTTTCATTTAATTAACTTCAATTCCAAACAAAATACAAATATCAATATATTATACAAAATGAAACAATCCCTATTTGGGAAAAAAATAACTAAAAAAAGACATTGAAGGTAAATCTACTGTAGTTGAAGTTGAACAGTTTTATTTGCAAGGAAAGTAACTTTCATCATGTTTGTACCAAAAGCAAGTAAGGAAGGTGGAGAGAACATTTCATCAATATATGTACTAGAGTATAACATTTCCTTAAAAACCCAGAGAATAACATATATATATATATATATATATATATATATATATATATATATATAGAGAGAGAGAGAGAGAGAGAGAGAGAAGTGCAAAAAAAATAAAGAATAAAAAGAGACCAGATGATGAAAAAATTGTTCTTAGCGAAACGTGATCAAGCCAAATCGCGCGAGATTTGGCTAGATCTTGGCAACTCAAACCTAAAACCGACCAAATCCAAAGTTCAATTATTGCCAGGAGGTGCAAAGAGAAGCTAGAAAGAGAGAGAGAAAGAGAAGAGTACCTGCAATCGCGATGAATAATGCCTGCGAAGAGATGAGAGCGTAGCGTGGCATGGCGTGGCGAGGGCGAAGCAATGGCAAAAGGAGAGAGACGATTCTGCTAGGGTTCAGTGTGAGAGGCGACTGGTGAGTGTGGAGGTCTGCTAGGGGGTAAATGAAGATAAACCAAAGTAATTTAGGAAATGATTAAAAAAAAAATACTTAATTAGGAGAAATTGCAATAAAGAGAGATCAATTTTCCATAGATAGATATGGGGAGTGAGAGAGAGGGGTAGACGTTAAGTAATTAAAATGATTTTGATGTGTCTAATTATGATATTCATTTGTCTAATTACTTAAATAATATTATACTAATTTGATTTTTATTTACATTAATCCGATTTCTTTTTTGACAAATCAAGTTTCCTAACACAATTCTATCCTAGTCAGTACTTTGTTTGTTTTACTCATATTTTTTTGTCATAGTCAGGCGAAAAATCATCATGTTTTAAATAATAGATATGTATAACCACATGTCACATAATCTTAATTATCTAAATAGAAATACTAAAATTAATGAAAAAAATTGTCAATTTTAAATTTATTATATTATACCCAATCAATTCCTAATTTCTAATTTCTATCCACCTTTGATTATTTCCTCATTTTCCTTCTTTTTCACTCTCTCTCTTCTAATTATTTTCTTATTTTTTCTCACTGATTAATTAGTCTCTCTTTTGTTGCCCTGTAATTGATGATTGGTACACGCTCTCTCTCTCTCTTTTGTCTTATTCTCTCTCTCTCTTCACCACCCCCATATCGCTCTCGAAGCCTCTATCGCTGTCGCGCCTCACCAACCGTCGAATGTAATACTCCCTTCTTTTTCTCTTTCTTCTACTATTCTCCGTTGTTCACTTCGAATTGATTTGGTTTTCACTCCTTTGTTGTTCACTACAACATGATGATTACCGCTCCGTCGTCGTCTCCATCTCCATCGCCATCGTCGTCTCTTACATTGGCAAATCTATGAGGTGCGTTGTTCTCTAAGATTCTATTATCTTCTTCCATTTCTGATTTCATTTGTGTGTATGTGTGTGATAGAAGATACCAAATCGTGGTAGAGAAAATAGATTTGGCTTCTGAACATCGCCATCATCAGCGTCTTTACTATCGCCAGCCTCTAGAGGAAATCGGACCCTTCTCTCTCCTTTATGTCCTGGGATTTAGGGTTTGGTGAACCCCCACTCTCTCTGCCGTGTTGCAAATCACATAATCTTCAGGTAAATCGTTGTCTTCCTCTCTGCCTATCTGCAATCTTCTCTAAATCACACAACCTTCATGTTGCGATCTTACAATCGCACATTCATCTAATCTGTATCATTATCTCATTTGTAATTGTTTGATTTAGCTATATTGTTGTACTCTTAGTTTAATATTTGTGATTTCAGGGTTTAATTCGACCCTACTGATTTAGGGTTCATCCTTAATCTGAACGATTTTGTTGTAATCTCCTTCTGACTGGCTCGATTTCTAATTTTGCAGTGCCCCATTATTTTTTTCCCTTCTACGGTGTTTTGTCTATCTTCCTATATGTAGGACATGGTATCAGTTTTATGTGTTATAATTGGATTTTTAAAGTTCAATTGATTACTCCTTTAATTCTTGAACAAATTTGGTCATTTAGCATCTGAGAAGCTTGGAGCCCACACTGCGAGTACCTTGAAGATGTTGGTTCTTCAGTTAACGTATAAATACTATGCATGAGTTAGGGAAGGAACTTCGGTCTATTTAACGAAAATAGAATGCTTGAAATTAACCAAGGATTAATCATTTGGTTTGATTGTGATTTTTCTCCACTTGTGGTCATGTTTCCAATTTCATTACCACCGTCCCTTTAACTGCAATTTAGCCTTCAATTCAAGAATTAAAAATTCCTAAAAAAAAAAGAATATTAGACTTTTTTTTTCAAATTTTGTTTTGTTAAAATAAAATAAAAGACTTGTACGGCCTTCCATTCTTTAACAATGGATTGACGAAAATAAGGGTTTATGATGTAATATTTGCAAGTAAAATAAGGGATCATAGCAATGGAAATATAGCAGTTGATTCTTCTCCTCAGTACAAGGTAATTAAATGTTAATTATCTTCAAATTATATCTCTACATCTCTCTTTGATAGTGTAACTTCAAAACAAATGTATATTGTGTTTTTGCAACACCATTCTAATATCACCCCTACAGTAAAGCTATACATGCACCAAATATACTTGCCACGTGCATAACATTGACATTATGCACTTTTTGATAGGAAATACTATTCTTGGGCGAATTCAACTACATATGCAGATTTTTCGGACGATTACAAGTCCCATTAATAGTTTTCCAAATGATTTTGTTGCAAATGTGAGTGAATTATGTTTTTATGGTTTATTTCATTATATTATTGTTGTTCACTTGATTTATTGAAACGGTGTTGGTCTAACTTGCAGTTAGGATGTTCCCAATGGTCCGTAGATTGCATTTTTCGTGCTCAACTTTCTATTTACTCAATTTCTTCACTTATTGATCCATACATATGTTTTTGTTTTTTGAACTTGCAGTTGTTTGTGGTGCACATTTTTAAAATTTCAGAGCCATTTTTCTATCTTGGAAAATCTGGGTGAGGTGGCAACAAAGGTGCAGTATTATACTTTTTTTTTTTTAGATCGGAATATCAATAATTCTTAGTATGGACTTATATTACTAAGTTTATAATGTATATAATTAATTGTTTTTATTATTTGTCGTAATGTTAAAGTGCATGATTGTGTTAATTATTGTCGTGTCTGATTGTTATTTGTTGTATTTGTTAGTGTCGTGTTGTTTTGAAATAGGAGTTGAGAATTTGGAATGTCATATAAATAAAGAAAATTATGTCCAAATTTTTGTACATTAATTATTGGTTGTGTTCATTTCAAATTAAAGGGGTTTATATCAAAATATTCTAAATTTTTTATTGGTCATATTTATCTATGTCCTGTTCATTTCAAAAACAGAAAAACAGAAGTTGATAATTTAAAAATGTTATAAAAATGAAGGAGATTATCTCAAAAAAAAAAATCCACTATATTATCTCTTTTTTTAAAGCATATGCCTTCAGGCACGCGTCATTTGAGAATGTAATATACATTGTTTGTTAGTAATAGTATTTAAATGTTCATTATTGCTAGTGTGAGATAAGTAGATGTAGAATGTTGTACAAATAAAAAAGATTGATGTCGAAAGTTTTTCTTTAGGTTCAATATTTTTACATCCGTGGTTTTAAACACGGGTTATACGCTAGTAAAAATATAAAATAAAACTAAAACATAAAAATAAAATTATAATAAGAGATGTATTAAATAAAGAGTTCTTAACCAAATAAATGTATATTAAAAAATTAATTTCTGAAAACAGTGTAGTCCAAACTTATTTACAGGTCCAGTGTAAAACGCAATACCGAAATGCGTTTTTGAATGGGTACTGTTTCGGTTAAAAACGCAAAACTGATTTGCGTTTCTTTAAAAACGCAAATCAGTTTTGCGTTTTTCAAAACAGAAATAAAAAAAAAAAAGATTTGAAAAACGCAGAAGCATTCTGCGTTTTTCCAAAAAAAAAAAAAGTAAAAAGCGAAATAAAAAAGTAAAAACGCAAAACCGATTTGCATTTTTAAAGAAACGCAAATCGGTTTTGCGTTTCTTAAAACCAAAAAAAAAAAAAAAATTAGTCTGAAAAGTAAAAACGCAGAAGTGTTCTGCGTTTTTTAAAAACGCAGAACACTTTCGCGTTTTTCACTTACAGCAGTGGAACCGACATCTCCTTCTTCCACATTTTCACTGCCGTTTTCACTACGGGTAAAAACACAGAAGAAGAAAGGAAACAACAGTGCGAAAGCTCAGCTGATCTGCCGCCGTCGCTTCTCCGGCCATCCGGTCGTCGTCTCGAGTATGTGTGTGTATACGAGATATGTTTTTTTTTTGTTCGGTTACTTTTTTTTTTTTTTTTTTTTTTTTTTCGGAAATGTAGATATATCGGCCCTCCGTCGCCGTCACCCACTCTTATGCCGCCGATCTAGCTCCTTCACTGTTGTTCGTCTCATTTTGGTGAGTAAACCAATTTTTATTTTATTTTTCGGTTTTTTCATGATGTAGATCTAGATTTATATAATTTGAAAATAGTTTTTTCGTAATGTAAATCTAGATCTAGAAATGTAGATGTAAAACAATTTTTTTCTTTTAGGGGTTTCGGTTTTTTGTTTTTTTTTTCCTAATTTTTTTGGTTTTATTTTGTGTATATGTGTGTGTGTATATATATATATAAGGATTTCGGTTTTTATGAGGTAGATTGGATAATTTAATTTTTTTTAGTAATATAATTGATAATCATAATAATACGTTACATGTTTTATTTTGATTTGTGAAATTGTAGTTGTTTGAAATGGAGAATGTTACATTATATTTGTATTGGGGTGGAAAGATATTGGAAGGAACTGAGTTTGGAGTGTCATATAGCATGTCTACGGTCAAATCGTTGGATGTTTATCGGGGGATTACGTTAAACGAATTAATTGCGATGTTACGACCATATATCTTCGAGGATGGAGTTGATGGAACTTTAAAGTTACAATGTAGGTTGCCGATAGCTACTATTGGTCTTGGGAATTATAGACACATGTTGTATTCAATCGGTGACGATGCGGCATTAGACCATGTGCTTCAATTACCTCTTAGGGTGCCCTCACTACTTGGTGTTGAGGTGTATGTGGAGGTAGAACGAGCTTTTAATCACGCTCCAATATTTTCTTCTCAACCTGGTCTTTTTACCCAATTTTTAAGTCAAAATTCCAATTCTCATGTTATCGCGTTATCTCCTATGTTTGACCCTCAAGTTGTTCAATCCAGTTACACTCACTGATCGCCTTACATTCCTGGAGAATATCACCCCCACATAGTGATTGATCATAATTCAGGCACCAGTTCTGCCGCTCCATCGCACGAGAATGTGGAGGGTGGGACGAATACAGTCGATAGTTTTCACGATGTTGAACAAACAGAGTTAGATGGTACTTTTGCGTTAGAGGAAGATGAGAATGGTGGGGATGAAGATGAAGATGAAGATATGGATGTCGAGCCGACAATGGATGGGAGTGAACAATTACCGTTACACAAGGTTCCTTCATTCTATAATCAGTTGGAATGGGGTGATGATGATGATATGGCAAATTATGAGCCAAAGTTGCGAAAGAATTTTTGGACCCCGGAAATGGACGAATTTAATTGTGGCATGGTCTTTAAGGACAAGAAACATATTCAGAATGCCGTGAAATATTATCATGTTATGAAAAATAAAGAGTATCGTGTGGTAGAGACGAACCAGAAAATTTGGTCGATTAAATGCAAGCATGGTTGTGGGTGGCGGATGCGGGCGACTCTAAAACAGAGTCACGGAATGTTCCAGATTACGCAGTACAACGGGCGACACACGTCTTTCTATAATCATACGGCATTGGATCATGGAAACTTGGATTCGGGTGTCATTTCTGACATAATACTTGGACAGGTCGAAAAGGATCCAGAAGTGAAGATGGGTGTTATCATTGTGTCCGTGAAAGAGTCTCGGGGATTCACTATCTCCTACCGAAAGGCTTGGTTGGCTAGATCTAAAGCCATCGAGACCTTGTTCGGCGATTGGGATGAATCGTATCGAAAGTTGCCGAAATTCATGTCAGCATTGCAGCACTTTAATCCTGGGACAATTGTCGAATGGAGTATTGTTCCGACTGCTGCAGTTGGTTATTCGACATTCGACATGGTCTTTTGGGCATTCAAACCTTCTGTGGTCGGATGGAGATATTGTCGACCTGTCCTCACGATTGACGGGACCCATCTATATGGTAAGTATGAAGGAAAGATCTTGATCGCTATTGGGATGACACCGTCCAATAAGTGTTATCCTATGGCGTTCACGGTGGTACCGACGGAGGACCATCGCTGTTGGTCCTGGTTTATTTTGATGCTGAAGCGCCATATTGTTAAAGACCGGCCGGAGGTCACGTTGATATCTGACAGACAGACTGGCATTCTTAGTGCAGTAAGAACTTTATGGCTTAATCAACCGAATGAGCCCGCTCGGTATCATCGATTTTGTTTGCGGCATCTTTGTAGTAATTTTAATAACATCTTTAAAAATCAACAACTAAAAGATCTTGCGTGGAATACGGGTGCTGCAATACAAGTTCGAAAGTACAACGTTATCATGGAAGAGATTGGAAAAATAAAAATGGGGGCGTATACATGGTTGGATAACGTAGCCAAAGATAAATGGACCAGGTCACACGATAATGGTAAACGTTGGGGCGTGTTGACAACCAATTATGCCGAAGTATTCAACAACTGTTTGAAAGGTGCAAGGAATGTCCCAATTACAGCTGCCGTTTCAATAACTTTCTATAGGTTGGTCAAATACTTTGATCTCGGTCGACAGGAAGCTCTAAAGGATATGGGCATGGGTTTGGGATACGTAAAACATGTTGTTGAGAAAATTCAGAAATCCCAAGCGAAGTCTAAAACATACGACGTCCAAATATTCAATCGGTAAGGTTTTTTAACTTGCAATTTATTAATTAGTAATATGTATTTTTTAACTGACCATCTAATTTGATTTATAAATATATTTAATAATAGGGAGAATGCACATTACCACGTGAAAACGAGAAAGACATTGTCCGGTGGTATTGTTACACACAAAGTTACTTTAGGTGATAACCCTGATTGTACTTGTGGGAAATATAAGACTTTCAGATATCCATGCTCACACATGCTTGCGGTGACGGAGTATTGTGGCACAAATGCGTTTCGCTACATCGCTGATGAGTACACAATAGCAAACTTGCTGAAAGTTTGGGAGTCATCATTTGAACCGATCATTCACGAGGACTATTGGCCGATGGTTAACTTTCCGATCCTTCTTCCTAACAAGAATAGACTTCGAGTTGTGAAGCGCGGACGACCTATATCCACTCGCATTCGAAACGAAATGGATGTGTCGCAGCGGACAATGACAAATCAGTGTGGGTTGTGTTCTCAAACTGGCCATGATAGGCGAACATGTCCATCCCGACCCCAATGAGATAACAATTGTAATGGAGACAACAATTTTTATTTTTTATTTTTAATTTACTTTATGGTTGGAACAACTTTAGTATATTGTGTTGTATTATATTGTCGTTTAGTATATTGTTGTTTAGTATATTGTGTTGTAATATATTTCGTATATTACTACTTCATATTTTAGTTTCAGATTAGTGCTGCTATGGCTGAGCCTGGTCCCGTCGATCAGTCGTTGCTTTATTTGCAGAGAGACCACAGATCTGGGACTGTCTGGGAAGAACGCGGAGTGCAGGTCATATTAAAAAAATATTTACCCAGTCTACTCAATTTTTTTTTATTTAGTAATTTTTAAATTAATTGTCTTTTAATTTATATTTCAGCATTCTTCTCGGCTTGACTGCTCCAGAGCGGGACGGTTTTCGGGGGAATGGACGAACCATGTACTTAGTCGTGTGGTACAATTAATAGAAGCCGTCGGACTTTATGGAGCCTTTCGGTTAAAGAAAAAACAATTAGACCACGCATTGATTACGGCGTTGGTTGAGAGATGGCGTCAAGAGATGCATACGTTTCATCTGCCGATTGGTGAGATGACAGTGACACTGCAAGACGTAGCAGTGTTATTTGGGCTGCCCGTGAACGGACGACCAGTTACCGGGTCTGATGACACATTACCGACCGTACGTTGGCAGGAACTTTGCCAAATCCTACTCAGTCACACACCGCCGGAGGACAAAATCAAAGGAGGTTGTCTAAAACTGAAATGGTTACAGTCCACTTTCGATCGAGTACCCGCCGACGCCGATGAGGACATTATGCAGTGTTACGCTAGGGCGTACTGCCTGATATTGATCGGGACAATATTGATGCCTGATAAATCTAATAATTTGGTTAAGTTAGCGTACTTACCACTGCTGCGCGATATGTCTGGGTCGCATCAGTATAGTTGGGGCAGTGCAACTTTAGCGGTACTGTATCGAGAGCTGTGCAAGGGATATCGTAAGGAGACGAAAAAAATTTCAGGCCCCTTATTTTTATTACAGTGTTGGGCATGGGAACGACTCTCGAGACTACGGCACGTGTCTCTCTCTACTACCGGCGATTGGATGGGTGACCTACAGATAGGGGACATGAGGTTCCCAGGCGCCCCTTGGGGGTCTCGGTACGTTATTATATAATAAATATTTACGCAATTCAAATATTTCATTTCATGCAGTAATAATTAATTTTTATGGCTGCATACAGTTGGAAAGTATCATTCAACTTAGATAGCGAGCCGATGCACGTATTGATTGTGTATCGTGATCAGTTAGATCGTCTACAAAATTATGGGGTCAGTTATAGATTTACGTAAGATGTTACTAATGTTTTATATATGATTATATTTATTATTTAATTAATTTAGTTGTATGTTGTTTGCAAGGTTATTTGGATGCCGTATCCAACTGACCTCTTGGACTAATTACCACAATATTGTCATGATGGCGAAGAAATTTGGATGGCGTTTGTGCCCCTGATATGCTACGAAATTGTAGAGTATCATTACCCCCATCGCACACTACGACAGTTTGGTTTTTACAAAGGAATTCCCTGGCTGAGCGACACATATAAAGATATGCATTTCAATAGCCGGAGGGAAAAATTTGGCACAGACTGGTCGATAGTGCACGGGGCACATATACGAGCATGGGATAGCTGGCGACCACCAGATTTAAGTAACCTTTAGGTTGGTACAGATGTATTTGATTATTACATGCCTTGGTATTGGGGAGTCACAAGGTGGTTCATAGTGAACCCATCTTACCAACCGAACTTCGGCTATCATGCAGTAGGAGGTCGTCCGACGATAGAGGTATAATTTAATTAGAACATATATTTATTATTTTGTATAATGTTCATTTACTTAGGTGTAATTAACTTTATGTTGCAGGAACCCGATATTTCAAACCTGATGCGAATGAGTGAACTTGCAATTGAAACAAGACAACCAGGAGATTTTGAACGGGTTACATACTTATCGAACGACATTTGTTCCCGTGCCTATCGTCGGCAGTTGCCACACCAGATGCCTAGTCCGGGACACCAGATGCCGAGTCCGGGACACCAGATGCCGAGTCCGCCGTTAGATACGCGAGATCCGCCGTTGGATGACGACGCCAGTGCCGGACCATCTACCTACGGGATGGATAATTTCTTTTCAGATTATGATACCGAACTGGGCGTCAGTTCCAGATGGTCAGTGGGTAACACATTTGTCACCCCGATGATGGATGTTCCATCATCGAGCTCAGTATCTGTTCCTCGTGTGACACATGGTGTACCCAGAGGAATTGGAAGACGTGTGTCGCCGGTCCCATGGGAGCGAAATGATGAATATTTGTTGCCCATCGTGGAGGAACCAACATATCCATCTACTATGGACTTGGGACACATTACTCAAGTTGATCATCTCCAGACAGAGGACACCGAAGAACTTCCACTTCCTTTACGGCGGCAACGGAAAAACATCAGACGTAGGGGGTGTGGTACATAGAAACTCAATGACAACATGTATTATAATTTGTAAAAATATATTATATATTCACATGTAATTTTATTTTAATTTCAATTAGTGTAATTTTTTTTAAAAAAAACGCATATAGTATTTTCGTTTTTTTTGGAATCATTTCACACTAATCACAAAATGGTTCTTCTAAGCCAAATATAAATGAGGAAAACGGTGGGAAAATGGCGGAAAAAAAAAAAACCGCTCTTGAAAAAAAAAAAATGCTTTCAAAACAGAAAAAAAAAAAAAAAAAAAAATAACGTAGAATGCTTCTGCGTTTTTCAAATCTTTTCTTCTTTTTTTTTTTTTTTTTTTGAAAAAACGCAGAATGCTTCTGCGTTTTTCAAATCTTTTCTTTTTTTTTTTTTTTTTTTCGAAAAACGCAGAAAGTTTCTGCGTTTTTCAAACATTTTTTTTTTTTTTATTTCTGTTTTGAAAAACGCAAAATTGATTTGCGTTTTTAAAGAAACGCAAATCGGTTTTGCGTTTTTAACCGAAACAGTACCCATTCAAAAACGCATTTTCAAAATGCGTTTTTCGAAAAATGCATTTCGGTATTACGTTTTATACTGGACCCGTAAATAAGTTTGGACTACACTGTTTTCAGAAATTAATTTTTTAATATACATTTATTTGGTTAAGAACTTATTAAATAAACAAGCGAAAAGATAAACTCTGTAAACTGACCGAGTGTACGAGGTTTAAACTCTCGTAGATATATATATTGTACTAACTGTACAGTATAGAGAGGTAGAGGGAGAGGGAGAGTGAGGTCAACACTCAAAACAAGGATAACACACAATGTCACAACATGCTTATCTTTAACGTGACGGAAAACCCTAAATTCAACATATATTTCCGATTCTTTTCAGATACTCCGACTCAATCCAGCTGCAATTACAAGTGTTCTGCTGTCATCGATCCACATGTGGCGTCGAATTGAAGGAATCAGCGAATGGACTGTGTTTTAGTTGGATGATCCGTCGAAAGGTTAGAATATTCAACGAACGAATTAACTGTTAATTTTTGTTTGATCATTAGTTTTATCCTCTAATTCAGTTTTTTAAGATCTGATTTTGGGGATCGTTGAATATTTTGATCTGATTTGGTGCAGATCACTTCGTTTTGATTCATACATTGATTTTCTAGAGATAAATATATGAGACAGTTTGTATATTGATTGGAAATCTGTGGTGTCTGCATTAATTTTTAGAGCGATTGATTGCGAAAGGTATGGATCAGGAAACGAGCGATCATCAGGTAGTGCACGAACCGGTAAATGATGCTGATTCAATCAATGAGAAGAGAATGGAGAAATCAGGAAATTCAGATGTAGATAGGCCTGTTCCCGAAGTGGCGATCGTGATCACGTCTGATGAGGAAGAGCCATCCTGCATTGATCATCGAAATGTGGATTCCGTACACTCCGATGTGAAGGCAAATGTTTTGGATTCGAATAAGGTATCAGTAGATGAATTGAAACTAAAGGAATTGAAGGATGAGAAGCTCTCATCTTCGATTGATGTCAAATGTGATGGTAAATTGGGTGAGAATTTAGATGGGGAAAGCGTCTGTAGGATCTGCCATTTGAATTCAAGTCAATCATCGGAAAATAATGATGATGCGATGATTTCTGACGCTGCTGGTAGTGATGCAATGGCTTTGATTCAGCTTGGCTGTGGATGTAAAGATGAGCTAGGGATTGCTCATTTGCATTGTGCTGAGGCTTGGTTTAAGCTCAAAGGGAATAGGTCATTTTCCCTTCTTTTTTTTTGGGGGGTGGGGGTTTCTTTGATTCCTTATATGTTGAATTTGTTTCCTTTGTCTTCTTGCTTTGTTTCTTTAGTCTATATCTGCGTGAAGAGAAGAATAACTAGGTTTAGGAGAAGGAAATTCTTAATAAAATCAACTGAATTTTCTTCAATTATAGCAATGGAATCACAACTTAAGTGCCTGTTTGGCATAGTTTGAAATCCTAAATGCCGTTTTTAAGGTGTTTGGCAACAAAAAAATTCAAGAACTCGATGTTATTGAAATTGGGGGGTGGTTTTTAAAGATGAATTTTTCCATTCTATGAAAACAAAAAAAAAAAAACTACTGTTACAGAATCTGAAATTGGTTTAAGCAGTGGTTTTATTAGATTGCTACCAAATCTGTTTGGCAAATATGTTTCTCGAAATAGCCAACATATAAAGAATTCCAACGGAAGCTATAGGAGCCTTTGAACCACATAAGAGTACTCACAAGCATGTAATTTGATGGGATTTTTTTATTATTTGTCCTGCATTCACTTGGTATAAGATCTTTAGGTTGCGTTTGGCTGCACAGAATTGAAGTCTAGGAACTGGAATTGGAAAAGAATGCTTGTAAATTTTATTTGCGTCCATTTCCAATTCCAATTCCAATTCCTTGAAACCAAATGCTGCCTTGTTGAAATTCGCAAATAGTTTTTCTGGGAATATTAAGTTATGGTTCTGAATTTTTTTCGTATTCTGAACATCCCTTTGATTTTTGGAGCGGTATTACATGCAGATTGTGTGAAATTTGTGGGAAATCGGCAAGAAATATAACAGGAGTTGGGGATAGCAGATTCATGGAAGAATGGAACGAGGGGAGATCGAACACTACTAACTTATCGGAAAGGAGAGGTGGATTTTGGCGAGGGCAGCCATTATGCAACTTCTTGTTGGCATGCCTGGTAATAGCCTTTGTGTTACCGTGGTTTCTACGTGTAAATATGTTTTGAAATTATAATTGTGCGCTTTGTTTCGGGTAAAGTGTTTCAAGAAAAAAAACTTTGATTTAGAAAAGGGATTTATAAATTTTTTTCTAAAAATATATTTATATATATATACATGTATATATGCATGTATTTTTTTGTTGACTGGGGTATGTTTGGGGTTTCCCCCTTATAGATGAAACAAGTGACATTAGATTTGTATTTGTGGTCTATGTAGCCGTTTGGTTAGTGTTTCTATTTTCTTGTTTCTATTTTCAATAAACTGAGATTGAGATGTGAATTCTGTTTCTGTTGGAAGAGTATTCTAGAAATAGAAACATGTTTGCTAACGATTATTATTCTAAAATTATTTCTTTTAATTTATGAGAACACAAACGAGAAACACATTAGGTTGTAACATTTTTTTTTCTTTAAATATATAGTGGCCGGTGGGGGTGGGGGTGGGAATAATTTTTGTGGGAGTGAATGGAAATCAACATTTTTTTGTTTCTAAGAAATTCAGTAAATAGTCTCAAATTACTCTAAAACATTTAGGAACAAAAACGTGTTTCAACAAACGCATTTTTGTACATTAATTTCAAAATTTTGAGTGTGGAAAGAGAATTCGAACATAAACAGTAATGGTTTTCTCTAGGAAAAGATATTATATTGTTTTTTAAAATAACCAACTTATCATTTTTATTCTTTTTTGTTTAGTGATTTAAATGATATTCAGTCATTTAGTTAAATCAACTAATTGAATCTATCTAGTTTTTCTTGAACTACTATAATTTTATATACTAAATTTTGAATTAGTTTTAAACTCGAATATTATACCAATCTAAAATAAATTTATATTAATATATAATTTTTATTTGAATATTATTTAATTCTATATTTCGTATATTTTTATGAAAGTATAATAAAAAAATTTAATGTTGAAAAATAAAAATAAAATTATAATTTAGTAAATTATTAATTACTTCTATTTATTTTTTAAAAATAATAAATAATAGATAAATAAGTTTCTAGAGGAATTTTTCAAATTTTTTGGTTTTTGTTTTTTTAAATAATAATATATTTTAAAATAATCTAATTAGTCATTTTTAATTGTTGAATTGTTTCTATTATTTGCTTAAGAATTATTAGAATACTTTTTAGAGCATATGAAACTGAATAAATTTTGCATCTAATTAATAGATTGAGAGACAATCTATAATAGTTGGAGAGTGAAAAGAAGATGAACACATAATATCAAATATAATTAATTATACATAAAATAATCATCAACCAATATATGGATAAATAGACGGATATTGTCTCGCACTTGAAAAATATCTTTGACTTCCGTTTTCTTTGATGATAAATATAAAATTACTTATTTGTTCTTACTACTATACTATTAAAAAATTAATTAAAATTAGCAAATAAAATAAGAGAAATTTGTTATATAGTCTTTTAGAGATATATAAAACAGAAAATAGACTTCCAACTAAATCCTAAGATATTTTTAGAAAATAATAATTTATTCTTTGAATATTTTTTTTCTATTATTTACGTACAATATTATTTGGTAAAAAAATTAAGGCATGAAAATTCTCATTTTTATTATGTTTTATGTCCTTTTGTTACATTAACAAAATCTACGGGAAAAAAACATTAACGTTTTTTGTGTTATAATCATTCAAACTACTATTTAAAAATAGTTGTAAATATTTAGGGAAAAAAAAAAAACTAAAATCATGAAAAACAAACGATGTGAACATTTCACTAACCCACATTCGCTAAAACAACCAATAAATAACAAATCAAGACATTGCAAATTCCCTAATATTAACAAAAACAAAATATTATAAATATTCATAAAAACCAACCCGGTATTAACGGTCACAAAAAAATAAACCGATCAAACAATAACAATCACCAAACGTGCACAAATCAACGAGAATAACAAAATCAAACATTGAAAAAAAATAATCCTAAATCGACATTCACAAAACATACAAAAAGAAACTGATGTGAATATTAACGAAACACCAAAATCGAATTTAAAACATTGACCAAAAATACAAACAGGTATAAATATGTGACCAAATCACGTGAACATTCAGCCGCCAAATGGAGGCGACGAAGGTGAACATTCTCCAGATCCAAACAAGGTGACGAAGGTGAATGTTCCATCATCACCGACCATTAAAAAAAAAAAAAAAAAAAAGTCTGAAAACCCTAGCCCACGTCGTTTCCAGCTAGGGCTGGCAAAACAGGTAACAGGCCGTGTAACAGGTCATTACACGATAACACGAAACACGATAAGACCCAAACACGAACACGACACGATAAGCATATCGTGTCAGACTACCCAAACACGAACACGACACAAAAATTATCGTGTCGACACGACACGATAATTTTTCGGGTCACACGATGACACAAAACCTATCAGGTAAACATGACACGATAAGACCTGATAGGTTTCCATTACACATTAATCTACCCATTACACGTTAACCCATTACACGCTAATGACCTGTTAACCTGTTAAGTTGACTAAATGAGTAGGGTTAGGGAAATATATATATATATATATATATTAGGTACTACATTATAATATTTGATAATTTGGGGGTGTAAAAATAATTTATTAAATTAACGGGTAACCTATTAGATCTCACGTTATCGTGTAACCTGAATACACGATATTCTTATCGTGTCTTATCGTGTAACCTATTGGGTTATCAGGTCAACCTGATAACCTGCACTATTTCTTATCAGGTTATCGGGTCTGACACGATAACGACCCGATACCTGATAAGCAAAACCTAAACCTGATAATTTCGTGTCGGTCTCGTGTCGTGTTATCGTGTAAATACCTGTTTTGCCAGCCCTATTTCCAGCCCGCCCATCTCAGATGTGGCTGTGGCGTTGGACGACCGGCGATGTGTTGCCGGCGGACCAGTCTGGAATTTTCCAGATCTGGAAAATTCCAGATTTGGGATTCTCCATATGTTGTCGGTGGACCAGATTCGGAAGAGAGATGTAAGAAGGACTGAGACAGATTGTCGATGAGATCATCGGAGTCAACGCGTTTGGCCCTTTCGAACAACTGATAAAGATCTTCGTTCCAGATTTGACCCTTTCGATTGGCAATGAGATAGTCGAAGTCGACGATAGTGGGCGACGCGAGGGCGAGTAGTTGCAGGGGTGGAGTTGGACGGCGGGCCAATGTTCGCAACCACAGCGATTGGTGGTCTTGCAGCTGAGATAGAGAGAAGAGAGAGATAGGAAGAACGGCCTTGCGGCTGAGATAGGAAGAAATGGCTAAAATGAGAATTTGGGGAGAGATAGGTCTAAGAATTTGGGTTGAAATGAGAAACGAGTGAGATAGGTCTTGTAGATGCTAGGTTTTGAAGATGAACAGAGGGGAGATGAACGGCTTGGAACTCAGAGAGGGAGAGGTGATATGAGAGTGTTAGGGTTTGAGGTTGAACAGCGATTAGGTTTTGAAGATGAACAGAGAGGGAGAGATGAACGGTTTTGAAGATGTAAATGCTAAAAAACACATATAATGGAATATAGATATAGTGAATGCAGAGGAAAGGAGTTTTCTAACCTGAATTTACAAAATTTCAAACCGTGGCATGAATTTGAAGTTTATAATCGTTTAAATTTTAAATGTTGAAATATTAAAATGTTAAATTTTAATTGCTGAATTTTAATTGTTGAATAATTTCATGTTTGATAATCACTTAAATACTGAAAATTTTAAACGTTAAAATTATAAATAATGAATTTTTTAAATGTTAAATATATTAAGTATTCAATTTTTTAATATTTTTAACTTCAAAAAAAATATTTTTGTATAAATTTTTATTCCTAAAATATTTTTTACAGCTTTATTTTTCTATAATATTTTACTTTCTATAACTTTTTCTCTATTTTTTTTAGATTCCACACTATTTAGTGTAAAATATTGGTTGTAATAATTAAATATTTTATGATATTAAGTGATAAGTAGTCGCACATCACTTAAAATTTGTACAATTTTTTAAGTGATTTTTATTTTTTAAGTGATTGTTTAATTTTATTATCAAACGCACTTAATTTAATGCATTCAATTTTAATTAATTGTGTTATCAAATAGGACTTAAGTCTTTGACCTAGTTGAAAATAAAGTTATGAAACAAAAAATATAAACTAATCTGATGAGGGCATTTTTGGACGTCACTGAGTCAGCACTAGGGCTCCAACCATCACCGTGATATGACCACATTTCAAAGCCTAGAGTGGCACGTAGAAGCATCCGACAACCAGTGCTCCTTCCCTGAAATCTCCCCTGTACCCACGAATGAGCAGTGTGCCTTGCAAGGCCACTACCACCCAGAACTCTATGTCGTGTCCCTAGGCAGCCAACTTTAGGGATTTAACCGTTTTTCTCCAACGGCACACTATTCTAGTTTGTTTCTCTTCCAAAACTGCACAGATCTCCGAGCTTCTTTACAAGCTTGTCTCCACAGGCTTGACAAAGGCCCTCAGGCTTTTTCAAATGGGCCCAAAAGCGCAAGCCCAATGATTATCTCCTGAACGCCACGGATTATCAGTCAAACACATGATTTTGTCCAACTAACTGCGTTTAGGCTCGATTAGATAAAACTAATTATCTCCAATGCATATAAATACCGAGGGGACAATGCAAGCCTAAGGTAGAGCTCAATGCTCATTTACATACTTGACGAGTTTCTGTAATCTTTTCTCTCTGAGCTCTTACTCTCACACCGAAGGGTCTTTGCGGGGACAAATCTTGATCAGGCCTTGTGTAGGTACAACTCCTTGAATTCCAGCTAGTCAGTCCCTAAGTAGTCTGTTATAGCTCACTCGAAGAATTTTCAATTATAGTTCCGGCTCAGTAACTCCACCTCAGCAGTTAGCAGGAGGATCCATCTATTATTAGCTAGATCATACTCGAGGTGTTAACACTTTGTAACACTAACACAATATGTGATTGAACATTTAAAAATTCGAAATAGCAAAAATAAAAAATAAAAAAAGAGTAGAATTTGGAAGCAAAAATCAAAGTAGAGAGATTCCCAATTTTTTCATGAAGTAAATGAAGCTTAAACTCAAAGATATTAAAAAAATTTGAATTGCAAGGACAGATAAGATTTTAAGTTTTTAACATTTTTTCTTTTTCTTTTTTAAGTCATTTGAATGGTATTTCAATTCTTGAGTTATATGAACTAGTTTAATCTATCTATTTTCAAGTTGATATCAATTAACATTAAAAAAGTAAATTACCCTAAAAATTTGTAGAAAATATTAAATATAAGACCATTAATAAGAATTTCAATAAAAAAAAAAAAAAAAAAGGACTATAAGGCAGGATAATCACTTAAATTTTAAATATTGAAAATTTTGAAGTGTTGAATTTTAAGCCTTGAAGTTATAAGTGCTTAATTTTAGATAGTAAATTTATTAAATACTGAATACATTAAGTATTATTTTTTTTTTTAATATTTTGAACTTAAAAAAATATTATTGTACAAATTTTTATTCCAAAAATATTTTTTACAACTTTATTTTTCAAAATATTCTCTCTCTATTTTTTTTTTCAATTTAATATTTTCTCCATTTATAATTTTTGTATAATTGTTTTTGCTAATTTTTACAGTATTGATGTAAAATGTTAGTTGTGATAATTAGAATTTTTATGCTATTAAGTGATAAGTGCTAAAAAATTAAGTGAACAATGATGTTATTTTTTAAATGATCGTTTAATTTTGTTATCAAACACACTTAATTTGATAAGTACTTAATGCATTTAGGGGTGTGCACGAGTCAAGTGGGTAAATTTGCGGGTGACCTGCCACCTGACCCAATGAGGATCGGGTATGGAAAATATAACCCGTTGCCGACCAAATTGCTGGATGAATCCGATCTTTTTTTGGGTCTTTTGGTTACCGGGCGGGTTCATTGATCAGATGATAGTTTGGGTGAAGGTTCCGGGGTCGGGTGTAATCGGGTCGGATAAAATGGTGCTGAATTTCTCTATAAAATACTTATTTTTCAACAAACCAATCAAAAAATTAATAAAAAATTCAACAACATCTCATTTCAACAAAACATTTGAAAAAAAGAAAAAAACACATCCTAAAAAAAAACTATCCAAACCAATATTACAGTAATTACCAAATTACCAATATAATCCAATTTAAAATAATAATCAGTCTTAACTCTTAAATAAAATAAAAATTGCTAAATAAAAAATTACAAATTCAATGCAAACAAAACCTATGAGGCGATGAGTCTTCCAATTTTCCTCCATTAACATTGTAGATGGAATTGCAAAAAATTACCTAAAAAAATAAATTATAATTAAAATAAGATAAAACAATAATAAACAATTAAATAAATAAATTGAGTTGAAGACGAGCCTAACAAATGATTCGATATTATTTCTAAATTCAAATCCCTTAAAAAAAATCAAAGAATAAATCAAACTAATATTGTTCAGCTAAAATTATGATATTAAACAAATTCTGATAGCAAATAACTATTTCACACTACATTATTATAATTTTCTAACAATAATATTAAGGGTTAATGACTTTTTTGATCGCTCACAAATTGGCCCTTGACATTTGAAAATAGAAAATTTGGCCCCTCATATTTCATTTTTGGTTTTCAATTGGCCTGATTAACAAATCTGTTAGGTCAATATAACAGTCAACGTTAAACTAATGTTATTTTTGTCATTTCCAATCAATGGGATTAATTTGAAAATATCTAAAGTTTTAGGGGTTGAAATATTTTTGGGACGCTTACCAGATAGTCCTTAAAGGAGGAGAAAATTACAATATAAACATTTTCTAAAAACATGTTAACAAATAGTCCTTTTCATTTTTTGGACAATTTTACCCCTGCGTTACTGTTCATCCGAGATCCATTACAAAAAAACTATTCGTCATAACTCCAAATTCATCGTTTAATCAACAAAAAATAGAGAAATTCATTGCATAAATCTGTGTAGAAACTTCATCAAACATATCGATTTGAAAAAATCCGAACAGATGATGAAAGATGGTATTTTCATACTGTTAGATCTGTGTTGAATATAATATTATGTTATATTCAACATGATATCATCCTATTTTAAATCATGATAATTCTTAAAAAATACGAAAAATATTTTGCAAAAAATAAATAATGTTTGTAAATAAAATATTGTTGAATATAACAAGATCGTGTTATATTTCAATATGGTATCATATTATATTCAAATGAAAAAATGAATACAACAAATCAACATCATGTTGAAAATAACAAGATGTTATATTCAACATCACATATTATCCCAAAAACATAAAACAATTACAGCAAAACTCTTTCCAAAAATTAATGCATCATATTAAGAAAATAACATTATGTTATATTCAACATCACATTATTGCATAATCAATTCAAAAATCTTGATCCACGCAATTAGAATCTTGGAAACTCCATAAGTATTCGGATCAGTGTGATATTGAATATAACATCATGTTATATTCAACATCACACTGTTGTACAATCTATTCAAAAATCATGATCAACACAATTACAATCTTGATCAAAGCAAATTCCATTGAAAATGTCGGTCGATCCTCGTCATGGCAACCAATTTATGTCTGCTGAACTTCATCCAATCCAGCGATGACGAAAACGAAGTTTGAAGTTGACTGTGAAGCTCATAGAAGGGCAAAACTATCCAAAAAAAAAAACCTACTTAAAAAACAGGACTATTTTGGTAACAACTGTCGCCTATCATAGGACTATTCAGTGCAAAAATAAAAAACTTGTAGAACCATAATGTAATTTGAGCCTTTTAACTAGAATATATGATAATTTTCCCAATATTTTTTCCTTTTCCCCCACACGCATTAAGATCGGACCTTTTCCCGCCATTGCCACTTTCCCAAACAAGACTCTCTCTCTCATCTTCACTCTCTCTAAATATACATATATACACCATATATTTATAAACACAACATATAAATTTAAAAAATATATAACTTCACCACTCCCACCCTGTCCTTGCTCCCTTACCTTTAGACATTCTGAAGAAATAGCTGGTCATGGGTCGAGACTTGAGATCTGGGTAGTTGATTTGTAGAAAGAACATGAAGTAATCGTGAAAGAAACGGCCGTGATTGAATTTATTTTCCATATCAATGTCTTGGGAACTAAAAATTCAAATATGCGTAACATCTTAAGCCTCGTCAGATTGAGATTTTCTTCCTCCGTCTCCGTCCTCTGTTTTTCAATAACATTGAAACAGAGTTGGAAGACCTACATTTTGATCCTCATCTGGTCTTCGAAATGTCTCTCTCTCTCCTCTCCAAATTCGCTCGAAGGGCTCAATCGAAACGGAGTTTCCAACCAGAAAAGTGGCACCTGCGCTCCTCACTGCTGCACCACTGTCTTGGCGGTGGTGGTGGGTTTTAGAGAGAGAGAGAGTAGAGAGAAAAGAGAGGAGAGAGAGAAATAGAGAGAGAGAGAGAGAGAGAGAGGTTGTATGAGCGTTGGTGGTAGTTCACCGTTGGAGCGACGATAGTGGTTGGTTGTTCGACTATCGGCAGTGAAGGAAGGTAGGGTGATTGTCTTTGTCTTGTTCATTTACGGAGAGAGAGAAGGGGGGTGGGGGCGGGGTTGAGTATTTACACCCAACGCCATAAGCCAAGGCTTTGCCTTAAAATTACATTAAAGACCCTAAACTTTTAGATGATTTTTAAATGAACCCTATTGAGTAAAAAGACAAACTTATCCTTATTTTTGGACATGAAATGACCAAAATGGCTTTAGTTTAACATTGACTTAATAAATTTGTCAATCGGGCCAATTGGAAACCAAAAATAAAATGTCAAGAGCTAAATTGTCTATTTCCAAATATCAAGGATTAATTGAACACTGTATGTATTTGCGAAGGATCAAAAAAGTTATAACACCTCATACTAATTAAGAAAACGAAATAATTGGGCATCAATTTTTTGAAAATGTGATATTTTTTTTAACTATACCACAAATACAATTAATATAAAAATTATATTTAAATAATAAAAATAATACATATAAAAATTATTTCAAAACTTGCTTTTGACGGGAATATAAATTTGTGCCCATAAATCACTCTTGATACTTCTTGTTTTGTCCTCAGTCATCAAGAAATAATTTTAAAAAAATATAGAAATTTTATTAAAAAACCAATCGGATATCTCAATTCTTTTTTCGTCAATCATTTCCCCGCGTTGAGATGTTGAAAAGTAAAACAAAAAGGTACATATTCCGTTGCCGGGACTTGAACCCGGGTCTCTCGGGTGAGAACCGAGTATCCTAACCAACTAGACTACAACGGATTCTTGTTATTGCAGCTTCACAACTCTATTTGACTGATAATCAATGAAGTCACGAATTAAGGTCGTAAAGCATTTCGTATAAACTGACGCTTACTGTAGTGTCCTATCTCATTTAAATAAAGGGGAATTTATTTTAGGAAAAATTTAAAAAAATCACACTTTTATTATTAAATTTAAAATAAATTACTATTTGCAATTGATATTAAAAAAATACCATTTATATATTTTTATTATTTAAGATAAATTTAAATACATATTCTCTTACTACATTAATAACAATATAATAAATAAGAGATATAAATATTGTTGTCGAGCAATAATGTTAAAAGTAACATAATGGAGAGAGATGCAAATGTTGTTGTATAGTAACAATGTCAATAATAGCATAATAAATTAAGAGATGTAAATGTTACTTGATGTGGGATGGCCTGACTGGGGGCTAGAATTCCTTCCGAGCCGAGTTGGAGTGCTTTTCTAGCCGAGTTGGAGTGCCCTTCTAGTTAAGCTGAGAATCGCCTTGCTTGGTTGACAAAGTCCAAGCTGGCAGACTCCGGGCCGAGTTGACGAACTGCCAATCCCTGCTCGTCATCTCTGCACTCGGGGTTTCTCCGGGCCGTCTTGAGGCTCCGGCTCATGGACCTCTACAGGTGGGCACAAAATCCCAACCCAGATGATTAGAGCACTAATCTGCTTGCTCATTGGCTGCTCAGCGGATTAGGTTAAATTAAACCGAGCTTACGTCCCTAAATTCGCGGTGCTAATCGAGTCCAAAGCCTATAAATACCTCATGGCATCCACTGCCCGACAATAGGTCTTCTCTACTGATACTAGAGCATTTTTTAGCCCTTCTCTTCCAGATACTTACTATCACGCCGGAGGGACTTTACCGAACATAACCCTAGTGAGTATGTGTACAGGTGCTCGGAGATCAGGATAAAGTCCAAAGAAGCATTCATCTCGGAGTCTGAACAGGATCTCAGGTCGGGACGAGAATTTCTGATCGGATTGTGATCACCTCAAGGTCATCAACACTCCCGAACTCACCAGTTAATCATGTCATCAACAATCTTGTAAGTATATTGCCTTTCCGGATTATATTGTTGGTCGCTCATCACTTTTAGAAATCAATATTACTGTTCAACAAGTAATTATCGTATGATAGTTGATTTTTTTTTTAAATTTAAATAATCACATGAATATAAGAATGAATTAGTAATGGATGTTGGAGTTCTTACAAAATAGAGTATTTTAATTTATGATTGTCGGTAAAATTATCGGGTGATTTGTTGGATTTTTTTTTGCAATCAGCCCAATTTTTTAGGTCCAGTGGTCTATCCATCGATTTTTTAAGTTGAGCCTAAAACTCGATGGACAATATTTTTTTGGGGGTCGTAGATTTCAACGTGCTCTGGTAAATAACAAATATGCCCTTTAAGTCTGTAACTATTTGTTATTCTTCTTTATATATTGATTGTGTAACAGAAAGTTTTGAGTTTGAAATCTCGCGGCTTCTCTTATATTCATAATAGGCTTCGGTTCTTTATTTTTTTTTTGTCCTTTTTTCTTAACGATTGCGATGATTTGATCGGAGATATATTTGTTTTTTCGTTCTATCTGAAAACGCAATATCTCGCGAGTTGTGGTCTTTGTTAGCATCGCGATTGCCATGCAATTTTTTTTATCTCCGTTTTTATATTCTCGGAATTGTCGATGTGATGAAGAATAATTTAGCCTCCATTTGGTAACAATTCTCATCCCATTTCTAGATTTTTATTGCACATATCATTTGGTAATCACTCCCATTTTTTTTGTTTCTATTCCCATCCTATTCTAAAATAGAAATTGTGCCAATTTTTTCTTATTTAAAAAACAAAAAAAAAAAAATTATTTCTAAAAATTTCCATCACATTCCCAAAAATTAAAGAGGCCATCCCCACTGGCCAAAACAAAACAAAAAAAAATTGTTCTCAAAATAAAAAAATAATTCTTGATTTTAGGATAAAATCATTACTAAAAGCGATTCTGTTAAAAAAAAAAAAAAAAAAATTATCGTTACCAAACGCGATTTTACTCTAAAAAATGAAATATAATTCTCATCTCATTTCTATCCCACTACATGGAATGAGACCAAACGGACCTAAAGTTTTCAAAGTTATTTTACTTATGCGTGCAAAGTGTTCAAACACTTTCTTGATGAACTTTGAAGTTTGGTTTATTTGATTCGGACGAAATTTCTATTTTATATATATATATATATATATATATATATATATATATTGGTATATTTATTTGATATTTTTGAGTATTATGATAGTTATGTGTATTAGAATTATTATTATTATTTAGTAATAAAGGTAGAATAGTCTTTTATATGCTTTTTAGATTTTTTATTATATGCTTATATATGTTTATCTTTTCTAGGTTTTCTATTGTATTCTTTATCCACTCATTCAGAGATAATATACCCTAATCTCCGTTTCCTTTTTATCTTTAGACTTTTTGTTTATTCATTGATCTTCACATTATATCAAGAGTCTAATCTCATGGAAATAGGTTTGATCCCATCCACAAGAACCGTGAATCCATCCTAAATTTTTTTGGCGTCCGTACGATTCCGACGTTCGTAGAGATCTGGCATTCGTACGGATCTAGCGTCTATACGATTCTGACGTTCGTACAGATCCGACATCCGTACAACTATGATTTTTGGTGTCCATATAATTTTGGATTCCGCGCAATTCTTATTTAGTTTTCTCTGCAACGAATCATCGTATCGAATCTAATATTTGATTTTCTTTCTCTGTCCCATTAGATTTGTGTTTTTTCTTTTGTTGATATTCATAATAGGTTTTGAAATGGATGATTCGCTTCAATATATTAGCTTGAGATTGAAAGGGGAAAAATTTCGGTCTTGAAATTATGTGATGAAATTTTTTCTGAAAGGCAAAAAAATATGGGGTTATATTAATGGTAAGTTGGTTAAACTAAAATATGAAAAGTTTGAAGATTATAGAACTTCGTTAGACACTTGGGAGACAAACAACTCGAAAATTATCACTTATATTGACAACTCTGTTGATAATTTAATTGGTATACAATTGGCGAAGTATGAGTACTCCAAAAAAGTCTGGGATTATCTATCAAAGTTATACACAGTCTAATTTTGCAAAATAATACCAATTGGAATCTGATATTTGAGCACTAAAGTAGAATGACATGAGTATTCATGAATTTTGCTATGCTATGATAGATCTTTGGGATCAATTGGCCCTCACAGAATCTGCAAAATTATAAGTATGTACTCTATACATTACTTGTAGAGAATAATAACTTTTGGTTTATCTAACCATTATTCGCTCAGATATTGCCCACGCTGTTCACATTGTCAATTACTTTGTCATCTGTCCTGTTAAAATTCATTGGGCTGTTGTTCTTCATATCCTTTGGTACTTTCGTGGCACCCTTTTTCAGAATCTTTTACTTCTATCGACCTTGTCTTTGGAGTTATATGTCTACTCTGATACTGATTGGGCTAGTGATCCCACAAATTTAAAGTTTGTCACAGTTTTTTGTGTATTTTTGGGTGTTTCTCTTACTTCATGGAAGAGTAAGAAACAACCTGTTGTTTCTAAATCGTTCACGGAAGCTAAGTATCGTGCGATGGCATCCACTACCACTGAAATAATTTGATTGCATTGGTTACTTGCAGATATGGATGTTTCTCTTTCTCATCTCACCCTAATGTATTGTGATAACAATAGTGCTATTCAGATTATTCACAATTCAATATTTTATGAACTGACTACGCACATCGAGATTGATTGTCATTTCACTCATCATCATCTTCAACGTGGGATTACTACTTTGTCTTTCGTGTCATCCTCTATGCAAATTGTCGACTTGTTCACCAAGTTGCATTCTATTTTGCGTTTTCGATTTTTGTTTTACAAACTCTCGATACTTCTTACAGCAACATCGTGAGTTTGGGGATGTATATTAGAATTATTATTTTTATTAAATAATAAGGGTAGAAAAGTCTTTTATTCGCTTCTTATATCTTTTCATTATATGCTCATATAAGTTTTTTTTTTTTTTAGATTTTTTATTGTATTCTTGTATTAACTCATTCGGAGATAATAAACCATAACCTCCGTATCTCTTTTCTCTCTAAACTCTATGTTTATTCATTATTCTTCACCTATTCGAGATATATATTTCTCTTGTACAAAAACCTAAGAAAGATGAATTAGGTAAAGAAAAAACATACAACGAAGGATAGCCAAAAACAATCATAGTGAATTTTCATAATATTGTATAGTAAATTTTCCTCTACTCTTTGGTAATAGTTGCACCAATATTTTCAGCCACACAATTGTCGATTTTTACAGTTTCATCCAAAGAAACAATTTCATTCCAATGGAAAACAATATACCAGAAGTGGAAAGTTTGGTCACCATAATAGGACTGCTTGCAAAGAGTCAACTTAGTTTATGAGCATATTTTTTCTTAGTGATTTATGAATTGTTACAATGGTCTTTTCAATTTTGTCGTGATGAATAACATATAATGATTTTTTGTTTGATGGTCATCACCATGTTAGTATTTCATATTTGATTTTTGCAATGATTTTTCCATGTTTGGACTTTTAAAATTTTTAGTAACTTGTGATTAATAATATACAACAACAGATTAAATTCAAGACCTACATAAGCCTCTTAGATAAATCTCAACCGTTATTTATTTCCAACATAAAGAACAATCTAGACTGATCTTAAAAATTAACATTAATATAAATTATATTTTATATTTAACTTTATATATCTTACACAATAATAACTAAGCCTTTATCCCACTTAAGTAAGGTCGGCAACATGAATCCATTTACGCCATAATGAACGATTAAGGGTCATCATCTCAGTCAGATTTAATGTCATGAAATCAGTTCTAATAGTTTCGTTCCAAGTCTTCTTAGACCTACCTCTCCCTCTAGTAGCCCCCCGTATTTGAAGTAAATCGCATTTTCTCACTAGTGTTTCTATAGGTCTTCTATGCACATATCTAAACCACCGTAAATGATTTTCTCTCATATTCTCTTCGATAGCTATTATTCTTAAATTCTCTCTAATAGTTTCATTCTTAATTTTATTCATTCACGTCTTCTCACTCATCCACCTTAACATCCTCATTTTTGTTAGATTAATTTTCTAAACATATTTTGTTTTTATTGCCCAATATTTTGAACCATACAGAACCGCCAGTTTTATTGCAGTTTTGTAGAATTTTTTCTTTGAGTTTTAGTGGTATCCTACGATCGCATATCACCCCAACTACACTTCTTCACTTTAACCATTCTGCCTTAACTCTATGAGTAGTATCATCATCGATCTTGCTATTACTCTGAATCATTAAACTCAAATATCTAAAATGATCCATCTTTGGAACCTTATCATTTTCAATTTTGACAGCATCATTATCTCTTCGGGCATTACTAAAATTGCAATGCATGTATTCCGTCTTACTTTTGCTAACCTTCAAGCCTTTAGACTCTAAGACTTCTCTCCATCTTTTTAATTTAATATTAAGACTTGTTCTATTTTCATTAATTAATACTATGTCATCCACAAATAACATACTTCAAGGTACTCCACCTTAGATATATTTTGTTAGTTTATCCACCATTAGAACGAAGATGTAAGAACTTAATGATGATCTTTGATGTAAACTTATATTAATAGGAAATACACAAGTATCGTCTCCTCCTGTTTAAACACTAGTGACTATACCTTCATACATATCCTTAATTACCTCAATAGTTACGTTAGATACATGTTTTTTTTTTCTTTCTAACACCCACCACAAAACGTCTTTGGGTACCTGATGATAAACCTTCTCCAGGTCCACAAATACCATATGTAAATCTTTCTTTTTCTCTCTATATTTTTTCATTATTCTTCGGAATAAATAGATAGTTTCAGTGGTTGATCGGTTGGGCATAAATCCAAAATTGGTTTTCTTCTATGCTCGTTTCATATCTTATTTTATATTCTATTACTTTCTCCTAAAGTTTTATAGCATGACTCATAAGTTTTATGCCCTGGTAGTTTGTGCAATTTTGAACATCTCCTTTATTTTTATAGATGGGCGTTAAGATACTCCTCCTCCAGTTATCAGACGTTCTTTTAGTCCTCAAAATATCATTAAAAAAATCTAGTTAACCACTCTATCTCAAAATCACTCAGACCTTTCCACACCTCTATTGGGATCTCATCTGGCCTTACTGCTCTTCCAATCTTCATCTTCTTTAGTGTTGTTCTAATTTCAAAAGTCTTGATTCTTCTATGAAACTTATAAATCTTATCTAAAGGTAAACTAAGCAACTCTAAATTAGATTCCCCAGCGTTGTTTTCATTAAATACTATAAAAATAACTTCTCTATCATTCCATAATCTCTTTATCCTTCACCAATACATTTTCCTCATCATCTTTAATGCACCTAATGTTTTCTATATCTCTATTCTTTCGTTCATGTTGCTTAGCGAGTTTAAATATATCCCTTTCTCCAGCTTTTGTATCTAACTTTTGATAAAAATTATCATACGCCTGAAACTGTGATTCTCTAATTATTTTTTCTTGCCTTCATTTTTGCATGTTTATACTTCTTTCAACTTTCTCTGCTTCAATATTTTTGTCATTCTTTATAAGTTATTTTCTTGTCACGAATGACTTTCTGGATCTCCTCATTTCACCACCAGCTTTCTTTATATTGTGATCCACCTCTTATGAAAACTCCTAAAACTTCTAGTCCTATTGCTCTAATATGACTCATTATATCATTCCACATTTTGTTCACTTATGTCTTTTTCATAACTCATCATTGCTAATTTTATTCTTAAACAACTCCATCTTCTCACCTCTTAGATCTCTCCAACGTATCCTTGCATGTCAACTTATCTTAAAATCCTGCTTCCATCTTTGAAACTTCAAATCGGTTACCATCAGTCTACGTTAGGTAGCAATACTCTCTCTGGGTATGATCTTACAATTCTTACATATTAAGCGATCCCTCGTTCTTGTAAGGACAAAGTCTATTTAGCTATTCCTTTGTCCACTCTTAAATGTGATAAGGTGCTAATCTCTCTTCTTAAAACATATATTCAGAAGAACTAAATCATACATCATTACAAAACCTAAAATCATCTCACCCATTGCATTCTTCTCCTCAAATCCATAATCACCATGCACTTTCTTGAAAATTCTCCTTTCCTTCTCTACATGTCCATTCAAATCTCCCCCAACAAATATTTTATCTTGGTTAAGTATACTTTAAAGAACTTCCTCCATATTCTTCAAGAATTATTGTCTAACATCATTTTGCAATTCCATTTGGGGAGCGTACACACTAATAACGTTACTGACCTCCCATCCAACCACCACCTTCATAACCATCATCCTATCTCTAGTTCTTTTAATATTGACCACACTATCCTTTAAATCTCTATCTACCATAATATCCACCCCATTCCTATGTCTGTTGCAATAACCCAAAAAATTATATTTTTGAAAATTATATTTTATATAAATTTAATATTTTTTAGATTATTTTGTAAATTTATGATACAAATAATATTTGATAATTTTTGTAAATTAGATGTTAATTTTAAATTGACTTTTAAAAGTTTTGATATTATTGTATTATTTAAAATATACTTTTAAAAATTTTAGGATATAATTAATATTTTTTTTAATTTTAAGAGGGATATTAATGTAAATAAATAAATAATACTAAAAAAAATATAAAAACATATATATGTTGTGGATGGCAGCGTTGCCTTCCCAAGGAAGGCAACAATACCATCCACATGTGTAAAAAATGACACATGTAAAAAAAATTTTAAAAAAAAAATATGCATGAGGTGGTGGAAGGAGTTAAGATCGACACACACACATATATATATACATACACACAGAAACATATGATATATATATACATACACACAGAAACATATGATATATATATATATATATATATATATATATATATAGGGAGTATATGTATTATACATATATATGGGTATATGTTAAAAGAGAAGAAGATAATAACGATAAATTAATACACTATCAATTTCGATTCGGATTTTGGATTTCTCGCTCGGTTCGGATTTCGGTTCGGATATCAGGTAGAATTTCTAACTCTTCTAATATATGTATTTAATTTTTTCACGTATTGTGTGGTTCGTCTTATTATTGTTATAATTGTTATTTTGCATGAGATATTGTGATCGTATCTTATGTGAAAGTTATGTGAGATACATGTTTACGTGTCTATTTGAGATTTGATTGTTATGTGTTTATTTGGGTGGTTTAATTAAATACACGTATTAAAGGGGTTGAAATTCTACTGTGCGTTAACTCACAACCCTACAATTTTGATTGCAGGGCCGGTGAGAGCGAAACTGTCTCGAGAATTTTATTTAAAAATTCTATTTAAATTTGTACTAATTGTATTTATGATTTACAAGCGTTAAAATTGACTCGATAAATCAACCAGTATAATTATAAAATATAATTATTAACAAATATTTGTTTTTAAGAATTTCTCGCCCCTTGATACAGTTTAGATTTGGTGGCCAAATAGTCATTATTAGTTTACTAAATAATATTAGTTTTATGGAAATGTCACTTGTAAAGAATCTGTTAAATGTGAGTAATTTAGATTTTTATTATTATATTTATTTTTACTATTTTGGCTAATTTTTAGAGGGTGAATTAGCTAGAATTTTCTTTGATTTTCTAATTAATTTGTAATCGTTGTATTGATTATTTACGGTTGAAAAATTATTCGATAAGTCGACAAATTTTATTGTTGCCGTCACATAATAAAATTTACCAGATTTTTATAGAATGAAATATTGGTTATTCGGTTTAAGTGTTAATTCTCCAATGGGAGAAATCGCGTAGTGGCCCTGGAAAATCGGGCCGTTACATTTGTCCTTCCTTATATACCATAATTTATACCTCGTACTCTCAATTTCTCTAGATCTCTCTCCAACCCACTTAGCAAGCAAAAAATATTAATCATCCTTCTGCTCATCACGTCTACCAATTCTTTAGTCTTATCCGTCAAAGTACTTACATTCCAAGTTGCTAACCTAAGCCTATTTACATGGACTAACTTCTTTATCCACACCCGTCCACCAGAATGCGGCAACCCTTGCTTATACCTAATTGAAAAGATAAAACCATTTTGGTAAAACTATTTAAAGAAACTCTAATTAAATTAATAATAATAAAATATAATTTTTATTTCTTAAAAAATATTATTAATTATATATAAATATGGAAACTTTATTTCTGTCTATATATTTTGTCTCCATATGTTGAGAAATTTATTTTAAAAAATAATTAAATTAATAATAATAGAAATAATTTTTATTCTTTAATAATTCATTAATCAAAATTAATTATTTGTAAATATTGAAATTATATTTTTGTCTATATATTTTGCATCTATATTTTGAGAAATTATTTAAAGAAAATTTCAATTAAATTAATAATAATAGAAATAATTTTTTAAATTATTTAAATTAAATTCAATTATATGTAAATATGAAAATTATATTTTTGTCTACATATTTTGCATCCATATTTTGTGAAACCATTTAAAGAAATTTGTAATTAAATTAATAATAATTATTAATTAAAATTAATTACAAATAAATTTGGAAACTGTATCTTTGCCTCCATATTTTTAGAAATTATTTTAGAAAATAATGTCTTCTCCCTCCCTCCCTTCCATTCCTCAATCTTCTATTTTGTCACTCTATTTATCTCTCATTTATTTTCCAAACCCCTCTTTTTTTTACTATTTTTTTATTTTATTTTTTTCATCTTATTATGTATCATTTTTTGCTTTAAATATTTTTTTTAGTTTTTTTCTGGTTTTATATTTTTTATTATTATTTTTTTTGTTTATATTTGATTTTGAGTGTTTATATATATATATATTGGTGACAAAGAAGATAAAAGAATAACTTCTTGTATTTTCCAAAAGAGAGATGGATGCAAAAAAAATATGAAAATGCCCCCGAATTAATGGAAGCCTTCCGATTTTCGTAATAAAAATTTTGAATGGACCAAATTGAAGAAGAATTACAATATAAGGAACCAAATGTGCCCCTCTAAAAATTTCATGGTCAATTTAAAAATTCATCCAAACTTAAGAAAAATTGACAAAAATACTCCTATACTAATGTTATTTCATCTGTTTTCGTTAAAGAATTTTGCAATTGGACCAGATTGAAAAATAAAAATAAAACTTGGGGGGCTAAATGTGCAACTTTGTAAACCTTAAGAATCACATGAACGTTCATCTCAAATGGGTAAAAACAATTTTTATTAATATTAAATTCAATAATTGTTTCCATTAGTAGTCCTTAAAATATGTAGCCAAAATGTATTAACAAAATATATCCATCATGTTTAATTATATACTAGTGTATGACCTGTTCTTGAAAGCACGGATGTACAAAAAAAAAAATTAAATTAAATTTAATATTATTTTTTTAATTTAATTTCTATAAATTATTTTTTTAGTATTATTAATTTAATATCTATATATTATTTTTATAATTTTCGTAAATTTAATGTACATAATTTCCATATGTTATATTTTCTCTTTATATTGTTTTTTTAATTTAATTTTCATAAATTTAATGTTTCATTATTATTATTAAATTTAATTTTCGTATATTATTTTTATAATTTTTATAAATTTGTCCATAATTTCCATATGTTATGTTTCTTCTTTTATACTATTTTCACAGTTTAATTTTTTGTAAGTTTAATATTTTTGTATTATTACTAAATCTAATGTGCATACATATTTCTGTGAAGTTAATGTGCATATTTTTTGTTTATTATATTTTTTCTTTTATATTATTTTTTTAATTTAATTTTTAAAAATTTAATATTTCAATATTATTAATAAATTTAATGTTTACATATTATTTTTATAATTTTTGTAAATCTAATGTCCATAGTTTTTGTATATCATGTCTATGTTTTATTATTTTTTAATTTAATTTTTTATAAATTTAATGTTTTAGTATTATTAATAAATTTAATGTCCACATATTATTTTTATAAATTTAATCTCCCTAATTTTTGTATATCATATTTTCGCTTTATATTACTTTGTTAATTTAATTTCTAAAAATTTAATTAAAGTTTCAGTTTTATTAAAAAAATTAATGTGAATAAATTATTATAAATTTAATATTCTTAATTTCATATTATATTTTCTCTTTCATATTACTTTAATTTAATTTTTGTAAATTTAATATTTTAGTACAATTACTATTTTTAATATCCTATATATTATTTCTAAATTTTTCTATATATTATATGTTTGCTTTTATATTATTTCATTTAATTTTTATATATTTAACATTTCAATTTTATTACTTAATTTAATGTGCGTATATTATTTTTATAATTTTTAAAAGTTATATATATATATATATATATATATATATATATATATATATATATATATACACACACACACACACACATGCATCCAGATCCGATCACGGTGAGCAATATCTACAAGCTCTGATTATAGTGACTTCTTTAGTATTTTTCTTGCATCTGTGTTTTTTGTGATGAATCCAAATTTTACAATACGAATAGCAGATGTTTTGAGGATTTGACAAGTGATTAAGCATTAAAATTCTCTTTGTTTTGATTAAGTATATTATGTAATTCTTGGAATCTATTTCATTTCCCTTGGGGATTTGAGAGTTTCAATGTGATGGGCGTAGCACTGAGAAAACAATAAGATTTAATGCATCAATTATGTTACATTGGTGTAATTTTTTTTACTTTGTTTGGAAAACTCTCAACTGATTGATGTGGGATAAAAATTTAACAAATTGTTTAAATTTTGTTGGTGAATCATTTGGCCCCTTGAAATCATGCCACGAGATGGAATAGGTCAATACATTTGCCTCTATTCTTTATTCGGCGCCGTTTGTTGGTGCAGTGGTGTGTTTTTTATGGTGGTCGTATTGTTTTGAGGAAGATGAAGATGAAATAAAATATAAAATACACTTTTGACCTTTAAATTTTAAATGAAAAATAAAATGATCTTTATTAAATTTGTTAGGGGTATAATGTTATTTGATATTAATTAATAGATTAAAGTTGACTTTTGCACTTTGATCGTTAAAATTAACGGATAGATAATTGTTGCACTTAAATCTGAAACACATGGAGTATTAGTGCTGATGAAAATATTACGGTATACAAAGTGTAATTTGTTAAAATTATCAAGATGAAAGTGTAATTAACCCCTTAATTTAACTTTTACTGATTATGAAAAAATTGGACGGGTGTTTTGTTAGTATGTAAGCAAATGGGAGTTATACACATGTTCTAACATCAAATTTGAAAGAACCTTTGTTTTCAAGTTTTTATTATAAAATAGGGACATGTGACCTATGTAAATTTATATCTTGAAAGTGGAGTTGCTCCAATTATTCTAAAAAATAATTATATGAGGTCAATACTAAATATCAATACTACGATTTATCAAATAATATTCATACCCTTGAGTGTCAACTCGCCTCATTATGAAAAGAGATTCTTACTATATATTCCTCCACTATTTAATTTTTATTTGATCTAATTGATAGAGCAATTTATTTATTTATTATTATTATTATTTTTTTTTTTAACATTAATGATGACATTCACAACCATCATCTCTCCCACTGGTTGTAACCAAACTCCACGATCTCTGTCATCAGTTGTCGAACCTTGATAGCCTAACACCAAATTTTGATCATCGATGGTCAATCGGACGTTGAAATTTTGTCGGACATCAGCCACCAATTGTTGGGCCTCTGTCAAACAAAAACCCCTGATCATTAGTTTGTCACCGATCATTACCATCAACAACCGCATCAAATACAAAATTGACATTAATTCTACCTACAACTAAATTTAATGACCTTCGCCGTTGATCGCCGGACCTCCACTACCGACCACCAGATTTCGACCAATAGATTCTGCACATTGGTGGTTTTTCAATCAATTGTCGGGCCTATGTTGGACATCGATTGCCAATCGATCTTCCTCT
Source organism: Eucommia ulmoides (assembly GCA_016647705.1). Lineage (NCBI taxonomy): Eukaryota > Viridiplantae > Streptophyta > Magnoliopsida > Garryales > Eucommiaceae > Eucommia > Eucommia ulmoides. The sequence goes on from CM028329.1 coordinate 4,719,181, forward strand.
AAATAAATAAAGACACCGATATTACAATGTCTACAAATTTCTTTCCCCAAATGAAAACTAGCCCGCCCTATCATCGTAGCATTCTTCCCAGTTTGACCAAGATAAAGTGAACAAAACCCAACACACGTTTCCTTTAGCGGCCCATAAATATTGGAAGCCCCAAGCGAATTTAAAAAGATTTTATAAAACTAAGGAATTGTAGGGCTTTACCCTGGTTAGAGGGAGCCCTTCCAGAAATTCTCGAAGGCCAGGGGCGAGCCCAGGCCTAAGAGGGGGTTTGGAAATAGTTTTCAATCAGCAATTAACGCGCCTCGGTTATTACCTCACTAGCTGCGTCATTGCCCCAAGCGCAAAGATGCCTTTTTCCCTTCACTCCTCCTCCTCTTTTATAGGCCCACCCCTCTCTCATTCTCTCTCCTACCTGCTTCTTTCACGATGTGGGATAACACTTTTCCACTCCATTATATGCATATAAGATATTTTATTTAAAAAAAAAAAAAAACCAATCGAAAGTTTTAGTAGAACTGCAGCCGGTGTTGGCAACGGGCTTGCGTAGTCCAACAACAGGCAGGTGGTGGTCTAGTGTAAATTGAGCTGCCCTGCCCTTTTACTAGGAGGGTACAAGTGCCCTTTCAACTTTTTAATATTTTTATTACTAACCTAAATTTTATTATTGTATTCAATTATGTCCTTGATAGTGTATAATTTATATTAAACTCGCGTATAAACCACGTTGGAAGGCATAAATTAGAAAAAATAATCATAATTTGAAAAAAAAAAAAACTTTAAAATAGATAATGAAACAAAAAAAATTAATTTTAATATTAACAGAGCATTGTATACAAAATATCTTATGAAAAAATAGTTTGAATCCATATACTTTTATGTCCTATTATATATATACGTAATAAACTACTTTATTATTTGTCAAAAAGAAAATTAATCACTTTGCATCAATTTGTTGGAAGAAAAATAATAATCATACACCAATTTGTGCCAACAAATTTTTAAAAAAAAATTCAAAAAATAAATATAATGCAGATATCGTATTTTGTCCGTTGAACAAACAATAGAATAATATTGATAATGATGCTACTATGAAGTCTTCGATCTAGTATTTTTCCTTTTCCTCATTTTTTTATCAATTTATTTTTTAAAGTCTAGTTGATATTAACCGTAAAAAAAAATTTAAAGGTGAATTTTAATCAAACCACATATCATTTTCGAAAACATAGTAACAAAAATAGGAGCTTGAAAATAAATAAGAGAGAAATAGAGGGAGATAATTTTTCAAAATATGGAGGCAAAAATAAATTACTAAAGAATAAAAATTATTCTATTATTAATTTAATTAAAATTTCTTTAAATAGTTTCTCACAATATGGAAGCAACATAGGTACAAAAATATAATTTTTAAAGAATAAAAATTATTTTTATTATCATTATATATATACACACACAGACATACAATAGCATATAAACCCCCGTGCCTGAAGGCATATACTAAAAAAAATAAGTTTAATTTGAAAACAAATAAAAAATAAATCAACAGTAAAAAATTGTAAAAAATAGTAATAAATCAATAGAAAAAAAATAAAAAAAATAAATCAATAGTAAAAAATTAGAAACAAAAAAAGAAATAAAATAAAACTAACGATAAAATAAAAATATAAAAGAAAAGGAAATTACAAATTGAAATATAGAAGATAGAAATATTGAAAGAAAAAAAAAAGTTAGATAATAAGAAGAAAATAAAAAGAAAATTAATAAAAAAGAGGGGTTCGGAAAATAAATAAGAGCGAAATAGAGAGAGAATGGAAAGATGTGAGGAGTGAAAAAGAGGGAGAGATAATACATTATTTCTTAAAATAATTTCTAAAGATATGGAGGTCAAATATATGGAAAAAATATGTAGGCGAAAATAAACTCTTATATTTATATATAATTCATTTAAATTAATAAATTATTAACGAATAAAAATTATTTCTATTATTAATTTAATTGAAATTTCTTTAACAAATTTCTTAAAATTTGGAGGTAAAATATGTAGAAAAAATATAATTTACACATTTATATATAATTATTTTTAATCAATAAATTATTAAAATATATATATATATATATATTTATAATTAATAATTTAATTAGAATTTGTTTGAATAGTTCCTTAAAATATGTAGTAAAAATATGTTAGGTAAAGTCTACTTGGTCCTGTTTTCTTATATATATATATATTTGTGTTCTCTCTCCTCCATTAGATATACTATATATATATATATATTTATTATATTTTAGTTTAATTTGGATTGTTCTTTATCTCCTAAAATATTAGATGATTGAGAAATGTCTAAACATCTTATGTCCATGTATAATAGATTTTTTAATCCAAATATTACAATTTTAAACTTTTAACCCGATTATTTCATTAACTTTATATGAACTTTTGAAAACACACATGTTAACAATCCTAAAATTATTTTTTCTATTTTTATAGTGAACAATCATTATTTTTTTCATGGATTCTTAACAGTTGTTGTTGTATAAATAAAAAAAGAATAAAAAAAGTTATTCTAAATTTTTTAAAAAGATTAATATATTAGCTAAAGATGATTTTTTTGATGGAAAAGTAAAAAACATGTATAGTCTTTTGTCGCTCCTTGTCTGAAAAAAACAAGCATAATAAAAAATATAATTTTTGTACGCATTGTAGTAAATTTTTGGTTCTGCTAATGGTGCAAGTGTAATTTCGGACTTTTACTATATGTTTTTTTTTTAGATCTTATTTGACATTCTCCCTCTTCAATTAATTTTTGAAATTTTTAATACTTAATCCAAATTTCACAATATTTAGTCTGTGTATTATTATTTAATCCTTTTGTCAATCAACAAAATTATTAAATGGGCAATTATGTCCTCCTATAAATACAAAAAACCCTAATGTACACTACTACCACATTTCAGCCCAGCCGCAGTACTCGTCTCTCTCATTCTCTTTCTCTCTCTGGCCATTTTCAGATCCGGTGGCCATGGTCGATAGACGACAACAGCAGTGATGAGACGGCGGTGTCGAACGGCACGGGTGACTAGCTCGTCGGCGACGTTCGTCTTCGTCTTTCGTTCGTCTTCTTCGTCGGTGACCCCTCTCTCTCTCTCCCTCCCTCCATTTTCATTTCCGGTGGCCATGGGCGACAGACGGAAACAACAATGGTGAACGGCGGTGGCGAACGGCATGGGTGACTGGTTTGTCGGCGACATTTGTCTTCGTCATTCGTTCGTCTTCATCTTCGTCGATGACCCCTCTCTCTCGCCATTTTTAGATCGGTGGCCATGAACGACAAACAGAGATGCCAATGGTGAGACAGCGGTAACGAACGACATGAATATGGACGCCGGCACTGAAGTTGTTCACCTCTGAACTTTCTAAACCCACTTGTTTTGGGTAGATGGGTTCTCTCTCTCTCTCTCTCTCTTAAATTGCATTTTTACCCCTTGAATCCATGAATATTCACATTTTCACCCTTAAATGTTCATATCTTGTTATTTTTGTTTTGAAATATTGATTAAACATTCATGTATCTTCATGTGGTTTAGTAAATTTTTTACACCAGTTTGTTTTTCGTTGATCTTAGTTTTTTGTTAATGTTTTTTATTCGGATTTGTTTTTTTGGTGAATGTTCATTGTTTGATTTTGATGCCGGTTGTGATTTTGGTGGAGTTTGGTTTATTGATTATGATCGTTCTTGTTTGATCTTTTTATTAGTCAACATTCTTTGTGAATGTTCAGTTCGCTGTGTTGTTTAGTTAAAAATACACATCGGTGTGTTTTGTGATTTGTTCATATCGGTATGTTTTTTTTTTTTGTGAATATTTGTATTAGTGCGTTTTTTTTTTGTGAATATTCATCTAGATGTGTGTTGGTGATAATTCATCTCGATGTGTTGTGATGAACATTGAGAATATTTACAGTAGCACAATCAACTATAAACATGTGTTAAATATTTAAAAAATAGCAAAAATAAATATGTGAATGTTCAAGTTTTGATATATTTTACAAAATGACATTTTATATAAATTATGAAAAAATGATAGTCAAAGAATATATGACTATTTTTTAAAACAACTCTAGGGATTAAAAACTTTATTATAGTAATTGGGGATTTATTTTTTTATTTCTATATCTCGATCTATATATTAAATTTCTCTTAATTTTTTTAAAGAAAAATATGGTTTTTTTTTAAATCTTTTTAAAAACTTTCTTAGAAAAAAGTCCATATAGTTAAAAAAATAAAAACAAATGGACATTTACACCCTTGTATAAAAATAAATAACCCTAACCCTAATTCTTCATTTCCTCTCTCCAATTTCTCCAAACCCTAATATTTATTTTCCATTCTCTGTGTCGTCTACATCCGTCTTTCTCTCTCTCAATGTGTCGAACAACCGTCTACATCCTTTGCTTGCGTCTTTCTGGTGCTCAATCTGTGGGCGAACGGTGGTGGACGATTGCGATTCTTGATTTGTGGGTGAACGGCAGTGGATGAATGGGCGGTGGACAATTGCAGTGGACGATCTCTCTCTCTCTCTTAGCCATTCGTCCAGATCTGGTGGCCATGAATGACGACGGAGATCGGCAGTGGCAAACGCCATTGCCAACTGGTTCATCGGTGCAAATTGGATATGTTCATCCTCGAGATCTATTCGTCCTCCAATGGCTATAGTCTAGATCTGTTCGTCCATCGTCGGTTGTTCACCCGGTTCGTCCACTGCCGTTTGTTAGTGTTCATCCCCTGCGTTCGTCCACCGCTCTCTCTCTCTTAGATCTAGAAATTTCTAGATCTGGATTTTTCAGATTTGAAAATTTCAAAATTCGCTCGTTTTCAGTTCTGTGATTTTTTTCCCCATATGATCTTGTGTTATATGGATCTGTGAATATTGATTTGATTTTTTTTTTTTTTTTTTTCCATATGATCTTGTGTTATGTAAATTTTTTATTGATTATTTTTGTATTCACGTTCAATATCTGTGATTGTTGATTTTGTTTTTGGTCTTTGTCAATATTCATATGTTGTATTTTGGTGTGTTTTTTACGTTTTGGTGAAAGTAAATATCGGTGTGTGTTTGTGATTTTTTTTTTTTAAATGAATGTTGCGTTTCGGTGAAAATATATATTCGTGTGAATATTCATATGGTCAGGAATCGAACGGGTTTTCTGATAGATCCAATCTGAGAAATTCTTAACAGTGGTGGAAATCACCATCCTGCCAGCACAGTTGTGATTTTGGTGGAGGTTGGTTTATTGATTTTTGTTTGATTGTTTTGTGTTTGTAAATGTTCATTCATGTTGTGTTTCTGTGAATGTTTATTTCTTGTTGTTTTTGTTGATTTTGTTTTTATTTTACTTGTTAATGTTTTTTTTTTTTTTTTTTGAATGTTCATTGTTTGATTTTTGTGCCCTGCTTGTGATTTTGGTGGAGTTTGGTTCATTAATCGTGATTATTCTTGTTTGATCATTTTGAACATTCTTTGAAAATGTTTATGTCGGTGTTTTGGTAAAAATAAACATCGGTGTATTTGGTAAAATGTTCATATTGGTGTGTTTGGTGAATGTTTACTCCGATTTGTTTCTTTGATTTTTTCAATTTTTTTTTTTTTATTTTTTTGATTTGGGGTGTTTTGGTGAAGGCTCATACTTATTGTATTTTGTTGATTTATTTATTTAAAAAACAATTTACATTCGCAATAGTGAAATTTAAAATGTATTTAATATTTAAAAATAACAGAATGAAAATATGAATGTTCACGTTTTAATTTTTAACAAAATGACATTATATATAAAATAATGAAAAAAAAATGGTAAAAAAATAGAGAATTATTTTCTAAAAATCTCTGAGAATTAAAAATTTTATTATGCTAGTTGGGGGTCTATTTTTTGATTTATGTATCTTTGAATGGCTATATAAAAAATTTTCCATACTATATTATATATGCTGACATTTTTGGAAAAAAAAAATTATACTAGTGATTTAATTCCTTTATTCATTCTTCATTTTCATTCTAATAAAAATCTTTTTATTTTTACTGAAATAAGGAGCCAAAGAAATGAAAATGATTATTTTATCCTGAAAATAAATAAAATGATTTTTCTGATCCAATTGACTTTTTTAGTTATTTTCTCATTCTATTAATCGAAAAATCGTTCTTTTATTGTCCTATAAAATTTTAATGTAAGTGTGCAACCTCTCTTTGGGTTGGGAATAATTAAAATAATTCATTAAATGCATACAAAAATATGTTTACTTTAATAATGTCATCATTCAAAAATTTAAAACTTCATAACAAAACTCACTTAATTTAGCATAAAAAAATGAGATGAACAAAGTAGTTATGTAGTATCAAGATCGGCTCATCAAGACGATAATTTGACATTGATATTCATATTTATGATTTGTAACATTTCAACATTAAATATGATTATACATTTAATTTTTAAAATAGTGTAGTTGATTTGAATTTAGTTTCTAAAATAGTGCATGTGATTTCAATTTCGACTTTCAAATTTCAACATATTGTAGTTGATTTCAAATTTATTTTTAAAATAGTGCATCTAATTTCAACTTTGCCTTTTAACATAGTGTAGTTGATATCAACTTTGAATTTTTCGACCTCACTTTGATCACCTTTGATAATATCAACTTTGAATTTTTCGACCTCACTTTGATCACCTTTGATAATTGGATTTTGTTGGGGAAAAATCACATAATCGCATAAATATAAATTAAATAATAAATTTAATCTCTTCAACTAACTGAAAACAACAAAAATTAAACAAATAAAATAAATCATAAACTAGAGAGAAAAATATGTACATGACAGATCGAGACGCGTAAACAGTGTTCTAAGAGGTCTAAGAAGAGCTATGCCCTTTTATGCAGTGTTGAATTATGAGTCATTTCCAAGATACAACGATTCAGGGACTCAAGGGGTTTATTAAACCGATCGCAAACTCTAGCTCCCATAAATCATTAAGAAATAACATATGTAAAATATAACAAAATGCCATTATTATGATAACTCACTTATAAAGAAAGTTGGCTGTTAAAATGACAAACCAAGTTATATTTTTCACCGTTAGATCAAATTAACCGTATATCTTTTGAGAATTAGAGTTAAGGTAAATTGAACCTTTCGTTCATTCCCTCTGTCTCCTAGCCTATATTCTCTTTCTCTCTCTTAGCTTCTATTCTTTCCCTCTCCTTCTCTCAACTTCTCTTCTTTTCGTAGGCCACCTACCACTACTATCGAACTCCCTCTCTCTCTACATACGCACCAACACCACCATTCCACACCACTGAACAATCCCTCATTTCTCTATCTGTTTATCAATGCACAAAGCTACCACCTAACACCGTTGTCACACACTACCACCATCGTTGTCCACACTCTCTTTTCTCATCACAGGCATGATTTTTCATATCCCAGTTCCAAGTAGCCTGACCACTCCCACACGACAAATTGAACCATCACACATTTGATACGTACCTGTAATTTTTTTTTCCTATATCACAGCTATTGGATTTTATCAAACTCAATTTATAATTATTCAATTGGAAATATGAGAAAAGTGTTGACGATAATTTAAAAGTTATATCATGATTTCGTATTCATTTATTGTAAGGTCCAAGTCAAATTTTCTTGAGATACTTTTTATATTTAGAATTTTATTTACCAAATGATAGTGTTGCATTGTCATTCAAAGAAATTTAGAAAGCCCCTATTGTGATTTGTGAAGATAGCATCGTGAATCTATTATAATGTGAATTATTTTTATTTTTGTAGGTCGATGAAGAAATGAAAAAGAAATATTGTTAATGTTGTATATTTTTATTTAATTCAATTTGTTTTGGTATAAAGAATGGGATGAGATATGCCTTTATATTTTTTTGAGCCAATTGAATAAATTCAATTACGTTGTTGGAATAAGTGGTTTATTACAAGTATATTTGATTGTAACTTCTTTTTTAATCTTCTTTTAATTTCTTTCTAAATTTCATGTTATATTTTGGTGCATAAGTGGAATTTAGAAGTGTTTAAAGTTATATAATTTTAAAAATAATGAAATGAAAATAATTATTTAAAAATTAAAAATTATAGTTTTTGATATTTTGTTGTTGACTATTAAATTTACCCAATTAGTATTTCTTGAATGTGTTTAATTAGAGTGTCACCTCGATTTTATAACTCATAACAATTTTGTTGTATTTAAAATAATGTCTCCAGGTACGGGTACAATCTAGTTTTATATATATCAACTTAGTATCATACTTTTTTCTATATCTCTCTAAATTCTTTTTCATCCTCTCACACCAGTGTATAGTTTATAGATTATGTAACTCATAGAGTAATATTAAATATTCATTATTTTATAATTAATAAAATGACTAATTGTACACATAAATATTATAATAATAAAATCGTACATATATATTTATAATGAATTCACAAAGACATTTTTAATAATTTTATAACTTAATCAAAATAATAATGTCTAATAAAAATCTAACTAGTACACATAATTACATTCATTATAAATATATATTAATAACAATTCTATTAAATAAACATTATATAATTTATATATAATATAATAAACAAAATATTTAATTTTAAATTATTTATCTAACAAATGTTTGGCCGGTAGATTCAGGTTGGCAATATTCTTGTCGGCGACGCTTAGGACTGCAAACCTTATATGGCTACCCGGGTTCTAACCAGTGATACTTTGGTCGGTATATTCATCTCGGTACCTGTTCAGCGGTCTAGGCTGGTTGTCCATTTTCGTTAACATATCGACCCATGGACTTCTTCACAAAAGCTAAAAAGCCCAAGCCCAAGGTTCTAATCCCTTCACGTGCCCTTTTTCCCGACCACGTGCCGTGTTAAGGTTGTTAACTGAGCTTAAATTGCCTAATCTCTAAAATGCTAATCAACCGTTCCCCCTATAAAACAAAGGTAAACAGTGACATAAAACTATTACTTTTTAGTATATTCAAAGCGTATTTCATACCTTCTCCCATCGAGCTCTTATTATAACGTTGGAAAGGCTTCGCCGGGCACAACCTAGTGGATCCTGTGCAAGTACATGCTCGAAGTTTAGGTCGGATAAGGTGCAAAACTATTTTGAGCATGTAGCATTTCAAGAATTATTGATAAAAAAAGGACTAGATTTAGGACATGTCATTTCCAATTCCGCTACAACGATCCATGTAATCTTTGATCAGACCCAATGAAGGTGCTAACCAATTTTCGACAACAGAAGTTTGGTATCGTCTGTGGGAACAGAACGGAAAGCTTTCCACTGATCATCACTCTTTGGTCGACTAAGACCGAATGATCACAAGGTTTGGTGATAGGTGTAATTTGTCTATATATTCCCAAGTCCGTTTTGGAAGTTTTTGAGTATTATTATAGCGTTTTAATATGTTTTAATACATTTTTATTTGTTTTGTCATAAATCAGGTGTTTGGGACGAAAAGGAACGAAAACGGTTAATAATCGAGTAAATTGGCAGAACGTTGGTGGAAGAACGGTGGAAAAACGAGCAAAAAGATAAAAGTTCAGAACCTGTAGCCCACCGCTGCAACTGTCAAAATGTAGAGAGTTGCTAAACATTCTGATCGTTCATCGTTGCAGCGGTGAACCTTATTGTTGCAGCAGTCAATCAAACAGAAGCCTAATGACTTCCCCACCGCTGTAGCGGTGATCCCACCACTGTAGCGGTCAGTTGCCAGACAATTTAGATATTTTAGGATATTTTGTTGATATTTTTGGATCTTTTTATATCCTCTCTTGAGACCAACACACAAAACACGTTTTTTGGGAGGTCTTGAGAGCTCCAAGGCCATTCAACTAAGAGAAGATCACAATTCCAAGAAGGAGGAAACGATTTCAGAGCTATTTTAGTGTTGGTTCTTCAGATAATGGCTAGTGTCCTTGTTTTTCTCTTTTATTCTTAGTTTGGTTGGTTATTTTATATATGTTTAGCTTTTATTTTGTTATATATGTGGTTATGGCCATAAAAAACTAAACATATATTGTCTAGGGAGTGATTCGTTTATAAAAATGTTGTTTGGTTGAATTGATATTTCGTTATTGGTTGTTTATCTTTATCCAATTGCGTTTACCATTTTATTATAATCTTGATATGTTTGTTATAGTATTAGGGTTGATTTTGAGAATACGGGGTTTGACACTTGGGAGAGGTAACCCCAGATTTAGACTAGGGTTTAAACTCAACGTGACGATCTAATAACCTGGGAGGGCGTTAGAAAGTATGCAATCCGTGAGGTTGGTGCGAGACTCATGTGACCAAGCGTTGTATAGACGCTCGAGAGGGACTTCGACGTTGATGCGAAATAACATATTCATTCACTTTACACTCGGGAGAGGTAGTGAGAGAGATTTCGATACCTAGATTGTCAGATAATATGAATGCCGTTAATGTAAACTAGATTAAATTGAACGCGTTTAAATGAACGAAGTTAATCCCTAGACAATTTACTCCCTTAAACGTCAATATTAGTATATTAGGTTAATTAGTTTAGTATATTATTTTACTAACAAAAATATAAATTGAGGCGCCTAGATAAAGTTAGGTTATGACAATCCCGGTACTTAGCGATGATCTAATCAAATCCCTATGGATACAACAACCCTTACTCTTCCCATTATACTAAAACTTGACCCGTACACTTGCGGTGAAAGTAGCGATGTAATATTCCGCTACCAAGTTTTTGGCGTTGTTGCCAGAGATTGGTTTTTACATTGTTGTTGATATTGTGAGTAAGTAACTTGATTTTAATTTAGGCATTTGTTTTGTTTATAATTTTTCTTTTCAGTTTGTTTTGTTTTTCGAGGTACTTAGAGATGGCGCATCAACAAGTCCTCTTAAATTTTTCTCAGCGGGATTCTGAGCTATTTTATTATGCTTGGGATCAATATAAGGAGTTGCTCATCCAGTTCCCAAACCATCATTTCCTGAGGGAGTATCAACTACTGAACTTCCTCAATGGGTTACAAATTACAACAAGAAATTGGGTTGAAGGAGGAAACGGTACTACCTCTTTCGACCAACTAATCGCGGACAAAGCCTATTGGGTATTGGAAGACATGGCAGAGCTTGATTTTTAAAGTTGGAATTATTCAACAAGCTACCAAAGCTTGGGGGATAGTTCCACTATTTCGGCTCCGTGGATTGACATCCCAGATCAACAAGAGGAGTCTTCCCTCACCGTAGAAGAAATGTTCGCTGAATTTATGGGAGAAACTCAAGCTTTCTGGAGGGAAACAAATGACCGACTCAACGAGCATGAGGATCGTCTTAACAATATTGAGACGACTTGAGCTAAAATTGATGCGACCGTAATGTCTCTTTAGATGCAAATCGGTCAGCTTATCTGCTTAATTGAGGCCGAGTCAAAAATGGTGGCACTGAGAGACACAAACGCCACATGCATTAAAATCCACTGTGAGGAATCGAATGCAAGTGGGAGGACATTGGGTTTGATTGTTGATGAAGATCTTAATGAGGAGGAGACCCAGCCCGTAGGACTACAGTTGGCAAGGGATTTCAATGCAAAAAACTCTCTAGGTCCTTTGCAATTCTCAACTCATGGTCAACCAGGTGAATGTGGATTATCTAGCCAAAGACCCAAGCATGATGGCGTATCTGGAGAGGGTGAGAACACTGATAAACTAGTTTAAAAAGATTCAAGTGACTCAAATTCCTTAAGAAGAAAATAGACATGCAGATGCCCTAACAAACTTGGCCTCGACCGTGTAATATACCCTGAAGAAAACTTTACCCGTGGAATACCTATATGTTCTAAGTACGGTGAGCTCGGACAAAGTTGTGACCATTTGGGAACTCACTGATGGGTAGGCCTAGCTTAATCCGATTGAGTTGTATCTCAAAAAGTGTACTATTCCTAGTGACCAAGTCGAGGCCAGAAGAATGAGATATCGAGCAGTAAGGTATACCATCCTCGACGGAATATTGTACCAAAAATCCTTCTAAGACCCTTACTCCAAATGCCTCTGCCCAGAAGAAGCTGAGTATGTGATGAGAGAAGTACATGAAGGAGCGTGCGATAATCATATAGGGGGCAGGTCTCTGGCCTAGAAGATGCTCCTACATGGGTATTGATGAGTGTAAAAATGGTCACTCCAATGCAACTAATTGAAGACCGCCATGTGTCCATAATTCTCCATAAAAATCAAGACTATCTAAAGATTAAGTATTGAAATTATGCCAGACAGAGGAATATCTCCACTTGTTCTAGTCGCCCCAAAGGCTTCAACACTTTTCAGGAAGAGCCAAAAATTCATCACCGGGATGGGAAACCCTTTCTCATCCCGGTAACCTCCACCAAAACATTATTCATCCCGTAAATCACCACCTCATAGATCTTCGAGCAATGCCCCCTTTCTTGCTAGCGGCTATCCGAGAAGAGAAGAGCAGAAAGCTCCGTATAACTCCCCCTTCCTGTCTCCGATTACCCGGGAATGGTAGGAATCAGACTTCTCATCTCCGTTACAGCAGATTGGTGTCTCTATTAGTTTATGAGCTAGTTTAATTTCCCATCCACAAATATCTCCTAAATATCTGCAAATGACCATAAATATCCTCAAATATCTATGAATATCTCTATGGTTCACTTCCCTAACTAAAAAATATCACCAAGTATCCCCCAATATGGTGAATATAAGAGCCCCTTGGCATCCCCCATTGTCTACATGCCAAGTTGAAACTTTGATGCGATTTTGAGGAGACACTAATTTATACTCAAGCCCATAATCTAATTCACTCTTTGCCTATAAATAGGAGGACATACAATTGCCCAAAGGTAGAACCTCCCATTCTCGACCTAGAAGGCTTTGGGCTCCTATCAATAAGGGCCTCTTCCTTCTCGGTGAGGGACTTCTCCATTGATAAGAAGCTCCACAAATTGAAGATATTTATTTTAAATCTCTCCAACTTATCCAAGGCTGATCAGACCATATCTTTGGAGTCAACCAAAATTTGACATTAACAGTTTGACGTTGTTTGTGGGAAGCGCTACTGAAAGCCTTCATCTAATCATCTGTTCCCATCTCGGCTAGAGGTTAGATGATTACAAGGTCTGATAAGTATTTGTGACCAAGAGACCCTAATAGCACGGTGGATAGCGACCCAACTAGAGAAATGTTAAGAATCCCCAGGCTGGATGTAAGGACTATCGTCCCCATCCCGGCAGAAGAAGATAATGCACCTCCCGTCAACTAAGTAAGTATGTTGGCTCCACCTACAGGAGCCCATGTTGGACCAACTGCCAAAGTTGCAGATGTAGTATGGCTTGATAACTTTGATCATCAGTTATTTCAGTTTCAAACCTGTCTCGACACCATTCGATCTCGCTTGTCACCGGGCCCAGATCAGAAGGGACCGATTCTCCGGAATATAAGCGGAGAGGAACGCCACCTGCCACTGGCTCTTGATCTGAGGGGATCGATTCTCTGGTATGCAGGGGATGAGGATCATCATAAAAAATCGGATCGTGTCATCTACTCCGAATGACACTTCTCGAGGGAATAACCTCGTCTGCGCAATCGACCAGTTAGATAATAGAATCTGGCCCTACCAACCATTTCTGATTTTGCATCTTTTTCTTCACGGGCTTGCCGGACAGAAGGTCATCGTGATCACCAACTAGAAAGAACTCCTGGCCACATAACTCATGCTGATTGCAGAGTTCGCCGTGCTTGGGAGATTGACTTCCATTTCTTTCTTTCAAAATGGCAGGGATCAAGAGTGGCTACCAGTTATGTGGAAACACTGCCCAAGGGAGAAGCAACATTAGAAAAGCGTGTTGCCGAGATAGAGGCAACACTTATACAAATATAGAGCCCTGGGAGGGCTGCTAGACTCCATTCAGGTATAAGGTATGCTTTCATTGACGATATAGTATTTGAGGTGGTCTTTTACAGATTTCCTAGCCCACAAATAACCCTCTACGACGGAACAACCGACCCTGTTGATAGCCTCTCTATTTTTGTTGTGTTAATGGACATGCATACGACCTCTATAGCGGTAAGGTGTAAGTCATTCCCTCTCAGTCTTACCAGAATGTCTAGTACCTGGTTTCGAGAATTGGCTCCAATATTGCTCTCATTGTTTACCCAATTGAACAGCTCTTTTTGGCCCTGTTCGCCTGTTCCCAAAGAAGGCCCAAAACAACAACTCACTTTCTCGCCCTCCAGCTGGAAGTAACAGAAACCTTGGGTGATTTCGTCACCCGATTCCATAGGGAAAGTTTGAGCTATGGTGGCATTCCGGACGTTGTGGCTCTAAATGCATTAATTGATGGGTTGAGACATCGAAGACTATCTTATGACTAGTGCTTCCGACCCTTACCGAACCTAGCTGCTGGTTTGGCTCGGGATACCGGCTTTTATGAAGCCGACCTCAGAGATGCCATGAAACGAGAACAAGAAGGGGCTCAGAAGCAAAAGGGCCGAGCAGAAGAAGGATTAATCTGGGCACAAGGGTTGTGAAAGTTATAGGCAGAGGGACGGTTATGACATCTTCCACCCCCAGGGAATCATCTAGGGCTAACACATCTCACTGCATCCATAGCGACGATTTTTGCTGAAAATTCAGGGAGAGGGTTCTTTCTGCTAGCTCCTCTCCCTAAAAGAAGACCTATGTGGAAATCTATTTCTAAATATTATAAGTTCCACTGTGACCATGGTCACTCAACGGATGAATACTTCCAGCTCCGAGAAGAGATCGAGGCCCTCATAAAAAAAGGATACCCAGGTCATTACATCCACAAAGAGAATACAAGCTCTGAAGAAAGTAGCCATCGGGACGAGCATGAGGGTCAGTTGAGAAGGAAAAACCGTGGCTGACCACCATTGAGAAGAGAAACTGAAGAATTTGATGATGAGATACGTATAGATGGTGAAATAAATATATTAGATGGCGGCCTCGGCCTCGGAGGGAAGACCACCTCTTCCCGGAAGAGGCACGAGGGTAAAGCAAAGAGAAAAGACAACGAGGATGTGTACGAGGTGAGCATAATTGATGCTTCCTCACATACCGTCATCCCCTTCAGTGAAGCTGACCTTTGAGGGGTTTATACATCTCATGATGATGTCTTGATAGTTTCTATCCTAATCAACCATGACAAAGTGGGGCGAATTCTAATCGACGGAGGAAGATCTGTAGATATCGTTTTCAAATATACTTTTGACAAAATAAACATGAGTTCAAGCTCCGTAAGACCCACTACTTCCCCCTTTGTCGATTTTGGCGGGGAGGTGGTCAATTCCATGGGTTGGGCCTTATTTCCTTTTACTATTGGTGCTGTGCCCACCTCAGCCATGGTTTGGGTCAAATTTATCATCGTGGATCGATCTTCTCCTTACAATGTAATAATCGGGCGACCTACCTTGGTGGTGTTAAAAGCCGTATCCTCCTCCTACCATCAATCTATAAAGTTCCCTACAGAAAGGGAGATGGGGGAGATGAGGGAAGACCAAGAATTTTCTAGGTCTTATTCCATAAGGGCACTCGAGAAAAAGAAATGGCAATTAGCAGCCGGGACTAGGAACAACAAGGTTGAACTCATGGCCCTATCTGATCCCGGAACTGTGCCTATCGATGATCCCCAAGATGAGGAACCATGTCCATAGCCTTATAAAGACCTGATAGAGGTACCTATTTACCCTACGATTGGGGAGAGAACCATCCGAATTGGTGCCAAACTCAACATGGCACAACAAGAAGAGTTAACCAACCTCTTTAGAAGAAATTATGATGTGTTTGCTTGGTCCCACAATGAACTTCCCAGGATTAATCCAAGTATCTCCATGCATTGTCTCCATGCTAATCCTTACAATCCTCCTGTAAGGCAAAAAAGAAAAAAATTCTACTCGGATCGTCAAAAGCTCATTGAATAAGAAATGGATAAGTTAGTGAAATCTGCCGTAGTGGAAGAGGTAGAATTCTCCAATTGGATCTTCAATGTTGTCCTCGCACCCATGGTCGAGAATAAATGGAATCTATGCGTGGACTTTAAAGACCTCAATAAGGCGTGCCCCAAAGATTTCTTCCCTTTACCGAGAATAGACTTGGTTGTAGATGCTACGGAGGGGCACAAACTCTTGAGTTTCCTAGATGCTTACGCCGGATACAACCAAATTCTCATGTTTCCTCTGGACAAGGGAAATACCTTGTTCATCATGGATAGGGGCACCTACTGTTATAAGGTTATGCCCTTTGACTTTCGCAACGCTGGGGCTACCTACCAAATGCTCGTCAACAAGATGTTCAAGAAAGAGATTGGCTCAACGATGAAAGTTTAAATTGATGATATGCTCGTAAAGAGTGATAAAGCACGTGATCACATCAGCCATCTCCAAAATTGTTTTGACAAGCTCTAAACTCATCGCATGAAACTGAACCCCACCAAGTGTATCTTCGGGGTTTCATCAAGAAAGTTTTTAGGCTACATAGTGTCCTAGAGAGGTATTGATGCCAATCCAGATCAACTTAGCTTCATTCTTGAAATGATCTCTCCATGGACGAAGAATGAAGTTCAAATGCTTATGGGGAGGCTAGTCGCCTTGAACCGCTTCATTTCATGATCTTCGAAAAAATGCCTTCCATTCTTTAAGGTTTTGAAAGGTAGTAAGACATTTGAGTGGACAATGGAGTGTGAGGCTGCCTTTCAAGGGGTTAAAACATACATTTCCTCGACGCCACTATTGAATCCCCCAAGAACGGAGAAAAAATGTTCATGTACATTGCTGCCTCAAATACTGCAGTCAGCGCGGCGCTGATCCGAGAAGAGGATGGATACAAATGCTCGTATACTATGCGAGTCGAGTGTTGACTGATGCCAAGACAAGATATCAATGATTTGAGAAGTTGGCTTATGCCCTTCTTATCGCATCAATAAAATTGAGGTAATATATCCAAGCCCACGTGATCATCATACTCACTGATCAACCCTTATGAAATTTTCTTCACTCACTCGATGTCTCTGGTAGGGTTATGAAGTACAACCTTGAGCTTGACCAATTCTACATTGAGTATCGGCCTAGGACGACCATTAAAAAGTAGGTCCTAGCCGACTTTATTGCTGAGATGACTTTTCTAGAAGAGCCCATCCTG
Source organism: Eucommia ulmoides (assembly GCA_016647705.1). NCBI lineage: Eukaryota > Viridiplantae > Streptophyta > Magnoliopsida > Garryales > Eucommiaceae > Eucommia > Eucommia ulmoides. The sequence continues at coordinate 4,736,396 of CM028329.1, forward strand.
AATGACCATGACCATGCCCTGCAAGAGGCCCATCTCGACCAGGCAAAAGCGCCGGTCTCGGAAAGGGCAGCTTCCCATCCCGAAGAAAATGCTATATCGGTCCCAACAAATAGCAACTGTTTACAGATGGTTCTTCCAACATGAGAGAATGTGAGGCCGAAATGGTCCTGGTAGCCCCAGATTGAGAAAAAATTGAATATGCACTCCGATTGGGATTTAGAGCCACCAACAATGAAGTAGAATATGAAGGTCTTTGGTGGCCGCAATTACGCGTCGCCACTGTCACCATAAGTGTATGGGTCAAGTTTTAGTATAGATTGGGAGATTCAGGGTTATCGTGTCCACAGGGATTGGTTGTGATTATTATCGATTACCGCGATTATTATAACCTAATTTTATCTAGGCGAAAATAAATGGAATAAAATTAAGGGAAAAGTACAATTGAGACCCTCTAACTATTGACACATTTCTAAGGGGTCCCTCTAAGTTTAATCATTTCATTTTAAACCTTCTATGTATCATAACGTTTCAAAATGGTCCATCCGTTAGAGATTCCATTAAAACTAACAAAATTTCAGGGGCAAAATGGTCTTTTCACGTTTTTAAAATTTTTTAATAATTTTTTTTAATTTTAATTTTAATTTTTATCTCTCTCTCTTCCTCCCCTTCCTTTCTCTCTCTCTCTCTCTCTCTCTCACACCACTTCCCTCTCCATCCTTCCCTCTCCCCGCCACCTCCCTTTTCCTCTCCTTCCCCTCTCTCTCTCCCACCCCACCCCACCCCACCCCCCTGAAATAGGGGGAGCAACCACCCCCTGTTACGGGGATGGTTCCACCCCCTACAACAGGGGGTAAAAAATCACCCCCTGTTGCAGGGGGTGGGGTGGGAGGGAGAGAGGGAAAGGGGAAAAAGAGAGAGAGAGAGAGGGAGAGAGAGAAGGAGGTGGCAGAGAGAGGGAAGAAGAGAGAGGGAGGTGGCGGGAGAGAGAGATAGAGGAAGGGGAGGAAGAGAGAGAGAGATAAAAAAAATTAATTAAAAATGATTAAAAAATTTAAAAAACGTGAAAAGACCATTTTGCCCTTAAATTTCATCAGTTTTAACTGATTTTCTAACAGAAGGACGAATTTGAAACGTTATGATACGTAGAGGGTTTGAAATGAAACGTTTAAACTTAGAGGGACCACTTAGAAATATGTCAATAGTTAGAGGGTCTAAATTGTACTTTTCCCTAAAATTAAATACTAATACTAATTTAATTAAACTAAGTAAGTTAAATATACTAATATTATATTGAGATAGTTTTGAGAGAATAGATTGTGTAGGGATTAGTTTCGTTTACGAATACGTGTTCGTTCTCGTTTTAGTTTATGGCAATGACGTTCGACTTATTCGACAATTTCAGTTCGTAAACTCCCCCGCCACCTCTTCCGAGTGTAAGATGAGAGAATACGTGACTTCGCGTCAACAAAAAAGTCCCCCTTAATGCCTTAATGACCCTAGGTCACGTGAGTCTTACCCCAACGTCATCGATTGCACACAATCCAACTCCCTCCCGGGTTATTGGATCGTCGCGTTGTGTATAACCTAGTCCGAATTCTGGGATATCTCTCTCGAGTGTCAAATCCCATATTCTCTATATATCATTCTAAGCATATAAATCATACAAGAACGATAAACACAATCAAATTAACAAAGAACATCCGCTAACGAAACACAAACTCATTCAAATAACATATTCGTAAATTTATTAATAATGTTTAGCCCATAGCCATAACCATATAAACAATATAGAATGGACTAAACATGCCCAACAACTACCGAAATGAAGAAAATAAAGAAAAGAAATGAACGACTTAGCCGATATCCGATGATTTGGTGCTAAAACCATTGAACGATTACTTTCTCTTTCATCTTCTTCCTCGGGTTGAGAGCTCTCCCTAAACAATCTCTCAAACTCACCCTAAAATATAGTTTAAGGCCTTAGGGGGTGATTCCATCTTAAGAGAGGAGGAGATGAAGGGTTTAAATAAAGAAAATATCTAAAAAAATACCTAATCTGGTACAGAGCTAACCGCCGTGGCGGTGGGATTCACCGCTGCGACGGTGAAGTATGTCGGTTAAGTGATCGCTTAGGTGGTGAAGAAAGTGGTGGATTCAGGGACTATCCTGCAGTTCATCGCTGCGGCGATGGATGTCCAGCAAGAATTGGCCTTCTCTATATTTTCACTGCTGTGGTGGAGTTCTGACATCGCGGCGGTGGGCTTCTTTTCAGAATCTTGCCTCCGCACTTATTTTTCCACTTTTCTTCAACCGTTCTTGCTTCGATCTGATCGTTTATGCTCCGTTTTCTTACATTATCACCCCATATATCTGATTTATACAAAAAGAATAAAAACTAATTAAAACATAATAAATATTATAAAAATGCTCAAAAACTAACTTAGTTTGGTTTGGAAATAGATAGGTGGATCACACCGATCAGTTTTCTCGCCGGACACAGATTGGCAAGAGAATTCAACGCCAAGAACCTTCAAGTCTTTCGTGATTTGTAGTTGGTTGTAAACCAAGTAAATGGTAAATATGCAGCCAAAGATCCGAGTATGACCACATACCTCAGGAGAGCAAAGGTGCTTATGGAAAATTCAAAAAAATCCAAGTACACCAAATACCCCAAGAGGAGAATCGGCACACTGATACCTTAGCCAACTTGGCTTCCGCCTTTGGAATTCACCCCAAAGCGGAGCGTTCCCGTTGAATATTTGGAGGAGCCAAGCATGGCAGTTTCTGTTCAAGCGACCACTGTGTGTGCTCTCTCCGTTTCACTAACTTGGATGGATCCGATAAAAGAATACCTCTTAAATGGAACATTCTCCTTTGACCGAGCAGAGGCTAGGCGAATGTGGTATAGGGCATTAAGGTACACCATCATTGATGGGTTACTTTAGCGACGCTCCTTCTCGGGCTCATACTCCCGTTGCCTGAGACCGGAAGAGTCTAATTATGTGATAAGCGAAATCCACGAAGGGATGTGTGGCAACCACAAAGGAGGAAGGTCCATGGTTCACAAGCTTATTAGACATGGATACTTTTGGCTGGACATGTGCAAGGACTGAATGAATTCATCAGAAAATGTGATAAATCTCAAAGGTTTGCCTTTCATCCCCAGCTACCTTCAACTGTTCTTGTCCCCATGACGAGTCTTTGTCTCTTTTCCTAGTAAGGCATTGATCTTCTCAGACCATTTCCTTAAGGGACTGGGTATAGAAGATTCCTCGTTGTCACAATTGACTATTTCACGAAATGGGTAGAAGTTAAACCACTTGCGCGGATCACCAAGGAAAGAATAAGAGATTTTGTATAGGAAAGTATTGTGTGCCGCTTCAAAATACCCAAGGTCATCGTCTCCGACAATGGGAAATAATTCGACAATGATTTTTTCACGCAATTCTGCGTCGGGTTGGGGATTCAGACCCACTTCGCATTTCCAGGGCCCAGGCGAATGGACAAATGGAAGTTACCAACCGCACAATTCTCCATGGAGTCAAGACCAGATGAGACAAATCAAAAGGAAGATGGGTTGAAAACATGCGCTTTGTTCTCTGGGCATACTATACTACTACAAGGACCCCCATAGGGAAAAACTCTTTTCGTAATGACTTTTGGGTCAGAGGTAGTGATCCCTGTCGAGATTAGCATGCCCTTTTCTCAGACAATAATGATCTTCAGCCCGGATGAAAATGATGTCTCCTTGACCCTTAATCTTGATATTCTTGAAGAAAAAATGGAACTTGCCCGAGTTGGACAAGCAGATTACCAACAAATAGTGGCCAAGTATTACAATAAAAGGGTCCGACCTAGGTTATTTGACTTTGGAGACCTCGTTCTCCGAAAAGTAACCCTGGCTACCAAGGATTCAATCGCAGACAAGCTTGCCCCATCCTGGGAAGGCTATATCATGTTACTCGTATCACCGTATTGGTACTTATGAATTAGAAATAAAAAAGGGTGTCCCCTAAAGGCACCCTTCGAATGCAGAGCATCTAAAATGCTACTACCCCAGAGATGAAGCTCCGATTGACTTGTAAAGTTTTTTGCTTTTTGAAGTTTGTAAAGTAACTGCGAATGAATGGAAGAAATGTTTTGTTCAACCAATTTTATATCCTCAAAATTTTGTTGGTGGTAGAGAAGTGCATCCCCCATCCCATCTCGGATGGGGATGTGTAGCCCTTCCCACGAATATCTAAATTGTATACATATTGGGATGAGTAGCCATCCATCTCTTCTCGAATGAAAATGTGTTTCCTGTGGCTCCTTGTTAAACATAAATGGTATCTCGACGCTCAACGTCAGGGGTAATCTTCATAAAGAAATCTATCCTGGTTCTCTGTGTCAAGAGTGTAACCAGACCCTCTCCACAGGTCGGTGGTGTTGGCCCTGGGACTGATAGCTATCATCTTTTGATGACATCGCACCGATTGGGTCTGAGGACCTACAGGTAAGCATTTCACTCCTAATAGTGGAGCTAATCTCAGGTGACACAAAGGGAAGATTCTCTTGGAAGGACAATTTGGGATAACCTGAAAAGGCTCAGGGATGAGCCCCACTAAAGAGAACCCACATGTGACAGGCCCCAAAGGACTGACTTGAGGTCACCCCCTAGAGACTGCGAGGGCCAGATTTCGTACAGGTACTACCCTTTGGATTTTAACCTACCACCCAAGCTTTGCTCAGATGCTAGGCTAGAGGGCAGGTATGTTATGGATATGGTGAGACAACATGAAATAATTCCTTTCCCGAGAAGGAGAAACAAGATCCCTTCTTGGCATTTAAGTTTGAAAAGAGGAGCGTGACTTCTTCTTGGTCGGAAACATGATCCCTTCTTTCATTTAAGTCCGAAAAGAGGGGCGTGACTTCTTCTCGGTTATTTTTTCGCGAAGAGGCATGGAATTGAAGGAAAGAGACCTGAATTTTTTCAAGCAAAAATTGAATTTTCAAGCAAAATTATACAAGTATTGTGGATTGTCCATCCAGAGCATAACAGTGTCGAGATCAGGAAAGAAAGTGAAAATGACGTCCAATTGGCTAAGGCAAAGGGCAAAGGGCAAAGGGCAAAAGATAAGTATTATAGCTAAAAATGCCCAAGTCTTCAAAAATAGTCGAGAAGGGTACATAATGGTTAAGAAAAGTTCAGTAATGTCCAAGTCTTTAAAAATGACCAAGCAGGGGCTCAGGTCCATCTCTAAGATGAGTTCTAGCAATTTCCTAAGCAAGAACCCAACTTTATGTTATGTTAATCTATTGAACTCAGACATCTCCCTATCTCGGTGTTTCCGAGATAAGGGCACAAACAAAGCTCCGTCGTCGGGAAAATGAACCGTTCCTACTCCAAAGTTTACAACTCTGCAAGGATAGACAAAGGAAAAAACTCAAAGGCATACATTCACAAATTCGAAAGCAATAAAGAAGATCATGCAAAAAGTTACAAGTGTTCAAAATCTTCCAGGAAAAAATAGGAAGGAAATATCCATTGATTCGTTCAACATTCATTACAAATCTAAGGCCCCAAAACCCATCACCAAAGGGACCTTTTTACAAAGGGGTTGGGTGCCAAAAAGAAGTTACAAAAAAGAAAAAAAAAGACAAGTTTAAATTTTTGATTGATCCAGGACTGGGGGTTGGGATTGAAGTTTTCTACTAGCCAATGGGGGACGGTTTGGCTTCACCTTCACCAGTGGGAGGTTCATCCTGCTCGGCCTCAATGTTCCCTGGAACGGTATTTATTTCGCCCAGGCCGACATTCAGTTCCCCCATTTTAGTTTCAACATTTCCTTAGTCGGCTCCAATGTCCCCTATCTCGGCATTGATCTCTGCCATCACAGCATCTACCCTTCTTTGTTTAGCTTCAAAATTTCCTATCTTAGGGCCGACATCTAATTTAACGTCAGAGTAGTCCATGCTAATGTCGTCCACTAGGAGGTTGGGGTGTAGGCAACGTAGGTTACAGATTGTGTACCTATAATCGTCTTCTACCATCTCGGCAGCAAGCAATGTTTTCATACCAATAAAGGCTGGAGACTCCATCCATTTGTTGATTGCACCCTTTTTGGCCTTAACAATGGCATCACCGTGTTCATTCTTCATCTCTTCCATACTTTCTAGGACGACGGCGAGATCAACCTCAAGCTTGCCGGAATGGGATTCGAGGGCATTCTTCTCCTCAACCAGCCTTGCCTTTTCCTCAATCAATTTTTTCATGTTTTCCCTGGCATCGTTCTCATTCACCATCAGTTGTTTGCTCATCTCGTGCCACCTTTTTGCCATGGCCATATGTTATCTGCGCTCTTTGCCAAGTTTTTGTTCTCTCTCAAAGGCAGCATGGAGGCTTCTAGTCAGAGAGGAGATCCTAGACAACACCTACACAGCATAAAAAGAAAAACACGTTATATTGCTGCCCAAGAACAAATTGCAATGAAAAATTCAAGTAAATCTCAATATAAGCCTTACCAGCAGCGCATCCCTCTGCAATGTGGAAACGGCCTTCGCATGTGTCTTAGCATTTATTTTTTCTTGATCTCTAGGGAGGATAACATTGCTGAAGTAAGAAGATAGCACCTGTGGGTTGTTCAGGGTTCCTTTGCTCAGAAGGAGACTTGCGTCTGGGGACAGGAGGGACGTAGAAATAAAAGTTTTGCTTGGTTAGAGGGCTCCAAAAGCCCACTCAGCCCTGGCCTTCTTTTCTTTTTCAGCCCCTGACCTTCCTGTTTTATTCTTTCCTATCTCTTGGCTCGCCCTAACACTGCCCAACCAGAAAGGTCGTGGGGGCTTATTCAGATTGTGGCGAAATTTCCTTCCCGGTCGCAGCTTCGACCACCCGCCGTTGCTACTTCCTTTTGGTTATTCTCTTCGGCACGTTCTCCAACCTAGCAGGGGCCTCACTAACAGTGCTCATTTTGGCAATATTTTCTCCTTCCTCAATAGTTCCTCCATGGGAGACCTCCGCCTGAGGATGGAAGGCTTGTCTTTTCTCGGCCACGGCCTTTATAGCCCTTTCCTTTAATAGCCTCGTTAGTGCCAGCTTGTCCATCTCTTTTAAGAAAGTAGAAAGAGCTAAATAAACAAAGAACATAGAAAATAATAGAAAATTCAAAATGTAGCAACTTTTGAGGAGGGGGATCCTTACCGTTCTTGGCATTCTCTTCAATATTTGGTACCGATAGACCTGGAGCATGATAGAAGTCGCGACAGTACAACGTCGACTCTAACAACTCGTTGACGTTCTTGTACTCTGTCTCCCATACGATTTTATTCTACTGTTTGATAGAAGCACTGGGTCGAACTTTCTTTCTACTAACTTTCTCTGGGACAGTTCAAGGAGGCAAAACAAATGAAAAGATAACAACAATCAAAATATAAAAAAAAGTGCACAATTAGCGAACCACTCACAAATGAAAACATTCTCACCTACAACACCATATTCCCTGGGAATGGGGTTGATTTCTTCCTCATTGGGACCAAATTCCCATCCTGTTTCTCCCAAGAAAAAATATTGGGGCTTCTAGTTATTCATCGACTTCTCCAGGCCTAAGAGAAACTATCTCCGAGACGCTACATAACACTACCACTTCCCAAAGGGCATGGATTTTGGAACAGTAGACCGCCGTGCAAATGTTCCACGTACACCGTAATAAAACCTTCGGGCGGGGCGCAAGCCCTATCCTCAGGAAGAGGGAGATAAGTTTCTACCTCTTCTGGGATGACATATTTACTCCAGGTCTCATAGATTTTCTTCTCCGTCATCATCGATTCAATTCTCCAAAAGCAACCTCTCCCCTTAATTCAGCCTTATCTTCCAGGACTGGGTTTACCTCCAAAATGGGGCTACTAGTGGTCCCAGTACCATTTCTGTCGTTATAACGGCTGGATGGCTTATCACCACCCGAATACCCTACCCCTTCATCTGGGCAGAGAGGCAAAGTCAGTAGAGGGTCAACTCATTAAAGAGGGGAAATATTTAGGGCCTGCCTAGGGGTGGCAAACCCCGACACAGACTCAAAAGAAGAAAAAGAAGGAAATGAAGACATTTTGAAGAATAAGTTGTTACCTGCCAGGAAAGGAGGCGCCCGAAATGCCGCGAAAGTATAAAAAATGAGCTTAAGGGGCCTCATTTATGTAGGAGAGAACCCGTCCACTCAAATCGTCATGCCTGGCGATGCCTTGAATGCTTTTGGGAACAATACGCCGTTCAAAAGTTGTGCAGCCACGTGTTCCCTTCCCGTTGGTTGGGCAGACGGTACGTCTGGGTGCATTGAAAAAGCACCACTGAAGGGGCACAGACGTGTGCGCGACATTTGGATATTTCTCATCTATCTCGGACAGACTGTTCATTGCCATTCTAGGGCCACCCGTTTTTTATCTCAGGCCTTCATTTTCTTTCTCGGGCTGACTGCTCCTGATAGGTGTGAAAAACCTATCTATTTCTAAACCAAATTTGTTAGTTTTCAAATGTTTTAGTTATATTTAATTGTGTTTTATTGTAGAACAGGGAAATGACGTTAAAGGGCGATAAACAAGTGAAAACGGTGGAGAAACGGTGAACAAAATGTGCAAAACAGGGTTTTGGTGAATAAAGATCACCGCCTAGGTGAAAGTTCCACCGCCTAGGCGGAAAAGAGGCAGAATGTTGGAGTGCTGAAGGGCTGAACCATCGCCTAGGCGAGAAAAACCACCGCCTAAGCGAAGTTACCGACAGAAGCTTAACCGACTTAAAGCCACCGCCTAAGCAGTGAACCACCGCTTAGGCGGTGACACTTTGCACAGAAATATCTGTTTTCAAATATTTTGAAGATATTTCCAAACCTTACCTATTTAACCTCTTTCTCCACCAAAGCTTGGAGCTTCTTAGACCCTACCCTTAGACGTGAGAGGAGGCTCCAGTTGATGTTCTAGAGAGCTCCCTTCCACCTTAGTTAGGTTTAGGTAATTTAGGAAGTAGATTAGATTAGTTTAGAAGGTGTTCTTGGCCAATCCTTGAAGAGATAGGAGAGGAAGTTCATTAATGGAGAAGAGGAAGCTTGGGAGGATTGTTCTTTGGCGAAAGTGGACTACTCCACTTTGAGATTTGGATTTTCTTCCCTTGTTTCCATCTTTGTATTAAATGTTTATTGTTGATAATGATGATCTCCTATTAATTTAATGTTGTATTGGCTAAGAACATGTTAGTGTAAATTAGAGATTAGTTAGGGAAATGTGTAGTTGTGTAAATACGTGTTTGGTTTAATATACGTTTCTTTAACGGTTGTTGCTTTTAAGTCCGATTGTGTTTATCATTTGATGACGATTTTAATATGCTTGTTATGGTATTAGGGTTGGATTTGAGAATCTAGGGTTTGACACTCAGGAGAGGTAAACTTGGATTCGGACTAGGGTAAACACATCGTTACGACCTAACGACCTGGTAGGGCGTTAGTTAGTGTGCAATCGATGATGTTGGGTCAAGACTCACGTGGCCTAGAGTCGTTAAGACATTGAGGGGGACCTCTTCGTCGACACGAAGTCGCGTATTCCCCCGTATTACACTCGGAAGAGCTGGCGGAGGAGTTTACGAACCGAGATTGTCGGATACCTAAACTCCGTTATTGTTAACTAAAGCGAAATCAAACGTGTATTAAGTGAACGAAATAAATCCCTAATTAATCAACTTAGTTAAGATTAACCCACTAATTGTAGCTTAGTTTAGTTTAATTTCAATTCACATCTTTCGTCGTCAGGATAACATGAGACTACGTCAATTGCGGTATTCAATTCAATTATTCACACTTTTCTCTGTGGGAACGATATCCAATCTTCAAGATCCACTATATTAAAACTTAGACCTCGTATACTTGCGAGAGTAAGTAGGCATGCAATTTTGTGCCCCTACCAGCTCCCGTCCCAGGATCACCTATCTTCTTCTCAAAAAGGAGGCCTGATCCCCATGCAACACCCCAAAAAGCTTCAATAAAAGTCGCAAAACTCTAGAAGAGGCACACAATAGAGTGCACAGTCTTTCAAATTTCTTCCTAACACTGGAGACTAAGGGGCTATTGATAAGTGTAAAAATGGTTACTGAAACACAACCAATTGAAAACTGCCACATGTCCACAATTCTCCATAAAAATAAAGACCATTTGAAGACTAAGTATTGAAATTAAGCCAGACAGAGGAATATATCCACTCGTGCTAGCCATCGCAAAGGCTTCAACACTTTCCAGGAAGAGTTGAAAAACCATCACCGGGATGGGAAAACCTTTCTCATCCCGGCATCCTCCACCACATCATCATTCATCCGGTAAATCACTTCCTCATGGCTCCTCGAGAAATGTCCCCCTTCTTATCAGCGGCTATCTGAGAATAGAAGAAAAGAAAGCTTTGTATAACTCCCCCTTCCTATCTCCGGTTACCTGAGAAGGGCAGGAATCAAACTTTTCATCTCGGCTACAACAGATTGGTGTTTTTCTTAGTTTATGAGTTGGTTCAATTTCCCATCCACAAATATCTCTTAAATATCTCCAAATAACCATAAATATCCCAAAATATATACAAATATCTCCATGGTTCACTTTCCCAATTAAAAAATATCACCAAGTATCCCCCAATATGGTGAAGATAAGTGCCCATTGGCATCCCTATTGGCTATATGCCAAGTTGAAACTTTGATGTGATTTTGAGGAGACATTAATCTATGCTTAAGTGGTAGAGCGTAAATACGTCACTAATTTCACCGTAAGTGTACAGATCAAGTTTTAGTAGAGTGGGAAGAGTAAGGGTTGTTGTATCCACAGGGATTGGATTAGACGGTAGTTGAGTATCGCGATTATCATAACCTAACTTTATTTAGGTGACTTAAATTTATATTTTTGTTAATAAATACTATACTAATATAATTAACTAATTATACTAATATACTAGTAGTAACGTTTAAGGGAGTAAATTATCTAGGGATTAACTTCGTTAATTTAAATGTGTTTAATTCAATCTAGTTTATATTAACGGCATTCACATTATCCGACAATGTAGGTATCAAAATCTCACTCACTACCTCTCCCGAGTATAAAGTGAATGAATATGTGACTTCGCGTTAACGCCGAAGTCCCTCTCGAGCGTCTATACGACAGTTGGTCACATGAGTCTTACTCGAATCTCACGAATTGCATACTTTCTAACGTCCTCCCGGGTCATTAGGTCGTCATGTTGTGTTTAAACCCTAGTCCGAATTCAGGGTTACCTCTCCCGAGTGTCAAACTCTGTATTCTCAATATATCATAACAAGCATATAAACGTGGAATAGCGGTAAACACAATCGGATAAATATGAACAACCATTAACAAAACATCGATTTTATACAAACAACGTTTACATGAAGTCAATAAAATCCTAGATAATATATGTTTAGCTACACATGTCTATAGCCCTAAAAGATCTAGCACATGACTGCTGCAATGGTGAGATCACCGCTGCAGCGGTGGAGAGGTCGATAGCCTTCTAGCAGGTGATCGCTGTAGCGGTGGAGCTCTCTGCATTTTGACCACTGCAGCAGTGGAGAATCAACAAGTCTAAGTATTTTCACCACTGCAATAGTGGATGCAGGATCTGAAAATAGTCCGTTTTGCTATTTTTCTCCAGCGTTCTTCCACTGACTTGTTTGTTTATGGTCCGTTTGAGTCTCTTTTTGCCCCAAATACTTGATTTATAACAAAATAAATAAAAAGGTATTACAACATAATAAAACACTATAAAAATACTCAAGAACTACCAAAATCGGCTTGGGAATATATAGACAAATTACACCTATCATTAAGCCCCTTATTTAATTCACTCATTACCTATAAATAGGAGAGCATACAATTACCCAAAGGTAGATGATTTTTGCCCCTTTTTCTCGGTAATTTATCTATAAATGTTTCCCCCATACGCTGATTCTCACGCTGGGATCATTCCGGGAAGTCCTTTATGCAGGTTTTCAGGCACTCCCCATCTTAGAAAAGCTCCATTCCAAGCTCTGGTTTACTTTTTCAAGGATCACAAGGCATTTAGAACCTCACTTTCTTCTCCTAGAAGGCTTTGGGCTCCTCTCAATAAGGGCCTCTCCCTTCTCAGCCAGGGACTTCTCTATTGATCAGAAACTCCACGGATTGAAGATCTTTATTCCATATCTCTCCAACTTATCCAAGGATGACCAGACCATACCATTGGGGTAAACCAAAATTTGACATCAATACTTATTATTGGACTAAAATTCTCGAGGAAGCTAGTGAATTCGTGAGGAAGTGTGACAAATACCAGAGGTTTGCCTCTTATTCCCATGCCTCACCAACCGTCCTGGTTCCCATAACCAGCCCTTGGCTATTTTCCCAGTGGGGCATAGATCTACTTGGTCCTTTCCCTGAAGAAATTGGCTAGAGAAAATTCTACTGATGAGGCCCGGCCTGAGCACCCCCAGTCTCATCCCAACCGATCTCACCAGCAACAACTCTGTCTTGACCAGCCTTAACGCCCCTTTCCACCTCAGAGTCAGAGGACTCTATCTAAATTTCTTGATAGGGGCAAGTTGGGGTACTGGTGCCTGAGGGAGCGAATCATTGCATCAAAACTGTCCGTCATCACCTCTTTCCTAATACTGAGCTTGAGGTCTGCAAATGCCTAGCTAGCCTTCTAATTGTTAATGGATTCTTGCTCTGCACGGTACACGACTTCTCTCTTATTTTCCTTGGCGGTTGATAGTTGACCTATCATCTCGGATAAGTCAGCCTTCAACATACTGACCTAAGAGCTTAACTGGCTCTTCTCTTTCGTCATCTCCTCAACCTTGGCCTGGAGCCGCTCGTTATCGGTGTCGAGATCTCTAACCTTCTTGTGAAGGTCATTTAAGCCCTTCACCATGGTGGATTTCTCTTGGAGAATGACCTTTTCTCTCTCACTTACTTGGTTGAGGTGAAGGCTCGCATCAATTACCTTAAAATGACTATGCATACGGAAAAGAACACATTAAAGCTAAAAAACATTTCAAAGTAAAGAAAAGTGATCGAGAATGAAATTTATGGACATGACATCCTTGTAAAGCTCTAAGATCAGTTTGACGTCGCTCTTGGAATCTATCTTTTGGCGATTGTCAAGAGGAGTGATCTTGTGGATATAGCCGGGGGAGTAGCTCAGGGAAGTCCAAGATATGTTGGTCGAGTTGAAGACCGATGTCGCGCACACTAAAGGACCTCATCTTCTCTGTTGTCTTGGTCTGAGCTTTGCCATATTTCTTGACTCGTTTCGCCCTTGGCTTAGCGTCAACCTTAGTCACATTCGTCTTCCCTTTGTCTTGACACTTGAAGGGGGCCGATCCGACTAATTTTGCCGGAGAAGGGGATATATCCAATGAGGATGCCTCCTTTCTATGCGTCGACCTCACAAGGGTTTGGTATGGGGTGGTCTTCATCATCGTGGGCTTTCTTTTTGAAGCGGCCACCTCAATCGGGGTACCCCTTTGGGAGCTAGTTGTGCCCTCGGCCTGCCTATCTTTCATCAAATTATTGAGGGCGGCTTTGTCCATTTATGTGTAAAAGAGGTGGATCATTAACAAAACAAAAGCATCCAAATAAAGAGAAACTACTGAGAATAAATTAAAATCTTACCATTCTCAGAGGATTTACTGAGGATGGGTGGAAGCAGTGAAGAATCTCAATAGAAGTGCAGTTCGTACAAAGTAGACTTGATGAGTTCCTTACGTTGGTGAAGACAATCTGGAGAACTGTTTCCTTATCTTCCATGGTCTCTGAGCTTAGGACGGTCTTTTTCTTCGACTTCTCAAGTTCAGCCAAACAGAAAATATTATTAAAGTTAGAATTTTATACCAAACAGAAAAATCACTCCGAGTATGGGATAGGTCCTTATCAACTTTCCCCTAATGCATTTGAACAGTGAAGTCCATGTCCTATCCGAGGTCGAACTTCTATTTGCTTCTCCCGAGGTAAAGGAACCTCAGCTTCCATCCCTTGATGAATTGATCCAAGTCTCCCAAAAAATAATACCGGGAAGTAATGTAACACCATTCCTTACCTCGAGGCATGAATTTGGTGAAGAAGAGGGCTCGAACGAGCTTAATAGATGGATCAACCCCTTCTGTACAAAAGATAGGCCATGACTGCACTCATACTGTTCGAAGCGAGCTATGATGAACATAGCCTGAGCTTCGAACAGACCGCCCAAACTCAAAAGTGGAGGAAAAATAGGAGGCCAACAAAAGTAGGTCCATATAGATGGTCAGGAAACCCTTTGGAGGCGCACTCGCACGCTCCTCAGCTTGGGGAACTCTTAGTACCACCGAGCTTAGGAAAGAATATTTACTCTTGACCTTCTTCAATTATTTTTGTGTCATGTTAGACTTAATATGCCAGATCGGGCTATCTGTTGGGACCTAAAAAATAGGTCGCTTAGGGTTGGCACTAGTGGCAGCAGTACCTCGATCACCCTAAGACAGAGGAGGAGCCTCCAGGATGGTCAGATCATCTGAACCGGACTAACCAATAGGACCCGGGTCAAGCTCAGTTTCGTAATCCCTAGGGGATATCGCTCCTCCATGGTCATCAGATCAACCGACCAAGTTGGCCGCAGAGGTAGGATGAGAATGCACTACTCCTCTGGACCCGCGAAACCTGTTAGATGAAGATGACTAAGACATTTCATCCTGAGACAAGCTAAGCTCAATCTACTAGAGAGGGGATATCGAGAGAGTTCGCTTAAGAGTTTGACCCTGAGCTTGGGTTATACTTCGGAGAGAAAGAGAAAAAAGACATGGGTAAGGAAGAGTAGAATATGAGTAGCCAGGGAAGAAAAGAGGCACTCATAAATCTCTTGAGTGAAGAAATGAGTAAGACCCTTATTTATAGCCAAACATGTCCTACTAAATGGCGCGGTGTCGAGGTCTGAGAGCGCCTCTATCCTCGTGCTCATTAGAAAAGAAGGGACACGTATCATGCATCCGAAGAGTAGTAGGGAGTCTTTCTAGGGAAGTGAAACAGCGAATGGGCCAAACTCCTTGCTTTTGTCGAGCAAAGTCTTCTCGAGAATGGAATTCCATCATTCGGAAACATGGACAGAACATAATCCTTAGCATTTTATGTTCTATCTCAATGCTAGGTGCTGGGGGGCAACTGATGAGCATAAAAATGAATTATCCCTAAATCACTCCATCGAAGACCTCCATATAAACAAAACTTCTGCATGGTTGTGACTGGATTGATGACCTAGATGCCCAAACCAATGCCCTGATCAACAAACTTCTGGTCGGTCATTTGGCTGGTAGATTCAGGCCGTTAATATTCTGGTCGGCGATGTTCAAGGCTATAAACTTTATATGTCCAGACGGGTTCTGGATAGTGATATTTTGGTCGGTATATTCATCTGGTACCCATTCAGCGGTCTAGTCTGATTGTCTATTTTCTTTAACATATTAGCCCATGGACTTCTTCACAAAAGCTAAAAAGCTTAGGCCCAATGCTTTAATCCCTTCACGTTCATTTTTTCCCAACTATACACCATGTTAAGGTTGTTCATCAAGCTTGAATCACCTAATCTCCACAACGCTAATCAATCTTTTCCCTTATAAAAGCAAAGGTGAATAGTGATATAAAGCTATTGCTTTTTAATATATTTAAAGCATATTTTATACCTTATCTCCCTGAGCTCTTACTCTCACGCTTGAAGGGCTTCATCGGGTACAACCCCCGTGGGTCCTGTACAGGTACACACTTGAAGCTCAGGTCGGATAACGTACAAAACCATTCTAAAAACATAACATTTCAAGAGTTATTAATGAAAAATAACTAGATTTAGGACAATTCATCTCCAATACTACTACAACAATCCATGTAATCTCTGATCAAACCAATTGAAAGTGTTAAGTAATTTCCAATAGCAACACGATTGAATCACACAAAACACAAAACAAACATATAACAACCACTCAACAAACCCTAATAAACAAGAACACAAGATACAACCTTTGTTGTTCTTTCTAAAACAAATACTTTTAATTAATTAATTTATTTATTAATGTTTTTGTTACTTGTTGGTGTCAAAAATTGGTTAATACCTTTAGTTGGTCTGATAAGAGATTACGTGGATCGTTGTAGCAGAATTGGAGATGAGCTGCCCTAAATCTAGTCTTTTTTATTTTAATCAATAACTCTTGAAATGTTGTGTGCTTAGAATGGTTCTGCACCTTGTCCGACCTAAGCTTCGAGCTTGTACCTGCACAGGACCCACTGGAGTTGTGCCTGACGAAGCCCTTCTAGTGTGAGAGTAAGAGCTCGGGAGTAAAAGGTACGAAATATGCTTTGAATATACTAAAAAGCAATAGCTTTATTGTGCACTGTTCACCATTGTTTTTATAGGGGAAAAGCTTGATTAGCATTATGGAGATTAGGCGATTTAAGATCAGTTAACGACCTTAAAACGATGTGTGGTCGAGAAAAAGGGCGCGTGAAGGGATTAAAGCCTTGGACTTGGGTTTTTAGCCTTTGTGAAGAAGTCCATGGGCCGATATGTTAATGAAAATAGATAACCATCTTGGACCACCGAACATGTATCGAGATGAATATACCGACCAAAGTATCATTGGGCAGAACCTAGCTGGCTATATAAGGTTTGCAATCTTGAGTGTCGCCAACTAGAATATTACCAACCTGAATCTACTAGGTAGAAGTTTTTTGATCAGGGCATTGGTTTGGGCATCCAGGTCATCAATCTATTCACAACCACATTAGATATTTTGTCTATTTGGAGGCCTTTAGTGGAGTCATTTGGGGCTGATTCATTTTTACTCTCATCAGTTGCCCCCAGCCCCTAGCATTGAGATGGAACATAAAATGCTAGGGGTCCTGTTCTTTATATATTTTTAGAAGGATATAATTCCTTTCTCGAGAAGACTCTGCTCAACAAAGGCAAGGAGTTTAGCCATTCATTGCTTGACTTTCCCAAGAAGCCTTTATGTTGCCCTTCAGATGTGCGATACGTGTCCCGTCCTTTTTGGGCACAGGGATCGGGGCGCTCTCGGACATTAGATACTGTGACTGTTCAGTAAGATATTTTTGGCTATAAATAAGGGTCTTTTCTCACTTATTTCTTCACATGAGAGATTTCTAGGCGCTTCTTTTTTTCTCAGATAACGATATTCAACTCTTCCCTACCCATGTCTTCTTCTTCTTTCTCTTCGGGGTATAGCTAGAGCACAAGGTCTGGTTCTTCTGAGTGAACTCTCTCAGTATCACCCCTCTAGTTGATTGAGCTCAACTCGTCTCTAGAGAAAATTTATTTGTCTTCTTCATCTGACCAGCATCTCGAGTCCAGTGGGGCGATGTATTCTTATCCCGTCCCTACGACCAGTGTGTCCAGTTAACTGATTACCATGGATGAGCGAGTTCCTCGAGAGATCCCATAACCGAGATCGGCTTGGGCCCAACCAGTGAGTTCGTTTTGGATGATATGACCGTCCTGGAGGCTCTTCTTCTACATCAGGCTGATCGGGGTGCTGCTGCCACCAATGTCAACCCCGAGCGTCCTATTTCTCAAGTCCCAATAGACAACCTAATTTGGCGCATTAAGTCTAATGTGACAAAGAAGCAATTGAAGAATGTTAGGAGTAAATATTCTTTCCCAAGCTCGGTGGTGCTAAGAGTTTCCCTTAGCTAAGATGCATGCGTGTGTGCCTTCGACATATTTCTTGACCATCTATATAAACCAATTTATTTCGACCTCCAATTTTCCCTCTACCCTTGGGTCTGGCTATCTGTTCGAAGCTTGAGTTGTGTCCATTACAGCTCGTTCAAAACAGTATGAGAGTGGTTGTGGTCTCTCATATTATCTTCTGCGCGGAAGGGGTTGATTCGTCTATCGAGCATTTCTGGGCCCCTTTCTTATTCAAATCCAAGCCCCGAGATAATGGATCGTGTTATATTACTTCCTATCATCATTTTTTGGGCAGGCTAGATCAATCCATCAGGGCTGAAAGCCGAGGTTCTTTTACATCGAGGGAAACAGATGAGAATTCGGCCGGGGAGAGGACATGACTTTCCCGTTCAGATGCATTAGGGGAAAGTTGGTAAGGAATTGTCCAATACTCAGGGTCATCTTTCTGTTCGATATGAAGTTCTAACTTTAGTAATTTTTCTATTTGGTAGAACCTAAGAAGTTGAAGAAAAAGACTGTCCTGAGCCCAGAGGCCATAGAAGACAAGGAAACGATTCTTGGGACTGTCTTTACCAATGTGAGAGAACTTATTAAGATTACTTTGTACGAGTTGTACTTGTACCGATATCCTTCACTAGATCCACCCGTCCTCAGTAAATCAACCAAGAACGATAAGCTTTTAATTTATGCTTGGTAGTTTCTCTTTACTTGGTTGCTTTTGTTTTATTAACGATCTACCTCTTTCGTACAGAAATAGATAAAGTTGTCCTCAAGAAGTTGATGAAGGAGAGGTAAGCCAAGGGCCTGGCTATCTCCCAGTAGGGCAGCCTGATTGAGGAGACTGCTCCAGAGAGGGAGCCCATGGCAGCGAGAACCACCCCCTACTAGACACCTGTGAGGTCGACGCTAAGAAGGAAGGCATCGTCATTGGACATATCCCTTTCTCTAGCGAAATTGGTCAGCTCGGATTTCTCCGAGCGTTGAGACAAAGAAAAGAGGAAGGTGATCGAGACTAAGGTTAAGCCAAGGGCAAAGCACGGCACGAAAGACGGCCAAGCTTAGCCCAAGACTACTGAGGATGAGAGGTCCTTTAGTGCGCCCGACACCGGTCTTCAGCTTAGCCAACGTATCCTGGATTTCTTTTAGCTGCTCCCAAGCTATATCTACAAGATCACCTCTTGATGATTGCCAAAAAATCGAGTTTAAGAGAAACATCAAGTTGATCTCGAAGCTTTACAAGGATGTCACGACTGTAAATTTCCTTCTCGGTCACTTTTTTTACTTTTAAACTTTTTCTAAGCTTTAATATGATTTTTTCCCTTATGCAGAGTCTCTTCAAGACAGCTGAGGTGGGCTCCGCCTCAACTGAGTAAGTGAGAGGGAGAAGGTCATTCTTTGGGAGAAATCCACCATAGTGAAGAACCTAAATGAACTTCACAATAAGGTAAGAAGCTCAGTGCTGGTGACGAGCGGCTCAAGGCCAATGTTGAGGAGCAGACGAAGGAAAAGAGCCAACTGAGCTTTCAGGTCGGTAAGCTGAATGCCGACTTGTCTGAGATGATAGGTCAGTTGTTAGCCAACAAGGAGGATAAGCGAGAAATCGTGTCCCTTTTAGATCAAGAAGCCATTGACGACAGGAAGGCCATTAAAGGCATTTGCAGACCTTAAGCTAATATTGGGGCAGTAGTGATGATGAACGTTTTTGATGAGGAGATTCTCTTTCTCAGGCACCGATACCCCATCTTCCCCTATCATAAAATTCAGATGGAGTTCTGTGACTTGGAAGAAAAGGAAAGGGGTGTTGAGGCTGATTTGGTCGGAGCTGTAGCTGGTGAGATCGGTGGCGATGCTGAGGCTAGGGGTGCCCAAGCTGAGCCTCCACAGTAGATTTCAATCCTAAGTTTTTAAATCTTATTCTTAATAGACTTTCATTTATTTATTTTATTTTTTTATGCCCAGAATGGGCTTTTTGTATAGGGCATGAACCCTTCCATGTACTTACATTTTTCTTCAATGGAATCGTAATTACTGCCCAGTAATTTCTATTTGTTCGGTTTACCTTTTTGCTCGGGATTGTTTCATGACTTGTCTGTTTTCTTCCTTGCATTTTATGTTTGTCATTGCACAATAGTAATTAGGACAATTAACTTATTCAAGTATGCCCGAGTAGGATTGGTGACGGTTACATTCTAGACGGTTAATTCGGTCTCGAATTATCGACCTTAGGTAATCCTTTCTCGGTTCTGCTTGGAATATCTCAATCATGATCTATTCGGACTCTACCATCTTGACGCGATCCTTTTTAATCACTTTGTAAATTTTCTTCAATTAATTTTTTCAACTTGTAACTTCTCATTTGCTTCGTCGTTTATCCTAAAGAGGTTAATTTTCCCAGGTAGGTTGGTCAAAATTTACCACCGATCAAAAATTTGTACCCATCTAAAATTAGTATTGATCTAAATTTAATAATGATCAGAATTTAACCATCGAACAAAGCTTAAGACCAACCAGAATATAACACCGAGAAGGATTCAACACCGATTAGGGGTTGGAGCTTAGGTCGATCTTTCACCATACCCATGTCATTTGTCCTTCTTCCCTCCTAGGCCACTGCACGAGATCGAACTTGTTGGGCTCGGGTAGTAGGTTGAGCGGTAAGGGTGTCCGACATGAGGTATGACCCTCTTGCTCCCCAAGAGTGCAACACTTTGGTTGGTCCCTTGCTGTCGGTCATAGGTGGGTTTTTTGTAGTCGAGCTCATCTTTGAGCCTTTTTGGGTTATCTCAATTTTGTTCTTGCAGGAGTGTCGTCCCTTTATATTGCCTAACCTGTGGTCAGTTATGAGAGGGTGGACACTTAGTCGCACGCCCTCAGACCCGGTAGATGCCCCGCCCTTGGTGGATAACAATGGTCTATCCCCAGGTACGGACTATTGATCTGGGGGGGGGGGGGGGTCTAGTTATTACCCTCGACGGTGCACATCAGGATGCCATCCTTGTTGAGTTTACACGAGTCATGAGCACATTTATCCAAACACATTTTTTAATTGATAGGAAATTTCATTATAGTTGCTTAAAAATTTGAAATTTCTAACACTTTTTACGTCGACGTTTCTTCCCTATGAAAATAACAGTTTAAGTGTTTGGCATTTTAGAGGTGTCTCGGGGGGATTCCCCCTTGGTCTCGAGCTTATAGGTACTGGGCCGAGCAATGCAAGTGACTTTGTACAATCCCTCCAAGATAGGAGCTAGCTTCCTGACACTTTTGGTTTTTCGTGGCTAAGGTAACATTCTTGAAGACAAGATCGCCGATGTCGAAAGAACGTGGTCGAACCCTCCTATCATAGTACCTTTTCGCCCTCTGTTGATAGGTCGCCTGATGTACCCAAGTTTTCTCTATTTTCTCCTTGAGAAAATCTAGATTCAAAGCTAGTGCCGCTTTGTTCTCAACTCGATCAAAAGTGGCAGCTATCCTCGGTAAGGGTATGCCAATCTCTACTCAGATGATGGCCTTAGAGCCAAAAGTTATTGCAAAACGAGTTTCTACTTTTGCGGTTCTAGACGTGGTATGATATGCCCAAAAGAAGGTATACAAATCTTTAACCCAAAGGCCCTTAGACTTGTCAAGTTTTATTTTCAAGTTGTGCAAGATTGTCCAGTTTGTGACTTCAACCTGCACATTTGCTTGAGGATGACTTGGGGAGAAAAAATGTGTGTTGATTCCTAACCTTGAGCAAAGATCATTGAAGAGGTCATTATCAAATTGCTTCTTGTTGTCCGAGATGATGGCCTTGGGAATACCAAATCAGCAAATTATACTTTTCCATACAAAATCCCTTATCTTTTCCTTGGTAATCCGAGCTTGGGGCTCGACTTTCACCTATTTTGTGAAATAATCAATAGAGACGACCAATAATTTTCTTTGGCTAGTTCTTTGAAGGAAGGGTCCGAGAAGATCTACGCCCAACTGGTTGAATGGCCAAGGGTTGGTCATGGGCACCAGGACGGTTGGTGGGGCATGGGGATGAGAGGCAAACTTATAGTACTTGTCATACTTCCTCAGGAATTCACTAGTTTTCTCAAGCACTTTAGGCCAATAATACCCTTGTCGGAGCATCTTCCGGGTTAGAGACCTACCCCTGCATGATTACTGGAGACTCCTTCATGTACTTCTGGCATCACATACTCAGCTTCCTCGGGGCAAAGGCATCTGGAGTAGGGGCCCTAGAAGGATTTTCGGTACAGTATCCCGTCAAGGATGGTATACCTTGTTGCTCGGTATCTCATTTTTCAGGCATTTGCTCGGTCACTAGAAAGGGTACCCTTTTCGAGATACAACTTGATTGGATCAAGCCATATGGGCCCGTTAGTGAGTTCACAAATGGTCACAACTTTGTCTGAGCTCACCATGCTTGGAACGTCTAGGTACTTGATAGGTGTGATCCACCTACGTATTTCCAAATCGAATTAAGTTAGTTTTCGAGTGTTTATATAGTATTTTATTATGTTTTAATTAGTTTTCATACTTTTTGTATAAATCAGGTGTGTGAGGCATAAAGATAGAAAACTGGAGCGAAAACGATGAGATCGAAC
Source organism: Eucommia ulmoides (assembly GCA_016647705.1). Lineage (NCBI taxonomy): Eukaryota > Viridiplantae > Streptophyta > Magnoliopsida > Garryales > Eucommiaceae > Eucommia > Eucommia ulmoides. Next base: position 4,758,703 of record CM028329.1, read on the forward strand.
CAAAGCAAGTCGAAGTTACAGTGGATAAACAAGCTCGGAGGCTAAAATATGAAACTGGCCCATCGCCTAGGCATCCAAACTATCGTCTAGGTGGTGAAGAAGTTGAGAAAAAAGAAAAATGTTACTAATGGATGACCGCCTAGGCGAAGATTCTTTCGGCTAGGCCGAAATCCAGCAAAAAAAGTAGATGGGCTACTGACAGCCGCTCGCCTAGGCAGAGAAATCTACCGCCTAGGCAAAAATCCAACAGAATGTTCTTCCACATCCACCGCTTACTTCACTGCCTTGGCGATCAGCCGAACTGACCTAACTTCGCCTAGGTGGAAATCCCCTGCACAGTCTTGAGATATTTTTAGATATTTTTCAGATATTTTGGCTATAAATACCCCATTTCCTTCCCCTTCTCCGGTCTCTCTCTTGATCTCTTGAATTTTTGAGTCTCTTAGGCAATATCTAAGGGTATATTTATGAGTTTTAGAGGTGGATCTCACATCCCGAAGTGGAGAAGACGGCGAATCGATCGTTGAGCATTCTTAGCGATTTATCTTCGGACGAGGCTAAGTTCTTCGATTGTTTTTCCTTATTTCTTTATCTTAGGATCAGGTGAGCATGTTTAGCTCATTATTTCATTGTATATGCGGCTATGGCCCCTAGTTAAATATGGATTGTAGTAAGGATTAACGGTATATTTATAAATATGTTGTTTGGATGATTTCGGTATTGTGTTTATGTTTGTTGTTCGTAGTTTGATTGTGTTTATTGTATTGTTTGTTTATTATGCTTAGAATGGTAAATGGAGAATACGGGGTTTTGACAAACCCTGGATTCAAATTAGGGTAAACAAACGCCACGATTCTATAACCCGGTCAGGGTTTGAATCGTGGACCATCGATGACGTTGGGGCAAGACTCACGCGACCTAGGGTCGTTAAGACGTTGAGGGGGACTTTTTCGTTGACTCAAAATCATGTATTCCCCCATCTTACACTAGGGAGAGGTGGCGGTGGAGTTTACGTACCGAGGTTATCAAATAGGTCAAATACCGTAAACGTAATTAAATCGAGATCGAACACGTATTTGTAAGCACGTTAATCCCTAGGCGATTCTTCACCCTAAAACATATTAGTATATTAGTGTAGTTAATTTAGGTTATATTAGTATTAGTTTAATTAATTAAATACATTTGTTTTTTGCCTAGATAAAATTAGGTCACGACAAACGCTGTATTCGATAGTAACGACACCAATTCTTGTGGATACAATAACCCGATCTTAACAATCACACTATACTAAAACTTAGACCTCGTATACTTACGAGTGTAAGTACCAACTTATTTTATGCCTTACCAGTATTCCACAGGCACAGTTCTCTTCAAGGTATATTCCACGTCTAAGGCCAAGTTTGCGAGGGCATCCGCTTCTCAGGGAATTTGAGTCACTTGAATTTTGAAGTCCTTCAATAGTGTTCTCACCCTTTCTAGATACGCCCTCATACTCAGGTCTTTGGCTAGATAATTCTCATTCACCTGGTTGACCACGAGCTGAGAATCACAGAGGATCTGGAGAGTATTTGCATTGAAATCCCTTGCCAACTGTAGTCCTGTAAGCGGGGCCTCATACTCGATCTTGTTATTGGTTGCTTGGAACCCTAGTTTGAGCGCATATTCTACTTTCTCTTTGTCAAGGGCCATGAGGACTATCCCGACCCTACACCCATTCACATTGGAAGACCTATCTATGAGTAGTTGCCAGGCGTCCGGTCTTAGACTGGCTTTCATGTTGGGGGATGCACCGACCTCCTTAGTGTGGGAGGTATCCCCCCTACTTGGGTACTTTCGGGTTGGTCATACTCCGGTCATCCGGGAAGGTGAGTTCGATAATATAAGTCATCCAAAACCTTGACTTTGATCATTGTTCTTGGTCAGTAGTCTATATGAAATTGCCTGAGGTTAAAGCTATATTTCATTCGCTATCTAGAGACATCGGGAGAATAGAGAATCTGCCTTAGTGGTTGACTGGTTAAGACAACGATGGTGTGTGCTTGGAAATATTATATCAACTTCCGCGAAGTGACTATTAGGGCATATACCACTTTTTCAAACCTTGAATATCTTGTCTCAGCATTGATAGGTGTGAAAAACCTATATATTTTTAAACCAAATTTGTTAGTTTTCAAGCATTTTAGTTATATTTAATTGTGTTTTAGTTTGTTTTAGTGTAAAACAGGTGAAGGGATGTTAAAGGGCGATAAACAAATGAAAATGGTGGAGAAACAGTGAACAAAATGTGAAAAATAGGGTTTCGGTGAATGAAGACCACCGCTTAGGCGGAAGTTCCACCGCCTAGGAGGAAAAGAGGCAGAATGTTGGAGTGCTGAAGGACTGGACCACCGCCTAGGAGAGAAAACCACCGCTTAGGCGAGAAAAGATCAGAATGTTGTGCCAGCAGCCACCGCCTAGGCGAAGATCCGACAGAAATTTAACCGACTTAAGCCACCGCCTAAGTAGTGAACCACCGCTTAGGCGGTGACACTCTGCACATAAATATCTATTTTTAGATATTTTGAAGATATTTTCCAAATCCCTCATTTTAACCCCTTTCTCCACCAAAAATAAAAAAACCTAAGACGTGAGAGGGAGGGCTTGGTTGTTCTTGATAGCTCTCTTCCACCTTAGTTAGGTTTAGGTAATTTAGGAAGTAGATTATATTAGTTTAGGAGGTGTTCTTGGCCAATCCTTGAAGAGCTAGAAGAGGAAGTTCATCAACGGAGAAGAGGAAGCTAGGGAGGATTGTTCTTTGGCGAAAGTGGACTACTCTACTTTGAGATTTGGCTTTTCTTTCCTTGTTTCCATCTTTGTATTTAATGTTTATTGTTGATATTGATGATATCCTCTTGATTTAATGTTGTATTTGTTAAGAACATGTTATTGTAATTTAGAGATTAGTTAGGGAAATGTGTAGTTGTGTAAATACTCGTTTGGTTTAATATATGTTTCTTTAACGGTTGTTGCTTTTAAGTCCAATTGTGTTTATCATTTTATGAAGATATTAGTATGCTTGTTATGTTATTAGGTTTGAATTTGAGAATCTAGAGTTTGACACTCGGGAGAGGTAACCCTGAATTCGGACTAGGGTAAACACATCGTTACAACCTAACGACCCGGGAAGGCGTTAGTTAGTGCGCAATCGATGACGTTCGGTCAAGACTCATGTGACCTAGAGTCGTTAAGACATTGAGGGGGACCTCTTCGTCGACACAAAGTCTCATATTCCCTTGTCTTACACTAGGAAGAGGTGGCGGAGGAGTTTACGAATCGAGATTGTCGGATATTTAAACTCCGTTATTGTTAACTAAACGAAATCAAACATGTATTAAGTGAACAAAATCAATCTCTAATTAATCAACTTAGTTAAGATTAACCCACTAATTATAGTTTAGCTTAGTTTAATTTTAATTCACGTCTTTCATCATCAGGATAACATGAGACTACGTCAATTGCGATATTCAATTCAATTATTCACACTCTTTTCTGTGGGAACGATATCCGATCTTCAAGATCCACTATATTAAAACTTAGATCTCATATACTTGTGAGCGTAAGTAGGCGTGCATTTTCGCGCCCTCTACCAAGTTTTTGGCGCCGTTGCCAGGGATTGGCGATTTCGTTAGTGTTGATATTGTGTGTAAATGACTTAATTTTACTTTAGGCATTTCTTTGTATATAATTTTTGTTTATAGTTTCGTTTTTGTTTCTCATGCAGGGTACTTGGTGATGTTAGATCGAAGGGGTATTGATGCATCCCTTTTGACGGGATTCCAAGTCGTTTATTGTGCTTGGCCAAGCACATAAACCGGTGAGGCATTTCGTTGAAAGATCGATCCATCCAAAGCAAAATCTCGCCAATCTTGAGGGCATTCTGAATGTTGGGCTGAGGACATTAAACCACGTGCTTCTTGGGAGGCAACTCAAGCAATTCTTTTTGATCTATACCATCCGACTTGATTCGGAGGCGAGATCCTCTCGCCTCCCAGGTAAGTGTTCTAAACACCTTTCATCTGTATGCTTTAATTCCATATGTTGAAGAATGATGATTGGGTTCGCTGAGGACACTGTCCACTTTGAGTTTGGCAGTGATGTGTAGTATGTAGTATTGTTAGTTTATGTGTTATTGTTTTTCCGTATTGCATGTGTGTTTAGGTTAGAATGTGTTTATGTTTTTGTGTTGTTGTTTATATGTTGAGTTTTGCATTCATCTGGGCCGTCACCCGATGATGAAAATTACCCCTGGTTGTTTTCGAAGTCAAGGGTAACACCCATGCATGTGTGATTCCATCTGCTTGACTATGCTTTTTGGTAAAAATTATTGTAGATCCTAATTTGCACGGGCACATAGACTCAATGTATTTTTATTCAATTGATTTGAGGACGATTATCGATTAACCAAATTCATGACACATTAAGGATTCTAGAACTTGATTGAGGGGAAGCTTAAGGCGAAATCCTAGGCGAGGTAATTCAGGAGACGTGATTTAGGCATTCTATTTGTCGCTTGAGCCTTTGAAGCTTACCTTGATATACGTTTATTACTCGTTGCCCTGTCGAAGCCTAAATGCAAATTCAATTCTGAACACATAAACTAATACCCTGGCCAATTGAATTCCTTCTAGTCCTTTATCGCTAAACCAAAGGCACAATTTGAGCGAATCAAGTTAGCATTCATTATGCTACTTGAAGTGAGCGGTTGGGTTTAGGGTGAACTTCTAATTGGTTCGGTATTTGAGTACTCACTTGTCGATTTTCATTTGTATTTCACACACCCCTTCAATTGTAGCAATCAAATAAGTTTGGGAGTGTGTTCATTGAAAAAAAAATGAGAATTAAATGTAAATACGATTTTTATTTCCGTTTCTTTTGACAAGTGAGTATGTCGGTCTTAAAGGCATGTTCAAGGTTGTTTCCAATCTTTCTACGGGGATTCGAGAATAAATGTGCCAAGCGTTGAGCCTTGCGTAACGTTAAGTTAACAACGTTAACCCATTTTCTATTCCAAATTACCCTTGGCCAAATATACCAAAACCGAACCAAGTCCTAATGATCTTCATGAGCTACTAAACCCACATTAGTGGAGAGTGGACCCCAATTAAGCCTATTGAAATCCTAGTCCTTCACGGTCTAAGTCATGAATTTCGTTGGGGGATAATCCAATCCGATCGTTGTATAGTTATATTATTGAGTCTCGCACTAACACGTTTACAGGATCTAGAATAGCATTCACCATTATTGCATGTTAAAAATCTAGAACATTACATGCTGTGTGTTATCGCCTGAACCCGATACTATTGGCGGTTGTTGAGGGAAAAATAACTTGGCCGTTAGAAGAATTTAAAACTCGTATGTTGTTATGTTTAGATTGTTTTTAGGTTGTTTGTTATTTATTTCAGTTTGTGTATTTTTTATTTTAGTGTGTGTGTTTGACTCGAGGACTAGCCAATTTCTGAGTTTGGGGGTATTGGTTGGTGTGAAAAACCTATCTATTTCCAATCCGAATTTGTTAGTTTTCGAATATGTTTATATATTATTTTATTATATTTTAATTAGTTTTCATACTTTTTGTATAAATCAGGTGTGTGGGGCAAAAAGATAGGAAACTGGAGCTAAAACGATGAGATCGAACCAAAGCGGTTCGAAGTTACGGTGGACAAACAAGCTAAGAGGTTAAAAGATGAAATAGGCCCACCGCTTAAGCATCCAGACCACCGCCTAAGTAGTGAAGATGCTGAGAAGAGCAAAATGTTACTGACGGATAACCGCCTAGGCAAAAATTCCATCACCTAGGCGGAAATCCAGCAGAAGATGAAGAAGGGCTATTGACAGTTGCTCGCCTAGGCTAAAATCCAACAGAATGTTCTCCCAGTCCACCGCCTACTTCACCGCTTAGGCGATCAGACTGAATCGACCTAACTCCGCCTAGGCGAATTTTCCCTGCACAGTCTTGAGATATTTTTAGATATTTTTGCTATAAATACCCCCTCTCCTCCCCCTTGGCCGGTGACTCTCTTTCCCCCTTGGATTTTTTGAGCCCCTTAGGCTATATCTAAGGGTATAGTTAGGGATTTTAGGTGTGGAGCTCACATCCCGAAGTGGAGAAGACGACGAATCAATCGTAGAGCGTTCTTAGCGGTTTATCTTCGGACAAGGCTAAGTTCTTCGATTGTTTTTCCTTATTTTTTTATCTTAGGAGAATGTGAGCATGTTTAGCTCGTTCTTTCATGTTTATACGGATACGGCCACGAGTTAAATATGGATTGTAGTAGGGATTAACAATAAATTTATAAATACGTTGTTTAGATGATTTCGGTGCGTCGCTTGTGATTGTTCTTCGTAGTTTGGTTGTATTTATCGTATTTTTTGTTTATTATGCTTAGAATGGTAAATGGAGAATACGGGGTTTCAACAAACCCCGGATTCGGATTAGGGTAAACAAACGCCACGATTTTATAACCCGGTCGGGGTTTGAATCGTAGACAATCGATGACGTGGGGCTAGACACATGTGACCTAGGGTCGTTAAGATGTTGATGGGGACTTCTTCGTTGACTCGAAGTTGTATTATATCCCTCATCTTACACTCGAAAGATGTGGCGAGGAAGTTTTAGAACAGAGATTGTCGATAGGGTAAATACAACGCGACAATCCAATAACCCGAGAGAGAGTTGGATTGTGTGCAATCAATGACGCTGGGCGAGACTCACGTGACCTAGGGTCGTTAAGATATTGAGGGAGACTTCTACGTTGACTCGAAGTCATGTATTCCCCCGTTTTACATTCAGAAGAGGTGGCGGTGGAGTTTACGTACCAAAATTGTCAACTAGGTCGAACACCGTAAACGTGAGTAAATCGAGATTGAACACGTATTTGTAAACACGTTAATCCCTAGGAGATTCTTCACCCTAAAACATATTATCATATTAGTGTAGTTAATTTAGGTTAGATTAGTATTAGTTTAATTAATTAAATACATTTATTTTCGCCTAGATAAAGTTAGGTCACGACAAACGCGGTATTCAATAGTAACGACTACAATCCCTGTGGATACAATAACCCGATCTTAACAATCACACTATACTAAAACTTAGACCTCGTATACTAGCGAGTGTAAGTAGCGGTGTATTTTACGCCCCTACCAAGTTTTTTATGCAAAGTAGGGTCTTGGCTTTCAAGGGACTCCGGTGCTGACAGTCCAAAGAGATGGTTGATAAAGTCAGGGCTGAAGATGATAGGCTGATTTTGAACCCTTGCTTGGTCGTCAATGGCCTCTGTAGCATTAGGATAAAACTCTTTGACCAAAGCAACCTTGCCTGGTGGTGGCGATTTACAGAATTGCTCCCCATGGCGGCTTCGGATTTCATTTTGAAATTCCACGGGGAGATCCTCAATCGGACTGAAACCCCGTTGACGTATGCAGGCACGATATTTTTTGTGTTCTTTAAAGTGCTCCTCCACTTGTTTTGACACAAAGCGGGTGACATCGTAGTCAACATTGGTCGGCACCCCAGGGTGTGAACTTGACCCTTCTCCTCTCGCCCTCTTCTTTTCTACTCTTTTCGACATTTCTTAAAAATCACAATCACAAAAACCCAATAAAACCTCATCATGTATGAACAATTGAAAAATATAAACCTCTCTAATCACTTTGTCAAGAACACATACATCCCAAAACGAACACCCATTTGAATTTTTCAAACAAATTTCACAAATGTGACATCCTATCTTAGTTCACATACTCAATCCAATTAAACATGCTCATCACCCATAATCAAACCAAAAACCCATGGAACTTCGGAATTGCGAAAATAGGGTTAAGAGGTTTTGGGCAAAATTTCAAAATCCATTGATTTCTTTGATATAATCATGCAAACCAACTAATAATTTCAACAACTAGACTAAATGTAATGTAAAATAAACTTACTTGTTGAGAATTAATGGTCCAATCGAAAGAGAATGAAGAAATCCCATATTTCATGCAAAAACCCTAAATTTTCGGAAATAGGGGTGGAGATCCGATTCTTGGAGGTTGAATTGTGATGGAAATGACTACTTTTGGAAATGGAAGAATGAGTTTTGAGTAATGGAATGGTTTGGAAGTGAGGTTTTAGAGAGAAGGTGGAGGATTTTGGGGAGGGAACCTTGCAATTTCAATTTTGAATGAACGGGCTATTTTAATTGCAGAAGGTCCACTGCTTAAGTGGTGGAGCCCTTTTCTTTAAAATCAAACCTTCTGATGAACTTCTGCCTAAGCAAAATTACACCAGTGTAAAAACTCATATTGTTCTGCTGCTAATTCGCCTAGGCGGTAGAACGTATTTTCAAAATTTGGTGCATCCAGTATTTTTACCTCCTAAGCGGTGGGCCGTTTTTTCTGAAAAACACTCACTCTTTATTTTTACCGCCTAAGCGGTGGTTCATTGCTTAGGCGGTGGGCCTGTAGCTCCCACTTTCATGTTTTTCTCAAATTTTCAAAATACGGATCTACCCTGTACGTTTTCACTTCACTTGTTCAATGTTTTTAAACTTAAAATACTTCCCCAAGCGTCCATACTCCTAAATTCACTACCGAACACATTCCGAAGCCATGCCAGCTTCCAAAAAGAATAAATAATCAAATAAATAGTAACAAAAATTGGATAATTTGATACCCTAAATTTCATTTAAAAAAAAAACAGCGCTTGAGTTACTGTCCCCAGCTGGACTATTGTGTCACTAAGTATTTTTCACCAAAATTCCCTATAAACAAGGAATTTGGGTTTAAATGCTCAGTCGGATCAAGATCATGGCTTGAAGTCGGCTTCTCCTCTCAATCCTTATCATTTGCAATAAGCTCAATCTCGGGATTAAGAATTAAGAATTCCAATCTTCTTCAACGTTTCTCGCACCGCTTGATCTCATTAACACAATGAAACAAAAAATTTAAATTAAAAACAAAACAAAAATAAATGTCAGGATTAACACTCGACTACTTAGTCGGAATATCAACTTAAAATTCACACTAATCCCACGTCAACAGCGCCAAAAACTTGGTTTGTTGACGGGACTAGAATACAATACATTTGCTTTTCCTATTTAAAACTTAAGTCCTGAGCCGTTACCGCGTTTCTTTTGCAATATTCAGTTAAAATTCAAACTAATCCCCAGCAACGGCGCCAAAAACTTGGTAGGGGTGTAAAATACACCGCTACTTACACTCGTAAGTATACGAGGTCTAGTTTTAGTATAGTGTGATTGTTAAGATCGGGTTATCATATCCACAGGACTTATTGTTGTTACTATCGAATACCGCGTTTGTCGTGACCTAACTTTATCTAGGCGAAAACAAATGTATTTAATTAATTAAACTAATACTAATCTAACCTAAATTAACTACACTAATATGCTAATATGTTTTAGGGTGAAGAATCGCCTAGGGATTAACGTGTTTACAAATACGTGTTCGATCTCGATTTACTCACGTTTACGGTGTTCGACCTAGTTGACAATCTCGGTACGTAAACTCTACTACCACCTATTCCGAGTGTAAGACGGGGGAATACATGACTTCGAGTCAACGTAGAAGTCTCCCTCAACATCTTAACAACCCTAGGTCACGTGAGTCTCGCCCAGCGTCATTGATTGCACACAATCCAACTCCCTCCCGGGTTATTAGATCATCACGTTGTATTTACGCTATTGACAATCTCCATTCTAAAACTCCCTCGCCACCTCTTTCGAGTGTAAGACGAGGGATATAACGCAACTTCGAGTCAATGAAGAAGTCCCCCTCAACATCTTAACGACCCTAGGTCATGTGTGTCTAGCCCCACGTCATCGATTGTCCACGATTCAAACCCCGATCGGGTTATAAAATCATGGCATTTGTTTACCCTAATCGGAATCCAGGGTTTATCAAAACCCGTATTCTCTATTTACCATTCTAAACATAATAAACAAAAAATAGGATAAATACAATCAAACTACGAAGAACAATCACAAACGAAGCACCAAAATCATCGAAACAACGTATTTATAAATTTATTGTTAATCCCTACTGCAATCCATATTTAACTCGTGTCCATATCCGTATAAACATGAAAGAATGAGCTAAACATGCTCACATGCTCCTAAGATAAAGAAATAAGGAAAAACAATCAAAGAACTTAGCCTCATCTGAAGATAAACCGATAAGAACGTTCTACGATCGATTCGTCATCTTCTCCACTTCGGGATGTGAGCTCCACACTTAAAATCCCTAACTATACCCTTAGATATAGCCTAAGGGGCTCAAAAAATCCAAGGGGGAAAGAGAGTCACCGGTCAAGGGGGAGGAGATGGGGTATTTATAGCAAAAATATCTAAAAAATATCTAAAAATATCTCAAGACTGTGCAGGGAAAATTCGCCTAGGCGGAGTTAGGTCGGTTCAGTCTGATCGCCTAAGCGTTGAACTAGGCGGTGGACTGGGAGAATATTCTGTTGGATTTTCGCCTAGGCGAAGAAAACTTCGCCTAGGAGAGCGGCTGTCAGTAGCCCTTCTTCGTCTTCTGTTGGATTTCCACCTAGGCGATGGTATTTTTGCCTAGGCGGTCGTCTGTTAATAACATTTTTCTCTTCTTAGCATCTTCACCGCTTAGGTGGTGGTCTGGACACCTAAGCGGTGGGCCTGTTTCATCTTTTAGCCTCCAAGCTTGTTTATCCACCGTAACTTCGAACCGCTTTGGTTCGATCTCATCGTTTTAGCTCCAGTTTCCTATCGTTTTTCTCCACACACCTGATTTATACAAAAAGTATGAAAACTAATTAAAACATAATAAAATAATATATAAAGATATTCGAAAACTAACAAATTCGGATTGGAAATAGATAGGTTTTTCCCACCTATCAGGCATCGAAGAGGACTCTGCTAGAATAATAGACTAGACTTTGGATGCCGTTTTCTTCTTTCACCAAGGCTGCACTCACTGTCGTGGTTGATGCAAAAACGTAGAAAAATAATTCTTCTTCTCTCGTCGGTGTACTAAAAAGGGGAGCCAAAGAGAGGTACTTCTTGAATTCTTGGAAAGCCATCTTATACTCCTCATACCATTCAAAAATTTTATTGCTTCAAAGAACCTTAAAGAAGGGGAGGCACTTTTTTGAGGAACGGGAGATGAATCGATTGAGTGTTGCTAGTCTCCCTGTGAGCATCTGGACTTCCGTTTTGGTGCGGAGTAAGACCATTCACTAGTATATCATCTATATATACCTCTATTGTTTGGCGGATCTCTTCTTTAAATATTTTGTTGACCAATCTCTGGTAGGTAACCCGACATTGCGCAACCCAAGCAACATAACTTTGTAATAGTACATCCCCCTGTCTATGATGAATGAGGTCTTGGCATTTATCAGGGAGAGTACATGGAGATTTGGCTGTAGCCAACATACACATCGAGGAAGCCCAAGAGCTCATACCCTGAAGTGGTGTCTATAACGATGTCTATTCTTGGCAGGGGGAAAAAGTCCTGTAGGCACGTGTTATTCAAGTCCTTGAAATCTACGCAAAGATTCTATTTGTTGCTAGCCTTAAGAGCAAGGACCACATTAGATAACTAGTCAGGGGAATTTGTTAACCTCCACAACATCTGATTTTATCAGCTTATCCTTCTATTTTTCAATGATTTTCTGCTCGTCAGGGTCAAATTTCCTCTGCTTCTGTTTAATCAGTGGGTGGTGAACATTTACATATAGTTAGTGCATGGCCACCCCAGGTCAACCTGAGGTAGCTCATTTTGAGACCACGCGAAGACATCATAATTTTCCTAAAGAAAGAGTTCAGTTCTCTACTCGAGACTGAGCTTGGAACCTATTATCACTGTCTTTCCTTCTATAAATGGGAGGATTAATACTTCTGGGAGGTCTTCATGAGGTTGGGTGCCGGGCTCTTTTTCTCGGGGATTGTTAGTAGGGATAAGCCCAGCGTTACCATCTAGGACCTTAAGCTCAGGACATCCGAGCTCAGTACTATCTAGCTTAGGCATAGTCGGTAATTGCCATTTTTTCTTTTCTGTAGCTTTCCTGGCACAAGCTCTGGCTAATTCTTGGTCTCCTCTTACCTCTCCCACTCTTTACTTAGTAGGGAACTTCATCATCTGATGGTAGGGAGAACACACAACCTTGAGACAAGAGATGGTAGGTTGGCCAATTATAGAATTATAGGGGGATGGTCTTTCCACCATAAGAAATTTAGTCCATACGGTGTTCATCCTAGGGTTGGTGCGTATTGTGACGGGGAGAGATACCCACCCTAATGAATTGAAGACATCACCAAACCCGACGAAAGGTGGCTAGGTTGGTTGTAGGGCACTGGATTCTATTATTATTTTATCGAAAACCCACTTGAAAATGATGTTTGTTTAGCTTTATCCATCAACTAGGATATGTCCCACTTTGAAATGGTTTATAAGGGTGGTGATCAACATTGTATCATCATGAGGGGATAGTGTATCCTACAGAGGTCAACCTCATTGAAAGATATGATACTATGAGTATTGGGATCAACCGTGCTGCCCTTGAACACGCTTTCGTCAGCCTTTCTCTTCACCTTACGTGCATGTCTTTTATTGGATGAAGAAGTTTCCCATCCCAGGTTGAGACCCCCGTGGATGGTATTAATCTCTCCATCTACGTGTTGCTTGTCTTTATGCATCGCCCTTTATTCCCTAGGCTGGGAACGGTTATGATTTTCTCTTATTCTCTGACATCGGTGTTCTTCACTTCGGTTATTCTCTTTGACCCTTGGATCTCTATTTTTCTAGTAGTTATCGAGGTAGCCTTTATGGATGAGTGCCTCAATCTTGTCCTTCTTTTTGAAACAATCCTTAGTTGGGTGACCACGATCACAGTGGTACTCAAAGTTTATATTCAAGGACTGCCTACGGGTTTTTCCCTTTGAGGAGGGGCTGGGGAAAAAACTTCCTATCTAGATTTTTTTTTATAGATAGTCTCCATAGACGCTGCTGGGAGAGTGGTCTCCGATCCCCTAGCAAAGATCCAAGTTTCCTTTCGGCTTGAAGCCTTCTCGACCCTTAATCTTGGCTTAGGGGTTTTTCAATTCTTTCATTTTTCTTGTGGTCTCTTTCTCGGTCTTTTTTGTCGCCATCCCAAAGATTGGTGTTATAGAACTGCGTACCTTTTTCTAGGGATGCATAGAGATTAGGTGAAATATTGGAACAAAGATCATATGACAACCATTTATGTCTAAGTCCATTAATAAAGACGTTTAGAGCCACAATATTTGAAAGGTCTTTACATGCCATAGATTCTTTCCTAAAATAGTTCACATAATCTCCCAAGCTCTCATTGTGTTCTTACTATAGGGCAAGGATGTGGGTCGTGGTTTTGGGCTTTCTGCATAAACAATTAAATCGAGCAAGGAAGAGTTGTTCCAACTCGCAGAAGGTTGAGACAGAGACCAAGGTCAAGCTGTGAAACTAGGCCCTGGGTACTCCAGTGAGGGTGAGTGGGAATGAATTGTACTGCATTGTAACCATGGCAGTATACATATCCATATAAGATTTAAAAATCGATAGATGATCAATCGAATTCGTGGTCCCTTTATTGAGATTCATCTAAGGATGGGTGAACCTGGGGGGCATCACCTTGTCCAGAATGTCCTCTAAAAAAAGGGACCTTACCTCTGTAGGGACATCGATCACTGCCCCCACGCCTCGGAGTTTATCTAAGACATCTTCCACATTGACAAGATGACTGTCCACAATAGCCTCTCCTTGGGGAGCTACATGAACATGGCTAGCCCTGGCTTGAGTACTTAGTTGCCAGGGTGGTGGTGAATAAGATTTCATCTCCCGGGCATGACGAACTCTGTGCTCAAAACGAAGGACGTAACTTGGTGCCCTAATCGGAGGGGATTTCAAATCATAATTAATACCATAATCCTGGAGAGGTGGAAATGGTGATTCTGAGGCAGGCAGATAAGCCAGGTCTCGCTCCTTCACCCGATTATTACAGGGCCGAGGTCGAATCCTTGGTGTACAACCATCGGAATGTGTTGATCCCAAGTTTATGATGGACAATTAAGTATTAATGTTTTTGGTAGAACTAACGAGTTTATTGAGTGTTTCAGTTTAAAAGTTCCATTGATGATGTTATCATGGAATAATTGCTAAGGATGCAAAGAGATGGACATTAAGAGATTGAAGATTCTAAAGAATCTAGGAGAAAATGATTCAAATTCATTTTTACTCTTAATATATCCTGATTAGGATCACACACCACACAAATTAAATGATTTATATTTTATTGTATTTTTTTATTAGGATCCTAATTAGTTAACATATTTTTTCCAATGTGAAATTAAAAAAGAAAAGTTGACCTAAGAAACATTAGTGTTTAAAATTGATTTATAGTGTCAATTAAGTTAACCGAGAAAAGAAATAAGTTAAAGGGTCTAAAACGTTGAAGATTGGAGTTGAATTGAGTTAAGGAATAAATGTTCCAGCATTGATTGGTCAACCGACCAAGAAGGATCGGTCAACCAATGGGCATAGACTAGGAATTGGGAAAGTCTCTAAATCGATCGGTCAATTGATCAAGAGATATCGGTCAACCGATGGCCGATAAGTGAACTCTTTAAATCGATTGGTGAACCAACCATCAATGATCGGTCAATCGACCAAGACCAAAATTTGGCCTAGAGAAGCATCTTAGATTGAATGGTCAACCAACCTACGTGGGATCAGTTAACCAACCATTGTTTGTGAATGGATTGGCTAGTAACCTGAAATGATCAATCGACTAATGGCCTATGATCGGTCAATCGATTGAGCTGTTTCAGATTTTGAAGATTTTTGAGATTTGATCTAAAACTAGCTATTATTAGCCATTTTTTTGGTTGATATTTTGGAAATATTCTAGGTATTTGAACATATTATAGATATATTACTTTTATTTAAATATTATACACTTATTTTAAGTGTTTCTTAATTTAGTCTATTTAATACTTCCTATCCTTTCGATTTAAGAACGTGAAATAATCTAGGGACTAAATTAAATGATTTAAATATCATATTTAAGTAAAATTGACCAGGATTAAATGGTATTGATATATGGAGTCTATATGTGCATTTACTTTTCATATCTTGTAAGAACTAACCGTTAGAGGGCCTATTTCAAATTAGTTTAAATAGACCAGTATTTTTCACAAATCAATACATCATTCTATCAAGAACTTTCAGTTCATGAGCTTTCTAAAAGTTATTATTCTGAGATTATATCGAGAGATTATTGTGAGATCATTCTTGACAAAAGTTCTTGAGAATAAGTGCTAAGTATTTTGGCGTCTCCGATCTAAGCTTTGTTGCGATTCAATTTTCATTATTTCGATGATATCCTAGTGAGATCTTTCCAAGCTACTATTTTTTATTTTGATTTTTCATTATTATTGCTTGCTTGGATATAAGATCTATGTGAAATCTTTTTCGAACTTTAAAGTGCATAAAAATTATTTTAAAATGATTTTTGTGATAATTTGATTACGTGTTTATTTTTGTGCTACCCGCCTATTTTATAATCATATTTTAAATTCCTTAGTTGATTCTATCACTAATAATTATCGAGACATTAATTGAGTTTAAATTGATTTGAGGTGGAAGAAGTTCCGAGTGGGAAGAAACTTATCGATTTTTGTAATTGGTGAGTTTTGTGCGGATTAGATACTGTTGGAAGTATCTAATAAGAGGTAGCTAGGTTTCATTCTCTTCCGGTAAAGCGATTGAGGTTTAATCTTTACCTAAGGTATAAAAAGATTATGTTACTCTTTTTCTTTGAAAAAAGATAGGCATGATTCTTCTTGATTAGAATTAATTATATGTGATTTGTAATGGCTTCATCCTTATTGGTGAAAATGATACTTGGAGTGTTTTTGGTGAGGTTGGATTCTTAGCCTAAGTATAAAAGAATTGCGTTAATTTTTAACCTTTAAAAAAGATAGAGGTTTTTTCTTAACTTGCGAATTTTTTTTTGTAAAGGTTGATTCTGAGCCTGTAAAAGAATCATTATGTAAATGTTTGGTTTATACTTGTTTAAATGAATCTAGTGGTTTAGTAGGTGCGAATCTCCGTGGGGCTCAGAGGACTAGATTAACTAAGATTAGCTTTGTGAACCATGATATATCGTGGTGTTCTATCTTGTTATTTTATTTCTTATTGTTTGGGTGTGAACCTAGAGTAAATTACACTTATCTGCTGCTATATAAAGATAATAATTAATTTAGGATTAAATTAATTATTTAAACATTTAATTGTTGAAAGATAACAATTTGCTTTAATTTTTTTTATAACTACCCAATTCACCCTCCCTTGGGTAGATTACTGGGTCAAAAGAATGGATGACGTGCTTTTTTGAATTTTGAGGCTGATCTTCCCGTCCTATAGTCTGGAGAACCAGTCCTCCTTGGACGGAGGGCCGATGGGAGGCAAGAGAGAAGAACTTGAAAATAATTTTGGAACTCGCCAAGCTGGAGTTTCAAATTGTCAGTATGAGATGGGTCAGCGACCTCGGACGTTTGCCCCTCAAAGGGACCAGAAGGTAGGGTGGAATGGCTTGTCTGGCCTACAAGGAAAGGAGCGTCCTCGATGACAAGTAAGGGAACTCTTTTATTTGATCTCAAAATTCTCGACATTTTTCTTGAGGGTGGGTTGATCGGGTTCCTAATCACCACGTTGGTTTAGTTTTCAAGTCTAATTACTTAACTAGACCTTGTGATCCTTCAGTCTTAGTCGACCAGACAGTGATGATGACAAGACCCACCAGGGTTATGCTCAATGAAGCACCTTCTACATGAGTATAAGAGCTCGGGGGAAAAATCCATGAAATATGATTTGAATATACTAAAGGGCAATAGCTTTATGTCACTATTCACCTTTGCTTTTGTAGGGGAAAAACTTGATTAGCATTTTGGAGATTAGGCGATTTAAGCTTGATTGACGATCTTAACATGGCAAGTGGTTGGGAAAAAGGGCATGTGAAGAGATTAGAGCCTTTGGCCTGGGTTTTTAGCTTTTATGAAGAAGTCCATGGGCCGATATGTTGACGAAAATAGGCAATCGGTTTGGACCGCTGAACAGGTATCGAGATGAATATACTGACCAAAGTATCACCGGCCAGAACCCAACTCCTATATAAGGTTTGCAGTCCTGAGCATCGACTAGAATATTATTGACCTGAATCTACAGGCTAGAAATAACCGACTAGAAGTTTGTTTATTAGGGCATTGGATTGGGCATCCAGGGCATCAATCCACTCACAACCACGTCAGATGTTTTGTCTATGTAGAGGTCTTCGGTGGAGTGATTTGGGGGTGATTTGTTTTTACCCTCATCATTACTCTATTGATATTTTTTTTCCCACAAAGAATAAAAACCTTATATATATATATATATATATATATTACTTTAGTGAAATACATCTGTAACAAAGAAAACATTATGTGTTAAAATAGGAAAAATATTCTCGAAATAAAATGAATTCTCATAATTCAATAAATATATAAACACCTAAGTTTATAAATCATTACCCATTCTTGAATTTTTTTTATTTTGAAACATAGTAAAATACTAAAATAATATTAACTAACATTTTATTTTTATAACAAATAGTATCATATTTCAAAAATAGAAACATATGATTTTCATCATGTAAACAAAAAAAAAATAAAAAAAAATAAAAACTTAATTTTAATGATGAAAATGAAAATAAATACAAATTATGTCAACTACTTTTTTTCCTAAAAGATATTTTAATAAAAAAAAATTAAATTAAATTAAAATAAAATATAAGATGGGATATTGATGACAACAAAAGTACAATCGATTCTTCATACATTTAAAATAAATATTAAAATATATCGATCATAAAAATACACTAAAAAACATATTAGAAACATATTCAACCAAAATCTAAATTTCACAAAATCATGTCTCTTTTTAGATTGTTGGGGAAAAAAATACATAATTATATAAACACAAATTAAATAATAAATATATGACACATGTTTAACCTCTCTAAATAACTAAGAATAATAACAATTAAAAAAATAAAATAAAATAAAGCAAGACTAGAGAGCAAAATACATACATGGTGGATCGAGACGTGTAAATATTGTCCTTTATGCTTAGCGTTGAATGGCGAACCCTTTCCAAGATAAAATGATCCAGGAACTCAATGTG
Source organism: Eucommia ulmoides (assembly GCA_016647705.1). Classification (NCBI taxonomy): domain Eukaryota; kingdom Viridiplantae; phylum Streptophyta; class Magnoliopsida; order Garryales; family Eucommiaceae; genus Eucommia; species Eucommia ulmoides. The sequence goes on from CM028329.1 coordinate 4,776,955, forward strand.
CAATCAATACATCTCTATATTGAACGAATTATGAACCCTATTGCCCATAAATCATCAAGTAATAATATATGTAAAACATAATAAACCATTGTTTCTCTCTATTTCTATATCAAAATAAAATTATATTCACTATTTTATATATATCAACATATAGTATCATACTCTTTTCTTTACTTTTCTCTTTATTTTCTTTCATCCCAAACATATATATATATATATATATATATATATATATATATATAGTGTATGACTTATATAACTCTTAGGATAATATTAGTAATTATAATTTTATAATTAATAAAAATACTAATTATACACATAAATATTATAATAATAACATTATAACACATGTTTTTATAATGAAATTCACAAAGTCGTTTTAATAAGTTTCATAACTTAATCAAAATAATATTATCTAATCAACATGACAATACGACTCATAATTATAATCATTATAAATTTATATTAATAATAATTTTATTAAATAAAATAATATAATTAGATGTACTATAATAAAAAAAAAAAATTTAATTTTGAGCAATTAAATATGTTATCTTGTGTTGATGTCGGATTTTGGACGACCTCAACGGTATGGTCCAATTACTTGTTGATGGAGATCTCTGCTCTCGCCGGGATGAGGATGGAGAGGTTCAGGATCAGGCCATCTAGCCCAGGATGGGCAGAGTTGGAGTGATCTGGGATGAGAATCGAGCACCAAAGTAACTTGGGGGTCTTTCGATCTGTGGAGAGTCTTCTTGTCCATGGAGAATCCTCCGACTGGTTAGGAATGGGTCTGAGCTGAGATGAGCTTGATTGCCTTCCAGTCTGAGAAGAGTTGGGTTAGAGCTAGGATGAGCTCAAATGCCTCTTGGTCTTCTAATCCGATGGAAAAATGAGTCCAAGCTGGGATGAGACCAAGCTTGGATGGGGCAGCATTTCAATACCTGTACAAAGGACTTGCCGCGATCAACCTGGCGTGTCCCCTCCGGAGTGAAAATAAGTACTTAAGGGGAAGATTTATAAAGATACTATCGAGAAAAGTAAGCAAATTTGGTGTACCTTTGGGCATTGGCATGCCCTCTTTTATATAGGCAATGGATGAATTAGTTTAGGGACTTAAGCAAGCATTAGTGTCCCATCAGTGTCCTATCTTGGCGTATGGCCAATGACACAGAGACATGAAGGCTTTATCTTGTAGGCCTAGGCTTTTTGACCTTTTTGCTGAGGCCCATGATAGAAAATAACTACAATTAGAGAAGTGGCCTAACCCATAATCTGAGAAGAACTCTTTCCTACTGTACACGAGATGGAGAGTTCAATCACTGCCCTTCTTGGACAGCTGGAGACGGAAAGATGAAGTTGTGAGGAGCTTTTTTCCCTTCCCTTCCTAGATAGCTAGAGACTGGAAGAGGGGATTCGTTGAGGAGCTTGTAGAGTTAGCCTTTGAGATAGGCAATTTCATTGTGGAGAATTCCGAGATGGGTAAGGTTTTTCCATTCCGACGGTAGTGTGCCAGCTCTTCCTAGAGGGTGTTGCTGCTGGGGCCTTTGGCATAGCCGACATAGGCTTAAGTTGTACTCCTACCCGACGCAATCTTCAAGCTTAGCCTTTGGTGGGAGTTGATCTTGGTGGAGAGTTGTTGACACATGGTGATCTTCTATTTGTTGCATTGGAGTGACCATTTTTATACTCATTAGTTTTCCCCCAAGACCTAGTTGACATGTGGAAATCTCCTATTGGTTGTGTTGGAATGACCATTTTCACACTTATCAGTTTTCCCCCAGGACCTAGTGTTGAGAAGGAACTTAAAGCACTGGGGACTCTACTCTGAGCCTTTTCAGGAGTTATGGTGCTTCGATGAAGTATTCAAGTGTTTTCTTAACCATGAAGGGGTGTTGTGTAGGGAACAGACCCTTTTTTGGAGGAGGAAAATGCGTTGTTTCGAGATGGGAACAACCAGTTTGATAGGTGTAATGCCCGACCCGTTATGCCTGCGAAAAGCCCATACATGCCATGCGTATGTCACGCACACATAATGCACATGCCTTGCGCATGTCCAATCAGTCTGTACCTCTTCAATGCTCCATGAAATGTCGCTTGTCCAGCTGACGGACGGAAGATATGTGTCCATACGGTTTCTGAGCGGCGCGTTCTTTTTGGCGGTATCAAATGGACGTCCTTCGCGATGATTGAGATGGATAAACCCCCCATATAAAGGACGCTTTCAAACTCATTTTTTATATTTTGCAATTTTTGGAACGCCCATTCCTTCCCGACAGGTAACCCTTTTGTTCTCGTCATGTCTTCTTCCTCGTTTTCACCTTCTTCATCGGTGTCTAGGTCTTCATCGAGGTCTGCCTCAGGGTTGGCATGAACCCAGGGTCTACTACCCCTAAGCAGGCCCTAAATGTCTCCCCGATTTAATAGGTTAAACCTGTACTAGCGTTGCCTCCTTGTCCAGAGGAACGGGCGAGTTCTTCAAGCGGTGCCGATTCTTCTGATCATTGCGATGGTGACGAGGGTCCTGAAATTTAATTCAGGCCAGGAAGATAAAACTGGGCTTAACGGGGATGTGACGGAGGTCCCGAAGCCTCAAGAAGCCCTTGAGGAAGTCATTCCTCATTGGAGCTTGGTTTGGGGTACTGAATCCGCAATGACGGAGGTGGGGCTTGGCTTGGTCCAGAGAACTTTCACTTTTCCTGAGGGGGTGGAGGTTCGTGTCCCCCTTCTCGGGGAAAGGGCTTGTGCTCCCCCAAAGGCTTTATTACGGTATACATGGGGCATCTTCGTGGCAACATGAGGTTTTCGATTCATCTCTGGATAAGGGCTCTCTGCGTGGAATGCCAGCTGTGTCCATCATAGCTGGCTCCAAATTGCATGAGGGCCTTTGTGGCCTTGTACATTATCTGTCAAGCTATAGGGATAGAGTTGTCCATTGACTTTTTCAAGTCCATTTTCTTTCCAAAATCCATGCTATCCAGGAAGGGTTGGATTTATGTGGCATCCAGAAAGCAATTCATTTTGGGGCTAGAGACTTCTGTCAAGAATTGGAAGCCAGTATTCTTTTTCTTGGGAAAAATCGGTTAGGAGTTTAGTCTAGATGAGGAGAGAGTCAACCCCATCCCAATGGAGTGGGGTGTTGTAGGTGAGAATAGAATTATTTGCGAATGATTCTACAATTATATAATCTTTTTTGTAATTTGACTGTTTTTCTCTATTTTTGTTCCACCGTGCAATCCCAGAGAAAGTAAGAGGTAAGCTAGTACAACCAAATGCACTGATTCGGCGGTAGATGAAGGCCATCTGGAACACAGAGTTCAGGAACATTAATGAGTTGTTGCAATCAACAGTGTATTGTCGCCACTTTTATCGTGCTCTTAGTTTGCTTGTGCCGGAGATTGACCGAAAAATGGAGAACAATAAGGTTTCTCCCCTTCTCGGAAGCTTACAAATACTTGATTTTTTTAGCGCTTCCTTGTCTTTGCTTATTCAATTGTTCTGGTGATTCCTTGGTAGAGATGGACAAAGCAGCATTGAAGAAAGCTTTGAAGGAGATAGTTGCCAAGGCAGCTACCGAGAAGAGGTAGGCCTCGTAATCCCAGGAAGGGGCTTCTTAAGGTGGAGCCCCTGAGGGAGGTGAAGGAACATATACAAGGAGTTCCCCGTATGAAGCCCCAAGGAGGGTAGAAGTTGAGCCAAGAAGGGTAATAAGGAGAGAAGCGAAAGCTGTAGCGAGAAGAAAGGCATTATCCCTGTCAGAGCAAGCTCCCATCCCCCATTCGAGAAGAGTACCATTGAGGAGATCCAAGAGAGGGGGAATAGAAAGGTCGAGGAGGTAGAGGCTAGAGGACAGAAGGGGCCCAGAACTAAAAAAATCATATTAGAGGTCCCCATAGGAGAAGAGGTGGTTCATGGGGCCTCCTAGTCGAGCAAAGCCCCTGCACCTTCTTCGATGCTAGATACAGGCCTCCTCCATGTTTATAGGATCCTAGACCATCCTAAGCTGCTATCTGACTAAGTCTACCACACCGTGCCACCCCTAGACCAAGAGCACGTAAATTCTGAGTAGGACGCAGAGATTTCCACCGTGCTGCAAAGGGATGCCATGTCAGCAAGGCTTCTCTTGATAATGAATTTTACTTTGATTTATTTCTGCGTTCTCTTCTTCGGCTGAGCATTTAACATTTTCTATGCAGGCCCTTTTGAGAGCTACCTCTTTGTCTGGGCGTTTTCAGGCAGCGTTAGGGAGAGAGAAATGACTTAGGGAGGAGCGTGTAAATCACTTGGCCCAGATTAGGAAATTCTATGAGCAGATCAAAAAGCTAATGGTGAGTGAAAGCGACTTTAGAGCAAACATGGCCAAATTGGCTGGTGAGAAGAAATACCTCAAATTCCATCTTGGCAAGCTTGAGGCTGACCTCGCTGCTGTACGGGAGATGCTGGAAGAAAGGGAGAACAAGCACAATGTCGCTATCTCCAAAGCTAATGTGGATGATGTGAGAAAATAAAAGCTAACCCCTGCCTTTGACGAGATGATAACGGTGATGGTAGCTGAGATGGTAAAAGATGGCTATTAATACACGATTACCAACCTACGCCGTCTGCATCCAAAGTTCCCAGCTCACGAGATTGGAATGGATTATTCAGACTCAGAAAGAAAAGCTAGTCCCGAGACGGGGGATGCAGAGATCGGGCATGGAGATGCCAAAATTGAACAAAGAGATGTTGGTGCTGAGATGGGAGAAGTCGACGCCAGCCAAGACAAAACATATATCATTCAGGAAAGCGTTGAGGCCGAGCGAGTCGAACCCCACACTGGTTAAAGTGAAGTTGGACCATCATCCTCTGTTCAGTAGGAAATTTCAATCCAACACCAAACTCAATCCCAGAATGATTGAAGAACTTGTCCTTTTTTTTATTTGTAATGTCCCTTTTGTGGTGCCCCAGCCTTTAAAGAGCCTTTTTGTAATGGACTATGGGACCCTAAAATTGTAATGGTCATCTGAATAAATAAGGACCACATTTGACCTCATCTCGGAACTTTTCCAACACTCGCATGATTTTCTTTATTGTTTTTAAATTCCTATTTATGTGTCTTTGAGTTTTTGTCTGTTCTTAGAGGGTTGTCGTCTTTGGAGTAGGAATGGTCCCTTTTCCCGACGGCGCAAAATTTCTAGGATGAGAAGGGATCATAGTTCAAAATGTTGTCTAAGCATGGAGTTGAGCTTCTGCTTGGTGAACTGTCTGAACTTTTCTCAGAGATAGACCTGAGTCCCTGCTCAGTCATTTTTAAAGACTTGGATATTTTTGGCTATGGTGTCTATTTTTTGTTCTTTGCCATAATTTATTGGATGTCTTTTCGCAACTCTTCCCAATCTTAGCGGTACTTTGCGCTAGATGGACAATCTTTGTCACTTAGCTGTTTTATCTATTTTTTCCTAGGCTTATGCTAGAAGTTTCATTAGGAATAATTGTTCGTGATGATATCGTTTACTATTTGGATGTGCTGAGGCAAACATGAGATTTGATCTTGGCCCCTTATCTATTTTCGGTACTCCTGTTAAAGGGAGGGTTGTTTGTGTCACACCCTTATCGGTCACGGAACCTAGGTTTAACATGACCTCAAGTTTAATACTTAGTCTTGTGTTTGCAATTTTTTCTTGCAAAAATTCAAGTTCCTTCCATTCTGGGCATACACCCCTTTTCGGTCAAGTGCCCGAGAAGAAATCTCGTATTCCCTTCTTAAAAAAGACATTGTTCTTATACTACTCACCATATCCATATCTTCTCTGGCCCCAGCCTAGCATCCGAGCATGGCTCGGGTGGTAGGTTTTTGTCTGAGGGTGGTACTCGTATGGCTTATGGCCCTCACAGTCCTCGAGTGGGTGACTTTGGTCGCGCACTCTGTGGTTGGTCACAGGTGGGTTCTCCATAGTGGGGCCCATCCTTGAGCCTTTTCGGGTTATCCCAATTTACCCTTATAGGAGCATTGTCCATTTATATCGATGCTTGGCCATCGGAGGAGGACCGTGGTTAGTATCCGGGCATAAACTATCAATCTGTAGAGAAGATCTAGTTATATCCTGGACGCCATATAGAGGATGGATTCATTTTTTGGAGATCACCCTTGACACTATGCGTCGGGATGCCGTTTCTTGTTGGAGAAAGACTGGGGGCAGCGTATATCTATCCGAGATCGGACAGAGGGCTGCTTATCCCGACCTTGCATTCCGTATGTAGAATTTGGAAAACAGAGAACAAGTTGAACCAAAGATTCATTTCATTGATAGGTAGCGACATTACAAACTTCAAAAAGTGAAATATTTACAAGTCCATCGGACCTTCATCACTGGGGTAGTAGCGCTTTAGATGTTTTGTGTTCTAGGGATATCTTGAAAGGACACCCTTTTCTGTTTCAAATTTATAGGTGCTGGGACGGGTAATACGAGTGACTCGGTATGGCCCTTTCTAGGTTGGAGCCAACTTTCCTGCAGTTTGATCTTTGGTGGCCAGAGTTACTTTTTGAAGGACGAGATCACCAACATCAAATGACTGAGGGTAGACCTTTCTATTGTAATATCTGGTTACCGTTTGTTGAAAGCCGTTTGTTGAACACTGGCACACTCTCTATTTTCTTCAAGAAGATTAAGGTTAAGGGCTATAGAGGCATCATTATCTTCCGGGCTGAAGACCATTTCTATCCAAGGAGAGGGCATACATATCTCGGCATGGATAACGGCCTCAGATCCGAAGGTTATTGCAAAAGGAGTTTCCCCTATCGGAATCCTTGTTGTAGGTTGATATGCCTAGAGAACAGGACACGCGTCTTCAACCCATCTGCCCTTCGATTTATCCAGTCTAGTCTTAAGTCCGTGGATAATGGTTTGATTAGTTACTTTCACTTGTCCGTTAGCTTGAGGATGCCTTGGGGAGGCAAAGTGAGTCCGAATCCCTAGCCCGACACAGAATTCCGCGAAGAGATCATTGTCGAATTGCTTCTCGTTGTCGGAGACAATAGCCTTGGGTATTCTGAAATGACAAACCATATTCTCCCAAGCGAAGTCTTTCATTCTCTCGTTCGAGATCCATGCAAGGGGCTTGGCCTCTATCAATTTTGTAAAATAGTCGATTGTAACTGCAAAAAAATTTCTCTGCCTGGTCCCTGGGGTGAATGGTCTGAGAAGACCGATACCCCACTAGGCAAAAGGCTAAGGACTTATCATGGGGTCAAGGACAATTGGAGAGAGCTAGGGATGGAAGGCAAACCTTTGACATTGATCTCATTTTTTTTCACAAATTTCATGGAATCTTTCTGCTTGTTTGGCCAAGAGTATCAATGTCTAATAAGCTTGTGAACCATGGAACTTCCTCCTAAATGGTTACCACACACCTCTTCATGAACTTCTCTCATTATGTATTCAGCCTCTTCTGGCCCCAGGTAGCGGGAGTACAGTCCCGAGAAAGATCATCGATGGAGCATCTCGTTGATAAGGGTGTACCTTGCTGCCCTGTAGCGCATTCATTTGGCCTCTTCCAGGTCAGAGGGAAGTGTTCCATGTTGGAGGTACGTCCTTGTTGGGTCTATCCAGGTTAATCCATCTGAGAGGGCACATATGGTGGACATTTGGTTAGAAACGGTTGTGCTTGGATACTCTAAGTACTCGATGGGAACAATTATCTTTAGGGTGAATTCCGCCATAGAGGCTAAGTTGGGGAGAGCGTTGGCATGCCGATTCTCTTCGCGGGGGATCTGCCTTACTTGGATATTTTCAATATTTTCCATACGGGCTTTCACCCTACCAAGGTAAGTGGTCATCCTTGGAACCGTAGCCGCATACTCGCTGTTGACTTGGTTGAAAACAAGTTGCGAGTTGCAACAGACTTGGGGATTTTTGGCATTGAATTCCCTATCCAGCCTAAGTCCAGCGAGAAGAACTTCATATTCAGCTTTATTGTTGGTGGCTCAGAATCCCAATCAGAGGGCATATTCAATCTCTTCTCGGTCTAGGGATACTATAATCATTTCAACCCCTCAATCTCTAGCGTTTAAAAAACTGTCTGTAAAGAGTTGCCACTGAGCTGGGGAGAGATCATTGCTTAATTCAAGATAGGATGAGGTCCCTTTTGGGATTGATGCCTTTATTGGGCCGAGATGAGTCTCTTACTGGGCAAGGTCATGGTCATCTAGGATGGTCTCTTCCGGGAAGGTCATCTAGGTAATAAAATTGGCTAGGACCTGCCCCTTGATGGCTATTCTAGGCCAATAGTTAATGTGAAATTGGCTGAGCTCAAGGTTGTACTTCATGAGCCGACCAGAGGAGTCTAGGGAGTGAAAAACGTCTCTCAAAGGTTGATCAGTAAGGACGACGATCACGTGTGCTTGGAAGTACCGTCTCAACTTTATTGACGTGATTAGAAAGGCATAACATCTTCTCGAACCGCTAGTATCTTATCTCGGTATCAGTCAGCACTCAAATTAAATAGTGTATGGGTCTCTAGACTTCCCCTTATTCTCAAACAAAAGTCGCGCTGACTGCGATATTCGAAGAAGCAATGTATAGGAATAGTTCCTCTTTATCCTTGGGGGTATTAAGAAGCGACGCCAAGGATAGGTAAGCTTTAAGCTCTTGGAAGGCGGCCTCATACTCCGTTGTTCACTTGAAAGTCTTATCGCCCCACAAGATCTTGAAAAGAGGAAGACATTTATCCAAAGAGTGCTAGATGAAACGTTTAAGAGCGGCCAATCTCTCGGTGAGCATTTAGACCTCCTTCTTCATTCATAGAGAAGCCATTCCAAGAACGGCGCTGATTTAATCAGGGTAGACATCAATGCCACGTTGGGAGACCATATAGCCTAGGAACTTTCCCGCTGAGACCCCAAAAATACATTTGGTAAGATTCAGTTTCATACAATAGGCTCAGAGTTTGTTAAAGCAATTCTGAAGATGGATGATGTGATTAGGTACTTTGGTACTCTTCACTAGCATATCATCAATGTAGACTTCCATTGTTGACCCGATGTCCTCCTTGAACATTTTATTGACGAGCCTTTGATAGGTTGCCTCGGCATTACAGAGGTTGAAGGGCATAACTTTATAGCAGTAGGTGTCTCTATCCGTGATGAACGAGGTCTTGTCCTTGTTAGGAGGAAACATAGGGATTTGATTATATCCAGCATAGGTGTCGAGAAAGCTCAATAGCTCGTGCTCCGTCGTGGCATCTATAACCAAATCTATTCTCGGCAACGGGAAGAAATTCCTAGGGCACACCTTGTTGAGGTCTTTGAAATCCACGTAAATCCACCATTTGTTTCGAACCTTCGGTACAAGAACAACTTTGGAGAGCCAGTTGGGGAATTCCATTTTTTCTACCATGGAAACTTTTACTAACTTGTCCATTTCTTTCTCAATGAGTTTCTGGCGTTCCGCGTGAAATTTCCTTTTGCCTCACGGGTGGGTGATAGGGATTGGCATGGAGACGGTGCATTGATACACTTAGATCAATCCCAGGAAGTTTATTGTGAGACCAAGCGAACACGTCGTAGTTCTTCTTGAGGAGATTAGTGAGTTCTTCCCGTCGTGCTGCACTGAGCTTAGCACCTATCCAAATAGTCCATCCCTCAATGGTGTGATGAATGGGTACTTCTAACAGGTATTCATGTGGCCGCAGACAAGGCTCCTCATCCCAGGGGTCATCAATCGGCACGTTTCCGGGATTGGACAGAGCCGGAGCTCGGCCTCCTTATTCCTGGTCCCAAACATTGATTACTATTTTATCTTTTCGAGCACCCTCCTGTCACATGATCTAGCTATTTCTTAATCACCACGCACTTCTCCCACCCCTTCCTCTCTAGGGAACCTCATTGATTGGTGGTAGGGAGAAGCCATGGCCTTTAGGAAAGCTAACGTCGGTCATCCAATGATGACATTATACAGATAAGGTTGGTCCATGATGAGGAATTTAGCCCAAACCATGGCCGAGGTAGGTGCAACGCTAACCATGACGGAAAGGGAGATCCAGCCAATGGAACTCACGACATCTTTGCCGAAATTGACATGGGGGAGGTAGTGGGCTTTACGGAGCCCGAACTGACGTTCATTTTGTCGAATACCCATTTGAAGACGATATCCATGGAGCTTCCTCCGTCAATTAGAATCCGACCCATTTTATAGTAGTAAACAAGAGCCGAAATTACCAAGGCATTGTCGTGAGGGGTATGCACCCCTTGGAAGTCAGCTTCATTGAAGAAGATGATGTGGTGTTTGGCAGCATCAATCATGCTCACCTCGTACACGTCTTCGTCAGTCTTTCTTTCAACTTTACACTCATATCGCTTCCGAGAATATGTTGTCTCCCATTCGAGGCCCAGGCCTCTATTGATAACATTTATCTCACCGTCTACCCATATTTCATCATCACATTCCTCATTTTCTTTTCTCGGTGGGGTCGGCCTCAGTTTTTTCTTCTCGGTTGACCACTACGCTCATCTCGACGGCTACTTTCCCCTTGGCTTGCGTTGTCTTTGCTGACGTAATGACTAAGATACCCCTATTTTATGAGGGCCTTAATTTCTTTTCAGAGCTGGTAGCATTCATCTGTCGTGTGACTGCGGTCACGGTAAAACTCGCAGTATTTGGCGACAGATTTTCCCATGGGTTTCCTTATGGGAGGGGGGGAGTAGGAGGAAAGAATCCTATTCCTGTATTTTTTGAAAAGATTATTGCAATAGATACTGATGATGGTAAATTTCGTCACCCCTAAAGACCCCTATTGGAGCCCTACACGCAGACTGGCATTTTGACTATGTTCAACAGAATGGCCGAGAAGGGTATAGCCGAGCTCAAACCTCCAGACCTAGGATCCACCTACATACCCTCCCAGAGACTGCCACGTGTCCACAACTCTCCACCAAGATCTGCTCTTACCATAGATTAAGTGTAAGGATTGTGCCGGGCAAGAGCACACCTTAGCCCATGCCAGCCTCTCCAAAGAAAGCTAATTCACTCTCCAGGATTGGCAGGCGAGCTGCCCCTGGGATAGGGAATCTTTTCCCATCTTGGTATTCTCCACAGTGGCATTGCCCATCCTGAAAATCAACTCTATAAGCTCCTCAGCAAAGCCCATCTTCTCTTATCCGACTATCTGAGAAGGGCAGGACAGGAAGCTTCACACAATTCTCTCTTTCCGTCTCCAGCTGTCCAGGAAGAGCGGGGATCAAATTCCTCATCTCAGGTCTAGTAGGAAAGTATTATTCTCAGATTATGGGCTGTGTCACTTCTCTAACTACAAATATCGTTTTCCATTAGCTACATGAACAGTGCTAAAAATCCCATGACTGACATAAGGTGCCCTTATCTCCTCCTCTCATTGGCCATATGTCGAGATGGGACTTTGAAGGGACAATAACCCTTTCTTAAACCCTTAAACTAATCCACTCTATGCCTATATATGGGAGGGAATATCAATGGCCAAAGGTATACCAAATTTGCTCCCTCTTCTCGGTAGCTTATTTATAATTATTTCCCCTTAGTGCTGATTCTCACATTAGAAAGGACACGCCGGGACCATCCCAACAAGTCCTTTGTGCAGGTGTCGAAGTGCTGCCCCATCTCAGCTCAGCCTTATCCTAGCTCGGATTCATCTTTCCACGGTTCAGAAGATCTTTTTTGTAGGTGTCAAGTTCTTGCCTATCCCAGCTTGGACTCATCCTAGTTTGGACCCGTCTCTTCTTGGACCAGAAGGCATTCGATCTCATCCCAGCTCAAACCCATCTCTTTGACCAGGAAGGGATAGGTCCGAGATGAGATAAGCTCGACTACCTTTCGGTCCGAAAAGAGTTGGGTTTGAGCTAGGATGAGCTCGAATGCCACCTGGTCCTCTGATCCGTGAAAAGATGAGTCCGAGCTAGGATGAGACCAAACTGGGATGGGGCAACACTTCAACACTTGCACAAAGGACTTACCGGGATGAACCCGGCGTGTCCTCTCCGACATGAGTATCAGCACTCAGGGGGAAGATTTATAAAGATGCTACATAGAAGAGTAAGCAAATTTGGTATACCTTTGGGCACTGGCATGCCCTCCTTTATATAGGCATTGGATGGATTGGTTTATGGGTTTAAGCAAGGATTAGTGTCCCATCAGTGTTCCATCTCAGCGTGTGGCCAATGAGAGGGAGACATGAAGGGTTTATCTTGTGGGCCTAGGCTATTTGGCCCTTTTGTTAAGGCCCATGGCAGAAAATATCTGCAATTAGAGAAGTGGTCTACTCCATGATCTGAGAAAAACTCTTTCTTGCTATACTCGAGATAGAGAGTTTGATCTCTGCCCTTCCCTAATAGCTGGAGATAGAAATAGGGAGTTGTGAAGAGCTTCCTGCCCTTTCCTTCCCGGATAGCCGGAGACGGGAAGAAGGGATTCATTGAAGAGCTTGTGGAGTCAGCCTTTGATATGGGCAATGTCACTGTGGAGAATGCCGAGATGGGTAAGGTTTTCCCATCCCGATGGCGGCGTGCCAGATTTTACTAGAGGGTGTTGCTGCTGGGGCCTTTGGCATGGCCGATATGGGCTTACGTTGTGCCCCTGCCCAGCGCAATCTTCACACTTAGCCTTTGGTGGGAGTTGATCTTTGTGGAAAGTTGTTGAAACTTGGCGATCTTCTGTTGGTTGCATTGGAGTGACCATTTTTACACTCAACCTCTTGTATTGACGCTTGATTAATAAGCTTTAATTATTTTGATTTCTAATTTGAAAATTAACAATAACGTGGATAGATATTGAATCACACAAAACAAATAAATACCAAGCACTCACCAAACCCTAATAAACAAGAACTCAAGATACAACTTTTATTTATTTTTCTTTCTTAAACAAATCCTTTTAATTAATTTATTCATTTATTTGTGTTTTTGCTTTACTCTGTTCTTCTTCGTGCTTAGCTTTAAGTTTCATGATGAAATCATAAACCTTTAGCGGATCACAGAGAGACTTAGGGCTTATTTGATAACGACTTAATTTTTAAGTGCTGAAAATTTAAGTGTTGAAAATTAAGGCCATGTTTGATAAAAAAAAAAAAAAGCACTTAAAATTGAGTAAATTAAGTACTTAATTAATTAAGTGTGTTTGATAAATGTAATGAAAATTACTTAATTAATTAAGCTAGCTTAAAAATTAAGTGAAATATTAAGTTAAAAATTCAGCAAAACCCCCATTGCTTATTTTATTTTACAGAAAGCGCTCAGAAGTTTTGAAATTAAAAAAAATTGAAATTACTGTTTTGCCCTTAGAATATAGGGCTTCTTCTGTTCAACCTCACACGATATCTCGAGCCTTCTTCTTCGTCATTCTGCAGAGTTGCGATTTCGGTGATTTCGACGAGGAGCTTGGAAGAGGAGCGATGGCAGAGGCGACGAGCTTAGAACAAAGCTTCAACAAGGTATTTTCTTCTTCAAATCTATAGTTTAGGGTTTAGGGTTTAGGGTTTCAGATCAACGAGATTTGAATTTATTTTTTAGATCTGAATACATTCCTAATTTCCTTTCTTCATAAATCGTCCTTCATAGATTTGTTTTTCTATTTTGAAATCTGAAATTTTTGCTTGATATTTGAGATTCTCCTCCTCGATTCATCAATCGCTCCTGGTATTGTGCATTTTGTTCATCATTTTTGATTATATTCAGTGTGTGCGTATGTAAATGTATACTCTTACCTATGATTGTGTTGCATCTTAGTGGGTTCGATGTTTCGTCTCCCCCATTATTTTTGGATGCTAAATCTCCCACCCTATCCATCTGAAGAGGAGTTTTTGTTGGAAATTATAAGGAGTACAATCAACTAGAAACGTGCAGAACACAAAAATTGACTTGTAATATAGTTGAGTGCTGATTAGAGCTTATGTGTAAGCTAAGAAGATAAGGAAAGCTGTGAAAAATAAGTTGCTCGAGTGTTATATGTGTGTCTAGTGTCTACACCTTTGGCCTTATCCCGTACTGATTTTGAGTTTTCATCACACTCCCTTTATAGAGGAGGTTGGAAGTGTTGGATTGTATTGTTTAATAATTTACGTGCATCTATATTCATTGCTTATAGTAAGATAAGAGTAGTTCTAAATGCTAGCAGTTTATAAATTTTCTTTTTGAACAAACCAACAAGGGGAAAGGAGATGCCATACTCATTGAAAACTCATAACTTTTTGTTTCATGAGGTTTTATGATCATGAGGAAGTTTTCTTTTAAGTTTTTTCTGACTTTTTGCAAGTAAATGACACTTGAGCTGAAGTGGAAATCATGTTTTCAAGTTACTGACAACTTTAATAATTCGGGGAAGGGATTTAAGTTGTTCAATAATTTTCGCTCCTGGTATTGTGCCTATTTAACTATGTTCTTCAATTTCCACCTTCCGAGGTTGTTTTGATGTTAGTTTTCATTTTTTTTTTTGGCAATTATTGAAGCTTTGCACTATTTTCATTTGAGCATAAATGGGTGTTGTAATTCGGTGGCTCTAAGAAACTTTCAAACACTGATATGAATGGGTGTTGGATGGGTAGTTGGTCCGTTCTAGTATAGATCACACATGGAAACTTTTCAAAAGGTCTCGTTAGAGCATTAAATATCAACTTATGATAGAATCCTTTCTTGGTTTAGAGTATCCCAATGCATTAACATAGCAATCGATTAAACTTTATAATGAATAATTGCAGATAGAACAATATGCACTAATATTTCTCTTTTGTTGTCCACTATCACAATGAAGAAGTAGGTATGTCGACTAATGATGCTAGAGCTAGTTGGAAAGATCCAGATCAATATAAACTTTTCCTGGATTTATGTCTTGAAGAAGTGAACAATAGCAAGAAATCTAGTGGAACTCTTAGGAAAGAAGCGTGGGAAAATATAACAAAGAAGATTGCCGAGATTTTTTTTTTGTCTTAACTCAAAAGCAAATGAAAAATCAATGGGACTATATGAAGAAGAAATACCAAACATGGACCAAACTAATGAAAAATACCGGTGATGGAGATGATCCATTGATAAACACGAAGAATTGGAGTGCCAAGCAATGGAACGCATACTTAAAGGTAACACGAAGTACGATATTATTTATCAAATATATATTTAAATTACATAATAAAATAATAACTTATAAATGAAAAATATAATGTTGTACAAGACAATCCGGAAGCTAAACAATTTTGATATGTTGGTCTGCAATATGCTGATGAAATGAAGGTGTTGTTTGATGGTATAACAGTGACAGGGGAAGCATCATGGGGTCCTTCTAGGATAGGATTACCTTCCGATGATGTCTAGCATTCATCAATGTCTCAATCTATCGGACGCGTACAAATTGACCTAGAGAGTGATTGTATACCTTCATCTTCAGAAGCTAAGAGTCAGAAGAAGATGAAAAGTGATGATATCGATAAACAGCTACAAGCTATTTTGCAAAGTTTAGAGAAATCGGATGGACCTACCATGGAAGAGTGTAATGGAGCTTTGGATAGTATGACAATGCTCCAAATGGATGACCCTTTATATATTGCGGCGCTAAGTAACTTTTGTGAGAGTCAATCACATCAAGAGCAATGGATGACATTAGTTCAAAAACCCGAAGAAGTTAGAATCAATTCGCTAAAGATGAATGCGAAGAAATTAGGATTTCTTTGAATGTAGCGCATTTTGAATTCTCTTTTGTTGAACTTCAATTATGAATTTTTATGTTAATGTAGTATTTGGATTTATAAGTATTTGAGTATTCACTTAGTGGTTTTAATATGTGACTCATTATGTGTTTTTTTTTTTTTAAGGTTTTATATATATGTGATGTTTGACTTTTTATTTCAATGAAATATTTTTAGCCGGTGATTAAAATACTTTATTTTTGTCATAGAATGAAAATAAAGAATGAAAATATCGTTTTGAAGAAAGTTGTAGTTCTTCTATTAATGAAAAAAATCAGAAGAAATAGAAGAAGACCCGATACCGATTCCTCTCTTAGTGGAAAATTATATGTAGAAGAAATTGTTAACGGAAATGATTCTCATTGTCTTGAAATGTTGAGGATGATGATTGATCCATTCATAGGGTTGTGTACCTACTTCGAAAACAAAGGATGGTTAAAAGATAGTCATTACATTTCCATTAAAGAGAAAATGGCAATATTTTTCTTAATTTTAAGTCACAATTCAAGAATTCGTTCTGTGAAGAGAAAATTCAACCATTCAACTCAAACTATACATAAAATTTTCCATGAGGTATTGGATACAATGATATATTTTTCTAAAAAAATGATCATCCCGACAACAAGCAATGAGAGTTCAAATCAACATCATCAACGCCTTAAGCAAATATTTCAGGTAAAATATCTAAATTGTTTGTTTAGTAGTTGATTTTGGTGTTTTGTTTAAAGTAACCGATTCTTTTTAAATGGTGCTGTAGGAGCACTTGATGGAACTCTTATTCATGCGGTTATTCCTCCTTATAAGCAAGTTCCATTTAGAGGAAGAGGGAGAGGACAGTGTTTTCAAAATGTGCTTGCGATATGTGACTTCGATATGATTTTTACATTTTTATGGGCTGGTTGGGAAGGTGTTGCACATAATGCAAGAGTGTTGTCAGAAATTATGAATGATCTAGCGAACAATTTTCCATTTCTTTTGCCAGGTAAGTTCTTTTTATATTATTTTTCATATTAATTTAATTGTATAATACAATTTAGTACATTTATGAGTTATACAATTGAGTAATATTTCTAAATATTAATTATACAGATAACTACTATTTATGCTGTAAGACCCTGGCTTTTATTAAAGTCGTATTTTATAATATTTAAAAAAAAAATGGGGTGAAGGGCATTAATTATTGGAATTAAAATTTTAAGGGGTTAATTGGTAATGTTCAAACTAGTAATATTAGGAATTTGGCCTTAATTAATGACTTAACAAAAATTGAGGGGGGGACTTAGGTAATTTAAATAAAACAATTAAAAAAAAAAAAAGATGACATCATCTCAATCAGGACCCATGTTCAGCGACTGACGGTGGCACGATTCTCATACCGACGGTGACGTGTAATCAAATGGAGAGATGGAGAGACACGCGGCTAATCGTTCTTGTATATATATATATACTCATGCACACACACGGAGAGGAAAGGTGGAGCAAAAATCAGAAAAAAGAAAAAAGAAAAAGAAGAGAAGAACAGCAAACCGTAGAGAGAGAGAGATCGCCGGTGGGTGTTCTTCCGGTTGGTCGATCGATCGTATTCGGTGCATGTAAACTCTGTGTGTGTGTGTGTTCTTTAGTGTCGTCGGTGTGTGGGTGCGCGCGCAGACGGCGAGGATGATCGGCGACCGTCACGGTGTCGTCGCCGTTAAGTGGGAGTGGGATTTCCGGTTGGGTAGGTAGGTGTTCAGTTCTGGGTACGTGATTAGGGATGTGTATGTGTGTTTTCTGTGTGTATGTAGGCAGTATTGGTGGTCATCTCCGGAGTGGAGAATAGAGAGAGAGAGAGGGGGTGCCGTTGGTTTCGGCGGCGTGAGTTTGGCCAACGGTGGTGGCGGTGATCGGGAGTTTGTGTGTGTGTGTTATTTTTGGAGGTCCGGGGGTGTGAGGTTGTGGGGGGTCTGGTGGTCGGAGCAATGTTCGGCGGTCGATCCCCAACGCCGGACGCAGGCGCAGACAAGGAAGAAGAAGCGTGGGAAGAAGAAAGAACAGGAAAAAAAAAAAAAAAGAGGAAAATTACAAAAAACCACCCCAATAAAATTTAAAAATTCATCCCAGGGCCCGTGAACATTTCGGAACAGGTAACATTTTTATCGGACACTGTTATCGATTACATTAAATTGTTGGGCATTAAGAATTATCACATTCGTAATAAAAATTGTCGTGATCGCGATAACATTTTTATAATCGCAAATTTTAATAAACTGGTACAGTAAACTTAACAGAATGAAATTAAACGAATAACAATTTTTGTAATGACATGTGGGGAATTATGGAAAATCAGGACCTGCATTCATCTAATTAGGTTATTTTAAATACGATATTAATTTAGGCCCTATTACTATTAGGTTCGCAGGCACCGGAGTTTCGATAGAGAGCAGTCAGTAAAAGCTTTTGGGAACGGATCATGAGGTGAGTGTACTGTCTTCTTGTCAAATTATTTTCATGCAAAATGGTCGTACTGAGACTAAATGATTTTATAAGACGATATGGATCAAGTAGGTTTTAGGATGAATAAGTAAAAAAATGGATTTTCGTGATATTACAATAGTTTTCGAAAGAAAGTTAAGAATGATTTTCATTGAATTCAGAAGTTTAAAAAGAAAGTGGAAAAAAAAAAATGGTTTTGATAAAAATCAGAAGTTTTTAAAGTAAAAGAAATATATGATTTTGGGATTTAAAAATCAGTTTTAGAAATAGAGAGTGAGGGTTGAGATTTGCCCGTATTGATTAGACGATAATATTGGTTTGTGAATTGATGATGACGTTATTAATTTGACAATTTTGGTATCAGAGCCTAGGTTATAGGTTCTGTAGACTTGTCAGTAGATATGTCGGTAGAAGATCATGAGGTAGGGGGACGTGCCAGTCGTCTAGACAATAGGGGACATGAGATAGGGTGTTAATAGGTGAGCTTGGTATGTGGGTGTTAGGTCGTTTATTTCGTAAAATTGTGCATTAGCATGGTGCGTGGAGGGTTGTCTTTTTAGCAAGCAACGATATGACCACGTGATGATATTGCTAGGAAGAATGTCTTCCACAGGATAAGAAGGCTAAGTTAGACAAACGATAAATTACGTCATTATCAATATACTAGATGATATGGCAGAATATACTTAAGTCAAAATAAGAAATCACATTCAAAAGGAGTAAATCGCTTCCTAGGCAATCTGAAAGGAAACTGTGACGTTACTGGACAAGAATTTAATTTGGTCGCACCTTTTAGATTGATTAATAGACGGAGTAATAGTTGTGGCATGTAGCAAGGTAACAGGAAATGATATATAAGAAATAGCCGATGATGGAGGATCTAGGAGGATAATAGGTATGTGTTGATATAACCCATTTGAATGAGTAATATAGAGTTGCGGGTGGAGTTAAATATTGGATGAATAAAAGTATGTAATGTTGGGAAGGCATATCTAGTACCGCAGTTAGTCTGATAGTGGAATTAGGAGGTTAGGAAAAAAAAAATGTGTTAAAGAAAGGATATCAGGAGTCAATACGCAGAAGCTGTTCAAACAAGTTTCGGCAGTGGATATTGTAATAGCTAGGGATTTTCCCTATGTCGTTTCGAGAATGGACAGGGTGTTTGTAAGCGTGGTTAGTAATTGTGATTGCTGTTAAATAAGTTCCATAATGATAAGAAGATGAACGTTTGGCGCATAAGTTGGTCAAGTATGCTGGTGTTAATGAATGTGGGAGATTGAGATTTGAAATTATAATTTTGGGACTTTAAAAGTGATTGCTATGGGATAGAAAAAATTGAGTGGATTAATTTAAATTGACGATTGATTGCATTTAGTTGAATTTGAATAATTGTGGGTGGCGTATAAAAAAAAATATATATTAAAAATTTTCGAATGTTGGACATTGGGAATTGGAGTAAGTTTGTTTGCGGTTTAGGAGGTTTTAATAGAAGAAGAGGCCGTCACAATAAATTAAAATACCAACTAATAATTTAGGTAGACCTGGTGTGCGTTTCCATAAAGATTCAGTGTGGGTAACGTAAAAGTTAGAATGGATAGGTTGTTAAATCGATTGCAACCAATAGGGTGTCAGATTTTTGAGTAGGGTATTTGTAATTAAAGATTAGAGGCGGTGACATGGTAAAACGGTGATCCGGTCGAAAGTAGAAAAGGGCAGGTTGAACATCTCCAGAGGGTGTTACTAAGACGGTGACTAATGCAGTAAATATGACTAGTGCTCTTAAGGCATAGCATTCAAGTGAATCCAAAAGAAGTCGAAGTAGTGGATTGACAGAATATGGAGAAGGGTGAGAACAGGTGACTGGAATTCGAAACTTTTTGGAACCAGTAGAGATCGTATTCATTATAACGTTTGGTGACATTTCCTGTATGACAGGATTTGTGCTTTAGGTCGAAAAAAAAAAAAGAAAAAAAAAAAAAGGGGTTGCGCATATTTGGATTATTCGTACTAATGTGTGTGTCAAATTGAGATCTTTGTAAGTTCATTGGGTAATTGGTCGGGTGACCACTCAAGTTGAGCTCGCAAATATGAAGTTGATAGTTATCGATTGTATGGTAGAAGCGCAGAAGTTAGACGTCCAATTGGAAACGATTAGAGTAAAAGGGAATGAAAATGGTCACAGGACTGACTATAACAAATATTTCGGGTAAAAAAAAAAAAAAATTAGTGAGTTGATTGTTCATATTAACTTATGGGTTAAGCTAAGGCCCTTGTAAGTTTAGTGGGCAGCTGGTCAAATGGTAATGTCGTTCGGTATTGATTTTACTATGGTGTAGACATGTAAAGGTCAAATGTCCAGCTAAGAAGATTTAGCAAGGCAATGGATGTTAACTGTAGAGTTGATTGGTGTGTCTGAAGGAATGATGAAGTTTGGGAATTTGAATTAAAATGTGTAGGGTTGATAATGTCAATTTACAGATGAGACCTTAAAAAGAAGTGCATAGAATAAGATACGTAATACTCCAATAATATTAACTATATTGTAATGGCGTGAGTATGATTAGTAGATTGGAATGGAAATGGGAAATCACGACATTTGTAATTCGGTGATTGGTTAATTAGGTTAAGGTCAAGAAGTAACGAAATCTCTAGGTGGGCTATAGTAGCCTTGACCTATACCAGAAAAGAAAAGGGAGAGTAGTTCGAGGAGTGTTTTCCTAATGCGCATGTCCAACATATATATATATATTGATAGGATTGTTTGATTGCGTGATGCACCAATTTAATGCAAACATTAAAATTAAGTTGGGACAAGATATTTTTTTTTTTTAAAATCAAAAGGGATAAGGACTAGTAATTCTAGGAATTTTATTAATCGGTTATTCGAAATCTTGGAACTAGAATTCAGAAATCATAGGTGTTGTCGCCATACGGTGATCTGGACAATAATTGTTATCAAAATAAAATAAGTTGTCAGTACATGAACAACCCGTAGGGGAAACGGTAGTATCAGGAGCTGATTAGTTATTTGAACATGCGGGTTAAAAATTTTCATACTCCTTTAGTTGCCCAAGTGAAAGTTGATACCTTGTTCCAGTCATGGATCAATGGTTTATCGGGAAGTACGATTCAAATGTTGGAAGATAGGTTGAAGGGTGTGTCGTGGAAGTTTCTGCTGAGGGGGATGGTTGTGTGATGTTAATA
Organism: Eucommia ulmoides; assembly: GCA_016647705.1. Taxonomy (NCBI): domain Eukaryota; kingdom Viridiplantae; phylum Streptophyta; class Magnoliopsida; order Garryales; family Eucommiaceae; genus Eucommia; species Eucommia ulmoides. Next base: position 4,798,309 of record CM028329.1, read on the forward strand.
AAATCCGCTTATGCTAATAACTATCTTGTCGTCGCATAAAGTGTTACATGAAAAGGATACCGGATTTCGATCTAATAGACTGAACTAAGACAGGAAAACGGAACTTTTGCGGGATTTAAAAGATGGGCCGATGTGACTACTTTTTACTGGAAATTAGAAGCTATTGAGATGTTACTGGACTAGAAGAATTTAAAAATATCCTTGAGCTGATATGTATACCAGATATAATATTTTACAGTCGGTAGCTAACAAAAATTGAGGGATGAACTTGAAACACGTGACCAGGTCAGGGACTTGGTAAAATGTGGAGGCATGAAAAGAATTCTTATAGATTATTCGTTTGATATAATTGAGTTGTAGTTATGAGAATTGGTTATATCTAGGTATTATGAAAGATATCGCTATGAGTATTAAAGAATTGAGATAGGTATCGAGATTAATGATAGTTGAGTTATCTGTGCTTATGAGATTAGTGACAATTATTATTAGGTTAAATGTTGAATGGGAACTATTGTTGCAACGGGCGACTAGAAAAATATCGGATGAAATGGATGAGTGCCGGTTATGACTGGTTGAAATAGACTTATTGTACTGAAATATTTTCAGCATATAGTGTTGTCACCGATTTTGATTTTATCAGAGTAGCGCAGTGGAAGCAGTTAGGAACATGAGATCCTTTGACAGTGAGTTATCCGTGTTAAGTGCAACCGCCCAAGTGCACCTTGTTTGTTGGATGGTTATGATTGGACGAAAAATTGTTGGTTGAAATTTTTTTGGGCGATCTGGGATGATGAGACCATATATGGAAAACAGTTGTTTTAGAATCACATGAGACGAGTATAACTTGGTGATGCGACTTTGACGTATTAGTAGCCTGACGAAAATTAATGAGGATCAGCAAGAAAGAGAAGCTAAGACCAAGGTACATCGGACCATATGGAAGGTTAGACCGGGTAGGCACGACAGCGTATAGACTTGCGTTACCACCAGAATTATCTCGACTACACGACGATCTCTATGAATCGATGCTCCAGGAATATGTGCCAGATCCCTCTCGTGTATTGACTTCGCAACCGATCGAATTGGGAACAGATTTGACCTACGTTGAGACGTCAATCCAAATCCTAAGCCGTAAAGACCTGGTGTTGCGAACAAAAATGGTTAGGTTAGTCGGAATGTTATGGCACAGTCATGAAGTGGAGAAGGCGGCATGGGAGCGAGAGGACGAGACAAGGAATGTATACCCGCATTTGTTCAATTAGGTAATAAAATTTCGGGACGAAATTTCTTTTAGGGGGGAAGGGTTGTAAGACCCTGGCTTTTATTAAAGTCGTATTTTATAATATTTAAAAAAAAAATGGGGTGAAGGGCATTAATTATTGGAATTAAAATTTTAAGGGGTTAATTGGTAATGTTCAAACTAGTAATATTAGGAATTTGGGCTTAATTAATGACTTAACAAAAATTGAGGGGGGGACTTAGGTAATTTAAATAAAACAATTAAAAAAAAAAAAGATGACATCATCTCAATCAGGACCCATGTTCAGCGACTGACGGTGGCGCGATTCTCATACCGACGGCGACGTGTAATCAAATGGAGAGATGGAGAGACACGCGGCTAATCGTTCCTGTATATATATATATATATATACTCATGCACACACATGGAGAGGAAAGGTGGAGCAAAAATCAGGAAAAAAAAAAAAAAAAAAAAAAAAAAAAAGAACAGCAAACCGTAGAGAGAGAGAGATCGCCGGTGGGTGTTCTTCCGGTTGGTCAATCGATCGTATTCGGTGCATGTAAACTCTGTGTGTGTGTGTTCTTTAGTGTCGTCGGTGTGTGGGTGCGCGCGCAGACGGCGAGGATGATCGGCGACCGTCACGGTGTCGTCGCCGTTAAGTGGGAGTGGGATTTCCGGTTGGGTAGGTAGGTGTTCAGTTCTGGGTACGTGATTAGGGATGTGTATGTGTGTTTTCTGTGTGTATGTAGGCAGTATTGGTGGTCATCTCCGGAGTGGAGAATAGAGAGAGAGAGAGGGGGTGCCGTTGGTTTCGGCGGCGTGAGTTTGGCCAACGGTGGTGGCGGTGATCGGGAGTTTGTGTGTGTGTGTTATTTTTGGAGGTCCGGGGGTGTGAGGTTGTGGGGGGTCTGGTGGTCGGAGCAATGTTCGGCGGTCGATCCCCAACGCCGGACGCAGGCGCAGACAAGGAAGAAGAAGCGTGGGAAGAAGAAAGAACAGGAAAAAAAAAAAAAAAAGAGGAAAATTACAAAAAACCACCCCAATAAAATTTAAAAATTCATCCCAGGGCCCGTGAACATTTCGGAACAGGTAACATTTTTATCGGACACTGTTATCGATTACATTAAATTGTTGGGCATTAAGAATTATCACATTCGTAATAAAAATTGTCGTGATCGCGATAACATTTTTATAATCGCAAATTTTAATAAACTGGTACAGTAAACTTAACAGAATGAAATTAAACGAATAACAATTTTTGTAATGACATGTGGGGAATTATGGAAAATCAGGACCTGCATTCATCTAATTAGGTTATTTTAAATACGATATTAATTTAGGCCCTATTACTATTAGGTTCGCAGGCACCGGAGTTTCGATAGAGAGCAGTCAGTAAAAGCTTTTGGGAACGGATCATGAGGTGAGTGTACTGTCTTCTTGTCAAATTATTTTCATGCAAAATGGTCGTACTGAGACTAAATGATTTTATAAGACGATATGGATCAAGTAGGTTTTAGGATGAATAAGTAAAAAAATGGATTTTCGTGATATTACAATAGTTTTCGAAAGAAAGTTAAGAATGATTTTCATTGAATTCAGAAGTTTAAAAAGAAAGTGGAAAAAAAAAATGGTTTTGATAAAAATCAGACGTTTTTAAAGTAAAAGAAATATATGATTTTGGGATTTAAAAATCAGTTTTGGAAATAGAGAGTGAGGTTTTAGATTTGCCCGTATTGATTAGACGATAATATTGGTTTGTGAATTGAGGATGACGTTATTAATTTGACAATGCTATGGTATTTATCTGCTTTCGGCAGAGTGATGTGATCCGCTTCGGCGGAGTGATGTTTATCTGCTTTGGCAGAGTGATGTTAGACATTTATACTGCGCAGTAATTATCCGCTTCGGCGGAGTGATGAGTGTTCGTAGGAAGGCATATCCTACGGATGGTACGGTACCGTTGCAAACTCCCGATCGTGAGGTTAAAACGATCATTAGGGCTGGCCAGTGTGTGTGTGTGTGTTTGAGAGGATGTTTTGAGATGTGGTATTTTGCTTATACTGGGTGATTTATTATGGTGATTGACATGATGCGTATACTAAACGATTTTGCATGGAACTTATATATAGTGCTTTATTCTCACTGCTAATATTATGAAAACTTTTGTGAGCTACATAATATTTACATATCTGAGCCTGATCCATTTTAGATGTTGCAAAATAAACTATTATTACTATAAAAATGTTTTACTAAGAAGGCAGTACACTCGCAGGTACAACGGCTAGGAGTTGGTCCCCTACTGGCACTAGGTAGAGCTACGTGATGGAGTCAAATAGGCGATTGAAAAACGCGGTCAAGGGCGAACCTATAAAATGGTTCATGGATAAATACTTTAAATTAGTAATATTTCGGGACGGGTGTGTCCCCCATAATAGATATTTGTATTATACAGTGGGTGTATATTGTCTTTCATTTGGTTATTAGGGTATTGGTGATGTCATGTTGTAGTCAGCCTCGAGATGACGGGTGTCCGGGACGGGTTGTGACATATGCAATGCTGCATATACAGATACAAGGGGATTTATGACGCCCTATTGTAATGTACGATATTGGTTGTCTGACTTTAAGAGCAGCGGTCCTAGAACGAAAGAAGAACTTTTTAACCATGCTCATGCCAAATTACGGAATGTAATTGAACGAGCTTTTGGGGTTTTGAAAATGCATTTTTCAATCTTGAAGTTGATGCCATCATATACATTTGGAGTGCAGAGAAATATTGTTATTGCTTGTGTAGCTATTTATAACTATCTTCAAAAAACAATTGTGACTGTTGATTTTTTTGAGTAATTTACTGAAGGTTATGAAGCAAATGAATAATCTGATGATGCAATAATTACTTCAGAAATTGAAACTGGAAGGGGAAGCAAACAAGCAGATCAAACATATATAATTAACTTGAGAGAGAGAATTGCAATTGAATTGTTTAATTCCCGGATGTAATTTTTTTTTTGTTGAATTCTATGTTATTGTTGACTTGTGATAATTTATTTATTTGAACTTTTTAGTATATTATTGGTATTTCTATTTTATTGTTTTATTCTCTATTTTTATTTATTTTATTTTTTGTATTATCTTGATTCAATGGTAGTTATGTAAATTAAATAATTTTCAGTAATTCAAATTTTGTACTTATCAAACAAATAAACAAAATTCAGCATTTATATTTTCAGCACAATTTATCAAACAACTTTTTTAATTTTTCAGTACTTAAAATTTAAGCACTTAATTTTGAACACTTAAAAATTAAGTCGTTATCAAACAAACTCTAAGTGCTTAAATTTTAAGTGCTGAAAATTTAAGAAGATTGTTTGATAAAATTGTGCTGAAAATTTAAGTGCTGAATTTTTTTTATTTGTTTGGTAAGTACAAAATTTAACTGCTGAAAATTGTTTAATTTACATAATTGTCCTTGAATCAAAATTATAAAAGCAATAACAAAACATCAACTCAAGCATATCATCTTCCATAGCTAGAACAAATAGGTTGAAACACAATCATGCCTCATATGAACAGAAAAGATAGAGATCACCCTTCTCCAACACATACATTGAATAGTGATAGGCGCTTCCAATAGAAGGACAACGACAAGCAAGCTCAGCATAGCAAAGGATTGAAAGCCTTGCGGTTATTCCAGCTATTAGGACGAAAATGTGAGAGCAGGTCCTATAAGCTCTCTAGCAACTATTCCAACAAGTATGTATACTCTAGCTCCAAAGGTTGATCCAACTCCTAATATAATCAACGAAGCATAAATTCAACCATAGCAAAGAACATCGAAATCGTAAGCTCAAACTAGAGATTCTAGGTCTAACTCGGTATTAATTGATCATTGTGGTCAACATGTATAAATTTAGAGGCAATACGCCCGATTGTTAAGCAGGAAAACAATCGAAAAAGGAACACACAACAGCCAATTTCTAAATCAGAATGAAAAAACAAAATGAATATGAAAATGCTCCAAAAGACGAGGAGATTGAACTTGAATGACTAACTAATGGAAATGAGATCAAAAGCAGAGAACGTCTTGGCCAATTGTTGACCATCGTGATTGGTTCAATTCAAATTATCAACTTGTTTTCTCCTGAACAAACATTCCAATCCCATTGAACGTCACCCAAATCTTCCCCCTTCTCGCTTATCAACATCTCGACCCATAAAACAACTCACTGGATGTCGATATAGGAACACAATTTCAAGGTGGAAAGGAAATCGAAAGCAAATTTTTTAAGGAAGCTTAAGAAAATCTATGAAATGAGGGGGAGAGCAGAGAAGATGAACCGAATCAAAGTCAGGAATTAGGTGCAAAATAGAAGCATATAAAGCATCCCCATGTTGAAAAATCACATGATTTCGACCAAAAAATAGCAAAATTGAAATTTAGACAGCAGGATTACACAACAGGATTTACAAAGAACAAAGGCCAAAAATGTCGGTTTATGACAACCCAAAAACAAATAACAAAGAACAAAAATTACATAGCAGGATTGTTGAATATTTGAAATCAATTCAATTCACCACTCCCATCACCTGATTTCAAATTTCAAATCACCTGATTTCAAATTTCTAACAAGAACTATGATGTAATTATTTCTTTCAGAACATAATCAGTTCAATTCACCACTCCCATTCAGTATTTGCATACAAAAGATAATGTTTTTTCTTCAGAACATACTGGTTAAACTAATAGAACTCATGTTTGCCAAAAAAACATAAATCAAAGAACAAAAATCTCAGATCTCAAGCAAAAATTACAGATCACATTTCGTTTTCTTAAAACCCTAAAAAAGCATTTTTAGAATTTTATAACAAGATATACAAAAAAATAAAGTAATTTCAGTAAAATCAGGCACATCTGAGCAGGTTAAAAGCAAAATCAACAATCAATTCCAACAAAATATTCTCAAACTATTGATAAATCATCATCAAAACAATATAGGGATAACGATTTAGATCTCGAGTTGAAATTTCGAGTTGAAGAAACGAAAAAATATAGATTGGAAGAACATACCTTGTTGAAGCTTTGTCTATTCGCCGCCTTTCTTTTAAGCTCGTCGCCGCTGCCACCGCTTCTCTTATAAGCTCGCCGCCGTCGCCTCTCTTCTCAAATCGTCGTTCATTTGATATCGTTGCTCTGCAATGCACAACCATGAAAATGAGACAAAACGATCGAAGTATCCCTACACCTCTAAGGGCAAAACGATCAATTTTTTTTTATTTTTTTATTTTTAATTTGAAAACTTCTGAGTGCTTTCTGTAAAAAAAAATAAGCTAGGGGGGTTTGCTGAATTTTTATCTTAACATTTCACTTAATTTTTAAGCTAGCTTAATCAATTAAGTAATTTTTATTATACTTATCAAACAAACTTAATTTATTAAGTGCTTAATCTACGCAGTTTTAAGTGTTTTTTTTTATCAAACATGCCCTGAGACATACTCTCCCTCTCCATGCATCTTTTGGCCCACTTTGGACACTCTGCCTCCACGCTGAAATTATCAAACAACCCATAGGAGTAGAACCAGTTATAAAACCGGATGAAGGCGATATCGGTAAAATCGAAATTATCGCAACGAAAATAAGGCTTATTGCCAAGCTCTCCTTTAAGCAACTTCAGACAATCGATGAATTCCTTCTTGATTGTCTGAAATTCGGGAACAAAAACAAATATATTTAGATGAGAACAAGTTTAATGTTTTTGTTCTCTGAAATTCGGGAACAAAAACAGATATATTTAGATGAGAACAAGTTTATGATTTGGCTTACTTGATTTTTGCTCCCTTTCTACTTTGATCTTGTTTTATTTTATACTCTCTACTTTAAATTTCTATTCTTCTCTCCATTATAATCTTGACTAAAGGAAGCAAAAAAAAATATTTCGTTCAATATATGTACACATTAATTTAGGCAACGTTTGATAATATTTTTTTAAACAAAAACACACTTAGGGTATGTTTGATAAAAAAAATTAAACACTTAAATCTAAGTAAATTAAGTACTTAATTAATTAAATGTGTTTGATAAATGTGATTAAAATTACTTAATTAATTAAGTTACCTGAAAAATTAAGTGAAAAATTAAACTAAAAATTCACCAAACACCCTCTAGCTTATTTTGTTTTGCAGAAGGCACTCAGTCTGTTTGAAATTAAAAAAAATATTATTGGACCATTTTACCCTCTATCCTAGGGTTTGGTTCGTTTCTTCATTTGTCTATATAGATAGAGAGAGCAGAGAGAAGAGAGCAGCAAATCTAGCAAATAGATCATCGGGATGATCATCGATGGTGTTCGAAACAATTGGCGACGGTAGCTAACTTCCCTTGGAAGGATTGTTCTTGACGAGACGAACTGAAGAAGTGGCCGCTCTGGATTTGAGAGCTTAAAAGAGCTGATCAAGATTTGGATCAATTATGCGGCTGGAGGAGCCTCGAGCCATGTGGGAATCGACGCTAATTTTGAGAAGCATGTCGTCCTCTGCCACCCGCAGCAGCTATTTAACTTATCGACGTTCTCTGTCTTCATCGTGTCGCTGCTAAATCCCCGTCGCTCTCCTCTGTTATTGAATCGTTAACTCTCTCATTTGGTTGTTCAATCCTTAGCAGTGTAGCAGATTTGGAAGATAATTCCGAGTGGCCTAGATCCGTTGCTCCAATCGTAGGCTTGAGGTCGCTCCAGCTCTCCATTTCCTGGCTATCAATCGCTGGGGGCTCTTAATCAATTCGAAGCCGTGCTTCATTGTTCTCTGTCTCATCGTGAAGCTACCAAACCCTAGTTATTCCTTCATCACAAATTAGCTCTTTCTCATCATTCTGTGTCGAAGCCGATAAATCTGAGTAATCTCGGAACTCTAACTTCTCCCTCTAAAGACGTTTCTCCATCTGATACCCATGGGTTCGATTTGTCATCCATATCTGAAAGTTGGGAATTTCTATTGTGCTTTCACTCTCTCACCATCTTCCTTCTTCTTTGCTGTTACTCATTTTAGGGAGGTTGCGGTGTCCCTCCGCCACCGTATGACAAACAATATATGCGTCCTATTTTATATTGTATATTGTATTTATATACATATATTTTGCATCTCATAGATCTACATATCTTCAACGCAGAAATACTTCACGATAACAATGTCTAATTGAATCAGTTACGATTGATTGAACTTCATAAGTTGTATTTTTGGCTTTAAAATTTCGTGATCTTTATGATTTTGTTGTTCATTCGTTGAAGGTAGAACTAAAAAATCTAGTTGTTTGTGATTTTGTGTTCTTGGTCTCCGGAAGAAGATTTATTGCGTAGTATTAGGTTACTTTGAAGCGAATATGTGAATGTTTGCAAATGAGGTCGCATAGCGGAGTGGATATTGCCTACTGCGATCATACCTTTTTTGCCTTTTTTTTCATTTTTGTTCTCTGAACTTGCTGTGGAAAGCAAGATGAAGAGGAGCTGTGTAGTGGAATCTAAGCATACGTAGGGACTTTTGGATTTCATTGAGTTGTGTAGTGGATTTTATGATGAATATACATTACTTAGTGGTATGGATTGTATATTCATGTGACAAAAATCGTTTATGAAATTTGAGTTATTGAATCCTTGATTTTTCCGAGTTGTAGTACTTAACTTTTTTTTATTTCTTTTCCAAGTTTTGATTTTTTATGGTGATTTTGATGTGAGAAACGTAATTGCTTGTGGTGTTATGTATGTCGATTCAAAGATAATTATGTAAATTAAATAATTTTCAACATACTAATTTTTTATTTATCAAACAAATAAAAAAAATTCAGCACTTAAATTTTCAGCACAATTTTATCAAACGACCTTCTTAAATTTTTAGCACTTAAAAGTTAAGCACTTAATTTTTCAGTACTTAAAAATTAAGTCATTACCAAATAAGCCCTTACTTTTTAAAAGTAGCGATTATTTTTGAGATTTTTATTTAATAGTCCTCATTCAAAACTTCATCTAGAAAAAAATCTTTTTAAACAATTATGTTGTAATATAGCCCTCTTGTTTAACTTTGTTAGAGTTTAGTCTTTTGACCGTTGACCAATCTAATGAATGTTTATACCCTTTATATATATATATATATATATATATATATATATATATTGGAGTAAATGGATGCCTACCCTCTTTTTTCATTCATCCATCTGTCTCTCTCTCTCTCTTCTCTTCTCTCACAGCCGCATGAAGCCGCCACAGCTGTTCTTCGTGCCACTAGTGCTCATAGAAAAATATAAATAAGGTTATTTTACTATAAAATAAAACAAGCTTCGTGAAATTGCCCAAGACGAAAAGTTTCGGAAGGTTCAAGGTTTAGTTCAAGGATTACATTCGTCACCCAAAGTTTAATGGGTATGTCATATATATTTCATGCTGAAAGTTAAGGTTCTTTGTGTATGGGGTATAACTATTTTTTTAAATGAACTCGTGATATTTAATCAGGTATCAATCTCTGCACACTGTTGTGATGGACGAAGGAATTTTGCCCCTTGAAGTCTAGATTCGAATAAAGAAGATGCATTTACAAGTGTAGTATGGATTTGCAGCTTACTGGTGATACAAGGAAGGTACAGATCTGGAAATCATCGTTCGCCACCGTGCTTGTCGTGTACCACGCTCGATGTGCTTGCCATTGGCAGCTTTATCTCTCTCATATTTGGAAATTTCGAGTTTTTTGAATTCCATCTCTGAATGTTTATATTAATTTTTGTTGATTTTTTAAAATTTTTGTGAGATGTTCATCTGAAATTAGGTTTGGTGAATGTTCACACTGATTGCTTTGGGCATCTTAGGATTTGTTTAATATTTTTTATTTTTTTGAAATATTGAGTGAACATTGGTAAGGGAAGTTCACGTAATTATTAATGTTGAATGAACTATTGTTCTGAAATATTTGAACAAATATTGAGTGAATACGGAATTGAGTAAACTGAAAATTTTATATTGAAATATTGAGTGAACATTCACGTAAAAGAGTAAACTATTTATTGAATGAAATATTAAGTGAATATTCACACAAAACGTGTAAACCATTGTTTGAGCAAAATTTAAGTGAACTTAAATATTATTCTAAAAAAATGAGTAAGCGTTCATACAGAAGTTCTAATGGCACGGTTCGTAAATAAAAATAAACAAGAAGGGTATTTGTAAAAGACCATTTCCTAATATTCTTTAAGGACTAAAAACTTAAAATTTGAAGTCAAAAGTTTATTTTCTAGTTTATATATCTATAAAGGACTAAATAATAAATTACTCATTATTTTTCCCTTAAAAAAATTAAAAAAAAATACATGATTTAAAGTGTTTTTTTTAATAAAAAATAGTTCCCTTTTTTTTTTCCAATTTTTATATTATAAAAGATTGATATATCAATGAGTTAATAGGTTTTACCTTAAATCCATATGGTATAAAATTGTAAAAAAATAAAAATATAATTTTTATATCATAAGGGATTGATAAATCAATGAGTTGGGAGGTTTCAACTTAAATCCACATGATATCAAGTGGAGTAACTCTTTTCATATATAAATTATTTCGAGAAGTCTCACAGATGCAATGTGAGATTCTAACACCCACCATCACATGCAAGTTCGCTTTGCTTGTGATGTAATCAAACAACATAAGAGAGAAGATAAACATTCAAACTATACGGGGACAAACAAATGAGACTTCTAAAACTTAACTCTGATACTATGTTAGGAAGTTCCAACTTAAAATCATATGGTATCAAGTGGAGTAATAGGCCACATTGGAAAACCTCACAAATTTGATATGAAATTCTAACACGATCAACTAGAACCTATCTACAAGAAGGCATAAAAACGTAGATTTTTAAAGAAGTGGGAAGCAAGATCAATACACAAGGAGGGTCAAAACGCAATTTACAAGTTTTAAATATTTACACTTCTTTTTTGTCAACAAAGTCAGCCCAAAACCTAGATTTGGCAATGTCATGTGGATCTGATGGCAAAATCCGAGGTTTGTCATTCCAGGTCTCATCCATGTACTGAACAATAAGGAGTGATTCACAAATGGGTTTATTGTTGTGAATTAGGACAGGGATTTTTTGATGAAGAGGATTCATGTCCGAATTAGGACAGGGATTTTTTGATGAAGATGATACATGTCCAAAAGCAGTTTGCTTTTGCTGTCCAAATCTTCTTCCTTGTACTCATACTTGATGCCCTTCTCAGCTAAATGCTATCCTCACTCTTATCCCAAAAGGATTTGGCCACATGTCCAACAATATCACCTCATCTTACATGCTTCCTCCTTCAAGAATGAATTTGTCTTAGGGTCTGTTTGGTTATATACTAATCGAGGATTTTTTTTTTTAATTATTTTGTATTGATTTTTATTAAACAACGGGTGAAGGGAGAGTACTAGTTACTTTTTGCTTCTTAAAATAATGACAAGTCTTTACTGTTGGTCTAATTGATAAATAAAAATGTCAATTTTCTTTTCAATTAGGTTCTATTTATCTAGAGAATATTCCGAGAATTAAATCTTAAATTTAATTTTGAATGCAACAGACAGATGTAGAGGAATACACTCTTAAAATTGTTTGATGAGGTGATTAGTCGAAACGCGCATAAATTGGCCTTGACATTGTAAAATAAAAAAAAAATAAAAAAAAGAAAAAAAAAAAAGAAAAAAAGAAAGTCTTCGGCTAGGTATTATTTTGGATAAAATTCCACCTTTTTTTTTTCATTAGAGAGAGAATTGTCTTTTATCTACTTCAATTTTTGCTCACTTCACTCTTAAAACTTACACTTCACTCCATTTTACTTATAATAAAATTATAATTTTTTTTGTTTTTTTGTTTTTTTTTAATATGCTAAAACATAGATGGAAATAATTTTTTCATTCAAATTTATCTTATATTTTAATTTTTATTTTATTAAAACAATAGAAATAGATAGAGAAACAAATATAGAGAAATAAAATGTTAATTTTTTTTGTTTAGTAACTTTAAATGTTAAATTTAAATTAAAAAAAAAATTATTTTTTAATAAATGTGAGTTTTTTTTTTTTTCATTTGTCCAGATTAGAAAGAAGGTGATGTGTAGATTATTAAAATAAAAGAATTAAAATGAAAGATTTTTTTAAAGAAAGACCCTTTTTTAGATAATAATTTAAAATGGGCTCATGAACCATGGTCAAATACAATAAAACAACTAAATGTTATTTTTCATTTAAGAAAACCTCATACAAAAACACACGCACCTCGCTTTCCAATTCTTATCCTTTTTTTCTCTCTTTTGAGTGGGCCCCACCTCCCTTCCTCTCTCTCTCTCTCTCTCTCTCTCTCTCTCTCTCTCTATATATATATATATATATATATATATATTTCTTTATTCTTTTTTTTTCCTTCTTTCCATTTTTTTTCCTTTTTTATTTCTGTTTTTTTGTTTTTTTTAAAGTAAAATAAAATAATTAATGTAAATTTCAATATAAAATTAAAATTTTGTGAGAAAAATGGTCAAAATATCGTGTCTATAAATCGTATTAGTGTGATTGATTTTGTAGTGCTTCATTGATAGTGAAAATATGTCTTTACTACATATATAACAAATATTACTGCATAACAATTTTATTCGCGTTCAATGTTTAATACTTATTGTACAATAATAATCATATAATAATTATTAAAGTTATTGTATAGTAACTATTAATGTTTGAGTTTATTTTTTGTGAAAAACGTACAATTATTTGTGATTAATTAATGTACAATAATAATGGAAACGAGAGATTGATTTTATAGAAAATTTTACTGTACATTAACATTTTTACCAAATATTAATGTACAATAATTTTTCACAAAAATTACAATATAGAAAATTTCCAAAGCACGAGCGACACTATCAATGTCATTTTACGTGCAAAACATGGTTCTACCTATATTGTGGCATTTTACCAATTATTGTTGTACAATAACATTTTACCTAAACTCTTTAAAAATATTGTTATACAACAAACATTATGTGATTATACATACAAATCCAACTTTTTTACAAAATCAATCCTTTATTACCATTGTTGATGTACGATAATTAATCACAAATAATTATATTACTTCACACAAAAATTGGAATCAAATATTAATAATTGATGGCGGAATATTACGTCCCCACTTCCACTGCAAGTGTACGGGTCAAATTTTAGTAGAGTGGGAAGAGTAAGAGATATCGTTTCCACAGGGATTGGTTGAGAATATTGTCGAGTACTATAATTATCATAACCTAATTTTATCTAGGCGATAGAAAATAAAGTTTATAATTAATAATATACTAATACTAAAATACTAATTTATCTAATTAAACTATATTACTATTTGAGACGTTTAAGGGAATGAATTATCTAGGGATTAACTTCGTTTACAAATACGTGTTTGATCTCGTTTAGTTTACGTTAATGATGTTCGACTTATCTGACAATCTTTGTATCGTAAACTCATTCACTCTCTCTCCCGAGTGACAAGTAAATGAATATATATGTGACTTCACGTTAACGTCGAAGTCCCCCTCTAGCATTTTTTAAAACACATAGTCACATGAGTCTTGCCCTAACGTCATCGATTGCACACTTTTTAACTCTCTCCCGGGTTATTAGATTGTCGCGTTGTGTTTAAACCCTAGTCCGAATCCAGGGTTACCTCTTTCAAGTATCGAACCTCGTATTTTCAATATACCTAAACAAGCATATAATCGAAATACAAGCACGGTAAACACAATCAAATAACGAAGAATAAATATTAATGAAACATTGATTTCTAAATCACATATTTATAAATTATAGTAATCCCTAGACAATATCTGTTTCTCTAACAGCTATAACCGTATATACAATGATAAATGAGCTAAACATACTCAAACCAGAATCCGAAGTTAAGAAATAAAGAAAGAAACAAGATAAACAAGCCGTAGTTCGAAGATTTGGTGCTAAGACCGTTCCGAGATTGCTTCTCTTTCTTCGCCACGTAATCTTTTCCTTCGAAATTGGTGGAGCATTTCCCAAAAACCTCTCAACCCTTTTCTAACCCTAGGAGCTCTCTATAGCCGAAATAGAGGAGAGGAGGAAGATATAGGGCCCAAAAATATCTAAATAAGTATCTAAAGTGTGTGTAGAATCTCCACCGCGGTGGTGGTTAAGTCGGTTTGATTACGGTGTCGGCGGTGGACTCAGCGATGGAAGCAGAGACCTCTCTGTTATTTCACCGCCTCGGTGGTGGGCTTTCAGTAAGAAAAGGCCTCTCTCTGCATATTAACCGCCGTGGCGGTGGGATATTTTTCAGAATTTTGCCTCTATGCTTGTTTTTCCACCGTTCTTGATCCAATTTTGATCGTTTATGATCCGTTTTCATCCATTTTCATCCCACACACCTGATTTATACAAAAATAAATAAAAATATATTAAAATACTATAATAACACTTGAAAACTAACAGGTTCAGTTTGAAAATAGATAGGTAGATTACACCTATCAAACACCCCCAAACTTGGAATTTTGCTAGTCCTCTAGCAAAACACTCATACTAAAATGAAAAACACAACTAAATTAAATAACATGAACAACCTAAACACAAACAATCTAAACATAACGATATGTGAGTTTTGAATTCTTCTATCGACCAATTCATTTTTCCCTCAACAACCCCCAATTATATCGAGATCAGGTGGTAAAACACACTATGTGGTATTCTAAAATTTTGACATTTAATAATAGTAAACACCATTCTAGATCCTTTCAATGTGTGTATGCGAGACTCAATAATATAGCTATCCAAAATCGGATTGGATTATTGACCAACGAAACTCACGACTTAGACCGTAAATGACTAGGATATCCATATGCCTGATTGAGTTTCACTCTCCACTAATGTAGGCTGAGTAGTTCATAAAGATCAAAAGGACTTGGTTCAGTTTTGGAACATTTGGCCAATGGTATATCAGAATAGAAAATGGGTTAACGTCGTTAAATTAACGTTACCCAAGGCTCAATGCTTGGCACACTTGCTCTCGAACCCCCATAGATCAATTGGAAACAATCCTAAACATACATTTTAAAACTGACGTACGAAACGAAATTTAACGATATTTACATTTTTTTTCTTTTCAAAATCACACCCCCAAACTTATTCCATTATTAGGATTTTGCGGGTGTAGTTAAAACGAACGAAAAACGACAAGTGAGTACTCGAATACTGAACTAATTAAAAGTTATCCCTAAACCCAACCGCTCACTTTAAGTAGCATAAACGAATGCTAACTTGATTCACTCAAATTGTTACTTCGATTCAACGATATAGGTTTGGAAAAAGTTCAATTATCCAGGGTATTAGGTATGTGTTCAGAATTGAAAGGGCATTTAGGCTTCGACAGAATAACAAGGGATAAACATATAACATGGTAAGCTTAAAATGCTTAAGCGACAAAATGAATGCCTAAATCATATCTCTTGAACTGCCTTACCTAGGATTTCGCCTCAAGCTTCCCCTCAATCAGGTTCTAGAATCCTCAAATTGTCATGAGTTTAGCAAATCAATAATTGGTCTCAAATCAATTGAATAGCAATATATTGAGTTTATGTGCTCGTGCAAATTAGGATTCATAATAACTTTCACCAAAACGCATTGTCAAGCACACAGAACACACATGCATGGGTATTACAATTGATCTCAAAAAACAACTAGAGAGTAATATCATTATCGGGTAACGACCCAGATGAACGCAAAACTCAGCTTGCAACAACAACAATACAAAACACTCTACACTAAACAAACATGCAATACGGTAAAACAATAAAACATAACTAACATACCACATACTACACATCACCGCCAAACTCAAAATAGGCTGTGTCCTCAATGATCCATCAGCGATCCCAATGAAAGCATAAAGCATGATATTGAAGACAGGGGTTTAGAACATTTACCTGGGAGGCGAGAAAATCTCGCCTCTGAATCAAGTCGGCAGTGATGGATTTAATTTTTTTTTTCTTGGGTTGCCTCCCAAGAAGCGCTTGATTTAAGGTCTTCAGCCTGACACGGAGAAGTGCTTGTCAAAAATCGGCTTCCGCCCATAGTAAGTGTCATACAACACTACATATGGGTCTTGATTTAGAACGCCCTTAAGACTGGCGAGATTTGGCATTAAATGGCTCGAGCTTTTAGCAAGACTCTTTACCGACTCATGAGCTTGGTGGGCATGAAAGAGCGTTGCTAATTGCGGCAAAGGACAAGTGAGCTACATCGGATCCTCATAGATATGATCGTCTTGGATCGGTGGTGGTATCACAATGTGGATCTCCAATGGTGAAGAATCACAATCAGTGATCCAATATTGGGTTTTCGTATCATTCGATTTGTCATCGTTGAACTCACCCAAGCTCCTTCCGCTCATATCTGGCTCCTCCTGGTGGCTTTCATATTCGGATGTGACTTGTGAATGTCTTAGTGCCACCGCTTCTGACTCGGCTTCAACATAGCAAATAAGTTGACTAATTTGCGTCTGAATAGACGTTACGGCCATATCGATTTCGACGCAGACCGTCTCAATATTGTTAAGACGATCCTCGTACTCATTGAGTTGGTCATTCGTTTTCCTCAAGAAAATCTAAGCTTCCCCCATAATTGTGGCGAACACTTCTTCTAGGGTAGAGGAAGACTCCATATATTGGTCGGGGGTGTCAATCCATGGTGCCGAAACGGTGGAATTAAACTCAAAGCTTTGCTAGCTTGTTGAATAATTCCAATAGTGAAAAACATACTTGGCCATGGCTTCCAACATTCGATAGGCTTCGTCCGCGGTTAGTTGGTCAAAAGAGGTGGTAACGTTTTCTCTTTCTGCCCATATTCTGGTTGCGGATAGTAACCCGTCGAGGAAGTTCAGTAGTTGACACTCCATTGGGAAACGATGATGTGGGAATCGGAGTAGCAAATCCTTGTACCGATCCCAAGTACAATAAAATGACTCAGAATCCTGTTGAAAGAAACAAATGAGGACTTGTCGATGATCCATCTTCAAGCGCCTCATAAAAGAAAACAAAACTAAAAAGAAAAATTATAAACAATATACAAGCCTAAATTAAAATCAAGTTATTTACTCACAATATAAACAATAATCTAAAACACAATCCCCGGCAACGGCGTCAAAAATTTGGTGATGGAATATTACGTCGTCACTTTGACCGGAAGTGTACGGGTTAAGTTTTAATAGAGTAGGAAGAGTAAGTATTATCGTTTCTACAGGGATTGGTTGAGAATACTATCAACTACTGTAATTATCATAACCTAATTTTATCTAGGCAATAGAAAATGAAGTTTATAATTAATAATATACTAATACTAAAATATTAATTTATCTAATTAAACTATATTACTATTTTGAGATGTTTAAGGGAATGGATTTTCTAGGGATTAACTTCGTTTACAAATACATGTTTGATCTTGTTTAGTTTACATTAATGATGTTCGACTTATATGACAATATCTGTATCGTAAACTCATTCACTCCTTCTCCCAAGTGACAAGTGAATAAATATGTGCGTTAACGCCGAACTCTCCCTCTAGTATTTTTTAGAACACATAGTCACATAAGTCTTGACCCAACGTATTTGATTGCACACTTTCTAATTCTCTCTTGGGTTATTAGATCGTCGCGTTGTGTTTAAACCCTAGTTCGAATCCGGGGTTACCTCTCTTGAGCATCAAATCCCGTATTCTCAATATACCTAAACGAGCATATAATCAAAATACAAGTAGGGAAAACATAATCAAATAACAAAGAACAACTATTAACAAAACACCAATTTCCAAATCACATATTCATAAATTATAGTAATCCCTAAACAATATCCATTTAGCTAACGACTATAACCTTATATACAATGATAAACGAGCTAAACATACTCAAACCATAATTTGAAGGTAAGAAATAAAGAAATAAATGAGAGAAACAAGCCGTAGTCCGAAGATTTGGTGCTAAGATTATTCCGAGATCGCTTCTCCTTCTTCGCTACGTAATCTTCTCATTCGGATTTGGTGGAGCATTACCCAAAAACCTATCAACCCTATTCTAACCCTATGGCTAAAAGATAGAGGAGATGAGAAAGATATAGGGCTAAAAAATATCTAAATAAATATCTAAAGTGTGTGCAGAGTCACTGCCGCGGCGGTGGTTAAGTCAGTTTGATCACGGCGTCGGTAGTGGACTCAGCAGTGGAAGCAGAGACCTCTCTGTTGTTTTATCGCCTCGGCGGTGGGCTTTCAGCAAGAAAAGGCCTCTCTCTGCATATTAACCGCCGCGGCGCTGGTCTCGACGCCGTGACGGTAGGCTGCTTTTTAGAATTTTGCCTCTATGCTTGTTCTTCCACCATTCTTCCACCGTTTTTGATCGGATTGATCATTTATGATCCGTTTTAGCCCTTTTCACCCCCACAAACTTGAATTATACAAAAATAAATAAAAATATATTAAAAGGTATTAAAAGACTATAATAATACTCGAAAAATAACAAGTTCGGTTTGGAAAATAGATAGATAAATTAGACATATCAATAATTAATGTACAAGAACTTTTGTGGTGGCAAATTTGGTATTAGTTGCTATGTAGTAACATTTGTTCTATAGATTATAAAAAATACATTTTCGCTATCAACGATGCAAAATTCAAATCTAATTTTTCTGCAAAATCAATTCTTCATTACAATTGTTATTGTTATGTAATCAATCGTAAATAATTATTGGTTTCACACAAAAATTGAATACAAAATGTTAATAGTTACTGTACAGTAACTTTCGTGAAGTGATTAGTACCATATGTTCTATAGGTAGTAAAAACGCATTTTTGTTATCAATGAAGCAAAATTAAAACTCATTTTTGAAGCAAAATTGAAATCAATCCTATAAAATATTGTTATTATTGTACAATAATTAATCATTCTAATACGATTATTGTTGTACAGTACGTATTACATATTGAACGTGATGATAATTGTTATGCAGTAACATTTGTTATATAAGTAGTAAAAACACATTTTCGCTATTAATGAAGCAAATTTCAAATCTAAATTTCTGCAAAATCAGTCTCATCAATACAATTTGTTGACATCGCATTTTGACCGTCTTCCTCATAAAATTTTATTTTTATATTACAACTTATATTATTTTTATTTTATTTTGAAAAAAAAAATATAAAATAAAAGAATAGAAAAATGGGAAAAAAGAAGAAAAAAAATAAGAAAATATATATAGAGATAGAGAGATAGGAGAGAGAGTGTGTGTGAGATAGAGAATAAAGTGGAGGGAAAGATAGGGGATGTGGGGCCCACAAGAGAGTTAGAGAGAGAAAACAAATGTAGCCTATTTACTCACGCGCCTTTTCTAGGATTGAGCCCACATTAATAGAAATGGGGTTTTACCTAAATTAAAATGAGTAGTGAGGATATAGTGGAATTAGTGTTGGGCCTTGGGGCCCATATTAAAAATCCCTAAAATGAATCGCAACTAAAGTAGGATAGGATAAAAAACTATTAACTCTTATAGTGGATGAGAATTGCCAGAGATAGAGATCGAAATTTTGAATTCTTTTTCTGAATTGTTAAAGAGATCATTGTAAAGTCATGAAAATGACAAAATTATCTTATTATTATTATTTTTTATTTATATTTTCAATCTTTTGTAATATTCAGACAAATTCGTTGTCATCTAATATCCTTATGTTGAGTTGGCGTCATTGTATGTTGTTTGCTTTGTCTAGTAAATGGTCCTCGATCAGTGTATCCGAAGTCCAAACAAGTTTCTACACAAAAGACCTATTGGGATATACCTGGCGAAGTACCTTTGACGTGAGAATAAGTGCTCAGGGAAAAATGGAGTTCAAGTGTGTTAAGCAAGAATTTCTAGCATACATGGTGTATTTATTATTTTCCCTCTATTTATACGAGAGGGGTCAGATTGTGAAATTAGGGCCCTAAGCTCTGTTAATTAGCGTAATCTGATGCGTGGCCAAGGAGGAGATGTGTGGTGTGGTTAAGCCTTTGGGTCTTGGATATCAGTCCGGCAAGTAGAGCCCATGGGCAAACCCAAGTGAACAGGAGACGGAGCCCAACCTATGAAAATATAGGAGCCTTTGTGGAGGTCGAAAAAGGGGTGCTCAGTGCTCGTTGCCGGTGGTTAGCCAGGGTGGGTGTCGTTGGATGATCTTAGTGGTAGTCGATAATAGTGTCCATCCACTTGTGGTTAGTATCACCTCTCTGGCTTGTCAATAATGGGCGGTCAAAGAGAACAACTTTGGACACCTTGATGCCACATGTTGCATTGTGAGTCATTTGAGGTTCTTAGTGAAAATGCCCTTCATAATTCTTCCCCCAAGTTGTCATGCATCTTGGACATTAGAAAGAGCCCATAGTCCTACTTGAGGAAATGTGAGAAAGGGCCCAGCCTAGGGGATTATGGAGACCTTTTTGGTGAAATAGAGAACTTGCTCGGTCGTCGCTTCTCGTCGATTGGACCAGTACGTAGAAGGACATCTTCAGATGGTTGGTAGGTAGATATTTGCTCAGATGACCCTAGTCAGCCATCGAAAAGCCTTGGTGGGGGGTGAAAGTTGAACAATCTTCTTACTATGTGGTTGATATGCATTAGATGATCAAATATGCTTGGTAACAAGTGCCTTGCTGACACATAGTGGCTTTTGAGTAGAGGTGGTCATGGGCCTAGGGGCCTGCCCGCCCCGCCTTTATTTTTTTAGAGCATGGGCTTTACTTTTAAGCCCATAGGTAGGGCTTGGGCAAGACCAAATTTTTTAGGCCCGGTCCGGCCCATCCCGAGGACTATTAATTAAAAAAATAATATATAAAAAAATTTACACATACACATTAAACAAACTCAACTCTAGTTTACGTAACAATGTTGGTTTTGCTTGATTTCATATGAATGTGAATGACAATATTGGTTTGACTTGATTTTATATTTTAGTGTTTATGTTTATGTTTTAGTATTTATTTTTTAAATTAAAAAAAAAAATAGGATTGGCCCAATCCTATAGTCGAGTTTGGGCTTGATTTTTTTTTTTAGTAGAGTAGGGCTTGGGCATGAAAATAGGGCCATCGTAGGGTCGGGTCGGCCTGAGGCCTAATATTTTTTTGTAATACCCTAGCGAAAGCCCAGTCCAAGATCGGCTCGGCCCATGACCACCCCTACTTTTGAGTGATAAAGGTGGTTTCATGGAAAGTGCCCCTTATCGGTTTCAAAGGCCATGATCCTGCTAGGGGGATACAGGGGTCCTCTAAAGGCATGGAGATCTTGGGCCTCGTAGGTGATTGGTCAGTCCTCAAACAGGAAGACGTGGTTCTGCAGGACCCAATAATGCCTGTCTGGTTCTTGTTTATCTACTATCCTGTGGTTGGTCCTTGAAAAATACAAAGATGATGCTCCCTGGTCGTCGATGAACCGATAAACGATTAATGTGGATCGACCATAGTAATGATGGGAACCTTAATGGGACATTTCAATCCTTAACAAGTCTTTTGCCCTTTTTGTCAAACCACACTGACATGTGTTTGATGACCTTTTAAATTACTCGAGATGGAGTTCAATGAGAGAGAGGAGAAGGCTGGTGGCCAGGTTGAAGTCACCATTAACTAGGTGGTGAGACAAAGAATAAGAGGTCCAACGACTATTGACTAGGATCGAGGATAAGAAGGTAGCTGGTAGTTTGGTCGTAACTTCAGACTTGTAAAAGTTTTGCTTCTCTTTCTTCAATGCAAACAAAGCCTTTTTTTTTTTTTCCAGAAAATCTTATATTGTTCTATGTGCATGGTATCTTGTGTTTGGTGCCTTGTTCAATATGATTCCAACACTTGAAATTGTTTGTAATTTTGTTTGCACCTTAGCCTATGGCCCTCTTACTCCCAACCCCCATGACCTGAGCTGGCATAGACTTGGTCGAGTACGTCATGGGTTAAGAACATGTCATTTACATAGTGAGGTGGATGAGTTTTTGAGTGATAGTGGAGTAGGTTTTTTCGTCGACGTAGGGTGGGTTTTTCGATGATGTGGGGGTGGGGTTGTTGTTCTAGAAATTTGGGGGTGGGGGTTATTATTCTAAGAACCTCTTCTCTTTTATATATGCATGTGTGTGTGTATTTAAAAAAAAAAAAAAGATTTTAAAAGATATATTTTTTTCAATGGGGATGTTATTGTAAACAGATAAAGAAGGAATATATATATATAACTTAAAAGGATATTTATGTATTTGAAATTTTAATTATTTAATTACTTTTAAATAATTAAGGTTAAGGTTGTCATTACAATAAAAAATTTAGTAACTTTTTATTTATAGCGGAAGTAAGGTTGCGTTTGGGTAAGGGATTTCAAATTTCTGGATTTTGAAATCCTTTCATTTTACAAATTCCTTATTTAGATAATTGTTTGAACTGAAATATTTAGATAATTTTTTTTTTTGTTCTATTTTTATCCCACGTCTGAAAAAAAAAAAAAAAAAAAAAAAAAAAAAAAGAAAAAAAAAAGCCAATGAAGATGAAATTGAACCAGAAACAGAACAAATTCGAAGTTCGGCGTTTGTTCACTGTTCGAAGTTTGTCGTTTACCGATCAAGATAGGTTTCGATTTCGATTTTGAAAATGAAATCGATATTTCGAAATCAATTTCAACCCTAATTCAATTTTCATTTTGAAATCGAAATTATTTTGTTTTTGAAATCGAACCCTATTTTGATTTCGAACATAATAGACGAAGAGCAATGAAGCGACGGACAACGAACGAACAAAGCGACAACAACGGATGAACAAAACAATGACGAAGAAGACAATGGACGAACTAACAAAGTGACAAAGATGGAGAACGAACGACGCGAGAAAGATGGAGAACGAACGAAGCGACGAAGAAGACGATGGACGAACGAAGAAGCGACGTAAAGAACGGATTTGGCAAATTCAGCCTCTCCCAAAAGGATTTCAAAATCATTCCTTTCACTCCTAAAAGGATTGGACAAATCTCTCATTCCTAAAAACCATACAAACCCAAACAAGAGGTTTGCCAAAAGAGGATTTCAAAATCCCCTAACCAAATGAATTGCCTCCTAGAAACCTCTACCCAAACACAACCTAAGTGTTTTTTGACCAAATATGATAAGGAGTTAACTGATATTTCGTAAACAACAGAGAAATTTTCTGATTAATAGTAAAAAGATAGTGGAGATAATATGTCATATACCTATTTTTATAAGAAAAAATTTATTATTTAGTCCAAATATGGTAAAATTATTAAAAAAAAAAAAAGAAAAAAAAAGAAGACATTTGGCTCAAATGATTAAGTTTATAGTCTTCAAAGAAACTATAGAAAAAAAATCATCAACAAATGTCCTCCCTGATTATTTTTATTTACGAACCATGCCATTGAAACTTTTGTGTGAATGTCTACTCATTTTCAGAACAATATTTTAGTTCACTCAAATTTCGTGAATGCTCACTCAAATGGTCAGAACAAATGTTTCAATTTATTCAAATTTCGCTCAAACAATGGTTTACACGTTTTGTGTGAATGTTCACTAAATATTTTAGAATAAATATTTGAGTTCACTCAAATTTCAATCTACGATATTTCACACTTTCTGTGTGAATGTCCACAAATTTTCACTCAAAAATGTTTAGAACAAATGGTCACACAAAATTTTCAAAAAAAATGTTCACTCAAATTTTCACTCAAAATTTAGATCTAAAATTTTGAACACTCACAAATGAACATTCACCAAAGAACAGAGGATCAACCAAGAACAATCACAATCAATATACAAAAAGGGGAATGTTCTAGGAAAGAAGTGTAAAAAATGAAACAAATGTGAATGTTCGCGAAGAAAATGTAGAAAAAATAACAAGTTAAAACTAAAACAAAATAGAATGTGAAAAATGTAATTACTAAATCCTAAAAATAATAAGTTAAAATTAAAACAAAACCTACTGCAAGAATCTTCATTGCACCTCAATGTGTATTACGACTCAATGTGAACCAGATCTGTATTGCCCCTTGTTGATCCCAATATTTTGATGGACAATTAAGTGTTGATGTTTTGGATAAAACTTACTAGTTTATTGAGTGTTTCAGTTTAAAAGTTCCATTGATGATGTTATCATGAAATAATTGCTAAGGATGCAAAAAGATGGACAAAGAGACGGACATTAAGAAATTGAAGATTCTGAAGAATTTAAGTGGAAACAATTGAAATTTATTTTTACTTTTAATGTATCCCAATTAAGATAACACACGACACAAATTAAATAATTTATTTTTTAGTGTATTTTTTATTAAGATCCTAATTAGTTCACATATTTGCTTCAATGTAAAATTGAAAAAGAAAAATTGACCTAATCAAAATTAGTGTTTAAAATTTATTATTAGTATCAATTAAGTTAATCGAGAGAAGAAATCGATTAAAGGATCGAAAACGTTGAAAATTGGAGTGGAAATGAATTAAAAAAAAATGTTCCAGCAATGATTAGTTAACCGATCGTGAAGGATCGGTCAACCGATGATTGTTGGCAAGAAATTGGAGAAGTCTTTGAATCGATGGGTCAACCAACCAAGATAGATTGGTCAACTGATGGCTGATAAGTGAACTTTCTGAATCAATCGGTCAACTGACTATTGATGATCGGTTAACCAACTAGGGTTGAAGAATGGCCAGTGGAGCATCCTAAATCGATTGGTCAACTGACCAGCATTTAACATTAGCTTGGGCTATAACCTGAATCGATCGGTCGACCGATGGTTCATTGCTTGGTCAACCGATTGCGTAGTTTCAGATTTCGAGGGTTTTCGGGATTTGATCCAAAACTAGCCGTTACTAGCCTTTTTTGGATAATATTTTGGAGATATTCTAGGGATTTGATCATATTATAGATATATTACTTTTATTTAAATATCCTTATAAATATGGTATACTTATTTTAAGTATTTCTCAATTTAGTCTATTTAATACTTCCTATCATTTCGATTTGAGAATGTGAAATAATTTGGAAATTAAATTGAATGATTTAAAAGTTATATTTAAGTGAAATTGACTAGAATTAAATGGTATTGAGATATGGGGTCTAAATGTGCATTTACTTGTCATATTTTGTGGGAACTAGCCTATAAAGGGCTTGTTTCAAATTAGTTTAAATAGACTTGCGTTTTTCATATATTGATATATCATTCTATCAAGAATTAATTGTTTTTGAGTTTCCTAAGATTTATTATTTTGATATTTTATTAAGCGATCATTGTGAGATTACTATGTGGTTGAAGTTCTTGAGTTAAAGCACTAAGTGATTTGTCTTCACCGATCTAAGCTGTCATGCAATTCGTTTTCAATCTTTCAGTGTTTTTCTGATGAGATTGTTCCAAGCTTTTGTTCTTTATTGTGATTATATATTATTACTGCTTGCTTAGATATAAGATTTTATAAAATCATTTTTGAACTTTAAAAGCATAAAAACTGTTTTAAAAAGATTTGTGTGATAATTTGATTACGTGCTTAATTTTGTGCTACCCATAATATTTTTTATAATCAAATTTTTCTTTCCTCATGTAAAATTTTATCACTAGTAAATTCAGGATTTTAATTAAGTTTAATTGATCGGAAGTGGTAGAAGTTTCCAGTGAGAAGAAACTTATCAATTTTTGTAATTGGTAAGTTTGTGCGGATTAAATACTGTTGGAAGTATCTAGTCAGGGTTAACAAAGATTTCAATTTATTCCAATAAAGAGATTGAGGTTTAATTTTTACCTAAGGTACAAAAATGTTACGTTACTCTTTTTCCCTTGAAAAGGACTAGGCGTGATTCTTTTTTATTAAAATTAATTGTGAGTGAATTGTAAATGTTTCATTCTTACCTAGGAAAAGGATACTTTGAGTGTTTTTGATGAGGTTTCATTCTTAACTTAAAGTATAAAAGAATTAGATTTGATCCTTAACTTGTAAAAGGATTAAGTTAGTATTGAGCCTAATAAAAAGATAAGATTATTCATGCGCCTATAAAAAAAGATTAGGTAGTAATTCCTCCTAAATAGAATTAAGTTAGTCTTTAGCCTGGAAAAATATATGGTTCTTCCTTAACCTGTGAAAAGAAAATTGTAAAGGTTGATTCTAAGCCTGTAAAAGAATTATTGTGTAAATGTTTGGTTCCTATCTATTTAAAGGAATCTAGTAGTTTAGTAGGTGTGAATCTCTGTGGAGTTTGGAGGATTGGATTAGCCAAGAGTGGTTTGGTGAACCAGAATATATCGTGGCGTACTGCATTGTTAATTTTTATTTTTATTTTTTTTATTTCTTGTTGTTTAGGTGTGCACCTAGAATTATACATTTATCCTCTGTTATATAAAGATAATAATTAATTTATGATTAAATTAATTATTTGAACATTTAAGTGTTGGAAGAAAAAAAAATTGTTTTAATTTTTATAACTACCTAATTCACATCCTTCTTGGGTAGATCACTGGGCCAACAACTCAATGTCAACCTTCAAGCCTTTAGCATGCAACTGATCTTTCCATTCGAATGGCATTGCACAAACGGTGGCGACAGAGGTCTTCAAATGGACGCGGTGACAGTTGCAGTGGCAAACGAAGGTGAAGACGAAATTGAAAGAGAGAGAGAGGGTGGTGAGGTGAAGTGAAAATCAGAAGAGGCGACAAATAGGGGCGACGAATACATTTTTGTTCTTATTTCAAAAATTTTAGAGTGATTCTTGAATTCTTTAAGAATGTGAGAATATATATATATATATATATATATATATATATATATATATATATATATATATATATATATATATATATATTATGATTCTTTTCATTCCTATTTTTTTTTCATTTCCACATAAAAGAGCATGTTTTGGTATTTTGATAATGTTAATGAAATTTCAGAATGATCGTCACCAAATGTGTTAGTTCAATTCGAAGGAATCAAAATTTTCAGCCCTCTTCACCCCAATTTATTGTCAGTGAAAACAGAAAAGTTGAAACACTAACGAAACGCCACCAATATGTATTATAATTAATAAATAAGATAGAGAAATTGCAAATCCGTTGTAGTCTAGTTGGTTAGGATACTCGGCTCTCACCCGAGAGACCCGGGTTCAAGTCCCGGCAACGGAATATCCTTTTTATTTTTACAGAAAATCATCACGGTCGCCGGCGATGGAAACTACACCGACCAATAGATAATTACGAAGTGCTTTTTGTTTTGGATATCGTTTTCCGGGAACAGACTTCTTGAGATAAATTCTACAGATTACATTCCCAATAGAAGAAGTTTTAATTTCTCAGAAAGAACGTCAAATTCGCGTCACTTCCACAGTTTACTGCTACAATTTTCCGAATTACAATTCTCTTCCGCCATCTTCGTAGTAGCCCATCTTGTTAATGGTGAAATCGGCGGCAGCAAACTTGTGGCTATCTCCCTCCCCACACCACAATCAGAGAGAACAACCTTTTGGATATGGAAATAATATCATTCCGTTCAAACCATTTTCAAGAACATCTCTCTCCTTTCCAACCTTCCACAGTTCTTCTACAACAATTCTCTGCTCTTCATCACTTTCTACAGCCACAAATCATCGGATTACTGCTTGCAATGCCGAAATTCGCAGATTATGCGAATTGGGTGATTTGAATAAGGCCATGGATTTGCTTTGTAAGTCACGGAAATCGGATATCGAGCTGAGTACTTATTGTTCTTTGCTGCAGCTCTGTGCTGAGGTTAAGTCTTTAAAGGATGGAAAGAAGGTTCATTCTATTGCTTGTTCCAATGGTGCTGAATTTGATGGTGTTTTGGGTTCAAAACTTGTGTTTATGTATGTGAACTGTGGGGATTTGTTGGAAGGGAGAAGGATTTTCGATAAGTTTTCAAATGAAAATGTTTTTCTTCGGAATTTCTTGATAAATGAGTATGCGAAAATGGGTAATTTTGAAGAAAGCGTATTCTTGTACAAGAGAATGTTAGAATTAGGAATCGAACCGGATTCTTATACATTTTCTTGCATTTTGAAATGCTTTGCGGCTTTAGGATGTTTAACTGAAGGCGAAAAGATTCACGGGCTTTTGTTGAGGTTAGGCTTTGGTTATTACAACACGGTTGCAAATTCTATAATTTCGTTTTACTTCAAATGTGGAAGAACCGAGAATGCACGCAAGGTGTTCGACGAATTGCTTGACCGGGATGTTATATCATGGAATTCTATGATAAGTGGCTACGTGGCAAATGGGTTTGTTTCAAATGGACTTCATGTTTTCCAACAAATGCTATGTTTGGGAGTTTGCGTCGATGTGGCTACGATGGTTAGTATTCTTGCCGCTTGTGTAAATATCCGTAGTCTTATATTGGGGAGATCAATCCACGGCTATGCGATCAAAGCTAAATTCGACAAGGAAGTTTCTTTTGGTAATACTTTGCTCGACATGTACTCTAAATGTGGAGATATGAATAGTGCTATTCAGGCTTTTGAGGGCATGGATCGTAGAACCGTTGTATCATGGACGTCAATGATTGGTGGTTACGTGAGAGAAGGTTTATCTGATAAGGCGATTGTTTTGTTCTGGGAAATGCAGAAGGAAGGGATTAAACCTGACTTTTATACAATCACAAGTGTCCTGAATGCCTGCACTTCAAGCGGCGCTTCTAGCGTCTCATTGCAAAACGGGAAAGAAATCCACAAATACATAAGGGAGAATTGTTTGGAATCGAGCTTGTTTGTCTCGAATGCTTTGATGGATATGTATGCAAAGTGCGGAAGCATGGACGATGCTTATTTTGTTTTCTCAAAAACACGTTTTAAGGATATTGTGTCTTGGAATACAATGATTGGAGGCTACTCGAAGAATTCCCGTCCAAATGAAGCCCTTAATCTATTCGTCGAAATGCAATGTTTTTTGAAGCCAGACGGAGTCACAATAACGTCCCTCCTCCCGTCTTGCGCGAGCCTAGCGGCTCTCTATAGAGGCCGTGAGATCCATTCCCACGTGTTGAGAAACGGGTTTTCTTCCGATAGGCGTGTCGAGAACGCACTTGTCGACATGTACATCAAATGTGGAGCATTGATTCTCGCGCGATTGCTGTTTGACGCAATCGCAGATAAAGATCTCGTCTCGTGGACGGTCATGATCGCCGGTTATGGTATGCATGGATTCGGGAACGAAGCGATTTCTACTTTCGAAAAAATGCAGAGTGCTGGAATCGAGCCGGATGAGGTCTCGTTTGTGTCGATTCTCTATGCTTGTAGCCACTCGGGGTTGATCAATGAGGGGTGGAGATTTTTTAAAGCCATGAAAAACGAATTTCGAATCGAGCCCAAGTTGGAACACTACGCCTGTATGGTGGATCTCCTCTCACGGGCGGGAAAATTGCACGAGGCATATGAATTCATAACCGAAATGACTATCAATCCAGACGGTACAATATGGGGTTCTTTGCTATGCGGTTGTAGGATCCATCATGATGTGGAATTAGCAGAAAAAGTTGCAGAAATCGTATTTGAGCTTGAACCGGAAAACACAGGATACTACGTTCTCCTCGCGAATATCTACGCCGAGGCAGAGAAATTCGAAGAAGCGAAAAAGGTAAGGGATAGAATCGGAAATCGCGGATTGAGGAAAAACCCGGGGGTTAGTTGGATTGAAATAAAGGGTAAAATTCGAGTTTTTGTCGTGGGAGATGGTAGTCACCCGGAGAGTAAAAAGATTGAATTTTTTCTTAGGAAGTTGAGGAGAGAGATGAAGGAACAAGGGTATTTGGGTAAAATGAGATATGGGTTGTTTTCGGATTCGAAAGAGATGGGGAAGGAGGTTTCTGTTTGTGGGCATAGCGAAAAATTGGCTATGGCTTTGGGGATATTGAGTTTGCCTCGGGGAGAGACGATTCGGGTTAGTAAGAATCTCAGGGTTTGCAATGATTGTCATGAGACAGCGAAGTTCATGTCGGAGACGGTTGGGAGGGAGATCGTTTTGAGGGATTTGAATCGATTCCATCATTTTAAGGATGGGAAATGTTCTTGTAGAGGATACTGGTGAAAACTCAATCTGGATTTTCGATTTTGGAAGTGCTTGCCAAACAAGTACCGAGGAGATGGCGCTCGTTTTCCCGGTTATTCTGAATTCTTGGAGCAAAAAGGTAAATTTTTGGAACAATTTGGTTTTGTTCTATAAAAATGGGAACAGGAACAGAAATGTGGGAGCTGTCAGTGAAGGTTGGTTTGGTTGAAGTAAGCTTAACGTCTAGTCGATGCTTGGAGTTGCCAGTGAAGGTTAGTTTAAGCATAAAGTCTGTAGTAAATGCTTGGAGCTGCCGGTGAAGGTTAATTTAGTTGAGGTCATGCATGGCTACATTTAACTCATCAAAGATTTTAAATTCGAAATATTTAATGTTTAAGGCTTAAGTCTTTTTTCATCTATATACTAGCAGATAATTTTAATATGAAAAAAAAATATATATGTTCAGGCAATTAAACAAAAAATATCAATTTTAATATTCTAGCATACTATTATGTACGAAAATATTATTTGAGAATATAATTTGAATTTGTATCCTTTGATATTCTGTTACATAAATATACAATAAATTAGTTTTGTTACTTGTTAAAACGAAAATTCAGTATGCATAAATTATTTTGCATTTAAAATAATAATTATACGCCAATCCATGTCAAAAAGTGTTCTAAAAATAAATATAATGTACATGTAGTATTTTATCCGCTGCATAAAAATTAAAATAATATTGGTGATGCTGAAATAATATTGGCGTATAATTAAAATAATAATTATACGCCAACCCATGTTAATAAGTGTTTCAAAAATAAATGTAATATAGATATAGTATTTTGCTAGTTGCATAAAAATTAAAATAATATTGGTGATGCTATTAGGAAGTGCTCTGTCTAATTTTTTACTGATTTATTTATTTATTTTAGAGCAATTTAGTTTTTGATAATTTTCAACTTACTTTTTAGTCTTAATTGATATTAACCATATGAATGTAAGGGTAAATTTCAACCAACCACCTACCCTTTAAAAAATAACAACCAGACCCGTTATTTAAAATACAACTCTGAGAATAATGTCGAGACCCTTATCAGTTTTGTATTTGGGTAAGAATTTTGGGGAGGGATTTCATTTGGGTAAGAGATTTCAAAATTCTTTTTTAACAAATACCTTATTTGGGTATTAAGTAGGGTGGATTTGTAAAATATCTCAAGTGTCAAATTTGGGTAAAATGAAGGATTTAGAAATTCTTTTGAAATAGGTGGAATTTGACGAAGCTGAGGATTTTATCAATCTTTTCATTCATCTCTTATTCGCTTCGTACATCTCTTCTTCAACGAATCCAACGAATAAATCGTCCATCAATCTCTTTGACAAATCATGCGTGACGACCTCCCTTCGTCCATCTCTTTTTCGCTTCGCGACGACGGTCGACGAGAGCCCTTCCTTCGCCGACAACGAGCCACTCCTTCACGATGATGAGCCTCTCCTTCGCGACGACCCGCCTCTCCTTCGCCGATGACCAGCCTTTTCCTTCACGACGACCACCGCCGACGAGCCCCTCCTTCTGGCGACGATTAGGGTTCGCAATCGTTCATGGGTAAGGATTCAATTGCGATTAGGGTTCGCAATCGATACATTGGGGTAAGGGTTCAATAGCAATTACGGTTTGCCGCCTTCTTCTTCGCAATCGTTCTAATGCTTGATTTCAATTTGTGTTTTTTTTGTGGATTTTGTCGACTGCTATTTCACAAATCTAAGACCTAGATCGTTTTCGTTGCAGAAATCGAAGAAAAAGATCATTGCGATTTAGTACTGCAACAAATTTGATTCAGATTTCTCGTTTTCGTTACAGAAATTGAAGTCAATCATTCTTGTTCTTCTTGTTGCTGCAATTTCTTATTCGTTTTGGCTTTTGTTCTTCAGATTTCTTGTTATTTTCATTTTGTTCTTTTGAGAATTAGTTTGAGAATTGTTCTTCAGATTTCTTGTTCTTCGGATTTCTCAATTTGAGAATTGTTCTATGATTCCGGTCTATTTTACAAATGATGTTCATTTATCCAAACAAAAAAATTATAAAATTACATAATTAAATTCATCTGTTAATATAGTTATCTGTTAATATAGTTATCGAAATAAAGGATTTGGTAAATGATGGAATTTCGAAATCCTCAAATTCTTTACCAAACGCAACCTTAGATTTACTTTTCAAATGACTTGAATTTGACTGTTACTTTTGTGAAGGCTAGGACTTCTAATTGAAATTCACCTATGAATTTGACATGTTAACTGAAAATTTAATAATTAGTTAATATTAACTTAAAAATTACAAAAAATAGAAATAAAAAAAATTTTAAGTGACAAATTTTAAGGATAATCCAATAATTTTTTTAATAATATTTTTAATTGATTTAAAAACTAAAAAAAAAAAAAAAAAAAAAGGAAAAAAAAAAAAAAAAAAGGAAGAGAAAAAACTAAACAGTAAAGGGATGATGGTACTTTACTCCTATAGTTTGTCTAGATTGCTATTTACCGATGTGGTATTTTGGTAAGTATTTTTATCCCC
Organism: Eucommia ulmoides; assembly: GCA_016647705.1. NCBI lineage: Eukaryota > Viridiplantae > Streptophyta > Magnoliopsida > Garryales > Eucommiaceae > Eucommia > Eucommia ulmoides. Next base: position 4,831,201 of record CM028329.1, read on the forward strand.
TACTATTTTAGATTAAAATGTAACAGTTAAATAATTAACCAAATTATTTGAAATAATAGTTTCTTATTTACCTTTATATTAAACCCAACTCCTCGGTATAAAAGTAAATGCAAAAAAATTAATGAATATTATATGACCCAATCCGACCCAAATATATAAATATCTATTAATATTAAATGATTCATTAATTTTGATTTTTGAGATTTGAGATTGTGTCAATGAAAAATATAATGCTTGCACTTCAGTAGTCAAATAACATGAGGGTAAATTAACCCAAAAATTAATAAGAGAAAATTGCAAGATTTGGATTTTTGCCCACCAATTTTTGTGAACTTTGCTTAAAAATGTGTTTTGAAAATATCTCCAAAAAATGTATATGAGATGTTTTCTATTTGAAACCTGATGGCTGATAATGCCTCTTATAAAAAACAAAAATAGAAGAATAAGAAAGGAAAAAAAAATAAAAATGTATATGAGATGTTTTCTATTTGAAACCTGATGGCTAATAATGCCTCTTTAAAATGCAAAAATAGAAGAATAAGAAAGGAAAAAAAAAATAGATATAGAATTTGGGCCCTTTTGAAATAAAAACATAAGGATTTTGAAAATAAATAAGAAGAAAGAGGAGAGAGAGAGTAGGGCTTAAATGAGCCGAACTGAGTCGAGTATTAAGTGTCCAAACTTTATTCGTTTATTTTTCGTACTATTTGAGTTCAAACCAAGTTTGAGATCTTATGTTCAAATTTGATTCGTGTAATAATCAGACTATTCACTAACTTATTCGTGTTTTTTTTTTTAATATTGATTAATTAATTTTTAATGCTTAACAACTATATAAATAATATATATTTTTTAATAAAATTTATTATTTATAATTAAATTTTAATGCTTATATATATATAAAGATAATGAAATGATTATTTATAATTATTTCTGAAAATCTATATACAAAATTCAAATTTTTTAATTTATTACCAAATTAAAATATAAGAATTATAAGGAATCAAATGAAAATTAACAAATAATAGTAATTAAATAGGTTAAATATGTATATATAATATTAAAATTTAATCGAATTAATCTTTAGAATGATTAGATATGTAAGATTTTACTATTAAAGAAATTATATAATGCAATTTTTTTATACTACAAATATAATAAAATATTTTTCGAGTTGTTCATGAACATTAACGAGTTGAGCTCAAGCATATGATGATTTATTTAATAAATGAGTTTAATTAAAAGTTTGAGTTTGATTTATTTATTAAATCAACGAGCTTGAAATGAATTATAGTACTTCATGAACGGTTTGATTTAACCCAAGTCTTGTAGTCTAGTGGATATGTCTCTAACCTCCTTTGTGGAAGGTTTAGAATTCAACCCCCTCCCCCAACATTTGTACCAATAAAAAAAAATGAACGGTTTGATTCGTTTACGGTCCTAAGAGAAAGATAATGGAAGGTTGTGAGAAATGAAATGAAGGGAGAAAAAATATATTATTTGCTAAAGTAGTTTCTCAAAATATAAAAACAAAATATGTAGAGAAAGGTATAATGTGAACTGTTCTATATAATTTTACTGTCAATACATAAAGATAAATTTTGTATAGGTTAACTTACAATAATTATATTTTTAAAAAAATATATAATTAAAAAACAATTAATTATTTAAATTTAAAAAGTCAAAATTACTCCTTAAAAAAATAAAATGAATAACGATTTTCCTCTATATATCAACCGTCCCTTTCTTCCACCAAAAAGTAGACGCCATTGGCGACCTTGTCCAGCAATAGTACCAGCGGAAAGCCGGCCACCCTCTGACCACATCCAATAACAACATCAGCCAGCACCTCCTCATCCAATAACAATGGCCACCACTGCCTCCACCGAAGTCTCGGCCAACAACATACATTGGATTTCTCTCTCGCTCGCTTGCTCGATCTCTCTCACTCTCTCTCTATCGTCGTTGTTGATCCTAAGATTTTGATGGACAATTAAATGTTAATATTTTTTGTGGAATTAGTGGATTTATTGAGTGTTTTCAGATTATAAGTTCCAGTGAAGATATTATCATAAAGAAAATGAATGCCAAAGAGATTGACAAAAATTATGGACGTTAAGAGACCAAAGAAATTGAAGAACCTAGGGAAAATAACTCAAGTTAAATTTTTATTCTTAATGTATCCCGATTAGGATCACACACGACATAAAATATTTTTAAAATTATGTGTGTTTTTTATAGAATCCTAATTAATTAACAAATTTGCTCCTATATGTAATTGAAGAAAGATAATTGATTAAAATTGAATTTAAGGATTTAGTGGAGTTAACTAAGAAAAGAAATCGGTTAAAGAGGCAAAAACGTCGAAGAAATTGAATGAAAATGAATTAAGGAGAGGTGTTTTAGCAATGGTCGGTCGACAGGTAAGTCGACCTATGCTTAGAGGATGAACTCTTTGGATCTTTCGGTCGACAGGTAGGTAGACTTGTGAAAGTCTCTGGATCGTCTGGTCGACAAATAGGTCGACTGATGGCGAAGCAATTTTGGCTTGGACTACGTCTTGAATTAGGCGGTCGACTGATGGGTGTTGGTCAGTCAACCGATGGTCAATTTCAAGATTTGTGGAATTTCGAAATTTATTCAAATACTAGCTGTTTATTGATATGGGAGATATCTTAGGGATCTAAACTTAATTGAGATATGATCTATCTATTCCATTATCCCTATTAATTTGGTATATTTAATTAAATATTATTTTAATTAAAGTGCTTTAATATTTTCTATTTTGATGAATTTCGATTTAAAAATGTTTAAAGACCAAAATGAGATTTTTCAAGAATATTTTTAAATGAAAAAGATCTATTTTGATTATATATGATGTATGAGATTTTGGGGTGTCATTTAATGACATAATATTTTAAAAGTAATTGTTATAAGATATCTTTAAAATTCCTATATTTAAACTTGCGAATTTTGAGATTAAATATTGCTATTTTAGTAGAGAATATTTTGGGCTTAAAATATGAGAGAGATTTAAGAGATTTTATTTTGATCTTACGATTTAGTCTATATATTTAAATATAATTCTTTCTATACTTTCATTGATTAAGATCAAATTATTTTGGGAACTAAATTGAGAGCTTTAAAAGTTATATTATTAAGTTAAATATACCAGGATTGAAATGAATCAATATATGGGGTCTATAGATAATTTTAAATGATATATTTTGTGGAAACTAGTTGTTATAGGACTTGTTTCAAGTGACTTCAAATAGACATGCGGATTTCACATGACAATAGACACAATATCAATAACTATTCAGCTCCTAAACTTTATAAGAGTCATCATTTTGATATTATTTTGAAAGATCAATTGTGAGATCGATTATTGAGAAGTTCTTGAGTTAAAGCGCTATTTGAGTTAGCGTCACCGATTTAAGCTATCTTGCGATAGTACGTGCAATCTATTCGGTGTTTTCCTGGTGAGATCATTCCAAATTTATTCTTTAATTGATTATTTTATTATTATTATTTGCTTGGTGAATTGATCTTTTTGAGAAATCTTTTTTGAACTTTAAAAGCATAAAAATCTTTTAAAAACGATTTGTTTGTTAATCTGATTACGTGCTTAATTGTGCTACTCGCATTCTTTATTATAATCAAATTTTGTTTCCTCACTTTATTTCTATCACTAGTATCGAGATATTAATTGAGTATTGATTAATCTGGGGTGATAGAAGCTTATAGTGGAAAAAAACTTATCAATTTTGTAATTGGTAAGTTGTGTGCGAATTAGATATTATTGAGAATATCTAATCAGGGCTTTGGGTTTCGATCTCTTCCTGTAAAGAGATTGATGTTTGATCTTTACCTAAGTACAAAAATGTTAGGTTACTTTTTTCCAGTTGAAAAGAGCTTAGGTGTGATTCTTTTTTATTTTTGATCAATTGTGAGTGAATTGTAAAGATTCCATCCTTATTTGGGAAAATGATATTTGGAGTGATTGTGAGGTTTAATTCTTGAGCCTAAAATATAAAAAGAATTAAGTTGTGATTCTCCTTGTAATAGAATTAGGTTAGTCTTGAGTCTGAAAAAAAAAAAAAAGGTTATTCTTGAATCTGGGAAAAAGAAGAGGTTATTTTTAAGCTTGGGAAAAGGAATTTATAAATGTTGATTCTGAGTCTGTAAAAAAAATCATTATGTAAATGTTTGGTTCCTACCTGTTTAAAAGAATCTTAGTGATTAGTGGGTGCGAATCTCCGTGGGGCTCGGAGGACTGAATTAACCAAGAGTAACTTGGTGAACTAGGATATATCATGGTGTTCTTCTTTGTTTCTTTATATTATTTATATTATTTATATTCTATAGTTTGAGTGTACACCTAATTGATAACACATATCTGATGTTATAAAAATAATAATTAATTTTAGGATAAAATTAATTATTTGATTTTTGAAGTGTTATATTCTGCTAATTTTTAATACTACCCAATTCATCCCCCTCTTAGATAGCTCACTGGGCCAACAGTCGTCATCTAGCTGGCGATAACCAAGATTCAACTAGCGCGACCAGATCTATCTGGTGACGGTCCAGATCTAGCCTTTGCCGCCCAAATCGGCCGGGGAGGGATTCTCTGGCCTTATTTGTTTAATAAATATTTTTAAAAAAAAATTAGTATTTTGTGGTGATGATTTTCCAGCCTCAATCAGTGGTTGCGGTGGTGATTCCAAATTTTTTGTGTGGTAATCGTTGTGGTGATAGTTAATATTTGTTGCGATAATAGTTAATATTTATTGTTATGGTGGTGCTGGTGGTGATATAAATGTTTGCTACGATGGTGAAAGTAACTATGGGGTGGTGACGGTGAATTTTTGTTGTGGTGGTGGCATGATGGTAGCTTAGGCCCCGTTTGGTTAGTGTTTCCAACCCAGCTCAACCCAACCCAACCCAAAAATTTTAGAATTCATGGTTGGAAATGCGTTTGGCAAATACAAAACCCAACTTAACCCAACTCATAAATGAGAATTGATTCTTGAAAAGCTAATGAAAAGAGAATAATTTTTTTTTTTTGTGCCCAACCCAACCCATCCTAAAATAGAGACACGCTTGGGATTAAAAGAAATCTTAATGATGGAATTAATTCTACACCTGCCATCTTTCTCCCGATTCATTTCTCCTACTCTCCCTCTCCGATTTATTTCTCTTCCTCTCCCTCTCGATATCAGTGAAGGTCTCTAGTAGCAAAGGTCGCCGTTCGTCTTCCAGTCGTGAAGCAATGTCATCATCGTCGAAGCAAGGTCGTCGTCGTCGCCGCAATTGTTAGCGTCGTCTCCGCAATCGTTAGCATCATTGTCGTTCGTATTACCGGTATATCCTATTTTTTTCTTTTGATTTCTTCAAATTTGCACTTGTTGGCTCCAGATCTATGGATTTTTGTCTTCAAATCCACATATCTGAACATCAACATGCCTCCCAAGCTTGAAATCGGCCTTAATTTATTTTATTTTTGGCTAAAATTGATGAGTTTCTTTCATTTGTTCTTCATTTGCTTGTGGGTTTCGTTCGGTGGCGTTTGGTTCCTATTCGCATGTTTATGTTTCTGTTCATGTTCCTATGTTGTTGTTCCTGTTCGCATATTTTGGTTTTTGTTCATGTTCTCGATTTCTGGTCATGTTCTTATTTGTTCTTCGTTTGCTTGTGGGTTTCTTTCATTTGTTGTTCCTGTTCGCATGTATATGTTTTTGTTCATGTTCCTATGTTGTTGTTCCTATTCGCATATTTTGGTTTCTGTTCATGTTCCCATAAATTGTTCCTGTTGTTGTTCCTGTTTGCATAACCTGTTGATGTTTCTGTTTGCATAATTGTTTAGGGTTGGGGTTAGGGTTTAGAATGAGATATAATATTATTCGGATTTTTTGCTTCAGATTTTTTTCTTTGCTTTGAGTTGCTTCAAGATCTTTTACCCCAAGGTGAGGTTTTTGAGTTGCTATTATCACAAAATTTGCTTCAGTTGCTTCGAGTTGCGCCTAGGATCAACTTATTGTAAATAGTTGAACCATATCATAGAACATGTAGCTCAACCTATTAACCATATCAATGCAAATGTCAAACACTATTCATATTAGCGGTAATGATAATGTTGAGGAAGTAACTAACACTAAGGGAGCGGTTGATATGTAGAGTGAAAAAAATGTAACTATTTTTGTTGAACTAATGGAAGCTGAAGTGATTAAGAACAATAGGACGACAACCATGTTCACTAAAGAAAGTTGGTCTTTCATGAAGCATGAAATGAATAAAATAACTGGACATCAGTATCACATCCAACAACTTAAGAACAAGTTCAATAAGTTGATATTGGTCTATAGGAATTTTAGTTCATTGCTGAAGGAGACGGGGGCAGGAATGACATACGATTCCACCACCGGTAGGATATACGCATCCGATGATCAGTAGAGGCATTTGGCTGTAGTATGTTGTTTCTTCTGAGTTCCTGAAATTGTCTTGCATGCTTGTTGGCTTATTACACGATTAACAAATTGTTTTCTTTGTGAATGTGTAATAGGTGAACAAGAGTGCGAAACAATTTCGGCTAAACGGTTACCCCTTATACCCCAAGTTATGCCTTTATTTTTGGAGATACCACTGCAACGGGAGAACATGCACATGCATCTACCCAACCTCCATCGCCGTCGGATGAAACCGACCCTGCTTATGGGCCAAAGCCTGACGAGGTGGGTGATGAAGATGTAGTAGAGGTAACTCCAAAAGGTTCAAAGAAAAATGAGAAAGGAAAAAGAAAACGTGCTCGTCAGAGTAGTGATGATGGATGGGAGTCCATGACGACAGCTTTTCTTGAATCTACAAAAATGAGGAACGACATACTTGGAGGTATGGCGGTAAAATACTCTGCTAACATCGTGTTTTCAGCTAATAACATAGTACCAGTGACAGACCCAAAGGACAAACAAATGCAGCATGCCGTGAGAGCTCTCAATGCTCTCATTATTCCAGATCAAGAAAAGTTTTTAAATGCATTTAATACGATCACCAACAACCCTGCATTTAGGGTTACTTTTATGGAACTGTCTGCGAAAATGCAAATGGCATGGGCGATGAGAGGAAACAAATAAGAGTATTGTTTGTTGATTTAAGCCTTGTTTAATATGTTTTAAGACTATTATTTGGTTTATGTGTGTAACATTATTTAGGTGGTTAATTGTTTCTTATTTGTGTCTTTTTGTTTATGTCTACGATGAAGACAAACAATTGTATTTGATTTTAAATAAGTGCTGAATTTTCAGTTAAATTATGATAGTTTCTTGCTTAATTATGTATTAAGTTAGTGCTGAAATAGTGCTAAAATGATGTTGAATTCTGTGTTAAATTCTATGTTATATATATATATATATATATATATATATATATATATATATATATTGTAAATTATAGGATGGATTTGGCTGAAAATGAAGAGATATTTTGCGATCATCAGCTTTTGGATTTAGCTTATCTTTTTCATTTAAGAGCATTTAGAAAAAGACATCAACGAAAAGCGAAACAAACTTGTAGAACATCCGTTTTGCAAGGATGTATATATATGAAAGAAATTTTAGAAGCGCAAGATGGACGTTATTACGATACCTTCAGGATGCACCAAGATACGTTTAAGATGTTTTGTGACCTTTTAATATCTAAAGGTTATCTCGACCACTCTAGAAATGTTAGTATGCAAGAGCAAGTGAGATTTTTTTTGTATATCGTCTCACAAAATGACTCTATACGACTAACCGAAAATCGTTTCCAACACTCTACGTAGACTATATCGCGTTATTTTCGTCGTGTGTTGAAGGCCGTATGTAAATTGGGTATTGAGTTGATTGCACCTCCGAATTTAAATGAATGTCCTTCGGAAATAAGAAACAATCCGAGGTTCTACCTTTATTTTAAGGTCATTTTTTATTTATTTTTTAAATACGAAAAGAGTAATTACTTAAAATACATACATTTTAGAATTTTATTAATCATTTTGTTGGGTATATATGTAATAGGATTGTGTGGGGGTAATGGATGTGACTTATGTTGATGAATGAGTCCCATTAGAAGATTAAATTCCGTATCGGAGTAGTAAAACAGAGACAACTTAGAATGTCATGTGCGTATGTAAGTTCAATATGATTTTTACTTACGTATATACTGGCTGTGAAGGAACGGCCAATAACTCTAGAGTATTTTTCGAATGTGTCACTAACTTGGAAAATTCATTTCTGGCACCTCCCATAGGTAAAAATACACACACACACATACATATATAATGTTTTTATATGTAGATTTATGGGTTTTAGCTATTTATAAATATTGCACACACAGGAAAATATTATCTTGTGGATTCGGGCTATACGAATACACATGGTTTCTTCGCACCATACAGGATGAAGAGGTATCACTTGCAAGATTTTAGAGGTAGACGTCCAGCTAGAATAGAAGAGAAGTTTAACTAGTGCCAATCATCTCTTCGGAATGTTATAGAACGATGTTTTGATGTGCTTAAAGCTAGATTCAAAATACTCAAGAAAATGCCTCCCTATAAATTGCGCGTGCAAAAGTATATTCCACTTGCGTATTGTATGATTCATAATTTTATAAGATTAGATGATTTAAATGACAACCTCTTTGAACGATGGAGTAGGGGGGGGATATGTAGAAGATGAAGAGGGACAACGCCAACAATCTGCTCTAGTTGAGATCAGAACGAGCAATCAAAGTGTCATCGAAATGGGATTAAATAGTGATTTAATTGTCAAATGGATTTGGCATGATCCAAATCCGGTGTGTATAAATAAAATAAGTTTAAACATTTTCTTTATTTAAATTACAACAAATTTATCTATGAACTTTTAACACACTCTTTTATTCTAATTGTTTTTTGCAGCAATGATCTCGGTGGAAAGTTCTAGTTTAGCCGTTGATGTTTTTGTGAAAGTTCTAATTATAAATTTTTTTTTATGTAATTTTTGTTAAGTTACTGTTGTCTTGAAAGAAATTATTAGTAAAATTATGAGATAAATCAATTGATATTGCCTTGATGTGTAGTTGTCTACCCTTTATTTCCTTTGCTTAATCCAAGTTATTTGTCTAGACTGCTACTATTGTAACTTTATTTGTCAACCTTATAATCTTGGAGTGCTGGATGTTGAGATATATATATATATATATATCCCAACTTATTAAAATATAACCTTGTGAAAGAATTGAGGAAACAATTCCAGAATTATTCATTACCAAACGCAATTCTGTTCTCAGAAGGAAACAGAATTATGTGTTACTAAATGCGATTCTGTTTTCAGCACAAAATAAAAATTTCACATTACCAATGCAATTCTGTACCCAGTTGAAAATAAAATTCTCAACTCAACCCAACCCAACCCATTCCAGTTAGGTTGAGAAAAATGGGAACACTAACAAAACGCCACCTTAAATGTTTGGTGTGGTGGTTGGCAGTAATATTAAATGTTTGTTGTCGTGGTAGCAGTGATTAACAAATATTTATTGTAGTGGTGGTGGAGATAATAACAAATATTTATCGTGGAAACGACAATAATAAGAATATTTATTATGATTATGACAGTAAATATTATTTATACTAGTGGTGGTGATGATGATAAATATTTATTATAGTGGTGGCAATGATAAGAGTGTTTGTTGTAGTAGTGGCGGTCATGGTAGTAAATATTTATGGGAGACTTTTTGAGAGGTCCCAAAATTCCAAAAATAACTTTCTAAGGATCACTTTATGTGTAAAAAAATCACTGTTACAGGACTCTATAAAGTGGTATTTTTATAGAATGGGACTTTTGGGCAAATTTTTCAATATTTTATTATGGTAGTAATGGTGGTTAATAAATATTGTGGTGGTTGGTTTTTATTATTTAAAAACTAACAAGGGTTTTTTGTCGAGCAAAATAATACCTTTTTTGGGCGTCGGGTGAGACTTTGGGCCTGGTTTTTTCTGATGAGGCCTAATCTGCATCAATAATTGTGCTTTGTTTATATACTTCTTATTAACATAAAAGCATTTTTTTGGGGGGGGGGGGGAGGGGGAGGGGGAATTGGGTGGATTTCTTGGTCTTGTGGCAAAATTAAAAGGGACTTAAAGCACAATAATGGTGAAGAGACATGGACATGATAAAAAAGATGGAATTTTCTTTTAGATAAAAAATTGTTCACCAAACTATTAATTATAGCAATCCCCCTTGATCTACCACCCTTGAAAACTAGACAATCCTACAATCAAGACGAGGAAAAAAGCTCAAACGGGGAAAAGGAGAAAACATGGTCCAATTTCTACCACCTTTATCATCATTGTTCATATTTTCGACTTGAGCAATAAATAAATCAACGATTCATCATCAAGCAACCACTTTATTCTTTCCCAAATAAACCACTATATTATGATGAAATTTGGGCCTCTACGTTATTATTTTCAAAATTTAATGTAAACAATTAATGCGATTGCACCCCCCCATGACATTTACTGCAACCAGGCATCCCCTATATGTGAATTTTTGTTCAAGCCTGATAAAACCCTTTCGCTAGGAAAAGAACGTTTTATTGCCAATTTTACCCAATGAAAGTCAATTTATGTATTTTTTTTTTCTAAATTAATTATAATTTTTTTTTAGAGATTTTTATTATTTAGTTCTTATTTAAGAGATCATTTTAAAAAAAAAAATATTTTCAATTGTTCCTGTAAAGATCAGACCTCAAGGTACAACCTATTAAGTTTTTTGTCATTTGGCAGACAAAAAAGAACGTAAAAAGACATATATACCCCTCTCCCTCTTTCTCTTATTTTACGTTAACGTTATCTTTCTCTCTCTTTTATCTTTGATCTGAGCCTCCATAGTCCACACTTTCTCTCTCTCTCTCTCTCTAAACCCTAACTAGTCCACAACATTCGCCTTCTCTCTCTTCGCGTGAACACCCCTCACTCTCTCTAAACCCTACGGGCCCAAGCCTGACTAATTCCATACGCTATTGAAGGAAGCAAGAACCGGTGGGGAACAACAATGGAGTCGCAGATAGTGAAACATGTAACGACAATTGCTCTTGACGGCGTACGGCATGAGAGCTTGGACCAGCGAAATCAATGGCAGAGTCGTGTGAGATGTGTGTGGAGACTCCTAATCTCAGATCTGATGGTTGGCTTGCGGCGGCGGCTGTAGAAGAAGACGACAAAACCCTAATCTCATTTCGTCATTCGCAAAAACACCCTTCTTCTTCCTACCAGTTTTTCTTCTTTCTGAATTTTCTCTCTAGAAAAAGAAGCATTTTCTTTCTCTAGGCTCAAGAATTAAAGGGGAGATGGAGGGTCCTTTTAGGGGAATCTTTTCAACGATTCCGATCAAACCATCTGCAGTTCATAAATTTTCATCTACTCTCTCTCTCTCTCTCTTATTTTCACACACACAGAAACACACACTGATTCAGACATTAGTGTTGGAATTGGCTTGTTTTTGTTTATTATTCTACCTATATCGTGAAGAAACTCTTTTTTTTTTTTCTCTCTCTCTCTCTCTCTATATATATATATATATATATATCAGATCTAGAAATTCAGATATGAATTCTTAGATCTGGATCCTCGGATCTGAGCACGCCCTTTGTTGTTGTGTTCATTCAAATATGTGAATTTGAGTTGTTTATTCATTTAGATTTGTGAACATAGTATTTTTTGGATCTATTTCTTGAGTGAACATAGTATTTTTTATGGTGGGGATAAAATGTTTCTGGATGTTTTTGAGATAATTTTCAGATCTGGATGTTTTTAGATTCTGTTTTTTGATGGTGGGGATATGAATGGTGGTGGAACATTAAATGTGTTAACATTAACATTAACACAGAGAGAAGAAAAAAATGTGCATTAATGTTAACGCAGACTCAACTCAAACACAAATTCAGCTCAAAAGGATAAAATGCCATATATGGTAGTTAACGTTAACGCGCACAAGACAAAAGTATGCAACAAGACGTTAATGTAAATATTCAAGCGAAATACATTTATGCACAGAACTCCCAAAACTAAAAGACGTTAACGTTAAAACCCACAATCCGATGGTGAAAAATTCGTTAACGTTTAATGCACACAAACAGATGAGGAAAGATATGGTAACGTGAATTCACATACAAAAAAATATGAAATGCGTTAACGTCAACGTGAAATTTAAATCGTAATTTTGTAACATAGATAAGGTTTGACAAAAAAAAAACATAGGTAGAAGTGTATTGCTAAAAACGAGTTAACATTAACGCACACAAAATATATGAGGACGATGAGTCAACGTGAACACACAAAAAATAACATGAAATGTAATAACGTTAATGTGAAATTCAATTGTAGTTTTATAATATGGGTAATGTGCACTGCTTGAACAATTAAGTTAATGTTAGCGTCATGTGTGCAGATTTTGTCCAAAAGTTTCTTGGGGGATTGAAAACTTAATTATTGGTAGTGGAGGTCTGATTTCTCAATAGGGTCTCTATAGAGGATGTCTCACCTCATTACAGGTTGTTGCCCCAAAAGAACAAGCGTATCGAGAAAACAACACATTACATTTAAGCTGATTAAACGGGCTTAAGTTAACCACAGCCCAAAAAACGCGATTATATTACCCACGATGGGGAACATAGACCCACTAAACCTATTGAGGATGGAGATGATGGAGGATCCGTTTTCCCATAAATTCGATCCCACTAAGCTGGACAAGTACGAGGAAAAATCTGACCTTACTGACCATGTTCGACATTTTGACATGTGATGACCCTTTGTCGGTCCAGAGATTTAGTCCTCCACATGGCCTTCTCCACAACACTCAAGGGCTCAGTCCTCGAGTAGTTTCAGGGGTTGCCACCTTGCTTTAAATTGCCATTTGTGTAACTCAAGAAATGGTTTATCACCATTTTATCACTTTTCAACATTTGAAGAAAGGAACAAACTATCTCTTGGCACTTCTTTAAGATATGAGAGAATCCTTGACACAGTACGTCGTGCGTTTCACTAAGGAGCTGACTTGTATCAATGGATGCGACTCCAATCTCATCATCAACTCTTTCACACCAATGTTGATGTAAGGTCGCTTTTAAGACTCGTTAACCAAGTACACGCCCCAAAACATGATAGAGTTAATATAATGGGCCAAACATCGTATGAAGCTAGAAGAAGTAAAATCTACAAGAGATGGAAGATAGACCAGTAAAGAGTGCCATATAAGGAGTGAGAGTCTGATAAATCAAAGGTAGGAGCTTAGTATATACCAAGAGTAACCCAAGGAGCGGTGAATGTCAAACAAATCAACATATCGAACCTGCTCTTCCAAGATTGAGAATAACTATCTCAAAGATCCTAAATGAGATCAAGCCTTCCGAGAAAGTAAACTGGCCATCTAGGATTATCACTAATCTTGATCACAAAGACAGGCATAAGTATTGTGACTTCCATCGAGACCACAATCACAATACGAACAATTGCAGAAATTTAAAGTTCGAAATCAAAGGTTACTGGAGAATGGGAATCTTAGGAGTTATTTCCAAGAACAACCCAGAGAAAGGAAAATAGAAGAAAAAGATCACGGTGAGAATAATCATGACACGAAGAAAATGGATAATAACATACATAGGCCCCACGATATATCATGTATATGATACATAGCAGCCATCTTATGACTGGAATCAAGGGAGATAATTCTGGAGTGTGATGTGGCATAGTGCTTGCAATAACTCACAATTCTGATCCATATGATGAGGCTCCGCTAATCACGTTTGGGTATCAAATTCTTAGGTCAAATGAATTATCATTCTCTCTATTAATACGTATTGATATCTTAAAGATTTCTAATCCTATCAATTTAGACAAAATTTGAGTGACTTTGGTTAGTGAGTGTGTAAATATTATAAAAAATGACTCCTTAAGTATTTTCTTGCGACGAGAGAAGAAACGAAGAACATGGTGTAAATGAGTCTTCTAAATCCGAAAGGTATCATGGACAGCCGAAACAAATAGTTTTTTTGAAACTTTTAATATTTCTTCAAAATTTTCAAAGAAATATTTATATTTCATAACGATTCCAACGATATCAATTTTATGAAATTTAGACTTATGGTTAATTTTATATATTTTTTTTTGAAGATTTTAAAAAATATAAAATTTCGGGCTGCTCTTCATTTCAAATTTTCTGTTTCATTAAAGAAGACGACTAGAAGGTATCGTCTCAATTTATTTTACGAAATGACACAATTTCTCATAATTTATTGACAGATTTATGTTGAATTTTTTCGTTGGTTGATAGCTCTTGGATATAGTGTTTTGGCAGGCCAGGGTTTGAGTCATGGTTGTTCATTTTAGATGATTTTTTTTTTAATTAAAAGGAAAAATATTGAGCAAAATCGTGTACGGGGAATCAAACACACGCCTGGGATATGAAACAACGCCATACCATCATTAGGACTAAGCACACGTTCGTATGTTACAGTGAAAAATATTATAATAGCAAGATTAAATTATCCAAAATTTAAAGGGTGAATATTGAAAGAATTAAATCCGAGACTTCTAACATTAGGGAACAACGCCCTCTAACATTAGGGAACAACACCTTACCACTGTGACACATACAACTACTGATTTAAAAATACTAATTTATTTTATATATTGAAGTTACAGTGCATAACTTACATGTTTAATTATATATCAAGCCATGAAATTTGATATTATTAAATTATGAACATGAATTATATGTGAAATTTCATACTATTTAACTTGGTATACATATCACATTTATTTAGAAAAGTATGAAATTAAATTTGTGGGCAACAATGAGTTGATATATATTTTCCTTATTATTGTCTGCATAATGTATCCAAAACTGATATTTTAATCTATAAATATAAGAGATGATTATGATATAGCTAATTTTTTTATTTTGTACTATGGAGCTATGTGGTATTTTTTAGGTTCGATTATTGTGAAAAATAATTAGTGTTTGCTAATATCTTAATGTGCATAAAATATAATGAAATGTGGTGACCGCTAATTAAGCTCTGCCACTTTCACCGTAAGCGTATGGATCAAGTTTTAGTATAATGGACCTTTTGGTCGGGTATCGTATCCGTAGGGATTGGTTGAGATTACTATCGAGTACCGCGATTATCATAACTTGACTTTATCTAGGCGACAAAAATAGAATATAATTTAATACTAATACTAAAATACTACTTTAACTATACTAATTACTAATATGAGATAGTTATGGGATAGATTATTTAAGGATTAACTTTATTTACTTGAACGCGTTTGATTTCGTTTAGTCTACAATAATGGTGTTCGACGTATTTGACAATCTCGGTATCTAAAACTCCTCCCCTATCTCTCCCGAGTGTAAGATGGGGGATGTAACACAATTTCGTGTCAACGAAGAAGTCTCCCTCAACATCTTAATGACCGTAGGTTGCGTGAGTTTTACCTCAACTTCATTGATCGCACACAAAACCTCAGTTCGTAAACTCCCTCGCCACCTCTCCCGAGTGTAAGACGAGAGATATAACATGAATTCGTGTCAACGAAGAAGTCCCCCTCAATGTCTTAACGACCCTAAGTCACGTGAGTCTCGCCCCAACGTTATTGATTTCATGCGTTGTGTTTACCCTATTGATAATCTCAGTTCTAATACTCCATCCCCACCTCTCCCGAGTGTAAGACGAGAGAATACGCGACTTTGAATCAACAAAGAAGACCCCCTCAATGTCTTAACGACTCTAGGTCGTGTGAGTCTTACCCCAACGTCATAGATTATCCACAATCCTAACCCCGACCGGGTTATTGGATCGTGGCGTTTGTTTATTCTAATCTGAATCCAAGATTTGTCAAATCCTGTATTCTTGATATATAAATCTAAGTACAATAAACAAATAATATGATAAACACATTCAAACATTGAAGAACAATCATCAAAGAAACACAACTAAACTAAAACTACGTTTTTCATAAACAATATGTTAATCTCATACATAATTCACGTTTAACCTAAGGCCATAGACATTTATACAATTGAAACAAGGCTAAACATGCTCAAACATACATAGAAGATAAGAAATAAAAGGAAAAACGGATGAACTTAGCCGCTAAAACCGTCCACCGAACGATTCTCCTTCTCTACATGTTGATCTTCTCTTTCGGATATGTTTGAGCACTCTCCATACTCTCTCTATATCCTAACCTAAGCCTTAAGGGCTGTAATACCAGAGGCGAGTAAAGGAGGAAGAAGGAAATAGGTATAAATAGAGAAAATATTTAAATAAATATCTAACACTGCGCAAAGGCTTACCGCCGCGGCGGTGGGATTCACCGCCGCAGTGGTGAAGTATGTCAGTTAAGGTTCGCCTAGGCGGTGGAGTCAACGGTGGCTGTAGAAAACAATTTGCTGGATTTTCGCCTAGGTGGTGGTCCTCCAGCAAAAATTGTGTCTTCTCAGCAACTTCACCACCGCGACAGTGAGCTTGTTTACAGAATCTTGCCGTCTTGCTCATTTTTCACCGTTCTTCGACCATTCTCGATATGAATTGATCGTTTATGCTCCGATTTCATATATTTTCACCTCACGCACTTGTTTTAATACAAAAATAATAAAAATATATAAAAATACCTATAAACGTACTTGAAAACTAACAAATTCGAGTTAGAAATAGAGAGGTAATTTACACTTATCAAAATGACTCTGACGAATATTGCGATGGACCTTACTAAAGTTGAGAATTGGATGGGGATAGCTACGATATTTGGCATCGTAAGATCCGATATCTCCTAAATAAGCAAGAGGTCCTGGAAATATTGATACATGGCCTGGAATCTCCATACGGTAATTATGCTCAATACTGACGTGAGATGGAAACCTATCAAAATTGGACCAAGAATGATCATAGTGCAATATTCACTATGTTAAGCAATATGCACAATGATATAATTGGTGATTATGCAGGTTATACCACTGCACTAGAGATGCGAAATGCCTTGAAATTGGCATTTGTTTGTACATCAACAACCAAGTTGCAAGCTTTGACGCTTGGGTATGAAAATTATAAGATGTCTTCCACCACAAAGGTGGTTGAGCATATCCAAAAAATGTTAGCTATGATATATGACCTAAAGGCAGTTGGTAACAACTTATCTGATGAGAAAAAAATCCTTGTAGTGCTTCGGTATTTTCCTAATTCTTGGGAGCAAGTGAAGCTCACAATGACGCACAATAAAACTATTAAAACTTTTACCCAATTGCAGTGTCATTTGGAATTGGAGGCAGAAAGTTTGGAGGCAAAAAACAGTACTTCTATATTTTTCCCTGAGTCTATCCATCACCAGGCATTTGGCTCGAAACGAAAGTGGCAAAATAAAGCATAACAAGAAAGAATAAGCAGATCTGTTTATAAAAAGAGAAAAGGCAAAAAGTATCATAAATGTAAGCATAGAGGAAAAATGGGCAAGTCTAAGCTGAGGTGTTACAACTACGATAAACTTGGTCACTTTGCTCGTGAATACACAGAGCTGAAGAAGGTACAAACCAATTACATCTTCCAAAATGACACCTATGTGTACTAGATACTAGAGCAACACCAGGTCCAAAATGATAGCTGAAGTCTTGGTTGCTTATTCATTTCCTGATTGGCTACTAGATACTAGAGCAACACAATACTTCACAAAAGATCGAGTAGGGTAGTATCCCCGAATTTCAATTGGGAGTCAATGCATTTACATGCAGAATAACACTAGGGAAGATGTGATAGAAATTGGAACCTATCAATTGAAGATGTGTTCTTGACACATCGTGCTTCTTTATGATGTTCTCTATATTCCTAGAGTTTGACAAAATTTGATGTCTGTTGTAACCATGGAAGGACTAGGGTTTTCTTTCAATTTTACAATAAGCTATTTTAATTTTATTTGTACTTCATCTTATATGGTAGTGGACATATTGTAGATGGATTTTATGTAATAGATGTTGACGATGGTATATATTTTGATACATATTTAACTTATAGTAATAATGGTTCTATCACATCTACATCTGTCACATGACATGTAAGACTTGGTCATATTGGACAATAAAAAATGATAAGGTTAGCTCGACAAGGACTTTTGGGTCCACTCTCTAGAGTTAACTCACCTATCTGTGAATCTTATTTATCTTGAAAGGCCACAAGAAAGCTGTGTGGCAAGACTAGAAGGGCTAAATCTCTGTTAGAGTTAGTCCATTATGATATTTATGGATCTGTGAATGTTAGGGCACGCCATTGTGCTAATTATGTTATCATATTCATTGATGCTTACTTGTGTTTTGGTTATGTTTATCTCATTTCTCACAAATGAAAAATTTTGGGCTGCTTCCAAAGATTTGTGCATTTAGATGAGAATCAAAGAGGTAAAAACCTTCAGATTTTATGTACTAATCGAGGATGTGAGTATTTGTCAAAACAATTATTGAAAATTCCTGGTAGTCCACAACAAAATGGAGTAACTAAGCTTCGGAATCTAACTTTATTGGATATGGTTAGGTCAATGTTTGTACATGATAATCTACCAATCAATTTCTAGATAGATTATTTATTGACAATAATCTATATCCTTAATAGAGTACCCTCCAAGTCAGTACCATCTATACCATATGAGTGATGAATTGGTTTTAAACCTGAATTAGAATAGTTGCGACCATGGGAATTTGCAGGTTATGTCTTACATCACATGGACATGAAAAATTGGGCAGTGGAGGTAAAAAAAAAAAAAAAAAAGCACATTCACTAGACATCCAAATAATTCCAAAGGATATATGATATTACATGAACATTCTGATGGCATATTGAGTGAGATTGAGTTACATGATGTCGACTTCATGAAAAATGAGTTTCCAAGAAGAGGTGAATTAAGAGGTAATATATAATTTTATGAGCTGAATGAGTTAAATAATAAATTTAAACCATCACTAGGTGAGGGTGGGGAAATTAATCCTCATCCTTCTACAAATACACCAATGATCACCGAGGATAATGGGAAAGACTTAGAGAATAGTGCGAGTGTACCATAAAATAATAATTCTCAAACTCTTTAGCTACATAGAGCTAAATGTGGGAATATTTATCAACGTTTATTTGGAATTGATGAGGAGTTTTTCATGTGTTCTTTACTGGAAGAAAACGAGCCTCATTCTTACCAATAAGCTTTATCATCGCCTGTTACTAAACAAAGGACAACTGCAATGTTGATATTATTTCTATGCAAATGAATCAAGTATGAAAACTCATTGATCTTTTGCTTGGACAAAAATCTATCAAAAGCAATTTGGGTTTAAAGATTAAACATCAGGTATATGGATCTATAGATAGGTACATAGCACATCTTGCAGCGAAATGTTATACTCAAAAAAAGGGTAGACTATAAGAAAACTTTTTCACACGTTTTTAGGGTTGCCTCTATTCGCGTTGTCCTAAACATTGTCACCTATTTGGATTTAATGGATGCTAATATTGCTTTTCTCAATGGATTACTAGATGAAAAGATCTACATGGATTAACCGAATGGTGTTGTGGTCAAGGCACAAGAGCGCAACATGTGCAAGTTAAAATATTCCATTTATGACCTAAAACAATCATCTAGGTAATAATACTGTAAATTTCATCAAGCTATAATTACTTTTGGCTTTATCATGATTGAGTAATATCATTGTTTTTATATAAATCAATCAGAGAATGGTTTTATTATCCTTACTGTGTCTGTCGATGAAATTTTATTTGTAGAAAATGATATAGGGATGATTGCCTCCACTAAAGAGTGGTTGTCCTTTACTTTTGATAAGAAGGACATGAGCGAAGCAAAATCTGTACTAAGTGTTAAAATTATTAGCTATCATTCTTAAAAAAATCTTTTTTTTTTTTTTTTTTTTTTTTTTTTCTGAAGAGACTTATATCAGGAAGGTACTTGAATGATTTGGAATGCATAATGTTATGTCTATAGACACTTCTGTTGAGAAGGCTAGTACCTTGAGTCTTGATCTTTGTCCTAAAACTGATGTTGAAAAATAAGAGATGTCATGTATACCATATGCAAGTATAATTGGAAGCCTAATGTATACCATAATATGTACACGAACAAACATATGTTATGATGAGGTGTTGGTTAGTCATTTCCAGAGAAATCTAGAAATTATTCATTGGAGAGCAGTTAAAAAGAGGTTATGGTATCTTCGTGAAGATCCAGACTATATGCTTGTCTATCATGGTGAAAATATACATTTTAAGGCTATAGTTATATAGATTGATGTGCTGACTTGGACGAACGCAAGTCAAAATCATAATATGCTTTCATATTCAACAATGATGTTATTTCATGGTCAAGCAAAACTCAATTCGACATAGCACTATTCGCAATATTTACTATGGAATCAGAATATGTTACCTGTGCTTCAACTATTCAAGAGGTTGCGTGGTTAAAAATATTTTTAGAAAGTCTTGAGATACTACCACATTTTACCGATCCTGCAATCATACATTGTGATGGTATGGTTGCCTACTACGACAAAAGAAGATTAAGCATGTTCTAAGTTTAGACTTTAAAGGGGCTAGATTTGCTTAATTTAATATGACTAAATATGTCTGGGTCATAGAAGAATATTTCATTTTGTAGCGATATATTGCCTTGTTAGTTAGATCGAAACTTAATATGGAGCTCAAATATTATTTAAAGACACTCGTCTGTCGCACATACCACTAACTTGTATGAAGAGAATATAATGCATTAAAAAAAGAAGCATAATTGGTGCCCATTATTTTCAAGTGGGAGATGTTAGATTATGATGCAGGATGAGTCAATCTGTGAAGTGTCAACGTGGCCCCCAAGTGCCATGAATTACCACCATGTGAATAGATGTGGCTCTTAGTTTCAAAGATCATGTTTATCGGTAGATATACATCGAAAATGACACAACCTTTAGTTCCTCGTTATAAGTAGACATTGTTACCTCTAAGGTTTATAATCCTATCAAATTACAAAAAATTTGAGTTGCATTCGTTAGTTAGTGTATGGATATTATGAAGAAAAAAAAAAGACTACAATAGTGTTTTTCTTATTGACAAGAGAAGAAACGAGAACGGATTGTAAACGGGTCTTTCAAATTCGAAATGTACGCTTTCATTTTAATATTTTTGCATTAGTTTACCCTTTGTGTTATTGTCACTCACAAAATCAACTATCATACTCTATTTTTCTTCTTATTTAAAGGCAAAAAAAAAAAGGCATTATTCCATGTTAATGTTAACATTTGAATTAAACGTTTCTTTTAAAATGTTATGAATAATAACAAAATTTTCAAGTACATTTCACATGTCTAGTACGATATTATTCTCTCCATAAAGTTTTAAAAACTGACAAAATATTCGTAGTAAGAAATTTTGGTAAGAGTTATTGCTACCAATACTTTATGACTGTTTTCTAAAAACATAAATTTCTATAAAGTTGTAAAACCATGTATGGATCTCGACACTTGCCTCGTGCTAGATATGGGCAAAGATGTTGTGATCTGATGACAAACATATTCCGAATTAAGAAATTTTCGTTAATAATTTATTGTTACCAATACTTTAAAAAATTAGACTTATGTGAACGTGAAATATAATCGGGACGTGTCATTGGTTGCATAATTGGGTCAAATGAAAACATAATTACATAATCAAATAATTCATAAATAAATAAAAATAATATTTCTTAAAAATGTAAATATATTTCATTTATTAAATAACATAAATTAAATGTTGGACAAGTAGTAAAATTTGAATAAATAAAACACAAAATTAGATGGACAATAATTTTTTTTTGAACAAGAAGCTGAAATTTGAATTAGGAAAAAAAAAAAAAAACTCATCTAATTTTTTTATTTCTTAATAGTTAAACTGATAAAATCTAAATAAAAAAGAAAAATGATGTGGTAAGGATTTTGATAATTAATATTAAATAATGGATTTTTTTGGTAATTTAACTTTAGACAAAATAAAGGACATTTTTAAAATTCGCCTATATTCACTGACGATCACGCCCCTTACAAATCCGAAGTCATATATTTGACATCTCTTTTTATATCAAGCTGAATCCAAATCAGGTCATCATATCCATCTAAAAATATATCAATGTTGTCATTCAATACGTTTCCGATTTATTGTTTCAATTACAAAATTACATGAATTTCTATATTAGTATTGTTACATTCACTTCAAATTGTTTGTGCTGAAAAGCAGTTCGATACATGTTGATTCAACATTCAAATATTGTGTTATATTGAACATTATCAGCTACATATGCAAAATAAACAATGATGTTTATGACAACGTTGTGTTTATACCAAAAATATCTTAAAATTGTACCCCCCAAAAAACTTAAAATGTTTTTATATATATTTTGTTGTCAAGTTTAAGAATTTTTGAATATGACACAATATTGAATTCAATGCTGAATTCAACAAGATATTTTTAATATTGAATTTAACGCAATACGACATTGATCAATCTAATTATGAAAAAACAAAAATCAAAGAATAAAGTAAAATTATGAAGTATGATTGTTTCCATATTTTTTGAACCCGAAATAATTTATTGATTTGAATATAAATGGAAAAATAAGTTAGAATATTAGTAAATTCATCAATCAATCTAATTATAGAAAAATTTGAATTAAAGTAAAATTATGAACTATGATTGTTTCCATATTTTTTAATCCAAAAACAAATGATTGATTTAATTGTAAATAGAATGATATTCAAATGATGGCTCCATATTTTAATAATTTTAAATGCAAAATTGTAATGTGAGAAAAATAATAATAAACTTCTATACATATATATTTAGATTTATTATAAACATTGCTCCAAAATAAAATCCATTGGCGTCGATTTTGTTGTATGAATTCTGTCAACATGTGTCAATGTTCATTTTTTTCTTTTTTCATTTAATCACATTCAATTTTTTACAATAAAAAAATAATTGATTTATAAAATATGAATGAAGTATTATATTCAATTTCACACAAATGTAAAATCTATGAAGATTCGGTAGTATCATGTTGAATTCAACAATAATGTAAAAACTGATGAAAAAATTGTGAACGTGATATTGTTTTAAAAATCTTATGCAAATGAATTTGAATATAAGATTAGATCATAAAAAAAGATGTACAAAACAATAGTTATTCCAGATTTAATCATATATAATTTTTATTTAATTTTAATTTAGTAACTGTCCCTATTTTTTAGGAAGCTATATATTAGGTAAATGGTCATCGATAAATTTAGGAACTTGATAACTACAACAAAAGCATATTTAATTGAATCTTCACAAAAGATTGGAATGTAAGATAGAAAAAATATTGATTTCTTTGATAATTTTGACTTTTCATTAGGAGCCCTGTGTAATCAGACCTATGATAGTTGATTTTAGAGGTGCTAATGCCATTGTCCTAAATAATGGTATTAAGAATTCCTAAGTGATATTGTTGTCCACTTGAACATCATGGGAGAGGCAATAAGAATTTCTTAGGTGAAAACTCAAGCAAAGAATACACAAATAAAGCATGAAGAATAAATAGATGCTCAAATTATGAAAGTGTCAAAAAGGAAAAACCTTACACCACAAGAAAAATACATATCCAATCATGAACTCCACTTCGAACCGTGCACAAATTGGAGAACATAAACTTTATGCTCCAGCAAAGTATAAACCAAAAAGTAGTCATGAAAGCACCACACTAATTTTAAGCACTAGCATGAGCCATGAGGCATACGTGATTTGCGTGCTAACTTATAAAATTTTCACAGAATATTCTTTTTTATATAAATTGGTAATAATATTTTAAGAATATCAAGTTGTTAGAAAATAGCAAATTAACTTTAATAGATTAAAATAAAGTGTTTTTTTTTTTTTTTAATTTAAATCAGAGAGATGTATTCATCAATGAATCCAAGAATTCTAAGGACCAAAATACATTTTCGATAAAGTCCTCGATTTTAAATATGAAAAATACTTCTAAGTAATTTAAAATAATTCTAAACTATTTAAAAATGATTCAGAAATATTTAATCTTACATATCGAGGTGAAAAGATTTACATAGAAGTTCAAAATATTTGAAAAATCAACAAAGATCGGTCGGTTGATTTGAAATCAGTTGACCATTTGAAGTGTTTTCACAAGGTTTTTTTAGCCACAATCGGTTGACCGTTCCCTATAACCATTCGGCCTTTTTGAATCTTATTAAAACTTGTATTAATCAGTTGACCGGTTTCTCTAATAGGTCGACCGTTTGCTTCATTTCACAATTTTTTGGTCCCTGTATCTAGTAGTAGACTGATTTTATTTTAGTCAACCGTTTCATCTTATTTTGCAAGATTTTTGTATTTATAAAAAATGGTTACAATCAGGGGACTGATTCCGACTACCTTAGGTGTTTTAACGCACTTTAAGGCAAATTTAAAACACTCAAGCATATAAGATCAATTTAAAGTGCACTGATTGAGCATAATTGGGTCATCAATATTTTATTAGAATGAGTGTTGTTATACCTTACGAATACAAAAAATATAATTGCTTCAACATTGTCTTCTTTATCATGCCATTGCCTTGCATTATCCTGATCATTCTTCTTGTTCAATGCATCTCCTTTTGACAATTCACCATCTTGGTCCATCATTAATCCTGATTAACAAATATAACTGTAAACATATCTCAAGAATGATATAAGCCTAACCAAACATTAAAGTTAATTGAATTATCAAAACCATCAAATAGGACTTGAATCCCTTTAGAGTTGACACAATCATTTATATTTGCATCCATAGGATCATTCGATATCCATTATTCATTTAAGTTGATTTACCCCTTTAAATTTTAAAATAAATAAACAAATAAAATCATTGGTAATATTAACAAATTCTCCCCTCCCCTGGATCATCCTAGTAAATCATCAATATTTGGTAAGAGATCAATACTGGGGGAATATTTTTTAAAATAACATAAATTTGTCTCACTTTCTTTTTGAAAAAATCAAAAAGATTTTTGGGGAAAAGATTTCAAAATAAAATAAAACATTCGGATTTAGTCTTAATTGGACCTAATTGGATAAGATATTGCCTTCAAATGATCATTTTGGGGCGTTTAACAACTTTCCTGAGCGTAATTGACCCTCAAACCCATATAACATGAGTCTTTGGTTGGACTATGTTTTTGGGAGTCAAAATATTAGTTAAGCTATTTTCTCTAAATTATTTTCTAAAAAGCCAGTGACCTAGCACACCATTTAAAACTCAATACTATGTGGTGACTCTTTTTTATGAAAATTAGCTTAAGTTATTTTCCAAAAAAAAAAATTGGCATTTAAAAAACCATCTCATTACTATTTTTCTAAAACAAGCTTTTAGTTGTTTTATACAAAAGTACAAGCGTGTCAGAAGGTTTTTGTTTATGCGCAGAAATCGCAGGTTAGTCATATTATTAATTAATTATAATTCGTGTTCGTTATTTTTGTAACACACATCATTTAGATTTGGTTGTTATGCGTCGCAGAGATCTACAAATTTATTGTTGATTAAATGTTTGAGTAAGGTTTGTGTAGTTTGCAAAAACCTAATGGTACTATGAGTTACTGTTGTTTTGAAAGCAACGTTGTATAAATTTAATGTTCATGTCGACATTGAGTTTTTTCTTCTTTCAATAATTGAATGTTCACATTTTATTTTCAGTAGGAGTGGACTGAAAATATTTATAGATATTTATGCAATTACTTAACCTGATATGAGTTTTTTTTTTTTGAAATGGCGTTAACATTCGCATTTACTATAATAGTGATGTGAATGTTCATGTTAATAGTCACATTAAAAATGTGGACAATATAATATAACTGAATAAATTCAATTCAACTCCAAAGGTTTGTTACATTTATTGTAACCAATTAGTTCTATTTTGACTATTCTTTTTTGCCAATAGTTATGTGAACTTTCACATCGTTAATATGTGTGAGGGTAAAACTTAGTGTTGGCTTGCAAGCAAATATTGATTTGACACAATTTCCATTAGATATCAAATACTTTGGACGTCTAATATAATTTGTTTTAATTGACGTTTGCATTAAATATAGAAGTTTTGTTGAATTGACATAGT
The DNA here is from genome assembly GCA_016647705.1 of Eucommia ulmoides. Taxonomy (NCBI): domain Eukaryota; kingdom Viridiplantae; phylum Streptophyta; class Magnoliopsida; order Garryales; family Eucommiaceae; genus Eucommia; species Eucommia ulmoides. The sequence goes on from CM028329.1 coordinate 4,857,431, forward strand.
AGTTGTACTCAGGAAGTGGAGAATTTATTATTTGATACATTTTCAAAGATCTGAAAAGGCAATGTCAACATTCAAGCTTTCCAAAAAATACTTGGTTCTATTCTCTTGCTTTGTGTTGGGTAATGCAACGTTAGACGTGTATAAAGCAAATGTTTATATATTGTAACCAATAGGTACTATTTTGACTAATGTTTTTTTGCTAATAGTTATGTGAACGTTCGCATCTTGAATATATTGTGGGTGACATGGAATGTAGGCTTCCAAGCAAAGATTGGTTGAACACAATTTACATTAACACTTAAATAGAGTGAGCGTATAATATAATGTGTTTTAACTGGAATTTGCATTAAATATAGAAGTTTTGAAATGATATAGTGGTTGTAATCAAGAAGTGCGATATTTATGATTAGATACCCATTTCATAGACTTGAAATGGCAATGTGAACATTCACACTTTCTGAAAAATACTTAGTTCGATTTTCCTACTTGTGTTGGGGAATGAAACCTTAGACGTGTATGAAGGCTATCGTTCATATACCCCTTGTTAGATTCTATGTTGTTTGGTTCAAAGTATATTTGATAATAAATGCATTGTTTAATTTCTTATTCATTATGAACATTTCTCATTTTCACTAATCTTCCCCATTATAAATAGATGTTATCAACCACTGTTTAACCATATTGAAAATCATTCAAATATTTCATTTTCCCTTCTATTAGCTGCTCAAAGAATGGCACACAATATTAACAATGCTTCTAATGAAGCCCCCCGTAAATAGGATGAGGATGCAAGGAAGCTATCAAACATAGAGAGAGGAACACAATGGTAGAAGAAAACAGAGAAATGAAAGAGGCACTCGATCACTTGTGTGCTCAAGTGGCAACTTTGAAAGCAAAGGTGGAATGCTTCAGGAGATCCTGGGCCCTAGGTTTCCAGGGCCACCAACCAGTAAATCGTTTGTGGGGATGAACTAACATTCATTTTTTTAAATATCACAATGTATTTTTATATTTTGTCCTCTTTTTTTTTTTTTTTTTGGTCCTTAATTGTAGTTATATATAGATGTGATATTAAAGATTTTTAGTAGTCACTAGGTATTATGCTTTACATGGTTGCAATTTCGATTTTTGAATTATATTGAGGAATAAAAAAATATATTCATTTAGAGGAATTAATGACTGAAAAAATCACATTTTGCTTTAGACTAATTAGGTTTTCAAATACATTGAGTCACATGTAATATTGAGTTTTAAAATGATATGTAAGAGTAAGGTGGGTATACTTTTCGTGAGATACCATTATTGTATTAAAAAATTATTTCTTGAATTAAGCATGTCAATATTCACATTGTGCTTCGGAATTGATCGCCAGAGAATTACCCATGAGGGGAGTAAATTGGGTTTTAGTAAAATTTAAGATTAATTAAATCTACTCAATATAAACTCAGTGTCTATGTGATTTATGTCAAGTGCACATCGAAAATTCAAACAAGAGCAATAATCACTAACACAAATAAATACGAAAATGTAAAGAGTAGAGTTAGAAATATTGACACCGGAATTTTATAGTAGTTCGACAAACACCTTTTGCCTAATCCACTCTCCCGAGCTCCTTCGAGGATTTCACTATCTTTGATCTTCTTACGGGTGAAGACCAAACCGTTTAAAATCACCGCTTGAGAAGTTCGTATCTTAAGAACTTTATAATGTAGAGTGAATATATTTCACTCACAGATCTCTCATCTTGAACAAAACTCTTATTCAAGATTTACAATCAAAATTGTCACCATCTCACAAAGTGGAGCTTCAACACTCATATGATATAGAACTCAAGAATCTATGTATGTGAAATAAATACAACAATCACTCAAAAGAAATGAATTAAGAAAGAAATGAAGTGTTGTTGTTGCATAGAAATTTGCTTTGAAACTTTGGTAGCATCTCTTTGATCTTTGTAGTTCAATTGAAATAATGATACTTGATTGATTGGTGAGTTGTAATACTTCCAACAATGCTCCTTCTTATATATATGTTTAGAAGTGTTGGGAAGATTTTACAATTGAAGTGTTGAGAGGATATAACATTTGGGTACGATTTCTTCAAGTGTCAAGACATAGGCTCCTTTCCACTTTCATTTTCTACAGATTTATTAAGATTTCAACCACATTTTCCAACACCATAAATGCTAGACATATCTAATTAAATTCAAATAACCCTTTGTCCATTTTTTGTCATGATGATAGTGGAAAAATAGAGCAAAGATTTCATATATTCAAAATAGATATTATTAAGTATGGTTAGCATTTAAAGCATATAGACAAATCATGATGGAGATATTCGAAGTTGGATAAGAATTATTAAAGGTAAGGTTCCTCTAATTTAAATTATGATTAAGATAATAAATGAATGCGGTTGGCATGGGACAAAGCATGACATACATTAATTAGCCAATCCTACCATAAAGTAGGTATTCATTAAATACTCCAACTACTTGCACATGTTAGTCAAGCTAATGTATTTCATGTGTATAATACTAGGATCACAAATTTTTACACCAAATACATGATGTATAATCACATTTATACATGCATATAACAAATTTGATCATTTAGAATAATTCCAAACATGTTCCAACACTTAATCACATTTTGTATGAAAAACAGAATTTTTAAAGTAGTTCAACCAATTTGTCAATTAAACAGGGATATAAAGTTGAACATATCAATGGATCATACATATATTATGTATACATATTAAACTAACATATCATAATATGAATTGAACATTTTGAATAAGATTTGATGTATCAATCCAATTTTTGGTTCATGACAAAAAGCTGCAAAATGAGTTCTTAAGAGTTTCAAAATTTTTTGATCAATTCTCTTCAATTCAGTATTGTTTTGATCACATTAAATGATGTTTAAGATGTTATAAATCCAATATAATATATAGGAACCATCATACAACAATTATAACAAGCAAATATCGCCAAAACGTCAATCCAAAAATAGAACAAAAATAGGGTATGAGAGAGAAAGGCTACTGATATTTTTTCAAATGGCTATTGTTTTCTAGGAAACAACATGTCAAAATTTTGCCTACTATGCACAAAAATAAAGGTTATCGATTTAGGGTTCCATATTAAAAGACTCACCTCATTTGGAGTCCAAATGAGTGAGATATGATCAAATGAGTGAGTAAAGGTCTAGAGAGGATTTTATGCAAAAATCAACTACTAACTTCTATTCAAATGTTGAAATTTGAACAAAAAACGAATTTGGATTGATATGAAATTTATATAGTTTTAAATATATTTGAATTAATTTTTCAATCATATAAAATTCATCAGATTTGGACAAATAATCAGATAGATATGACCAATTTGTTACAAAAGATCCATTCTGAATTTTTGGACAACAATAGTTGATTGCTACAGTGTTTTCAACACAATTTTATTTTTCTTTCCCTGTTCTTGGTTTTGGTCGATGTCTATGATCATTTTTTAGCCACAAAATTTAAAAAAAATATTTCAATGATTTTCAAAGTGTTTTGATGATCCAAATATAAAATGTATCTTATGATCACATAGAAACCGAGTTTAAGTAATTTGAGCATTTTTGTGAACAAAATATAAAAAAATTCAATTGAGTAAGGTATGAACAATCTTATTGAATAGATCATGATATAATAAATATATGGACATGTTCAAAATATTATATCAATGATATTTGAAGTGTTTTCACATTAAGATTATATAATGTACTATTTAATCACATTAAATCTAAGATTAAGCATCTTAAGCACATTCGTGATCATGATTTGAAATTTTCAAATTTGCATGATATGATCAAACATATAATACACATTGTGATATTTAAGTATATTGGACATATTAAAAATAAAACATCACAAATATATGTACCCTCGGTGTGTGTGTGCAACCTATAGAGTTCTGAGTTTAATATCTTGAGTAATGTTGTCAAAATGAAAAATTGCATTATTTAAATCATACCTTTCGACTTGAATACATATCCATGATGTATTTTCATAATGTATGGGTGATCTATACTTAAAAATAATGTTAGTTAATTTAAAACGTCAAATAGGGCGTTATCGTCAAAATCATATTTTCCGGAGATCCTATGATTAAAATTACTTAGGCTAACAATCTTTCCCTTGTGATGATGACAACTCATTTAATGTTTTATGAATGATAATCATTTTACTAGCTCTCTTTGATAATGAGATTGGTTTAAAAAAGATTTATCTAAGAAAGCTCATTTTTCATTCTCGTAGGCAAGTAAAATTCTTATAATTCTCATAACAATAAAACTATATAATTAAGATCATATGAATAATACAAACATAAATAACACACCACATAACATAGATTATCTTACAATATTCAAAACACAAGTATAATAAGAAGATAAACATCAAATCTAGGTCTTTCTCCCCCTTTGTCACATCAAAAAGTAGAGTTAAACTTAGTTTTGAGGAGGTGGTAGTGGAAGTGCATGTAAAAGTTATGCGTGAATTGCAAGAATAATCATATGACCGTTTGAAACTGCTCAACTATGCTATGTTGTTGAGCGTCAAAATGATTCATAAACTTAATTTATGATAAATTTCTTATTTGTGTATAAATTTATCAACCCAATATCACTTAGAATTGATTAATATCACATGTAACTAAATTTCATTATTGCCTCAAGGATTCAAGTCTATCAAAATTAGATTTTTTTTATCATTTTGAAGAACATGATTTTGAAATCTTTTTAAAAACATTTGAAACATAATATATATGCATAAATATAAGTGAAAACCTTTTTCAATATTATAAATCAAAATTGAAGTGAATTTTGACAATTAAGACAACTTTTGCAAAACATATCATATTTACTCTTAAAGTAGGAATTTTTTGAAAATTTTATTTTTAAAATCATTTCAAAGTATATTTTTCTCTTATCATACCTAAACCGTTCAATATTTTTGAAAATTATTCTTCCCCAAGAGGCTTAGTAAAGATATCGGTTAGTTGATTATTTGTATCAAAGAATTTCAATATGATATCGCCCTTTTGAATGTGGTCACAAATAAAATGGTGTCTAATATCAATGTGTTTCATTCATGAATGTTGAGTAGGATTCTTACTCAAACTAGGATTCTTATACAACCAACGTCTATACCAAAATCTACCAATTGTTGTTTCATGTAAAGGACTTGAGCACAACAATTTCCAGCCACGATATATTCAGCTTCAGCTGTGGATAATGCAACAAAATTTTGTTTCTTGCTTGACCAAGAAACCAATGCTTGTCCTAGAAAATAACAAGTACCACTGGTGTTTTTAAGCTTAACTTTTCAACCGGAAAAATCAGCATCGGAATAGCTAAGAATATCAAAATATTCATTTTTAGGATACCACAAGCCTAAATCACATGTACCAAGCAAATATCGAAAAATACGTTTAACGACGATTAAATGTGATTCCTTAGGACAAGATTGCAAATGAGCATATAGACAAACATTAAACATGATATCCAGTCTACTTGCCGTAAGATAAATAAGACTACCAATTATACCTCGATATTCTTTCTCATTTACCTTCTTACCATTTTCATCAATGTCCAATTTGGTTGAAGTACTCATTAGTGTATTATATACCTTTGCGTTTTCTATTCCGTATTTTTTGATTAAGTCCTTTGTATACTTTGCTCGATTTATAAATATTTCATCCTTTGTTTGCTTAATTTGCAATCCAAGAAAAAATGTTAGTTCTCCCATCAAAATTATCTCGAATTCATCCTGCATAAGCTTGGCAAACTCTTGGAACAAGATCTCATTAGTAGCACCGAAAATGATATCGTCAACATAGATTTGTACTAATAAGACGTTATTTTCAGCTTCTGTAATAAACAAAGTTATATTGGTTAAACCATGTGTAAAACCTTTTTCTATGAGAAATCCACTTAACCTCTCATACCAAGCTCTAAGCGCTTGTTTGAGACCGTAAAGTGTTTTAGATAGTTTAAAAATATGATTTTTAAATTTTTCATCTACAAAACCGAGAGGTTGTTTGACATAAACTTCTTTGTATATGAAACCATTTTTAAAAGCGCTTTTAACATCCATTTGAAAATTTTTGAAATCATTAGCACAAACGAATGCAAGTAACATACGTATAGTTTCTAGTCTAGCTACTGGTGCATATGTTTCATCATAATCTATCCTTTCTTCTTGATTAAAACCTTGTGCTACCAATTTTACTTTATTTCTAATAACAACACATGACTCATCCTTCTTATTTCTAAAAACCCATTTTGTTCCAATTACGGGATGGTTATTAGGTCTTGGTACTCGTGTACAAACATTATTCCTCTCAAATTGGTTTAACTTTTCTTGCATTGCTAGAATCCAAGATTCATCGTCAATAGCTTCATTTACATTTTTTGGTTCAATTTGAGATAGAAAAGCAAAATTGTTAACATAGTTTTTCGATGAAGATCTAGTATTTACACCACGTTCAATGTCACCAATGATTTGATCGGATGGATGAATGTTAATCTTTTTGCACGACTTTGGTAACTTGTTCTTGGATGGTTGTATTTCCATTGAGTCATTATCAACGGGCCTCAAATTAGCGTTTCAACTTGCTCCGTTGACGTTTCTACCAAATATAAATTTTTCTTCATCAAAATACTTACTTGATGAAACGGGGTTAGATTCCTCAAAAACAACATGTATCGATTCTTCAACTACAAGTGTATGTTTGTTATATACTCTATAAGCTTTGTTATTAGTTGAATAACTAAGAAAAATACCTTCATCGGATTTAGCTTCAAATTTTGAAAGGTTTTCTTTATCATTATGAATAAAACATTTGCAACCGAAAACTTTAAAATAAGAGATAATGGGGTTTTTTTTCCATTCCATAGCTCATATGGAGTTTTATTTAAACCTCTACGGATTGAAACACAGTTCAATATGTAACAAGCTATATGATAGCGTGTAAATACGCCGCTACTTTCACTCGCAAGTATACGAGGTCAAGTTTTAATATAGATCGGGAGAGTAGGGGTATCGTGTCCATAAGGATTGGTTGTGATTATTATTGATTACCGCATTTATCATGACCTAACTTTATCTAGGCGAAAATAAATGTGAATAAAATTTATATTATACTAAACTAATTAACTAAATTATCTATACTAATATAATGAGATGTTTTCGGGGAAAGAATTGTCTAGGGATTAACGTTGTTTACAAATACGTGTTCGATCTCATTTTAGTTTATGTTAATGGTGTTCGGGTATCCGACAATCTCAGTTCGTAAACTCACTCGCCACCTCTCTCGAGTGTAAGACGAGTGAATACAAGACTTCGCGTCAACGAAGAAGCCCTCCTCAACGTCTTACCGACACTAGGTCACGTGAGTCTCGCCCCAACTTCATTGATTGCACACTTTATAATGTCCTTCCGGGTCATTAGATTGTCATGTTGTATTTACCCTAGTCCGAATTTTGGGTTACTTCTCCTAAGTGTCAAACCCTGTATTTTCTTATTATCTAAACAAGCATAATAACATGACAACACGGCAAACACAATCGAAATTATTATAAAACACATATTAATGAAACATCAAAATCAAAATAACCACATATTTATAAATGTATTGTTAATCCCTAAACAATCCACGTTTAGCTAGCGGCCATAACCATATTTACAATAAGAACAAGCTAAACATGCTCAACAAATACCTAAGTTAAAGAAATTAAAAAAAAAAAACGAAAGAACTTAGCCAAGTCTGAAGATTATGCCGTATAACAATCACTTCCTTCTTCAACGTCTCCTCCTTCGGATTGTGAGCTCTCCCTCCAAAACACTCAAAAATATGCCCAAATGGCTTTCCTAAGTGTTCTTTATGAAAATGGAGAGAGGAGGAAGGATAAGGACCAACAAATATCCTAAAATATCTAAAACAACACTTTACAGGTGCAGGGTGACTGCCTAGGCAGTGGAACAGTAGTGAGTTTATGCTTGATTCTGCACTTTACCGCCTAGGCAGTGGAATTTCTGCCTATGCGGTGATACACTTTCGTGTTTTGGCTGTAACTTCTTCGTTTGAACTCCGATTGGGGTGATTCAAAAATTAATGGAAATATAAGAGAAATATATACAACTTACACGTTTTGAGTTTTTCCAAAATAGGATTTCATCATAGTAAAAAATAACCTTGAAGTTACAGCACCTGTACCGACTTTGCACATTTTCACCCATTTTCCACCGTTCTTGATCTGATTTGATCGTTTTTTTTATCCATTTATGTACTTTTTCACCTCAAACACCTGATTTAAAGAAAAACACATAAAAACATATTAAAACGTACTAAACATACTCGAAAACTAACAACGTTCGAATTGGAAATAGATAGGTAATTTACATCTATCAAATACAACCAAACTTACTAGTCCTCGAGCAAAACACCCATGTAATAAAAGAAAATATGACAACTAAAAACTAAAAATAAAAAACAAGATAAACAAATATGTGCAAGTTTTGAGTATCATCTACCGGCCAAATGAAATATCTCTCATCGGCCCCCAATCCTATCGAGTTCAGGCATAAAAACACACCATGTAATGTTCTAGAATTTCAACATTTATAATAGTAAATGCCATTATAGATCCTGCTAGAGTGTGTGTGTGTTTAAAACTCAAATATATAACTGTCCGTTAATCAGATTGGATTATCCACCATATAAGCGCATGATAGAAAAAACCCGAAGGTATAGAGAATCCATAGGCTTGACCCGAGATCTCTTATCCACTAATATAGGCTCAGAAATTCAAAAAGATCAATAGGTCTTGGTTTGGTTTAGGACAAATGGCCAAGGGTAATTTTTAAAGAGAAAATGGGTTAACGTCGTTAACTTGACGTTACCCAAGGCACATCGCTTGGCACTCTTACTCTCGAAACCCCATAGATAATTTGAAACAACCCTAAACATATATTAAGAACGACGTACTCACTTGTCAAAAAGAAACGGAAATAAAAATCGTATTTACATTTAATTCTTTTATTTATTTATTTATTTTTTCTGTTTTTTTTTTCAACTAACGCACCCCCAAACTTATTTGATTGTTACAATTTAAGGGGTGTATGAAAAACGAACAAAAATGTCAAGTGAGTACTCGAATACCGAACCAATCAAAAGTTTGCCCTATACCCAACCGCTCACATCAAGTAGCATTTACAATCTACTACCTTGATTATCTTATATTGTGCCTTTAGTTTAGCGATGTAGGTTTGGGAAGAAGTTTTATCGGTCATGTGGTATTGGTTAAGTATTCAGAATTGAAATGGTGTTTAGGCTTCGACAGGGTAACGAGGGTTAATGATATATCAGAATAAGCTTAAAAGGCTCAAGCGAGAAAATGAATGCCTAAATCATGTCTTCCGAACTACCTTGCCTAGGATTTCACCTCGAATTTCCCCCAAATCAAGTTCTATAAACCCTAATGTCATGAATTTTGGTGACAAATAATCATTTTCAAATGAATTAGACAGTTTTATATTGAGTTAACGTGCTCGTGCAAGTAGGATCTATAATAACTATTACTAAAACATAACGTTGAGCACATAGAACAAACATGCATGAGTTTTACGTTTGACCTCAATAAACAACTAGGGGACAGATTCATCATCAAGTAATGGCCAAGATGACGTCAAAACTCAGCACATGCACAAAAACTACCCTAAACAGACATTCACACGTAAAACAAAACATAAACTACAACTAAATCATACTAACACATCACCACCAACTTAAAATAGGTGATGTCCAAAACAACCTAGTCAGCAATCCCAATGACATGATAAAGCATTATAATGAAGACTAGGGTTTAGAATACGTACCTGAGAGGCGAGAGAATCTCACCTCCGATTTAAATCGGCAGAGATGGATCTAACTTATTCTTTTCCTTGGGTTGCTTCCCAAGAAGCATTTGGTTTCTGGTTGTCAGCCCGACATGCCGAAGTGCTCGTCAAAGAGCTACTTCCGCCCATAGTACATGTCAAATAACACTACAAATGGGTCTTGGTTATAAATGCCCTCAAGCTTAGCGAGATGTTGCTTTGGATGGCTTGAGCTTTCAACGGTATGCCGTACTGGCTCATGTACTTGGTAGGCATGAAAGAATGTTGCTAATGACGACGAGGGACATGGTAGCCATATCGGATCCTCGTAAATATGATCATCTGGAATCGAAGGTGGCATCACAATATGGATCTCCAATGGTGACGAATCACAATCGTCGATCCATGCTTGGGTTCCCATCTCATTCTGATAAATATAGTTGAACTCTCCCAAGCTCTTCTCACTCGTTTTCGGCTCCTCGTGGTGGCTTTCGATGAATGTGTCTTATGAATCTCTGGGTGCCACCGAGTCTGACTCAACCTCAATCAAGTAGATTAGCTTACCGATTTGCGTATGAAGAGACGTTATAGTTACATTGATTTTAGTGCAAATTGTCTCAATGTTATCGAGATGATCATCATGCTCATTTAGCCAGTTATTCGTCTCCCTCCAAAACGTATGAGTTTTCCTAATAAAATCAACGAGTATTTCCTCTAGGCTGGGGGAAGACTCAACTTATTGGTCCAGGGTGTTAATCCATGGCGTCGTAGAATTACAACTTTGATAATCAAAGGTTGCCATGTCATCCAACATCCAATGGGCTTCGTTCGCGGTTAGTTAGTAGAAAGAGGTGGCACCGTTTCCTCTTTCAACACACATTCTAGTTACGGCTTGTAACCCATCGAGGAAGTTCAGTAGTTGACACTCCCTCGTAAATTCGTGATTCAGAAACCAGAGTAGCAAATCCTTGTATCAATCCCAAGCATAGTAAAATGGCTCGGAATCCCGTTGAAAGAACTGCAAGAGTACCTGTTGATCTACCATCTTCAAGCACCCTGCGAGAAAAGAAAAACAAAAACTACAAAGAAAAAAAAATTATACACAAAATAAATGCCTAACGTAAAATTCGGTCATTTACTCACAATATCAATAATAACCAAAAAGCCAATCCCCAGTAACGGTGCCAAAAACTTGATAGCGCGTGAGTACGCCGCTACTTTTACTCTCAAGTATACAAGATCAAGTTTTAGTATAGATCGGGAGAGTAGGGGTATCGTGTCCATAGGGATTGGTTGTGATTATTATTGATTACCGCATTTATCACGACCTAACTTTATCTAGGCGAAAATAAATGTGAATAAAATTTATATTAAACTAAATTAATTAACTAAATTATCTATAATAATATAATGAGATGTTTTTGGAGAAAGAATTGTCTAGGGATTAACGTTGTTTACAAATATGTGTTCGATCTCATTTTAGTTTATATTATTGGTGTTCGGGTATCTAACAATCTCGGTTCGTAAACTCACTCGCCACCTTTCCCGAGTGTAAGACAAGTGAATACATGACTTCGCGTCAATGAAGAAGTCTTATTCAACGTCTTAACGACACTAGGTCAGGTGAGTCTCACCCCAACATCATTGATTGCACATTTTCTAACGCCCTCTCAGGTCATTAGATTGTCGTGTTGTGTTTACCCTAATCCGAATTCGGGGTTACTTCTCTCGAGTATCAAACCCCATATTTCTAATTATCTAAACAAGTATAATAACATGACAACACGAAAAACACAATCGAAATCATTATAACACACACATTAACAAAACATCGAAATCAAAATAACGACATATTTATAAATGTATTGTTAATTCCTAAACAATCCACGTTTAGCTAGCAACCATAACCATATTTATAATAAGAATGAGCTAAACATGCTCAACAAATACCTAAGTTAAAGAAACAAAAAAGAAAATGAAATAACTTAGCCAAGTTCGAAGATTATGCCGTAGAACGATCACTTCCTTCTTCAAGGTCTCCTCCTTCGAATTGTGTGCTCTCCCTCCAAAACACTAAAAAATATGCCCAAATGGCTTTCCTAAGTGTTATTTACGAAAATGGAGAGGGGAGGAAGGAGAAGGGCCAACAAATATCCTAAAATATCTAAAACAAACTTTACAAGTGCAGGGTGACCACCTAGGCGGTGGAACAACAGTGAGTTTATGCTTGATTTTGCGCTTTACCGCCTAGGCAGTGATACACTTTCTTATTTTGGATGTTACTTTTTTTTCCGAACTTCAATTGAGGTAATTTAAAAACCATTTGAAAGCTAAGAGAAATATCTACAACTTCCACGTTTTGAGTTTGTCCAAAATCGTATTTTATCATAGTCAAAAATAGTCTTGAAGTTACGGCACCTATACCGGCTTTACACATTTTCACCCTTTTTCCACCATTCTTGATCCAATTTGATCATTTTTTATCCGTTTATATACTTTTTTATCTCAAACACCTGATTTAGATAAAAACACATAAAAATATATTAAAACGTACTAAACATACTCGGAAACTAACAACGTTCGGATTGAAAATAGATAGATAATTTATACCTATCACTGTACTTATAGCTTCTGCCCAAAATTATTGTGGTGAGGAATGCTCATTTAGCATAGTCCAAGCCATTTCTTGTAAAGGACGATTTTTCCTCTCTACAACGCCGTTTTGTTAAGGTGTTCTAGGGGTTGAAAAATTATATTAGTAACCTTGTTCGTCACAAAATATTTCAATCTCATCATTTTGGAATTCTCTTTCTCTATCGCTTTGGATATTGTTAATGCTAATACCTTTCTCATTTTCAACACGTTTACAAAAATTAATAAACACTTAAGCGACATCACGTTTCTTAGTAAGAAATAGAACCCATGTATATCTAGAATAATCATCAATAATAACAATTGCATAGTGTTTGTCACCTATACTAGCAACGGGATTATAACCAAATAGGTCTAGATGCAAAAGTTCTAACGGTTTAGTAGTAGAATTAAATTTTTTCTTCTTAAAATGAACTTTTAACTTGTTTACCAAGTTGGCACGCATCACATATTTTATCTTTAACAAATTTAGTATTGGTTAAACCACATACAAGATTATTCTTAGATAAGTTTGAAATAAGTTCAATGCTAGCATGTTCTAACCGTCTATGCCATGACCAACTATTTTCGATTAATGCATTAATACATGAAATATTTTGAGAAGATAAGTCATCAAAAGAACAAGTGTAAATGTTTTCAAAACGTGATGCAACAAATAAAACTTTGTGATCATCATTTTCTTTGACAACACATTGATTTTTGAAAAACGTTAGTTTAAAACCGTTATCACATAGTTGGCTTATGCTTAAGAGATTATATTTTAAACCATTAACAAGTAAAACATTTTCAATGATAAATGCATCTTTACCAACACTACTGATACCAATTATTTTACCCTTAAAGTTGTCTTCGAACGTCACATATTTGCCATCTTTAGGTGTTAAAGATGTCAATTGATCTTTATCGCTCGTCATGTGCCGTGGGCAACTGCTATCTATGAGCCATTTGTCCTTGCTTATATTTTCTTTGAAACTAACCTATAAGGAGCACCTCAAATTATTTCTAAATGGTACCCATTTTACTTGGGTTCGGGAGGGTTAGTCTTTGGAACCAAAGTTCGCTTTGGTACCCAAATCTTTCTTACCTTAACATTAGCATTTTTCAACTTTCTTTCATTGCAAACACCAATAGTGTGACCAATTTTGTTACAATAAAAACATTTTATAAACCCCTTGGTCCTTGAGAAATTTTTTTAAAATTTCTTTTGTTTCTTATGTTCATGAAAATCCAAACCGGCTTTACCGAAAACACCCTTTTGACTTCCCAAAAGAAGTTTAAAGTTATTTTCACCTTTAATAAATTTGTGGATTGTTTTGGTTAAATCATCAAGTTGATTTTTTTATGAAATATTTTCTTTTTCAAGGTTACATTTCTTTAAAGAATCATTTTCTTGTTTTAAATAAACAATTTCAGTTTTTGATGTTTTTAAATCTTTTGAAAGAGTAGCTATTGTTTTGTTAAGATTTATCATTTTTGAAAAATAATTTTTAAGCTTATTTTTTAATTTTTCATATGCATCAATTAGTTCATCATATTCATCTATTGTACAAGTTTCGGAAATAGAAGTTACCTCATCTTCTTTTGCCATGAGTGCAAGTAGTTTGGCCTCCTTATCACTACTTTCACTTTCCGAGCCACATGTGTAGGTGTCATCCCAAGTTGCCTTGAAATCTATATTCTTGCTTTTGTGATGATATTTCTTCGGCTTTTTGTGATCCTCCTTGAGTTGGGGACATTCAATTTTGTAATAACTAAGCTTGTGACATTTGTCGCATTCAACTTTGCTTGTCTCGGTTTTGTTGAATTTCTTCTTTTTGAAGAATTTTTGGTTGAGCCGATTAAATCGTCTCACCAAGATAGCCATTTCGATTTCGGGATCGCTCCCGATGCTTCCATCGTCATCATCATCTTGAATAGCTTTTAAGGCTATTCCCTTTTTCTACTTTCTTCTTCGAAGCTTTTGAGTGATGGCTTATGGGTGGTCAAGTTACCAATGAGTTCATCAATGGAATATTTTTTTAGATCTTTGGATTCAGAGATAGTCGTTGCCTTTGGTTCCCACACCTTGGGAAGAGCTCTGAGGATCTTTCGTACTCGATTGGGCATTGAGTACGGCTTTTCGAGTGCATTCAAGCTATTACAAATATTTGTAAAGCGAGTATACATTTTCATGATCGATTCTCCATCCTCCCTCTTGAATAGTTCGTATTGGTGCACGAGAATGCCGATCTTGAATTTCCTGACTTGGTTTGTACCCTCATGAGTAACCATAAGAGTATCCCAAATCTCATTAACTGATGAGCATCCTAAAATCCTATTATATTCATGAACATCTAAACCACAATAAATGAGGTTAATAGCTTGGGCATTTATATAAATAAACATAGTGTCCCTATCATCAAATTTTGATTCTACATTAAGTGTAATAGATCCATCAAGATTAGTTTTGATAAGAATATATGGACTATTTTTAATAACTTTTTAAGCTTCATAATTTGTAGCTTGTAAAAATGGTGTCATTCTAGCTTTCCAAAATATATAATTGTTACCATTAAACAACGGAGGTCTATGCATGGATTGACCTTCGGGAAGGGTAGTTGCAACAAAATTTTCCATGATCGATTTGCTAGGATTTTAAGCCTATTAAGAAAGTATAGCTTTAATGACAATTTATGGCCCTAGAATAACCCAAGAGGGAGAGTGAATTGGGTTTTAGCAAATTTTAAGATTAATTAAATCTATTCAATACAAACTAAGTGTTTAAGTGATTTGTGTCACATGTACAGTGGATATTCAAACAAGATTAATAATCACAAACACAAATAAAAGCAAAAATATAAAGAGTAGAGTTAGAGAGATTGACATTGGTATTTTATAGTGGTTCGACAAATACTCTTTGCCTAGTCCACTCCCCTGAGCTCCTTCAAGAATTTCACTATCTTTGATCTTTTTACGGGTGAAGACCAAACCGACTAAAGTCACCGCTTGAGAAATTCGTATCTCAAGACTTTACAATATAAGGTGAATATATTCCACTCACAAATCTTTTATTTTAAGAAAAACTCTTACTCAAGATTTACAATCAAAATTCACACCGTCTCATAAAGTGGAGCTTTAATACTCACATGATATAGAACTCAAGAATTTATATATGTGAAGAAAATACAACAATCACTCAAAAGAAATGAATCAAGAAAGAAATGAAGTGTTGTTGTCGTACAGAAATTTACTTTAAAACTTTGGTAGTATCTCTTTGATCTTTGTAGCTCAATTGAAAGAATGATACTTGATTGATTAGTGAGTTGTAATACTTCCAGCAATGTCCTCCTTATATATATGTTGAGAAGTATTGGGAGGATTTTACAATTGAAGTGTTGAGAAGATATGACCTTTGGGTATGATTTCTTCAAGTGTCAAGACATATGCTCCTCTCTACTTTCATTTTTTGTAAATTTGTTAAGATTCCAATCACGTTTTCCAACACCATAAATGCTAGACATATCTAATTAAATGAAAGTGACGCTTTGTCCATTTTTTATCATGATGCTAGTGGAAAAATACAGAAAATATTTCATATATTCAAAATGGATATTATTAAGTATGGTTGGCATTTGAAGCATATAGACAAATCATGATGGAGATATTCAAAGTTGGATGGAAATCATTAAAGGTAAGGCTCCTCCAATTTGAATTATAATCAAGATAATAAATAAATGCAGTTGGCATGGAACAAATCATAACATACATTAATTAGTTAATCTTACCATAAAGTAAGTATGTATTAAATACTCCAACCATTTGTATACGTTGGTCAAGATAATGTATTTCATGTGTATAATACTAAGACCATGAATTTATACATCAAATACAGGATGTATAATCACATTTATACATAAATACAAAAAATTTGATCATTTAGAAGAATTCCAAACATGTTCCAACACTTCATCACATTTTGCATGGAAAAAAAAATTGGAGTAGTTCAACCAATTTGTCAATTAAATATGGATATAAAGTTGAACATATCAATTGATCATGCATATATCATGTATACATATTAAACTAACATATCATAACATGAATTGAACATTTTGAACAAGATTTGATATGTAAATCCAAATTTTGGTTCATGATAAAAAGCTACAAAATGAGTTCTTAAGAGTTTCAAAATATTTTGATCAATTCTCTTCAATTCAGTATTGTTTTGATCAAATTGAATGATGTTGAATATGTTAAAAGTCCAATATAATATATAGGAACCATCATACAATAATTATAATAAGCAAATATCGCCAAAACGTTAATTCGAAAACAAAACGAAAACTGGGCAGGAGAGAGAAAAACTATTGACATTTTTATAAATTGCTACTATTTTATAGGAAACAATATATCCAAATTTTGCGTACTATACACATCAATAAAGGTTATTGAGTTAGGGTTCCATATCATAAAAAATCACCTCATTTGGACTCCAAATGAATGAGATATGATCAAATGAGTGAGTAAAAGTCTAGACAGAATTATTTGCAAAAATCAACTACTGACTTCTGCCGAAATGTTGAAATTTTAACAACCTAACCAACTTGGATTGATATGAAATTTATATGGTTTTAAATATATTTGAATTAGTTTTCTAACCGTATAAAATTCATCAGATTTGGACAAGTAATAAGAGAGATATGATCAATTTACTACAGAAGGTTCATTATAATGTTTTGGACAATAACAGTTGATTAATACAATGTTTTCAACACAATTTTATTTTTCTTCGTCTGTTCTTGGTTTTTGTTGATGTCTATGATAATTTTTTAGCCAAAAAACTTTAAAATATTATTTCAATGATGTTAAAAGTGTTTTGATGATCTAAATATACAATGTACCTTATGATCATATTGAAATTGAGTTTAAGTAATTTGAGTATTTTTGTAATCAAAATGTGAAATTTTCAATTAAGTAAGGTATAAATAATATTATTGCATGGATCATAATATAATAATTATATGGACATGTTCAAAATATTATATCAATAATATTTGAAGTGTTTTTACATTAAAATCATGTCATGAACTATTCGATCACATTAAATCTATGATTAATTATATTAAGCACATTTTTTTTTTTTATCAAGGTGTGAATTTTTTAAATTTGGATGATATGATCAAACATATAATCCACATTATGATATTTAAGTATATTGAACATATTTAGAAAGAAAACATCACAAATGTATGCACCTTCGGTGTGTGTACAACCTATTGGGTTTCGAGTTTAATATCTTGAGTAATGTTGTTGAAATAAAACATTGCATTATTTAAATCATACCTATTAATTTGAATGCATCTTCATGATGTATTTCTATAATGTATGGATGATCTATACTTAAAAATAATGTTAGTTCGTTTAAAACGTCAAATAGGGCGTTATCATCAAAATCATATTTTTCGGAGATCCTATGATTGAAACCACTTTAGACTAATAGGAATAATTATGGTTTTTAACTACATTGAGTCGCGAAGGAAAATTGCAGTTGTGAACATTCATAGCAATTCAAAATGGTCATTTCAACTATTGCAATCAATGTTCAAAAGTAGCACTAGAGTACGTGGATGTTCACACACGAAGAAAACATTAATTTAAGTATGAAAAATAGACAATATCCCAAGGCATGGTGCATATAAAACTTAACGTTGCAGTAATTATAACCAAGAAGTTTGAATGTTCATAATTACATCATCTAGTTGATATTAACTCAAGAACTACAAAATAAAGAAAAACAAAAGGATTAAAATTATAGACTAATTATTTCAAAGCAATTTGATAATTTTTCTTTCTTAATTTTGTTGTAAAAAAATATATATAATGGAGAGAGAAATAGAGAGAGAGTTATATACTGCTTCCTTTTCATGAAAAATGTAAGACCCCGATTTCGTACGTGTGTCAATTTAGTTGCATATAGAGCATTTAGAAAAATTCGGGATAAAAATGTGCAAATTAAAAAATTTAATTAAAAGTTTAGGGGTTAATTTGCAAATTTAGAAATATTCAATTCAAATTTTGGGAGGTAAATTGGCATTTAACTTCTTAATTAAAAAGTTTAAGGGGTGGAATTACAAATGAAGAAAATCAAAAATGATGAATTTGGATTAAAATAAAGATTTAAAGAGTTAGGGGGAGAAAAGAGAAATTTAACAAAAAGATTTTTAAAACACATATAGATATACACATATGTTCGTGGGTGTGTGCCTTGAGAATCGGGGACAAAATAGAGAGAGATCGGCAATGTGGCAATCGAACGATCAAGCTCAATCCACTAATTACATGGATATATATGCATCAAGGCAGTAGTGATTAGGAATCGCAAGAGAACAATCGAGAAAAAAAAAATCAGAAAATCATAGAGAGAGAGGAAAAGGTTCGGGATGGTGGATTCGGTTTGTTGCTGTTTCTCCGGTGTGGGTGTGTGAGCATCGTCGTTGTCGTCTTTCCGGTGACCGTGTGTGGATGTGTGTCGTCATGGGTAAGTGTATAGGTGATCAGATGAGTGTGTGTGTGTGTGTTGGTGGAATCCAAACGAAAAACAGAGAAGAGAGAGAGGAGTCGATTGTCGTGGAGGGGTGTCGCCGGTGAGGTGGTGTGGGAGTCGTCGACGGTGATCGACGTGCGTGTATGTGTGTGTTGTCGGTCGGTCGTGGACGGTGTGTGTATGATCATGGACTGCGTGTGTGTGTTGTCGTCGGCAAGGGTCATTCGGTCTGGTGGTGCATGGGGTGTCGATCGCTGGCAATGGGAGTGTGATCAGTGATGGTATGGGAGTGTGTGTGTTCTGTCAATGGTGACTGTGAGTGTGTGTGTGTGTGTGTGTGTATGTTAGTTCAGACGTGTGTGTGTTCGTTGATTTCGCGTGTGTGTGTTCGTTGACAGGAGCTAGCAGGGCCGTGTCGTGTGATCGTTGTGGGTGTGTGTTTGTGTGTAATTGTTGTCTCTTGGCTCGACTGTGCGTGTGTGGTTTCTGTTCTATCCGACGATGGTGATCGGTCGTGGGGGTATGTGTGTGTGCCGTTACTGCTATGTGTATGTGTATGTGTATGTGATTAGTATGTGGTCGTCAGCGATTGGTAAGGGTGTGGGAGCGTATGTACAGATGGTTGCTGTGGGGATAAGTGGTTGGTGTCGATCAGCTGCCGGGGTGAGTGGGAACCAATGAGAGAGAGGTGTCGATGGCTAAAATAAAACAGAGAACGAAACAGAAACGGTCGATGGTGGAAACATGGGCAGTCGGTTAAACTCAAACCGAAGTAGGAGCAGGAGAGAGAGTGTGTGTGGGTGTGTGTTGGCTGAAAACCCGATAAAAATCCATCTCGCGGCCGACGGACAATTCGGAACAAGTAAAAATCTAAATCAATTATTTTTGTCGTTAAATTTAACTTATTAGCATTAACGGTTTAGCAAACATAATAGTAATCCTCGTAATCGTAATAATACGTTATGAATCGCAAACGGAGCGAAATTAACCAAATAATAATTTTATATAAAATATTAATTTTGACCCTGTCACTACTAGGTTCGTGGGCACCGGAGTAACGCTAGAGTATAGTCGGTAAAAACTGTTCAGATCGGGTAATCAGGTAAGTATACTATCTTCTTGCCAGACTATTTATATATATATATATATATATATATATATATATATATATATATATAAAATGTGTGTGTAAAATGATTTTACTTGGTTTGTATGATTTTATAAATGATATGGATCAAGCAGGTTTTGGGTGAGTGAAGGAAATGGATTTTCGTTACATTATGGTGGTTTTAAAAGGAAGTTAAAAAATGAGTTTTGTTGGATTTGGTGGTTTTAAAAGAGAGTTGAAAAAAATGATTTTGTTGAAATTAGACAGTTTTCAAACAAAAGTAAAAAATATATATATATATATATATGATTTTTGGATATAAAATGGATTTTGTGGAAAAAGAGGTGGATGTTGGTGATTTGACGATGATGATTAGACGATATTATTGAGTTGTGATTTGATGATATTGTTATTGATTTGACGATGCTATAGTATTTATACGCTTCGGCGGAGTGATGTTTATCTGCTTCGACAGAATGATGTTAAACGTTTATAATGCGTATTGATTATCCGCTTCGGTGGAGTGATGGGTGTTCGTAAGAAGGCATATCCTATAGGTGGTACGGTATCGTTGCAACTCCCGATCGTGAGGTTAAAACGATTACATGGCTAGTCAGGGTGTAATGTGGTGTGGTGTGGTATGGTGTGATATGGTGTGATTTGATGTGGTGTGGTGTGGTATGGTGTATTGTTGTATATGGTGATTGGAATGAGTACATTTATACATATTCTTTTATACTGGATTGGTATGTTATGATTTCATTATACTGTACGGTTAGTTGAATTATTCTGGTTGATTTTCATTGTTTAGTTGGGATGCTATATATATATATATATATGTATGTATGTATGTATATAGACGTCGATTTTATGGTGACAGGAAAAATATGTTTTCCTTGTGGTATGAGACATTTTATTTGATATGTGATATTTATATGTTTTATGCTTAATCTATCTAAAATGTTTTTATTAAGAAGACAGTACACTCGCAGGTACAGCAGCTAGGAGTTGGTCCCCTACTAGCACTAGGTATAGTCCGACAATGGTGTAGTATGGCAGTATTTTGGGAGGAGCTGTCTAAGGCGAACCTGTGAGAGCTTCATTGTTATTATACTTTTGTTGTTATTATAATTCAGGGACGGGTATGTCCTCAATTAGAGAGGATGTAAATGGTCAAAAATTATGGTTGTATATTTATGTATGCACTTTGTCATTTGCTAGTTGGTTTGACGTTCAGATGATGTTATGTCGACGTCACGCCGGCCCCAGGGTGATAGGTGTCCGGGGTGGGGTGTGACAAATTGTAGTATCAGAGCTTAGGTTATAGGTTCTGTAAACTTTCCAATTGTTGTGTTGGTATAGGATCATGAGATAGGAAGATGTGCTAATCATCTAGTCAGTAAGGGACTTTGAGATAGAGGGTCGATAAGTGGTGTCGAGCTAGTGGTGGACCATGAGATAGGGTGTCGATAGGTGGATTTGGCATGTGAGTGGTAGTTATTGCATTGCATTAGATGGTACACTGGTATCGTGCATGGTTATTTGTCTTGTTGGTAATTAGTGGGTGCGACAAAGTTGTGATACTGCCAGTTGGTGGTTCGAGTAGTGTGGTTGGTAGTGGTAATGGGTGGATCGCGATTGTGAGGATGCTAGTGGTTAGGAATATTAAATTTGAACTGATAAGTAATTCTATTCGTAGTATTTGACATTGGGATTCCCTGTCGGTAGTACGTAATATTTTCATTGTTAAACCAACAGTGTGGTAAAGCACACTTAATTCGTCCAATGTTAAATTATTAATTGAATTGGTAAACAACACTTTATTTATGCAAATTACATGACACACTGATATACTATTTGAGATACGCGAATTCTATCATAAATGTGTGGGTGTGCTCGTGATTTGATTAGAGAAGGAGGTTCATATGTTTAAAGCAGAAAGAGACGACCATTCGGCGATATGAAATTAAATCTGATTTGGTAAAAACGGAAGAGACAAGATGTAGACTAATCTAGAAAAGATTTACTTTGGAAATACGTTTTAGGTTGACGGGCAAACAAATTAAAAGTTATGTGAAATGGGTAAACGCAGTGAAATTAATAGAGAATGATGTATAGGAAGTAGCCAAAAACTATGAGTCCGTGTTAATTGTTAGTGCGTATAAATATAGTTTACTTCGTATTGGTGGTAGGAAGTTGTCAGTAGATCTATTACCCTTGAATATTTACGACCTTGATGTAATACTGAGTATGGATTTGCTGCTCGACTATCATACCACAGTGGATTGTTCTTTTCAATCTCAGGCGAGCCGAAATTTGTATTCTCATAAGACAGAATTATCACTCTTATTAGTCTGGTTTCAGCCCTAGAAGCCAGGAAATTATTGCAGAAACGATATCAGGGATACCTTGCGCACGTGATTGACACCAATCAGAAAGAAGTTCAGACGACGGATATTTCAGTGGTCAGAGATTTTTCTGATGTATTTCCAAAAGAATTGCCAGGGTTGCCTGTAGATAGGAAGATGAAATTCATTACCGAGTTGTTTTCAGGAACTGCTCCTATATCGATTCTCCCTTATCGTATGGTGCCTACTGAGCTGAAAGAATTAAAAGTGCAATTGTAAGATTTATTAGACTGTGGGTTTATCAGACCTAGTGTTTCCCCATGAGGAGCGCCAGTGTGGTTCGTGAAGAAGAAGGATGGCACGTTGAGAATGTGTATCGACCATCGACAGCTGAATAGGGTGACCGTTCGTAATAAATATCCGTTGCCTAGGATTAATGATTTGTTTGACTAGCTCCAGAAGGCTAAAGCATTTTCTAAAATAGATCTTCGATAGGGGTATCACCAATTGAAAGTCGAAGACAGTGATGTGGTGAAAATGGCATTCCGTACGAGATATGGACACTATGAATTTTTGGTTATGCCATTCGGATATATAAATGCCTTTGCTGCCTTCATGGACTTAATGAATTGGATCCTCCAACCTTATCGGGATCAATTTATTACTGTATTTATTGATGATATATTGATATATTCCCAAAGTAGAGACAAGCATGTAGAGCATCTTCAGATTGTGTTGCAGACATTGTGAGAGAAGCGATTGTATGTGAATTTCAGTAAATGTGAATTTTGGCTAGATCGTGTGGTATTTTTGGGGCATGTTATCTCAGAAGATGGTACTCAGGTGGACCCGAAGAAAGTGGAAACTATTGTTTAGTGGGAAAGGTCGAGAAATGTGACTGAAGTTCGAAGCTTTTTAGGATTGGCGGGTTACTATTGACGATTTGTGCAGGGATTTTCTATTATAGCAGCCCCGTTGACTCATTTGACCTGCAAGGAATCCAAATTTGAGTGGACTGACAAATGCAAAAAGAGATTCCAGGAGTTGAAGAGTAGATTGATATCGGCACCAATACTATCCCTCCCAACGGAATTGGTGGTTTTGTGATTTATAGTGATGCGTCCCACCAAGGGTTGAGATGTGTTCTAATGCAGCATAGTCACATAATTGCATATGCATCTCGGCAATTGAAGAATCATGAGCGTAATTACCCGATGCACGATTTGGAGTTGGCAACAATTGTATTCGCCTTGGAGATTTGGAGGCACCATTTGTATAGCGAAACGTGTGAAATATACACCAACCGTTAGAGTTTAAAATACCTATTTACTCAAAAGGAGTTAAATTTGAGGCAAAAGCATTGGATAAAGTTGATTAAAGTTTACGATTGCACCATCCACTATCATCTAGGAAATGCTAATGTTGTAGTAGATGCGTTGAGTAAAAAATCCGCAGGTTCGATCGCACACATTCGAGTAGTTCATACTAATCTGTACGTCGAATTGAGATCGTTGCGAGTTCAGTTGGTGGTTAATCAGACGGCAGCGTTGCTTGCGACTTTGACTTTGAGGTTGACGTTGATTGACCGTATTATTGAACCGCAAAAGTCAGACGTTCAATTGGAGAGGATTCAGGATGAAGTGATAAATAGTCGTAGAGCTGACTATCATGTCAGGGTTAGTGATGAAGCTTTGATGATGGGGAATAGGTTGTGTGTGCCTGACGATGCCAGTTTGAAAAAGGATATCTTGGAAGAAATACATAGCTCAGCGTACGCGATGCATCCAGGCGGTACCAAAATGTATTGAGTTTTGCGGGAACATTATTAGTGGATCGGAATAAAATGGGAAATCGCAGAGTTTGTTGCCAGGTGTCTTATTTGTCAGCAAGTGAAGATTGAGCATCAACGTCCAAGTGGGTTGTTGCAACCTCTACCTATTCCAAAGTAGAAGTGGGAGTATATCACGATAGATTTCGTTTCAGGATTATCCCGTACTTAAAAAGGGGCATAATTCTATTTGGGTGATCCTTAATAAGCTTACCAAGTCCGCTCATTTTCTGGCCGTAAAGATGACATATTCTCTTGAAAAGTATGCCCAATTGTATATCAATGTGATTTTTAGGTTGGATGGTGCACCGAATTTCCATAGTGTCGGGTAGAGATCTGAGGTTTACTTCGAGATTCTGGCTGAGTCTCCAAACTGCTTTGGGTACCAAGTTGAAATTCGGTACCACTTTTCATCTGCAGACTAACGGTCAATCAGAGCGTTCGATTCAAACATTAGAGGATTTGTTGAGGGGATGTGTTCTGGAATTTCCTGGTAGCTGGGATGATCATTTGTCGTTGATGGAATTCGCCTACTACAACAGTTACCATTCGGCAATCAAGATGGCCCCGTATGAAGTGTTGTATGGTAGGAGATGCAGAACCTCATTCTGTTGAACTAAGATGGCTAAATGTAAATTGTTGATCATGGACATAGACCAGATGACAGCAGGCAAAGTAAAGGTGATTCGAGAAAGAAAAAAAAATTGCTTAGAGTCGACAAAAGAGTTACGCTGATAAACGCCGGCGAGAGTTGAAGTTCGAAGTGGGAGATCTTGTATTTTTGGCATATATTTCTATGGGAGAGTAGAATGAGGGTTAGGAATAAAGGAAAATTGAGTCCAAAGTACATCGGACCATATGAAATTTTAGAACGGGTTGACACGACAGCTAATAGACTTGTTTTACCGTCAGATTTGTTCAGACTACATGACGTTTTCCACATGTCAATGCTTTGGAAATATGTGTCAGACCCTGCTCATGTGTTGACTTCGCAGCCGATCGAATTGGAAGAAGATGTGACCTACATTAAGGAGCCAGTCCAAATCCTAAGCCGTAAACACCAAGTGTTGCTTACGAAAACAATTACATTAGTTAAGGTATTATGGCACAGTCATACCGTAGAGGAAGCGACTTGGGAGCGAGAAGACGAGATGAAGAACAAATACCCGCATTTGTTCGATTAAGGTAATAAAATTTTGGGATGAAATTTCTTTTAGGAGGGAAGGGTTGTAAGACCCCGATTTCGTACGTACGTCAATTTAGTTGCATATAGAGCATTTAGAAAAATTTGGGGTAAAAATGTGCAAATTAAAAAATTCAATTAAAAGTTTAGGGGTCAATTTGCCAATTTAGAAACATTCAATCTAAACTTTGGGAAGTAAATTGGCATTTAAATTCTTACTTAAAAAGTTTAAGGGGTGAAATTACAAATGAAGAAAATCGTAAATGATAAATTTGGATTAAAATAAAGATTTTAGTAATTAGGGGGAGAAAAGAGCAATTTAACAAAAAGATTTTTAAAACACATATAGATATATACATATGTTCGTGGGTGTGTGCCTTGAGAATCGGAGACACAACAGAGAGAGATCGGCAACGTGGCAATCGAATGATTAAGCTCAATCCACTAAGTACATGCATATATATGCATCAAGGCAGTAGTGATTAGGAATCGCAAGAGAACAATTGAGAAGAAAAAAAAAGCTCAGAAAATCATAGAGAGAGAGGAGAAGGTTCAAGATGGTGGATTCGATTTGTTGCTGTTTTTTCGGCATGGGTGTGTGAGCATCGTCGTCGTCATCATCTTTCCGGTGACCGTGTATGGATGTGTGTCACCGTAGGTGGGTGTGTAGGTGATCGGATGAGTGTGTGTGTGTGTGTGTGTCGATGGAATCCAAATGAAAAACAGAGAAGATAGAGAGGAGTCGGTTGTCGTGGAAGGGTGTTGCCGGTGAGGTAGTGTGGGAGTCGTCGATGGTGATCGACGTGCGTGTATGTGTGTGTTGTCGGTCGGTCGTGGACGATGTGTGTGTGATCTGGACTGCGTGTGTGTGTCGTCGTCGGCAAAGGTCGTTCGGTCTGGTGGTGCATGGGGTGTCGATTGTCGGCAATGGGGGTGTGATCGGCGATGGTATGAGAGTGTGTGTGTTCTGTCAATGGCAACTGTGCGTGCGTGTGTATGTGTGTATGTTAGTTCAGACGTGTGTGTGTTCGTTGATTTCGCGTGTGTGTGGGTTGAAGGGAGCTAGCAGGACCATGTCGTGTAATCGTTGTGGGTGTGTAATTGTGTGTAATTGTTGCCGCTTAGCTCGATTGAGTGTGTGTGGTTTCTGTTCGATCCGACGGTGGTGGTCGGTCGTGGGGGTATGTGTGTGTGCCGTCACTGCTCTGTGTGTGTGTGTGTGTGATTAGTATGTGGTCGCCGACGGTCGGTAAGGGTGTGGGAGCGTATCTACAGACGGTTGCAATAGGGAGAAGTGGTTGGTGTCGATCGGCTGGCCGGGGTGAGTGGGAACCAGTGAGGGAAAGGTGTCGATGGTTGAAATAAAACAGAGACCGAAATAGAAATGGCCGACAGTGAAAACATGGGCGGTTGGCTGAACTCAAACCGAAGCAGGAGCAGGAGAGAGAGTGTGTGTGGGTGTGTGTCGGCTGAAAACCCTGGAAAAAAAGAAAGAAAGAAATACACACAAACAACCCGAATAAAAATCCATCTCGCGGCCGACGGACAATTCGGAACCGGTAAAAATCTAAATCGATTATTTTTGTCGTTAAATTTAAGTTATTAGCATTAACGGTTTTGCAAACATAATAGTAATCCTCGTAATCGTAATAATACGTTATGAATCGCAAACGGATCGAAATTAACCAAATAATAATTTTACATAAAATATTAATTTAGGCCCTATCACTACTAGGTTCGCAGGCACCGAAGTAACGCTAGAGTATATTCGGTAAAAGCTATTCGGAGTGGGTAGCCAGGTAAGTATATTGTCTTTTTGTCAAAATATTTATATATACATAAACGTGTGTGTAAAATGATTTTACTTGGACTGTATGATTTTATAAATGATATGGATCAAACAGGTTTTGGGTGAATGGAGGAAATGGATTTTCGTTAAATTATGCTGGTTTTAAAAGGAAGTTGAAAAATGAGTTTTGTTGGATTTGGTGGTTTTAAAAGAGAGTGGAAAAAAATAGTTTTATTAAAATTAGACGGTTTTCAAACAAAAGTAAAAAAAAATTAAAAAAAATATGATTTTTGGATATAAAATCGGTTTTGTGGAAAAAGAGGTGGATGTTGGTGATTTGACGATGGTGATTAGATGATATTATTGAGTTGTGATTTGATGATGTTGTTATTGATTTGACGATACCATAGTATTTTGTCCGCTTCGGCAGAGTGATATTTATCTACTTCGGCAAAGTGATGTTAGACATTTATACTGCGCAGTGATTATCCACTTCGACGGAGTGATGGGTGTTCGTAGGAAGGCATATCCTACAGGTAATACGGTACCGTTGCAACTCCCGATCGTGAAGTTAAAATGATCACATGGCTAGCCAGGGTGTGATGTGGTGTGGTATGATGTGGTGTGGTATGGTGTGATTTGATGTGGTGTGGTATGGTGTAGTATGGTGTATTGTTGTATATGGTGATTGGGATGAGTACATTTATACATATTCTTTTATACTGGATTGGTATGTTATGATTTCATTATACTGTACGGTTAGTTGAATTATTCTGGTTGATTTTCGTTGTTTAGTTGGGATGCTATATATATATGATTATAGACGTCGATTTTATGGTGACAGGAAAAAAGTGTTTTCCTTGTGGTATGAGACATTTATATATTATAAGATTTTTATTTGATATGTGATATTTATATATTTTATGCTTGATCTATCTAACATGTTTTTATTGAGAAGGCAGTACACTCGCAGGTACAGCAGCTAGGAATTGGTTCTCAACTGGCACTAGGTAGAGTCCGGCAATGGTGTAGTATGACAATATTTTGGGAGGAGCTGTCTAAGGCGAACTTGTGAAAGCTTCATTGTTATTATACTTTTGTTGTTATTATAATTCAAGGATGGGTGTGTCTCCAATTAGAGAGGATGTATATGGTCAGAAATTATGCTTGTATATTTATGTATGCACTTTGTCATTTGCTAGTTGGTTTGATGTTCAAATGATGTCATGTCGATGTCACGCCGGCCCCAGGGTGTTGGGTGTCCGGGGTGGAGTGTGACAATAAGAATCAGTCATATGAGTTAGTGTGTGAGAAATGGAGGCATCAAGCTCAAAGAGCCTCAGAGCCATAGCTATAGTGGTTTGAGGTATCCAAGGAAGTTGTGGAACAGAATCGCCTGGAGCCCTTGAAAAAAAATTGATTCCCAATAAATCCTCTGTTCTCTCAAAGTAGGGAGTGTGAATGTTACATATTGACAATTTGATTTAGTCGTTAAGGAAAATTGCAGAGGTGAATATTCACATAGTCAGCACACTAAAATGATTTTCAATTTGAATGTTCCCAAAATCCCATAGATACTAATAACAGATTATAGGTAATTTCAATACCAAAAATTGGTAGTAAACATGATTTGTCACAGATTAAGCATGATGTTGGTAGTACATGTCACTCTATAGTGAACTATTATTGTTGGATTTCGCGAAGTAAATCATAAATGCAAACAATCTAGTTTCTATTTTCTTCAAATTTGATCCCTGTCCTTCTTTTGATCTCTCCACAGGGGGATAATTTGGATCTCTTGACTCCTCTACATCTTGGGTTAGGGTTTCGGGTTTCAAAGACACGCAAGGAAGAAAATAAGCCTCAACATGGGAAGACGAGTAATGAGTGGGGAACGTGGATTTCAAATATTTTAGGAAAACTTACTCCCTACCAAAACCAAATGTTTTTTCCCAGTAATGTGAACATTCACAAAATTGTAAAATTTACTTCTCGAAAATATATAATGCACATATTAAATTGAAGAATATCGAATGTACATTAAAATCGTATTTTTAGTTTCTTTTGACAATGCAAAAGTTCACAATTTTGATTTCTTCAAAGATAGTTTGTTCCACTTTTTAATGGACTTTCAATTTCTTGTTCGGCGGTTGCAACTTTTGTAGAATGACAAGATTCATCAATTAAAGGTCAATCAAGATTAATTCGTTAATGTAAAGTGAAGACTATTTATTAAATTGCAATAGAGGACCATAACCTTACTTACACTAGTTTGGGGTTTTGTTAATAATAAATAAAAAAAAAAAAAAAAAAAAACCAACTAAAAATCAAAATACATAAATATTTTTTAATTAATTAATTTATTTTTTTAACATTCTCTTTTTTTATCTTTTGACATTAACATCCCTATTTTAAAAAGTAAAATATTTTTTACTCGTAATTTTTTATAATTTTCTTAATCCCCACCCTTACCCACGCGCCAGCTCTTACCCATCCACCCTCTTCTTCTTATTTTCTCTATCCCTATGACATATCTATGCGCTGGCAAAGATTCAGCATAGAGTGAAAATATTGGAAATGATAGAGGCATTTATAATTTTTTAAATTATGGAGCATCAAAAATATTGGAAATGATGGGGTGTTTGTAAACTTTTTAAAAGATTAAAAATAAAAATAAAAAATAAGAGTGGCATTTATGTTTTTTTGTTACAAAAAGAAAAGAAAAGAAAAAAAAGAGAAATTAAGTCAAATGAGTTGAGTGGTGTTTAATAAATGAAAAAAAAAAAAAAAAAAAATTGTGATTTCAAGTAAAAAGATAGAGGAGAGAAGTGATAAATATTCATCATTTTAATTAAAGTTTTACCCCTAATGCAAAATGACTCAACAAAATACAATTTCATCTGGAGAGAGAAAACAAGAAAATAAGCAAAAGCAAAAATTATTGTATTCAACAACACCATTCTTGATATAACGTACGTCATATTGTCATTACACTAGTCAAAGTTGGAGAGAAAACAAGAAAACAAGCAAAAAATATTGTATTCAACAACGCCATTCTTGATATAACGTACATCATATTGTCATTACACAAGTCAAAATAGTGAGAAATGTACAAATAAACTAAATAGTAATAATGTTTAACTACAATTTTTTTTATTTTTTTTTTTTATTTTTTTTATTGTAAGATGTTGTCCGGATCTGATTACGCACACATCGACTAATTATCTCCTCGGGCGATCTTGAGGGCGTATTCCCTCATATTAGTCTAGTGCATTCAGAATTGAATTTAAAAAGTATGATAAAATATGGCATGTCTCATTTCATTTAATAAAATTGTATATATATACAATCTCTAATTAAAAGTCAAATGTCTAGATAAGATAACTAATTAATCTAATTGATTTCCTACAATTAATCTAATTATATATATATATATATATAATCAAAAGTCAAATGAGAGAAGTTAACTAATTAACCTAATTCATTTCCTACAATTAATCTAGTAAATATCTTTATCATACTCGCGCAAGACGGAGCACTGTGAGGTGATTCCAATCTTGTTTGCCAATTCTTGGAAGCCTGAGCGGGAAAGAGGTTTGGTGAGCGCATCAGCTAGTTAATTAGCATAGAAAACATGGGCAACTCGAAGGGAGTCCCCTTGAACTTGTTCCCAAATGAAGTGATAGTCAAGAACAACATGTTTCATCCAAGAATAGAAAACTGGATTTGAGCATAAATTTGTTGCACCAATGTTGTCACAGTAGATAACTGGTTGTTGAGGTAGAGAAACATGAAGCATGGTGAGTGGAGAACAAATCCAGCGAATTTCAACAGCGGTGGTAGCAACAACTCGGTAGTCAGTGCATTCAGAATTGAATTTAAAGAGTATGATAAAATATGGCATGTCTCATTTCATTTAATAAAATTGTATATATATACAATCTCTAATTAAAAGTCAAATGTCTAGATAAGATAACTAATTAATCTAATTGATTTCCTACAATTAATCTAATTATATATATAATCAAAAGTCAAATGAGAGAAGTTAACTAATTAACCTAATTCATTTCCTACAATTAATGTAGTGAATATCTTTATCATACTCGCGCAAGATGGAGCACTGTGAGGTGATTCCAATCTTATTCGCCAATTCTTGGAAGCCTGAGCGGGAAAGAGGTTTGGTGAGTGCATCAGCTAGTTGATCAGTATAGGAAACATAGGCAACTCAAAGGGAGTCCCCTTGAACTTGTTCCCAAATGAAGTGATAGTCAAGAACAACATGCTTCATCCAAGAATGGAAAACTGGATTTGAGCATAAATTTGTTGCACCAATGTTGTCACAGTAGATAACTGGTTGTTGAGGTAGAGAAACATGAAGCATGGTGAGTAGAGAACAAATCCAGTGAATTTCAACAGCGCTGGTAGCAACAACTCGGTAATCTGCCTCGGTAGAAGAGTGGGCCATCATTCTTTGTTTCTTTGAACTCCATGAGATTAGATTGCGATCAATGTAGATGCGATAGACATTTGTGGAAGTAAAGTCATCCTTGTTTCCTGCCTAGTCTGTGTCTGAAATGCATGAAGTGATAGTGGTGAGTTACGGTAGAGAATAACACCATGAGCAATAGTACCACTAAGATACCGTAGTAGACGCTTTGCTGCATTCCAATTATCAATCTTGGGGCAGTGCATGAATTGTGATAACTTGTTGACTGTGTAAGTAATGTTCGGGCATGTGAGTGATAAGTATTAGAGATTGCCAACAATAGCTTTTTATTCGGTTGGATTAGATAGGAATGATCCGGAGTGAAGAGTAAATGTTGGAGCAGTGGTAAGTTGCGTAGACACAGGCTTAGCATCGAACATGTGAGTGTGAATAAGGAGATCATGTATATATTGCCATTGAGAAAGAAAGATGCCTTACGGATGTAGAATGACTTCAACTCCAAGAAATATAAAAGTGGACCAAGATCATTGAGGGAGAATCGGTTGGAGAGAAGATTAATGAACTTCTATGCTGCAGCATCGTTGTTGCCTGTGATAATGATGTCATCAACGTAGACCAAGAAATATATCATGATACTTGTAGAATTGTAGACAAATAGTGATGTGTTGGCATGAGAGTTATTGAAGTCTAAGGTGATGAGAAACTAACGTAACTCATGGTACCATGCACATGGGGGCTTGTTTAAGACTGTATATTGCTTTGCGTAGTTTACATACATGATGAGGATGATCTTTGTCAATGAATCCTTGTGGTTGCATCATAATGACGTCCTCAGAAAAAAAGCCTTGGAGAAAGGCATTATTGACATCAAGTTGTCGCAATGACCAACCACGAGTGACGACAAGAGAGAGAACAAGTTGTATTGTTGTTGGTTTGACAACAGGACTGGAGGTGTCATGGTAGTCAACACCCGGGCGTTGGTGGAACCCCTTGGCAACTAAATATGCTTTGTACCTGTCAATGGAACCATAAGATAAACGTTTAGTTCGAAAAATCCACTTACAACCAAGGACATTGGGATGAATAAGTTGGAACAAGGTCTCATGTCCCGTTCCGAACAAGAGCATCATACTCCTCAGACATAGCTTGACGCCATTTGGGATCTTTGATGGCCTGGGTCACCGAAAAAGGTTCAAGGTCCGGGTTGGTGGAAAGTTGTACGATGAGATTGAGTTTTTGGATTGGTTTGTGGATATTATTTATGGATCGAGTAGTTATACCTTGATGTGGAGGAGGAATTGGTGTCGGGTATGGGGGTTGTGGTAATTGGGTTACGAGTGAGTTGGGTTTAGATGGTAGGGTTTGGGGTGGCTATTGGGTGCCGCGGTGGGGTAAAAGTGGAGCCACGACGCTGAGTCTCGGGGTTTGGTGGGAGATAGGTGTTTTGGGATGGGAGAATGATTGCGCTGGTTATGGTTGTGGTGGCTTGAGTAGAATCCGCCAGAAGGACAGGTTCGAGAGTGACAAATGGTGTGATGGTGGCCGAAGACGATGACTCTGAAGTGAACCACACATAGGATGTGAAAGATAAAGGACGAGGAAGATTAGGTTAAATGGTTTGGAAGAGCATAATTGACTCAACGAATTTAACATGACGAGATGTATAGAGACTGTAGGTTATGGGATCAAAACAAAGATAGGCACTATGGGTGGAGGAGTAACCAAGGGAAAACACAAGAGGTGTAACGGGGAGATAGCTTGTAAGACGAATATGGACACAACCAAGAAAAACGTAGACAACCAAAGCTTCAAAGTTTGGAGTAGTTGGGAGGTATGCCAAAGAGCTTTGCATACGGTGATAGAAGTTTTAGTATGGGGGTGGGTAGATGATTAATGAGATAAACAACAGTACATAATGCATATGACCAGTATGACAAAGACATAGAAACATGTGAGATGAGTGATAAGCCTGTTTCAACAATATGACGATGACGACGTTCAGAATACCCATTGCGTTCAGAAGTGTGTAGAGGTGAGGTTAAGTGAAATATCCCATTAGAACTGAGGTATGATGAAAGTGCTTGATATCCCCCCTCCCCCCTCCCCCCTCCTATTGTCATCATAAAACATGGTGATTTTTTTATTGAAGTAGTTTTCTACCAGTGATTTAAAGCGAACAAAAATGGCACAGACATCATATTTTCTTTTAAGTGGATAAAGTCATATGTATTTTGTAAAATGATCACAAAAATAACATAATATTTGAAATCATCAATGGAACACACGGGAGAGGTCCACACGTCAAAAATATGATTTCAAGTGGAGAAGTTGAAACAAGAGTGAAAATGGAGAAAGGTAATTTATGACTTTTATTGCATTGACATGTATTACAATTGAAATGCAGAGATAACAGACTTGTGACTTTTAAGTGAAAAGCAGAGACAATATGCTTAAGAATTAACAATGACGGATGACCTAAGCGATGATGCCACTCGGACGAAGTGGTCTTGACACTGGAGAAAACTACCGATGGAAAAGACTTGATAGAACAAACCAGCCATTCATACACACCATCCTTAGTTTGACCTTGTAGAAATATTGCCCCCGTGAGAAGATCCTTCACAAGAAAATAAGAGAGTAAGAATTCAATGGATGTATTGTTAGATTTACAAAATTGAGAAATATAAATGAGATTTTTATGCATGGCTGGAACACAAAGCACATTATAAAGTGAGAAGGTATGTGAGGGAGTGTGTAGAGATGTAGAACTAGTATGCGAAATAGGAGGACCCATGCCATTGCCAATCACAATGTTGTCAGCCCTGAATAAGAAGCATGAATTGAAAGGTTACTCAGGTTAGTAGTAACATGGTGCGATGCACCACTATCAAGAAGCCAATTGGAGCCATCGAAGTTGTCAGTTATGGAAACATTAATAGTGGCGGCCATGGAGCTGGAGGTCAAGAGTACCATTGACAAGATGCTCATGGCTGTGGATTGGATTGCGGATTCATTGGTGTTAAGCGAAAATAGGGGACACTACTGAACCGTGTGTCCTTAAGCACGACACCTTTAACACTTTCCAAGATATGTCCAAGGAAGGGGACAATCAGTTCGCATATTGGAGTTGGGTGGTGTGAGTGCCCACAATCATTGATTCCCCGATCCATTCGGTCGAGAGTTGGCCCAAGTTGAAGTAGGATTTGTCGAGGCCGGAAGAAGAGATGTATTGGAGAGATAAGATTGGAAATACAACTCTTTGTTAATCAGCTTCTCATTGAGTTCATCAAATAATATTGCGGTATCTCGTGCATTAATAATATCAACAATGGGTTTGTAGTCATCATCAAGTCCATCAAGAATTTTCTCAATGATGTCTTTTTCGTCCATAGGCTTGCCAAGGAGGCAAGTTCTTTAGTCTGAGTTTTGATAAATTACATGTATTCTGAGATTGTTTGTGACACTTTGGTTGCATGCTTAATTTGTTCCTTAATCTACTTGATGTGACCATGAGATGGCCTTGCATAGGTGTTGGCGAGTATCATCCACGCCTCACGAGATGTTTTGCATTGAGTAATGAAAGGAATAATACTTTGAGAGATAGAACTCACTAGTGTTCCAAAGATTAATTTGTCTTGAAGAAGCCATATTAGATATTCTGGATTGGGAGTGACGGCTTCATTGATGGTGATTGTGGCAGGTGGTGCCGAGAGGGATCCGTTAATAAATTGTTGTAGATCATAGTCAATAAGAATTACTTCAATTTGTAGTTTCCAAGAGAGATAATTGGTAGATGTGAGTTTCAAAATTAGGGTGGGGCTATTTCTATAATTTTTTAATTTTTTTTTTTTATTTTGAAACTTGGGCATAAAGATGAGGGTTACCAATGAATTTTAGAAACTAGTGGGGTAATTTATGTGATTACAAGATATAGGAAGTGGGGTTGTTTCTAAAAAAAAATGTAGACGATTGGTGTGGTGAAGAGTGAGAAAATCAAGTTTGTAAGTTGTGAACAAATGAGGTGTTGTCGATTCTAATGTGCAGAGGGATGCCCGCGGTCGGTTTTTATGTGCAGAGAGGGGTGGCGCCGTCGGTTCTGATGTGCAGAGGGGTGGGCGCCGTCGATTTTGATGTGCAGGGGGGTGGCTGCTGTGCTTCGGCTATAAGGAAGAGAGAGATAAGAGTCGTTGGTTCTGGAAGAAGGAGAGAGAGAGAGAGAGAGACTGTGCTGAGGGAGGGGCTGCAACTGGTTGAGCAAAGAAGGAGAGAGAGGTTGCTCATGGCTAAGGGGTGACTTTGGGGTTTTGTGAGGAAGACGGAGAGTGGTTCAGGAACAATAACTCTGTATACCATAAAGAGAGTGATAAAATATGGCATGTCTCATTTCATTTAATAAAATTGTATATATATACAATCTCTAATAAAAAATCAAATGTTTAGATAAGGTGACTAATTAATCTAATTGATTTTCTATAATTGATCTAATTAATTATATATATATACAATCTCTAAACAAAAAGTCAAATGTCTAGATAAGATAATCAATTAATCTAATTGATTTTTCCACAATTAATCTAATGAATATCTTTATCAGAATTCAAGATTTAATTTCTATAGTACTCTTCTATATAGTCGAATCCTAGAAGGGAAGCATTTCCCATGCCAACCGGACTAATAGTTTTAACCACCATTTCACTCGTAATACTAATTGACCCAACAAAATCTAATTGCGTCCACACCACAGTAAAATCAAGAAAATAAGAGAGAACCATCGAACATAAAAAGAATTACACCCAAATATGACATTTAATTGAATTCAACGGTCACTAAACATTGTCTTCGGTATCGTCCTTGCATTAGCCCAACATTGGATTTGGCTAATCACCCCATCGTCATGACAATAAATGTATAAAAAAAAATCAAACAATAATAATTTTTAATTACCATTTTACGCCTACTGCAAATCGAGCGAACAAGTCTCATCCACACCATTTGGAGAGGAGAACCAAGAAAATGATGAGAAAAACAATTGAAGAAAGGCCAATTGCGACGCCAAGAACAATCTTACTTGGTCCATGGTGACGACTCACTTGATCCTTGGCATTGGTATCATCGGCGACGTTGTAATCGTTGTCCGAACTTTCCCCTCCGCCGTCGCCCGACGAGTCCTTTCCCGGAGGCGGGGTCATGGGCAGTCCGTGCTTGTCGCAGCGAGCAATCCCGAGCTTCAACTTGGAAGAAATCGTCGAATGGTTGTAACAGAGATTATCGTTGTCGCCGACCTTGAACACAGTCAATCTCATCAAAAATGAAGCGTTAAACGGCAAAACTCCATGGAAATTGTTCTTCTCGAGAATCAAGAACTTTAAACCCTTCATATTCGAAATGAATTTGGGGACTGTCCCGTTGAGCTGATTGGAACCCAAATCGAGATGAACTAAACCCGGCATTGCCGCAATCGATTGGGGCAACGGTCCAGACAACGAATTGGATCGCAAAGACAAGTTCTGGAGGGACATCAAATCTCCGATCGCATCGGGTATTTCTCCGTCGATCGAATTCGACGAGAGATCCAAGTGTACGAGGTTTTCGAGAAGGGTTAACGAGCTGGGTATCTTTCCTTTGAGCTGATTTCCGGACAAATCGACATGGGTAAGGTTCGTATGCCAGTGTTTTGGGAGAAATCCAGTGAGATTTGCGTGAGAAATCGTTACAGAGTGTAAGAATTTCATGTTACCTAGGACAATGGAAGGGCCGCTAGCGTTGATTGCGACGCCGGAGACGGTCAGTTCCGTCAGATTACGCATCCGGCTCAGCCAGACTCCGGTGAGCCTCTTGAGGCTGTTGATGCAGGTGAAGGAGCGTAGATTGGAGGTGAGCTCCGGAGGGAATCGAACGGGGGAGACGGGGCAGTTTGTGAACTGCAAGTCCCGGAGAGTTGAGAGAGATTTGAGGGCGGTGATGGACAGCGCGACGTCATCTGAACAGTTGGAGAGGCGAAGGGAGAGGAGGTGGCGGAAGGGGCTGGAGGAGTCGCAGGTGGTGGTATTGCGGAGGGAGGTGGCGGCGGAAGAACAGGGATCTCTGGATGTGGGGATGTTGAGGGATTGAAGGGCTCTGAGTTGTTTTGGGTCAAGTGTGGAAGAAGAAGAGGACGGTCTGGTTGGGGTTGGGGTTGGGGACCTTGGGGTTGGAGTTGAGGTTGGAGAGGGTGATGGCACGGCTGCTGGCGGTGGTTTTGCCGTGGTATTTGTGGTGGGTGGAGAGAGAGAGGTGGCGATGGAGAAGAGGAGAAGGAAGAAGAAGAGGAAGGGTGGACCTGGAGCCATTGCTGCTGCTTACCTCTGGCTGGGAATGGGGGAAGAGAGATAGAGAACTGTGGGCAGTGTGAGCCAGCGGGTTTTACTTTTCAGGACTAAAAAGAGTTTAACTCATAATTGAAATTACATTCTGCCCCCTGAAATTTGTTCGGAGTCGCCATTAAATCAATTTTAGTTTTATAACTACTTTTTATTTGGCAAATTGCAATTCCCCCTCGACTCCGGAGTTGGTATTTTAAAATCTTTTAAAAAATATACATTCTTTGTCGGTTCGTTCCTTTTCTGAGCCAACTTCATATTGTTATTCCTTATCAATATCGTATCATAATCGCAAATAACAATATCTGAATTATCCAATCACCAGTTTATAGAGATGGTCATGGGCCTAGGACCTGTTCAGTCCGAATGGTCCGGTCCTATTTTTTTTAGGATTTGAACTTAGGGTTTGAGTCCACGGGTCGGGCTTGGGCAAGGCTAAAAAATTATAGGGCCGGCCCGGCCCGACCCGAAGGATATTTAAAAAAATAAAATATATATATATATATATATATAAATACATTACAATACAACCCTAATATTTGAAATATTGGTTTCCTTTAGAAATTATAATTTTAATATTTTTTGTTAGTTTGGTTTGATTGGAATATTAGTTTGCCTTTAGAAATTGTAATTTTAATATTTTTTATTGATTTGATGTTGAATTTTTTGTATTTATTTTTGAAATTTAAAAAAAAAAAAAATTTGGGCCCGGGGCCCGTGGATCGGGATTTGAACTTAGATTTTTCTTATAGAACCGGGTTTGGGCATAAAATTAAGGCTCAATCACCGAGTCGAGCCGGACTAAGGCCCAACGTTTTTTTGTAATACACTAGTCTAAACCCGGCCCAGCCCACGACCATCCCTACGTATTTATAACATTAAACATTTTATCTTATCTATATTTATAATTTATTAAATATTTAACTAAAAAATTTACACTAAACATAATGAAATTTTTAATTTTATCCCAAAAAAGGATTGGGTTAATTTTATCTCCGCCTATTTTTTATTAATTTTTAATAAATATTTATCCTAGAAAAAAGTGGAGTTAATTTTAGGGTTCTTTTTTCCCGAGGTAAAAAAAAAAAAAAAACATATTTCTAAAAACAACCAATACTAAACTTGTTCAAAAGTATCAAAATAATTATCATTCCAAAAATACTCTCTTTTATATCCATAAATTCCGCCTAATTTTCAAAATTCTATTTCATATTTAAAATTCCACTTAAATTTATTTTTAATAAAAAATTTCATTAATTTTACGTTTTATTAAACATAAACATTTTTTTAAAATATCATAAATAACCTTACATAGATTTACTTTAATTTTTTTTTTTGTAATATCTTGTCATACTCCGAAAATTTATATTTTAAAAATATTATTAATTTTTTTGGGTGGTTTTGTATATTATGAAAATTTATAGTATAAATAAATATTTGATAACTTTTGAGATTATAAATGTAATTTTTAGGTCTAATAACAATATTATATAACTTTTGGAGTGGTTGGTATAATTTGAGAAAATATCATCAATAGTAACTTACGTAAATTATGGATAATTAAGAGATGTAAACAAAAATAGTGAAGCTCATAGTTATATATATATATATAAGAAGAAATGGATAAGTAGGAGAAAAATAGTTTTCTCCCACCTATTATAATTTTTAGTTTCAGATAGGGTTCTTAATCTTTTTAATATTAGTATTTAACTTTTCTATTTATGGTGTTATCTATGTTATAGTTGTTGCTTTATTATATTTGTTGATTTCCTAGGATTATCTATGAATATACATTATATAACAATTATGTGAGATATATGTCTAAATGCTACATGTTGGATTGGTTGGATGCACATGCTAAATGGATTAAAATTTTACTGAGCATTGGTTCACCTCTCCATAGTATTTGTTGCAGGAATTACGAAAAAGGAGCTGCGCTAGAATTTATATTTAGATTTTAGATTTGTATTAATAGTGTCGTGTGAACCGTACCACTTTCGTAATATTCTTAAGTATTGTAATGATAATGATCCATAATAAAGTGGGACTGGATCCCTTAATATTTTACCATTACTTCTCCATAATAAAGGGAGAAACCGAGTGACAACCCTGGGAGTTCGGATCGTTACAAGTGGTCTTAGAGCTGTAATGTTAGTAAAACTAATTAATTTATGGGCAGTGAAATAATTATTGTATACTTTTAGTTTTAATTATCTTTAGGAGAAATCTGGTGATGACCCTAGGAAAACTGAGTCGTTACAAATGTCACACCCTTACCCTGGGCCCCTATTGCCCAAGGCCGGGTGATAGATGTAAACTACCTATCTAATCTAAACCGATTTTGCCAGTTTTCGAGTATTTTATTTTAAGTTTTAATATATTTTTAGTTGTTTTTATAAGTTAGGCGTAGAGATGTAAACAATCGAGAAACGGAGTGAAATGGTAGAAAAAATGATAGCCAAAAGATGAAAAAAATGAGGTTTCAAAGTAATAGCGCAAATTTGCCTAGGCGAAGTTTTCACCGCCTAGGCGGAAATCCGTCAGAAGGTTGAAAGCGCTGAGAAGTTGAAATCCGCCTAGGCGAGGTTTCCACCGCCTAGGCAAAAATCCATCAGAAAGTTGCAAGGGCTGAAATATTGAAATCCGCCTAGGCGAAGTTTCCACCACCTAGGTAGAATTCCGTCAGAATGCTGGAAGAGCTGAACTGCTGGAAATGCTGAGCTGCTGAAATCCGCCTAGGCGAAGATTCCACTGCCTAGGCGGAATTCCATCAGAAAGAAAGAAGACAAAGAAGTTAGTCCTCTGCCTAGGCAAATAAACCATCGCCTAGGCAGATTTCTAACCGACTTAAACTCCGCCTAGGCGAAGATTCTACCGCCTAGGCGCATTTTGCAGAACAGTCTAAAATATTTGTTTAGATATTTTTGAACCCCTAGGCCTAGTTATACCCTTTTTCCACGTCTGAAAAAGAGAGTTGATGAACCCTAACCCCAGTAGAGAGTTCTTAAGCTATATTTTGAAGATCAAGAAGGAGATTCATCATTTGGGCAAAGACAAATCACTTGCGGATCGATCATTAGCGACAGTGGACCGTTTCACTTTCAGATTTGATCGTTCTTCTCTTGTTTTTATCTTTGTAATTACTTTTTCATATCAAACAATGTTGAATCCCTCTTATTTTGTATGGTATATGGCTAAGATCTTTTAGTAGTAGTTAAATGTTACTTAGGTATAATTGAAATCATGTAATTGTTTAGTTGAATGAATTAATGTTACTTTAACATGTTGTTTGTCTAAATCTGATTGTGTTTACCGTTATTCTTGATATTATGCTTAGATTGATAAAACGAGAATATGGGGTTTGACACTCGGGAGAGGTAACCCCGAATTCGGACTAGGGTAAATACAACATGACGTTCTAACGACCCGGGAGGGCGTTAGAACATATGCAACCCATGACATTGGCTCAAAACTCACGTGACCTAAGGTTGTTAAGGCATTGAAGGGGACTTCTTCGTTGACACGAAGTCGTGTAATCCCCCGTCTTACACTCGGGAGAGGTAGTGGATGAGTTATTGATACAGAGATTGTCGGAATAGATAAAAACCGTTATAGCTAACTTAATGACGTCAATTATGCATTATATGAAAGAGATCAATACCTAAGTAATTAGTATAATTAAAACTAACCTTATAATTGTCATTTATCGTAGTAGATTAAATAGAAAACGAACAAAGTTTGATTAGTCGAGATAATATGAAACTATTTTAATCACGATATTCAAACGAAATACACGTCATTCCCAGTGGAGCGATATCCGATCTTACAAGATCCATTATATTAAACCTAGACCTCGTATACTTGCGAGTAGTCAATACCGCGAGGACGATGATGTGAAATCCTCGCGCGTACAAGTTTTTGGCGCCGTTGCCGGGGAAGTACGGTGTTTTTCAATTGAGTTGATATTATGATCAAGTAGTTGAATGTTAATCACGATAATTCTTTTGCTTTTAATTTCATTACATTCATATGTTTATATGATTTATTTATTTGAATTAAGCAGTGCATGCGGCGTAGTCAACGGATTGGTAAACAGAAAGAGAAAAAAGCTACCGCTATGGCCGGGGGATGTGAAAATGTTCCACAACCACCGGAGCCGTACGCATTTCAGCCTCCGGAGCAGAAGAGGCCACAATGAGTCCTTAGGGACTATTATCGGCCACTAATGTTGGATAACTATTCAGGGATCCGGAAGCAATCGATCCAGGCAAATAACTTTGAGTTGAAGCCCGCCTTAATTAACATGGTTCAGCAAAACCAGTATGGCGGGAATCTTCATGAA
Organism: Eucommia ulmoides; assembly: GCA_016647705.1. Classification (NCBI taxonomy): domain Eukaryota; kingdom Viridiplantae; phylum Streptophyta; class Magnoliopsida; order Garryales; family Eucommiaceae; genus Eucommia; species Eucommia ulmoides. The sequence continues at coordinate 4,899,928 of CM028329.1, forward strand.
GACCCCAACGTCTACTTGACAACCTTTCTCGAGATTTGTGACACTGTCAGGAAAAATGGAGTTATCGAAGATGTCATACGGTTGAGGCTATTTCCGTTCTCTTTACGAGATAGAGCAAGGGATTGGTTTCAGTCGATTCAACCAGGGAGCATTAATACTTGGGAGGACCTTGCACAAAGGTTCCTCACTAAGTTCTTTCCATCTTCGAAGACTTCTCAACTCCGAGGCGAGATTACGCAGTTTCGCTAGAGAGATTTTGAGCCGTTGTTTGAGGCATGAGAGAGATTCAAGGATCTATTGAGAAGGTGCCCCCAACAAGGGTATCAAGATTGGTTTCAAACCTAATTATTTTACAACGGGTTGGATGGACAGACTAGGACGATCGTTGATGCTGCCTCAGGGGGATCGTGTTGTCCAAAACCCCTACTAAAGCTAATGCACTATTGGAAGAAATGGTGGCTAACAATTATCAATGCCGAATGAGAGGAACACGGGAAGACAGGTCTCTTCTATCCAAGAATCTGACCATATTGCAACGTTATCGGCCCAAGTGTCCAAGCTCTCGGATCAATTGGTCGCTATGTCTACAAAATGAGCTTTGTCAAGTTAAGGGGAGAAGATTGCAGCAAGTTGTTCTCAATTCGGATTGGATAATGAGTTCGAGGAATGCCATTTTCTAAACAATCGTGCCTATACTTTCAGGCCCGATACCAACATTCTGACTCATTACAATCCTGAACTTCGCAACCATGAAAACTTCTCATATGCAAACAATTAGAATGCTTGGCGGCCACCTCCGGGTTATGAAAATTAAGCTTCGGGATATCCTATGCAATCCAATCGTCAAATGCAACAACCACCAATGCATAATCCAAAATCAAATTTGGATGAAGTGTTGGGTTCGTTTATGAAGGAGACTCAGACTATGACGCGTGAGACGCATAACCGGCTGAACAAACATGAAATACGGCTTGACTCAATCGATACAACTTGTACAAACACCAACGCCACGGTGAAGGCTTTAGAGACTCAAATCGCACAGCTTGCGAGGTCCATCCAAGAACAACAAAAGGGAAAGTTTCCAAGTAACACGAAAACCTCGGGAATGCAAGGCGATTAAAGTGAGAAGCAGAAGAGACATGGAGGTGAGCAAGCCTATGGAAATCGAGCCGGAAGTGAGTCATGAGTTTCATCATGATGATCCAAGAACAAGTGCGGAGGAGGAAGTTGAAGTAACAATTGATGAAAGAAAGGAGAAGTCGAGTGAAGACTTAAATGAGGGAAAGAACCAAGAGAAAGTCGAGGAGAGAAGAAGAGATGAAAGGGTGATGCCGGATAGAGTAACATTTTCAGATAATCCATCGATTCTAGTAACCCCATTTCCATATCCTCAAAGGTTCCAAAAGAGGAAGTTGGATGCTCAATTTGAAAAATTTCTTGAAATTTTCAAGAAAATCCATATCAACATCCCTTTTGCGGATGCATTGGAACAAATGTCCAACTATGGCAAGTTCTTGAAGGACATTATGACAAAGAAAATGAAGTTGGAGGAGTACGAAACGGTGAAGCTAACGGAGAAGTGTAGTGCAATACTACAAAGAAAGTTGCCCACTAAATTGAAGGATCCGAGTAGTTTCACAATTCCGTGTACTATCAAGAAATCTAATTTTGATAAGGCTCTTTGTGATCTTGGGGAGAGTATTAATTTGATGCCTTCTTCCGTTTATCGAAAGTTAGGACTTGGAAGTGCAAAGCCGACAACGATCTCTCTTCAAATGGCGGATCGTTCGTTAACCTATCCAAAAGGTATCATTGAAAATGTGTTAGTGAAGGTAGACAAATTCATATTTTCGGTGGACTTCGTTGTTCTTGAAATGAAAGAAGATAGAAAAATCCCGATCATCCTAGGAAGACCTTTCCTTGCAATGGGAAAGGCCTTGATTGATGTGCATAATGGAAATTTGACATTAAGAGTGAATGATGAAGAGATAAGGTTCAACATTTTTAAAACTATGAACTTTTCAGATGAACTTCCTAATTGCAATCGAGTTGATGTTGTGGACTTTTGCGTGAGGGAGTTCTTTCTTGAAAATATGGAGATGGATTCGTTAGAGCATACTCTCGCAAGTTCCTTATCTATGGGGGATCTTGGTGAGGAAGGCTCTACCACGAAACTTGATGTTGTAGACTATGTGCTGACTTTGGATACTCAATCTAAAGACGTAGAGGATCCTATTCATGTGGCAGAGATTGAAGATGTTGAAAACTCTCCCGAGAAATCAAATTCGCCTCACGGTGGATTATTACTCAAGCAATTACCGGAACATCTTCAGTAAATCTTTTTGGGAGAGAATTCGACCAATCCGGCTATAATTTCATCTTCGTTGACGGAAGAAGAGGAGAGTAAGTTGCTGAGAATCTTGAAGAGGCATTGATCCGCTTTTGCTTGGTCTATATCGGATATCAAAGGAATTAGCCCGTCAGTGTGCATGCATAAGATTTTGATGGAGGATGTGTTCAAACCCTCCATTGAACATCAATGGCGGCTAAATTCGGCTATGAAATAAGTGATGAGAGCGGAGGTGTTGAAGCTCTTGAATGCGGGAATTATATATGCTATATCTGATAGTGAGTGGGTTAGCCCGGTGCAAGTGGTGCCCAAGAAAGGAGGCATGATAGTGGTAAAGAATGATAAGGATGACCTTATTCCGACACGGACCATCACGGGATGGCGTGTGTGTATTGATTATAGGAGATTGAATAAGGCAATGAGGAATGATCATTTTCCTCTTCCTTTCATTGACCAAATGCTAGATCAATTAGCCGAATATGAGTACTATTGCTTTCTTGACGGCTATTCAGGTTATAATCAAATAGCCATTACACCGGAGGACTAAGAAAAGACTACTTTCACATGCCCGTACGGGACGTTTGCTTATAGACGTATACCGTTTGGCCTTTGCAATGCACCGGCAACTTTTCAATGGTGTATGATGACAATATTTTCTGATATGGTGGAAGAGAAAATGAAAATCTTCATGGATGACTTCTCAGTCTTTAGGTCGTCTTTTGATCACTGTCTCTACAATTTGGCACTTGTTCTTGACCGATGTGAAGAGAAAAATTTAGTTCTAAATTGGGAGAAGTGCCACTTTATGGTTAAAGAGGGGATCGTCTTGGGTCATCGAGTCTCTTCCAAGGAGCTTGAGGTAGACCGAGCAAAAATTAAAACGATTGAGAAGCTTCCGCCATCAATTAATGTGAAAAGAGTTTGAAGTTTCTTGGGGCATGCCGGCTTTTACCGATGCTTTATTAAGGACTTCTTGAAGACAATAAAGCTGTTATGTCACATTCTTAAGAAGGATACTTCATTTGAATTCAATGAGGCTTGCATGGAGGCATTTAAGGCGATAAATGAGAAGTTGATCACGACTCCAATAATGGTCGCTCTAGACTGGGAAATGCCATTTGAGATTATGTGCGATGCGAGTGACTATGCCGTTGGTGCGGAGTTCGGCCAACGGAAGGAGAAGATCTTCTGCTTGATCTATTATGCAAGTAAGACATTGAATGATGCCCAGGAGAATTACACCATGACTGAGAAAGAAATGCTAGTGGTCGTTTTTGCTTGTGATAAGTTTCGATCTTATATCATCGGGTCAAAAGTGATCGTCTACACGGATCACGCGGCTATTCGGTACTTATTTGCAAAGAAAGATGCCAAGCCGAGATTGATAAGGTGGATTCTTCTATTGCAAGAGTTTAATGCTGAAATAAGGGATAAAAAGGGCAGTGAGAACATTGTTGCCGACCATTTGTCAAGGTTGATTCAAGAAGATGTTGGTGAGAAGTCTAGCATCACGGAAGTATTCCCTGACGAACAACTATTTTCAGTCGAAAATGCACTTCCTTGGTATGCGGACATTGTTAACTATCTTGCATGTAACGTGTTACCAACTGATTTGAAGAGAGCCCAATGGAAGAAGTTTCTTTTTGATGCAAAGTATTATTTGTGGGACGAGCGATTGCTATTCAAGAAATATGCTGATTAGGTGATCCAAAGATGTGTTCCGGAGGAAGAAATGGCTAGTATTCTCTAGCATTGCCATTTATCACCTTGTGGCGGCCATTTTGGTGCGACTCGGACAACATCGAAAGTACTTCAATCAGGTTTTTACTAGTCTTATTTGTTTAAATATTCATACACGTTTGTGAAAACCCGTGATAGATGTCAAAGGGTGGGTAACATATCGAGAAGGTATGAATTGCTATTAACGTCTATTCTTGAGCTTGAGTTGTTTGATGTCTGGGGAGTAGATTTCATGGGACCATTTTTGCCGTCATTTGGCAAGGAGTATATTCTGTTAGCGGTGGATTATGTGTTCAAATGGGTCGAGGCCGTGGCAACACCTACCAATGACACCAAAGTGGTGTTAAAGTTCCTTCAACAAAATGTCATGACACGGTTCGGGACACTTCGAGCCTTAATCAGTGATGAGGGGATCCACTTCTGTAACAAAATGCTCAGTGCCTTATTGGTAAAGTATGGAGTTAGGCACAAGGTGGCGCTACCATACCATCCATAGACAAATGGCCAAGTTGAAGTTTTAAACTGAGAAATCAAGCTAATTCTGGAGAAAACGGTTCATACTAATCGCAAGGATTGGGTTGTGAAGTTTGATGATGCTTTATGGGCGTATCACACTGCTTTTAAAACACCGATCGGCATGTCGTCGTATCGATTGGTGTTTGGGAAAGCGTGTCATTTGCCCGTTGGATTGGAGCACCGTGCATTCTGGGCGATTAAGAAGCTCAACTTTGACCTAAAAACTTTTGGTGCGCAACGTCTCCTCCAATTAAATGAAATAGAAGAATTCTGGCATAAGACTTATGAGAATGCCAAGCTCTACAAAGATAAAACGAAGATGTGGAATGACAAAATGATAGTCCGGAGGGAGTTCAGTCCGGGCCAACAAGTTCTATTGTTCAACTCAAGGCTGAGACTCTTTCCCGAAAAGTTGAAGTCCTAGTGGTCTGGACCATTTCGGATCAAGCATATTTATCCATTTGGTGCTATCGAGTTAGAATGCGAAGACGGACGAACTTTTCGAGTCAACGGGGAGCTGATCAAGCACTACTTCAAGAATGAAGAGCGAGCTGTGGAGAACATCTCTCTCATTGAAAGGATAAAGCTGGAATTCATAAACGTCCAGCTAGGGACGTAAAACCAAGCACCATATTTTGATATGTCATCGAGGGTAACGAAGATTCCCAACTTTTGTATAAATTACTTTTTGGAGATTGTATTGATCTCGGAATATTATTTTTTGTGGTGAATTGATGAGGGTAGATACTTAGGATTGAATTGCATGCTAAAAATCATTTGAGGAACAAAGTGGAAGTAAGAGGTGTAGAGCAAAAATGTGAAAACCTGAAGGAAACCAGCCAAAGTCCATACTGGCTTAAATTCACCTAGGCGGAAAAACCACCGCCTAGGAAAAAATAGGACAAAAGGCTGAGAAAACATACTGGCGTAAATTCACCTAGGTGGAAATTGGAAAAAAGTATGAGTTTCTGCCGTAACTTCGCCTAGGCGAAAAACCCACTGCCTAGGTGGAAAAATGAAGAAAGGCTAAGTTTCTATACTGGCGTAAATTCGCCTAGGTGGAAAAATCACCGCCTAGGCAGATTTACAACAGAATCAAAGGTTTCACACTGGTATAAATTCGTCCAGGCGAAAAAACTACTGCCTAGGCGAATTAACATCATAAAGTTTTTTAAAAACAAAAGGCGCTACTTCGCCTAGGCGGAAAAACCTTCGCCTAGGTGAATTCACTATATCCCTGTTTTAAAATTGCTGCAGTCCTCTTCGTAAACGGCACTTTCCTCCTAAAATTTTCAAGAAACTCTTAACTTCATCATCCCAAATCCTTTCCTCCATTTGAAAATACATCCTAAATAGCGAAAAACTTCGAATTCTATCAAGAATCTTCATCCAAACGTTAGATTCCTCTTCCGATTTTCGAAAATCTAGGGTTTAAGTGGTGAACAGTGCGAAATTACCATCTTCAAGCGATTTAAACGAAATTTTTCAACAAGTGTCAATGATCCTATTTTTCATTTAATTGTTGAAATATTTACTTCATTTGCTCATTTGTTTCAAAAATCATTGGATTTGGCAAGAACCCTAAATCTTTTTAAACCCTAGGATTGCATTTTTCACATTTTAGGGATTTAGGAATGATTTTTGGTGAACCTTATCACGTTTATGTGAAGATACATAATGTGAATCATTTATTTTAGGCTACATTGCTAAAAAAATTGTGATTTGGTTTTGGTTAGTAGGATATCTTGTGAAATTTGTATTGTTTGGTTTTGGTTAGTAGGATATCTTGTGAAATTTGTATTGTTTGGTTTTGGCTGGCATATGTTTGTTAAAAAAGGGCATTGTGTGTTCACTGACAATGGTTGAATTGCGTGTTCTACTGTTATTATTGTGGCTAGTGTTGTGATTTTTATTTACAGGCAAAATGGTAAAGCGGCGCGCATCCAAGCAACCATGAACGGAAGAACCTTTGGCTGCCTCAGATTACAACTCTCTAAAATTTGTCTCCAAGAAAGCCGAGGACCATTACAATAAGCATGAAAGTGAGCATCCCGGCATTCTCCAGAGGGGGTTCGGACCTTTGCATGAACTCCCTGAAGAATTCAGGACCGTCATTCAACAAAGAAGATGGGAATAGTTCTGTACTTCACCCCCACCAGGGGAGTTGGCCCTGGTACGCGAGTTCTATGCGAACATTACCGAGGCAACTGGATTTCAAACGAGGGTCCGGAACATCTCAATTTTGTTCAGCGCGGACCACTTTAATGAGTTGCTTGGATTGATGGGGCCGGAAGCCTCCCGAAATTTATCCGATGCTGCCACACCAACAATGAGTGTGGTGATTCAGGCCCTGACAACGAGAAATGCCCAGTAGAAGAACACATGGCAGGTTCAAGCCATCTTTAAGGCACGGTTTTTGAAACCAATCCTAAAGATTTGGCATCAATTCATCTACGCCAATCTGCTCCCTACTTCCCATGTGTCTGATGTTTCCAAGAAGCGAGCATTCATGCTATATGGCATCGACAGAGGGACCCCCGTAAATGTTGGTTGGCACATCTACTCGTCAATAATTCATACTGCCAGGACAACGAATGGTGGCCTTCCTTTTCCCTCTTTTCTAACTACTCTATTTCTACATGCCGAAGTTTGTGTCCTGTCAACAAGTCCCTTTCCACCTATAAAGCCACTCGATCTTTCAATAATTAACAGATTGTGGAAAGGAGGACAAGCTGAGGGAGAAGAGGGTCTTGAAGAGGAAGAAGCCGGTCCTTTGGAACCACCGACGCCCACAACCTGCTGCGACCAACTCACCCAGATTTCACGAGATATCCGCAGTCTCCAATCCGACATGACGCAACTCCAAACAATTTTTTCTCGGATGGAGAGCTACATGGATAGCTATATTCGGCAGCAAGATCTAAATCAACGGGTTTTATTTGAGCACCTTGGAATCGACATGACGCGTTATACGCCCGTGCCGCCTTCCGAGACTGATGAGCTGCAACCGTCATCTCCTCCCCAATGAACGGTAGGAGGTTAGACTTGTATGTCTTTCCTCCTAAGTATGTGTCCGACCCAGTTTTCAATACTTAGATTTCTATTATGTTATTGAGTTCATTGTCTCATTCAAGTTTGGGGGTATTATTATATGACCTGCAAGCATGTAGTTTTTTTTTTTTTTTTGGAGGATATGAATGATGAAATTTTTTGATGTAAATGGGACAAAAAAAATTTTGTGTACAAATATTTTGCTTATAATGGTATTAATGTTTAAATTTTGTAAGTTTTGAAATTCTTTTTGTTATGCATGTGTAATGTTTAGTTATGCATGTGTAAGGATAATTAGAATAAGTAATATTAGTTTGTAGAATTAGAGTAGATTGTTAATGAATATAGTTGTATGTGCATGCTGAGTTTTTGAGTTCGTCCGAACCATGTCCCGATGATGAAAATTACCCCCTAAATTGCATTTTGAGGTCAGGGGTAATGTCATTCACGTGTGTTTTGTGTGCTTAGCATGTCAATTAGGTAAAAAATATTTTGATCCTAAATTACACGATCGCATAAACTCATTGTATAATTAGTTGAATGATTTGACGCCAATTATTCAGTAATAAGTTCATGACAGAAATGAGGAATCTAAAACTTGATTGGGGGAGGCTTGAGGCGAAATTATAGGTAAGGTAATTCCGGAGGCATGATATAGGCCTTCATTTTTATTGCTTGAACCGTTTGAAACTAACCTGAAAATTTATTCCCTTATTCTCCTGTCGAAGCCATAAACTTTTCAGTTCTAAACTTGTTTTTATACTTTAACCAAGTAAATCTTTCAAAACCATTGTCGCTAAGAATAAAAGTAAAAATTGAGTGAAAACAAGTAGTATTAGATTATGCTAACTTGAAGCGGGCAATTGGGGTTTCAGTTTAAATGTTTTTGGTTAAGTATATGAGTATTCACTTGTCAATCCTTTAGTTATATTTACGCGCCCCTAAAATTGTACATAATTGAATAAGTTTGGGGGTGTGTGAGTCTAAAAAAATAAAAAAATAAAGCCACTATGTGAATATAGTGTTTAATCTCGGTTATTATGACAAGTGAATACAAGTTTACAAAATCTTGTTCAGGGTTATATCTTCAAAGATAGGGGGTTACAAGAGAGATTTAGCGACAAGCGTTTGTGCCTCGGGTATCGTTAAAATTATAACGAGTTTCTATTTCTACGATACCCTTGGTCGTTCTCCAAAGCCAAACCAAGCCCTATTGATCTCGGTGAATGTCCAAACCTACATTAGGGGATAGTTGAGCCCAGTCAAGCATATGGCTTTCCTGAATGTTTTAACAAGTTTAAGTCATGACCTTATTCATTGAATAATCCAATCCGGTGTTTGATTAGTTATACATCCGAGTTCTCTCTCACACACATTTCAATTGGATATAAAATGATTTTAACTGATATTGAGTGTTGAAATTATGGAACACCATGTGGTGTGTGTTATTCCTTAACCGAATTTGATTACGGGTTGTTGAGAGAAGAACCACATGGTCTCTTTGTTTGAACTTAAATCTCACAGGTGTGTACTTTTTATTTGTTAATGATTACTTATTTTTAGTTAGAAATTAGCTAATTAGTGTAGTTAGTGTTATTTATTATTAGGGTGTTTTCCTCGAGGACTAGCAAAATTTCAAGTTTGGGGGTATTTGATAGGTGTAAAATACCTATCTAATTCTAAACCGAATTTACCAATTTTCGAGTATTTTATTTAAGTTTTAATATCTTTTTAGCTATTTTTATAAGTCAGGAGTAGGGATGTAAACAATCGAGAAACGAAGCGAAATGGTGGAAAAAAAAGGTAGCCAAAAGATGAAAAAAAAGGTTTCAAAGTAACAGTGCAAATTCGCCTAGGCGAAGTTTCCACCGCCTAGGCAGAAATCCTTTAGAAGGTTGAAAGCACTGAGAAGTTGAAATCCGTGTAGGCAAAAATCCATTAGAAAGTTGCAAGGGCTGAAATATTGAAATCCGCCTAGGCGAAGTTTCCCCCGCTTAGGCGGAATTCCGTCAGAATGCTGGAAGAGCTGAACTGCTGGAAGAGCTGAACTGCTGGAAATGCTGCACTGTTGAAATCCGCCTAGGCGAAGATTCCACCGCCTAGGCGGAATTCCATCAGAAAGAAAGAAGACGAAGAAGTTAGTCCTCCGCCTAGGCGAATAAACCATCGCCTAAGCGGATTTCTAACCGACTTAAACTCCGCCTAGGCGAAGATTCTACCGCTTAGGCGCATTTCGCAGAACAGTCTAAAATATCTGTTTAGATATTTTTGAACCCCTAGGCCTATTTATACCCATTTTCCACGTCTGAAAAAGAGAGTTGATGAACCCTAACCCTAGTGGAGAGTTCTTAAGCTATATTTTGAAGATCAAGAAGGAGATTCATCATTCGGGCAAAGACAAATCACTTGCGGATCGATCATTAGCGACAGTGGACTGTTTCACTTCCAGATTTGATCGTTCTTCTCTTGTTTTTATCTTTGTAATTACTTTTTCATATCAAACAATGTTGAATCTCTCTTATTTTGTATGGTATATGGCTAAGATCTTATAGTAGTAGTTAAATGTTACTTAGGTATAATTGAAATCATGTAATTGTTTAGTTGAATGAATTAATGTTACTTTAACGTGTTGTTTGTCTAAATCCGATTATGTTTACCGTTATTCTTGATATTATGCTTGGATTGATAAAACGAGAATACGGGGTTTGACACTCGGGAGAGGTAACCCCGGATTCGGATTAGGGTAAATACAACGTGACGTTCTAATGACCCGGGAGGGCGTTAGAACGTATGCAACCCATGACGTTCGTTCAAAACTCACGCGACCTAGGGTCGTTAAGGCATTGAAGGGGACTTCTTCGTTGACACGAAGTCGTGTAATCCATCGTCTTACACTCAGGAGAAGTAGCGGATGAGTTATTGATACAGAGATTGTCGGAATAGATAAAAACTATTATAGCTAACTTAATGACGTCAATTATGCATTATATGAAAGAGATCAATACCTAAGTAATTAGTATAATTAAAACTAACCTCATAGTTGTCATTTATCGTAGTAGATTAAATAGAAAACAAACAATGTTTGATTAGTCGAGATAATATGAAACTATTTTAATCACGATATTCAAACGAAATACACGTCTTTCCCAGTAGAACAATATCTGATCTTACAAGATCCATTATATTAAAACTAGACCTCGTATACTTGCGAGTAGTTAATACCACGAGGACGATGATGTGAAATCCTCGCGCGTACACCGGGTGTGACGTCCCCTCGACCCAACCTAACCAAATAACTAAATACATACATATATATATATATATATATATACACGAACGTGTACCACTATCAAAATTGTTTTTTTCCTAAAATATATATATTTACACATTTCAAAAATTTGGGAACACCCTGATCCCAAATATTTACAAAAAAATCACAAAAAGGCTGAACCTTCCACGGTTCGCATCCGATCGGCCCACCTCAAAAATGACACTTCCTCCGAACTCTACCTAGTGCCAGTAGTGGACCTACTCCTAATTGCGGCACCTGAAACCAAATATTTTATCACGTACTGTCTTCTTAATACAAAAATATTTTATGGATCAAGCATAATTATTAAACACCCCGCTTCAAAAAATAATATCATATAACCGCATACCATACTGAAATCAATTTCTTCTGTCATCAATGCAATAAAATAATAAATTTAAATCAACCAATCCAGGCAGTTCATCATATAGTAAAATACCGCACACATCCTTTTCTACTAGTCATATGATCGTTTCACCTTATGATCGGGAGTTACAATGGTATCGTAACCTATACAACTGTGTCATCTCACATGACTATCAGTACTAGGGCCATTTAATATCCCCAATGGTAAGGGTACCACCCACAAGATTTGCATTCTTGACGAGTCAATCAACCACCAGCAAGACTAATCCTCCTGACAGGTCAAAATAATCAACCACCTGCAGGACTAATCCTCTTGACAAGTCATAATATAATTAACCACTTGTAGGACTAGCACTCTTGACAGGTCATAATATATCACAACATAACCAACCACCTTCAGGACGTGCCCTCCTAACAGGTCAATACCATCCCGCAGGATATGCCCTCCTAACGGGATCAAACTATGGTATAGTCGAACAAAAATAACTTTCCACATTAAAAATCTATTTAATCCACATAAGTTATAAAGTCGTCCAATTTTAATAAACATTTTTTCCCACAATTTATACAAAAATATAATTTATAAACATAGAAGAAAATACACTCACCTCGATTTTTACACTACAAAAAAATACCCTCGTCAAAACTATCGGGACGCCGGTGCCTGTGAACCTAACAGTGATAGGGTCTAAAATAATATTTTATTTAAAATAACCTTAATATGAAATGCGTGGCCCTAAAATGCACAATTTCTCATTCCCCAAATTTAATTATGCCAAATTATTATTTACCCCAATTCACTATATTAATATTCACTGTATAACATTATTAAATTTAACGGTTGCAATCATTATTATCATCATGATTACGAAAATGTAATGCTAAAACTTTGATTTGAAGAAAATATTAATCGACGGAATCATTACCTGTTCCGAATCCTCTGTCGGCCGAGAGGTTGGTGTTTTTTTTTTCTTTTTTCTGTCGACCACACACACACACACACATACACACATACTGGCCGATCAACACACACACACACACACACACACACACACACACACACATACTGCCGGCGACCAAACAACCGAACACACACACATACAATATACCGACGATCAACACACACGCAGTTGAACAATACACACAAACAGACAACCGGCCGATCAACACACACCTACACATCGACGACTGAACACACACATACACACACATAGTTGACGATCGAACAACCTACACACACACACACACTCGTCTAAACATACACACACACACACACACACATATAGTCACATATCACACACATACCGCCTCGTCTGCATGATCGGACACACACACCCACACACACAGTTGGCCCACGATCGACGGCCGACCACACTCACACACACGAAATCGACGACAACACATATACACAATCGTCGACGACACCCACATACCACCAGACGAACAACGAGACACACACACACACACTGCTAGTCGGATTGCAACGATCACACATATACACACACGCCGAAACTCACACACACCCATGCTAACTGCACATCGTTGACCGAGCACACCCACAACGCTGACCGAATGGACACACTGCCGACCCACTTCTCTCGTTTTCTGTTTTTTTTTTCTTTTTAGGTTGTATGCTATGTGTGCATGGATATATATATATATATATATATATATATATATATATATATATATATATATATGTGAGATTATGTCTTTCTCAATAAAGGGAATGATCTCACCCCCCACTACTTGATTTACTTATTTATTATTTTATTACACTAATTCTCCTCAATTATCTTTAAGTTATTAGTTAAACCCAAAATCTAAAATTAATATTTTTAAAATTGTTAATTAACCCCTAAATTTTTTAAAATAAGTATGATTTGACACAATTTATCCCGTTATTTTCTAAATGTTCTAGAATGCAACTAAAATTATGCGTATACAAAAATTAGGGTCATACAACCCTTCCCTCCTACAAAAAATTCGTCCCAAAATTTTAGTTACCTTTACCAAACAAATGCGGATATTTATTTATCATCTCATCTTCTCATTCCCACATTGCTTCCTCTACGGAATGATTACCTCCTCAACGTATGTTAAATCTTCTTCCAATTCGATTGGGTGAAAATTCTACACATGCGAAGGATCTGGAACATATTTCCTAAGCATCGACATATAGAAAATGTTGTGTAATTTGGACAGTTCTAGCGGTAGGGCAAGTCGATAAGTTGTCGTGCCAACCTGTTCTAAAATCTCATATGGCCCGAAATATCTCTGACTTAACTTTCCTTTCATCCCGAATCTCATTATGCCTTTCCACGGGGATATACGCAAAAACACGTGATCATCCACTTCAAATTCCAACTCCTGTCTACGCTTGTCAGCATAACTCTTTTGCCGACTCTTAGCAATCTTCAATATTTCCTGAATCACTTTCACCTTATCTGCCGTCATTTGAGCTATATCCAGCATCAATAATTTCATTTCTCTCACTTTCGTCCAATAGATTGGAGTCCTACATTTCTTGCCATACAACGCTTCATACGGGGCCATCTCTATTGTCGAATGATAGCTGTTATTATAGGTAAATTTCATTAACGTTAAATGATCATCCCAACTATCAGGAAATTTTCTAACACAACCCCTTAACATATCCTCCAATGTCTGAATCATACGCTTTGATTGACCGTCAGTCTAAGAATGAAAAACTGTACTAAATTTTAGCTTAGTACCTATAGCAGTTTGGAGATTTGGCTAGAACTTCGAAGTAAATCTTGGATATCTATCCGACACTACAGAAATCGGTGCATCATGTAACCAAACAATCTCATCAATATACAATTAGGCATACTTATCAAGAGAGTACGTCGTCTTTATAGCCATAAAAAAAGCAAACTTAGTAAGCTTATCAACAATCACCCAAATGGAATTATGTCCCTTCTGTGTACGGGGTAATCTCGAAACAAAATCCATCATGATATGCTCTCATTTCTACTTTGGAATAGGTAGAGGTTGCAATAATCCACCTGAACGTTGGTGCTCAATCTTGACTTACTGACAAATGAGAAACTTGACAACAAATTCAGTAATTTTCCTTTTCATTCCATTCCACCAATAGTGTTCTCGCAAATCTCGATATATTTTGGTACTGCTTGGGTGCATTGCGTATGCTGAGCTATACGCTTCCTCCAAGATATCCTTCTTCAAATTGGTATCATCAGGCACACACAGTCTATTACCAACCATTAAGGCCTCATCATTATCCCTAACACAATAGTCGGCTCTGTGACCATTTTTCACTTCATCTCGAATTTTCTCCAATTGGGCATCCGACTTCTGCACTTTTATAATACGGTCGATCAATGTCGGTCTCAAAGTCAAAGTCGAAAGTAATGCTGTCATCTGATCAACTGCCAACTGAATTTGCAAAGGTCTCAACTCGGTGTATAGATTAGTATGAACAATTTGAATATGTGCAACCGAACCTACCGATTTTCGACTCAGCGCATCTGCCCCAACATTGGCCTTTCTAAGATGATAGTGGATAGTACAATAAGAGTCCTTGATCAATTCTATCCAACGTCTTTGCCTCAGATTTAGTTCTTTCTGAGTAAACAAATATTTTAAACTCTAATAGTTGGTGTATATATCACAAGTCTCGCCATATAGGTAATGCGTCCAAATTTTTAAGGCAAACACAATCGCCGTCAACTCCAAATCATGTGTCGGGTAATTACGCTCATGATTCTTTAATTGTTGGGAGGCATATGCAATCACGTGCCCATGTTGCATTATTACATACTCTAACCCTTGGTGTAAAGCATCACTGTAGATCACAAAACCACCGCCTTCAGTCAGAAAGGAAAGTATTGGCGCAGATATCAGTCTACTCTTTAGCTCTTGGAAACTCTGCTCACATTTGTCAGTCCACTCGAATTTAGATTCCTTGTAGGTCAATAGGGTCAACAGGGTAGTTATAACAGAAAATCCTTGTACAAACCGACGATAATAACCCGCCAATCCCAAGAAGTTTCAAACTTCGGTCATACTTTTCGGCTTTTCCCATTGAACAACAGCTTCAACTTTCTTTGGGTCAACTTGACTACCATCCCCCAAAATAACATGCCCCAAAAATACAACTCTATCCGACCAAAATTCACATTTACTGAATTTTGTATACAACTGCTTCTCTCGCAAAGTCTGCAACATAATCTTGAGATGTTCTGCATGTTCTTCTTTATTTTGAAAATAGATCAATATATTATCAATGAACATGATAATAAACTGATCTAGGTAAGGTTGGAAGATCAGATTAATCAAATCCATAAAAGCAGCAGGAGCATTCGTTAATCCAAACGACATAACTAGAAATTCATAATACCCATACCTCGTACGGAATGCCTTTTTCGACACATCACTGTCTCTGACTTTCAGCTGGTGATATCCCAATCTAAGATCTATTTTGGAAAACACCCTGGTCTTCTGCAATTGGTTGAACAAATCATTAATCCTAGGCAATGGGTGTTTATTACGAATCGTCACCTTATTCAACTGTCTGTAGTCAATACACATCCTTAGCATGCCATCCTTCTTCTTTACGAATAACACTGGGGCTCCTAACGGAGAAACACTAGGTCGGATAAACCCGCGGTCTAACAAATCTTGCAACTGAATTTTCAATTCCTTAAGCTCGGTAGGCGCCATACAATAGGGTGAATTTGATATAGGAGCAGTTCCTAGAAGTAACTCAATGGTGAATTCTATTTCCCTATCCACTAGCAATCCTTACAATTCTTCTGGAAACACATCGGGAAAATCCCTGACCACTGGAATATCCGCCACCTGAACTTCATTCTACCTGGTGTCAATCAAGTGCGTGAGGTATCCCTGACATCCCTTATTAAATAACTTCTTGGCCTCTAGAATTGAAATAAAACTGACAGGGGTAATGATTCTGTCTCCCGAAAATAGAAACTCTGACTCGCCTGAGACCCGAAAAGTAACTTTTTTTAAAAACAATCCACTGTAACATGATAGCTGGATGGCAAATCCATACCCAGTATCACATCAAAATCGTGAATACTCAGGGGTAATAGATCCACCGATAATTCTCTATCACCAATACGAAGCAGATTGTCTTTATACACACTATCTATTAATGCTGACTCACCTACCAGAGTAAAAATAATGATACTATATGACAGAGAAGTAGGAAATTTGCCTATATGCATCATAAATGCTGTCGAAGCAAATGAATGAGTAGAACCGGGATCAATAAGTACACGTGTATCTCTATAATATAAAGACATGATACCTGTAACCACATCTGGAGTAGCTTGGGCATTATGTCGGGTAGTAGCAAATACACGGCCTCGAGTCGGAGGTCTACTGACTGATCCTCTACCACGCTCCTAAACACTACTAGGGCCAACATTACCCACATTGCTCACAGAAGGTGCAAATGTGACAACAAATTTAGGACAATTCAGCGCTATGTGACCCGGATCATGACAACGGAAACATACAGGACTCGCCATAGGACAGTCTCTGATAAAATGATCCGGTGATCCACATTGGTAGCATACAAATACCCCAGCTCGATTAAACGTCTGACTCCTCCCCTGCCCTTGCTGGCTAACCTCAGCTCCTAATGGATTGGTTAATTTATGGGTCCCGAGTAACTGGCAGTCGAGATACCGCTCCCCGAGAAGTGCCACCTGGATATCTACCAGGTGACTCGAATCTACTCCTTTTGTACTATTCGCAGCTCGCAGTGGCTTCCTGAATATCCCTTTCTACTAATTTTGCCGTATTTACCAATTCAGCATACTCTTAATTTGTCTGCCCGTTAGCTTGGAATGGATTTCTAAATAGAGCTTTTTTTGGAATCGTCTGCATTTCGCCTCTTTCGTTTTCACTAGATCAGGGGCAAAGAGGGACAGGGCATCAAATTTTACTTCATACTGCTGGACGGTCACCTTCCCTTGCTTCAATAATATAAATTCTTCCTCTATTTGGAACCGATAGGATTCAGGAAAATATTTCTCATTAAACACCGCAACGAATCGATTCCAAGTGATCTCCTTGTCTAGAATTGTAGTTAACTTCTTCATCTTCTCCCACCAGTGTTCGGCTTCTTCCTTCAGCTGGAAGGTGGCAAGAGGAACTTGACTATCATCAGAAATCCCCATGGCCTCAAATACAAGCCCCACGCCTCTCAACCAGTTTTCGGCATCAGCTGGACCCGCAGTTCCTTAAAAAATGGAAGATCCAATTATTTGAATCTTTTCAGAAGTGCCGCTTGGGAAGTAGCTATGTCAGTTTAGGCTTTCTGGCATTCCATATTTTTTCCTGTTGTTCTGTCAGCTGTGCTGCAGCCTGCAAAATTCTTTTGACTACATCCAAACATTCTTGCGTCCTGTCTCTTTGGGGTCCCACACTCCCAGAACTCTCGTTTTCACGCTTCATATTCACTATCTGAAATAAAATTTAATAACTAACTGGGCCAACTAGAAAACGACAACTTGCATGGCGAACCCACCTACTGACATCCTATCTCAAGGTCCACTACTGACTAGACAACTGGCACGTCTACATAACCTATAAACTAGGCTCTGATACCACAAATTGTCACACCCCCACCCTGGGCCCCTACTGCCCAAGGTCAAGCGTGACGTCCCCTCAACCCAACTTGACCAAACAACTAAACACACACACACACACATATATATTTACACGTGTAACATTATCAAAAAAAAATTCAAAAATATATATATTTACACATTTCAAAAATTTGAGAATATCCCAGTCCCAAATATTTACAACAAATATCACAAAAGGCTGAACCTCCCACGGTTCGCATCCGACCGGCTCACATCCAAAATTACACTATTTTCGGACTCTACCTAGTGCCAGTAGTGGACCCACTCTTAGCTGCGACACTTGAAACCAAATATTTTATTGGTGTACTATCTTCTTAATACAAAAACATTTTATGGATCAAGCATAATTATTAAACACCCCGTTTCAAAAAATAATATCATATAACCGCATACTATACTGGAATCAATTTCCACTGTCATCAATGCAATAAAATAATAAATTTAAATCAACCAATCTAGTCAGTTTATCGTATAGTAAAATACCGCACACATCCTTTCTTACTAGCCATACGATCGTTTCACCTCATGATTAGGAGTTATGACAGTGACGTAACTTGTACAACTATGCCATCTCACGAGACTATCAGTGTCAAAGCCATTTAATATCCCCAATGGTAGAGGTACCACCCATAGGATTTTCACTCCTAACGGGCCAATCAACCACCTACAGGACTAATCCTCTTGACAGGTCAAAATAATCAACCGCCTTCAAGACTGATCTTCCTGACAGGTCATACTGTAGGACTGACATTCCTGACAGGTCATAATATATCACAACATAACCAACCACCTGCAGGACGTGCCCTCCTAACAGGTCAATACCATCCTACAGGACATGACCTCCTGACGGGATCAAAGTATGGTATAGTCAGACAAAAATCACTTTCTACATTTAAAATCTACTTGATCCACATAAGTCATAAAGTCGTCCAATTTTAATAAATACTTTTTTTTTTCACAATTTATACAAAAATATAATTTGTAAATTTACATAGAAGACAATACACTCACCTTGATTTTCGCACTGCAAAAAAATACCGTTGTCAAAATTACCGGGATGCTGGCGCCTGTGAACCTAACATCGATGGGGCCTAAATTAACATTTTATTTAAAATAACCCTAATATGAAATGCATGGCCCTAAAATGCTCAATTTTCCATTCCTCAAATTTAATTATACAAAATTATTATTTACCCTAATTCACTATATTAATATTCACTGTTTAACATTATTAAATTAACGGTTGCAATCATTATTATCGTCATGATTACGAAAATGTAATGCTAATAATTTGATTTGAAAGAAATATTAATCGATGGAATCGTTACCTGTTCCGAATCCTTTGCCAGTCGAGAGGTTGGTGTTTATTTTTTTGCCTTTTGCTGGGTTTCAGTTGACCACACACACACACACCGGCTGATCAACACACACACATACCGCCGGTGACCAAACAACCAAACACACACACACACAACTAATGACCGAACAACATACACTCACACCCCCCCCCACACACAATATACCGACGATCAACACACACGCAGTTGAACAACACACACACAACCGGCCGATCAATACACACCCACACACTGACGATTGAACACACACACACACACACACACACACACACACAGAGCCGACGACCGAACAACCCCCCTACACACTCGTCTGAACACACACACACACACACACACACACCACCTCGTCTGCATGACTGGACACACACACACACACAGTTAGCCCACGACCGACAGCCAACCACACTCACATACATGAAATCGACAACAACAACACACACACACACATACATTCGTCGACGACACCCACACATACCCCATTGGTTGGACTGCAACGATCACACACACGCTAAAACACATACACACCCATGCCAACTGTACACTGCCGACCAAGCACACCCACAATGCCAACCGAATGGATATACCGCTGACCCACTTATCTCGTTTTCTATTTTTTTTTTCTTCTTCTTTTTAGGTTGTATGCTATGTATATATATGTGTGTGTGTGTGTGTGTGTGTGTGATGTCTTGTTCTTCTCAATGAAGAGAATGATCTCACCCCCCACTACTTGATTTACTTATTTACAATTTTTATTACACTAATTCCTCTCAATTATCTTTAAGTTATTAGTTAAACCCAAAATCTAAAATTAATATTTTTAAAATTGCTAATTAACCCCTAATTTTTTTTAAATAAGTATGATTTGACACAATTTACTCCGTTATTTTCTAAATGTTCTAGAATACAACTAAAATTATACATATGCAAAAATTAGGGTCTTACAACATATCTACTCAATTTTAATTTTCAATAAAAATTCTGCTAAATTTTGTTCATTATTCAAAATATATGATCTTTTCAAAGTACCCTAAATACCATTAAAAATCACTTACATAAATCCACTTAATAATTAAGTAGAAATCCACAAAAAAATCAAGTGAAAATCCAATAAAAATTATAAAACACAAAAACTTAGGTTATGAATTGAGGCATTCAAAAATCAAACCACTATCAAATAAGCTATCACCTTACAATATTCAAGAATAAATCTATTGAAAATCAAATGGGAAACCCAGATCCATTGAATTCAAAAATTAAAAAATTCTATTGAATTATTAAGTGGATTTCCATTTAAAAATAATCAAGTGGAAATCCATTAAAAATAATTAAATTCAAAAAATAGTAAATCGGTTCATTTGGTGATGGTTCTTAAAAAAAAAAAAAAAAACACATGAACATATTTCAAAATATATGAAAACTCTTGGTCGGAAAATCTTGTCTTCAACCTCTAAGTGATATTCCGTTCAATGAATCCTCAAATGAGGAACACTGAAAATAAATCAATCCAAACAATTGAACAAAATAATGTTTAAAAACACAATATAATTCAAATTTATCTGCATAAATCAACAATTCAAAATATGAAGCATTTATTTAAAAACATTATCCAATCAACGTGAAAAAGTCCACTTAAACATGAGTGAAATACACTAGACGTATGCAAAGTTTTAAATTCCTCTTAAGATTATACAATCATTGGAAATCCACTAAAAATCAATCCGTGAATATCCACTAACAATCAATCAGTGAAAATTCACTAAGAATAATTAGTGGAGCTGTGTTTGATGAACAACAACACAAATGACAATGGAGAGTAATGGATAAAAACGACAAATAAATCGACTAAATAAAATAGTTAAGAACTTATTTGGATCTGATTGGCTATCCTAAACATAATCAAATTTCTAATTCAATTTGATTTCTCTTCCTCCACCTCTCAAGCAACCAAACAGTTAAAATGCATTATTATCCTATCTATCAGAATTTAAAGAAAAAAAAAAAAAAAAACCCTCAGACAAGCAAGTTGTTCAATTCTTAGAAAGTTTTGGAAAACTTGAAGTCTTTCATTCTCACGGCTAACTTTTGCATACATTATTCAGTTCTAGTAGCGAAGCAACGGAAGTAGTGGCAGCAACGAAGGTAGCATAAATAGTGGTGGCGATGGTGATTCCATGTTTTAGGATAGATCTGGTTAGATCTAGCCTAGATCTGCTTGAAAATGGCAGTCAGGGCGATTTCGATGACGAATCAGAGCAACTATGAGAGAGAGAGAGAGATCGGAGAAGAAAATGCTTAAAAGACACACAAACAAAGAGGGAGAGAGAGAGAGAGAGAGAGAGGCATCAACGTCGAATAGATGGCAGAGCGATGGAATAAACGGCAAAGCGATAGAGCGACAACTATAAGAGAGAGAACGGTGGAACAATGGAGCGACAGATCGAAGCAATTGTTAGCATCGGTGTTGGCTGGAAAGGCATTGACGATGAGGACTTAGGACTGAGGATAGAGAGGGAGAGGTAGTGAGTACTGATGAGCATAGAGAGAGGCGGTGAGAGTCTGAGAGAGATAGAGAAGATAGAGAAAATTTAAGGTTAAATTAACAGTATTTTTATTGTTAAAAAATATTCGGGGGAGTTAATGCAATTTCTTTTTTTAAACAAGAGTTCTGAACAATGTTTTATCAATAAGGTTTTTGAAAAGTTATTTTATTTTAAAAAGGAGTTATGGAGGAAAATTCCTTAATTTTATCCTCGTCCATTTTTTTATTACATACATATACTATTTGTTAAATATTAGAATGAAATTTTACACTAAACACAAGGGAGTTTTAGTTTTTTTTTAATCGAAAAAAGGTAGTTAATTTTGTCCTCGCTTATCCTTTAATAATTGTTATGGCCCTTTTTCAATGTACATGGTTTATTTGTAAGTCCTTTACGTAGGTAACATACTTTCTGAAATGACGATCTTGCACTTTTTCCCTCATTTTCTTCGTTTGTTCTTTTGCCAAATTTCTTTACAAAAAAAGTTACAAATTCGATAGTATTTTTTGTTCTTTCATGGGGTTAAATGAGCAAGGGTATTTTTGTTATTAAAAAATATTCGGGGGAGTTAATGCAATTTCGTTTTTCAAACAAGAGTTATTAACAATGCTTTATCTATAAGGTTCTTAAAAAGTTACTTTATTTTAAAAAAGAGTTACGGAGGAAAATTCCTTAATTTTATTCATGTCCATTTCTATATTACCTACATGTACTATTTGTTAAATATTAGATTGAAATTTTACACTAAACACAAGGGAATTTTAGTTTATTTTTTTCCCAAAAAAGGTAGTTCAATTTATCCTCTCCTATCTTTTGCTAATTGTTATGGCCCTTTTTTAATGTACATGGTTTATTTGTAAGTCCTTTACGTAGGTTACATACATTCTAAAATAACGATCTTGCCCTTCTGTCCTCATCTTCTTCGTTCGTTTTTTTGCTAAATTTATTGACAAAAAAAGTTACAATTTCGATAGTCTTTTTTGTTCTTTCGTTTCCGAATTGTTAGAGAAAAATAATTGCAACCTTAGTTCAATTGCAAATCGAGACTTAACTCGACTGAGAAACATGTCTCTATCGCATCCTACCACTCTAATCCTTTCCAAATCAAATATCACATATTCTTAATCCCCAATTACTTCATATTTGTTCATCTTCTTTAGATTCTTCTGCTTAGTTTTTTGTTCAAAATAATCATTTTTTTTCGCATTTTATGAGGTCTTTCGTCAAGATGAGCTATAAAACATTTGAGCAAAAGAGGTATAGGCAGGTTGTTAATCATAGCGCTAAACACTTCTTGCTAGTTTTAAACTCATTAATATATCTCCACTTTTCTTCTAGACTCATTGATCTTGAACTCTAGGTGTTTGTTGAAATGTTTGATAGAAATGTGGTCACCTGGAACTCTATTGTGAATGGAGTTGCCAAACGTGGAGATATTTATAGTGCACATTGGCTATTTGATAAAGTGCTTAAGAAAAATGTGGTTATTTGGGATGTAATGATCATCAAATATACTCATATGTTCATGTTGGTCTTTATTGGGGATCAGTGAATATTAATTACATAAGTTTCTAGTAAACGTTAACTTAATTTATTATTCATTTTTAGGTGATCCCAGTTTCATCAATATGTGATGAATGTGTACATAGTGCATTCTAACTACATGAGATACTAGTGAATGTTCACTTAGTGTGTTGTTCATTATAAGTGATCTCATTTCACCAGTATTAATGTTACATATCTAAATGATGAGTATTAACTACGTTATTTTCTAATGAATGTCAAAACAAATATAATCTCCCTTTTATCATGTGCTTTCATAAATCAAGTTTGTGACTTTTTCTATACCAAACGAATGTTAACTACAAAAGTGTTATCTAGGGGGCATTAAGTTGATTCCACATTTCCCTTAATTATGTGCATCTCATTATATCATTAATGTGACTTTATCAAACAAGTTAATGTTAGCCAAATATTTTTGTATATGTAATTAGTGAATGTTAACTTAAGATTCATATTTATCTTTATGCATATAAGAGAAATTTATAAGTGAAAAATCAATATATAGTTTTAAGTCAATCAATATATCATAGATTACAAAATGATTGTTAACCACATGTATTGTTAACTTACTAAATATTTAAACTTCATCAATTTCTTTTTGCTAGAAATAATAGATATTGTTAACCCCCCAAAAGATTCAAGTCATAATGATGATTTTGATGATTCAATTAATTTGAATTTTTTTCTAGACTAATATTTTGTTTGAGATGTGATTACAGTATTTAAGCATATCATTCAGAATTATATTGGACCAAGATGATGAGTTATCAAAATGAGAAGTATTAAACAAATAATATGAATGATCAACACGATGCAGTTCAAAGACATGATGAAGAAACTTTTGAAAGTCAATTTATTTTTGGTATTATTAAGGTAAACAACACTTATATTATTTAAATTCATGTCAACTCGACTAGGATCACTCATTGCATGTCAATATGCAATTAAATGCTTTATGTGTATGATTATGTGTTTAGAAGTGTTTAATTTTTTCCTTAAAATGTGTTAGAGGTTAATATAGTTAAAATTACTCAACTTGCATGAACAATTAGTCAACTGATTGTAATCAAATTTTGAAAATATGAAAATCAAGTTTAAATGATTAACTAGTTAAAGAGAACAGTCGATTAGTTAATTGAAGGACTAAAGAATTTGAGAAAAGAACTGAAACAATCGATTGAATGGTTTAAATGATTGACCGAATGATTATGGTTCCTAGAGTTTTCAAAATCTAAGGCAAAACAGTCGATTGACTAAAGGATTTCAGTCAACTGGTTGAATAAGGTTCTCAGAATCTTTGAAAGATTTCTCAAAACAGTCGAATGAAATGCTTGGATAGTAAACTGTTCAGCTTTATTTCTCAAATTTAGTGAACAATTTCAACAGTAGAGGAATCTCATTTTGCATGGGATGCCGAGGTCTCCTCCTTCGCGTATCCCTGTACGGGAGCTATTAGCTACATTCAAAGGCATTTGTGGAGAAACAACTCTCATTCGAGGCTTGGTCATTCTTTCTTTTCTTTGACAATAGGGGAAGAAAAGGTTAAAGAAAGTTTTTGCCTTTAGTGAGATATTGGATCAAATACTGATAACTTTAAGAACAAGATCAAAGATATTATGGTAATATAGTGGCAAGACATGTGTTACTCTTGAGAAGACTCCATCTAAAAACTCCCCGAGTTATGAAATCTTAACCTGGGAGTGGGAGAGGCTACCGATGAAGGGTAAAATGGTCTACACATCTACCCAATGGTCAAATATGGACCAAACTTGGAATTTGGATCTGACCCACCTGAAGTACTTTACTTTCATCTGAAAGAGGTAATACAATCCATACCCGCACGTGGGAGATTGCACGTGTAGGGCATGCCGTTTCTCCAAACAGCCAGAAAATCTTGTAACAGATTCGTTGATGGTCATTGGTAAGCATTCCTCTCCCACCATTTCCCCGCAGGTGGATACCTATAAATATCCGGAACGTGAGAAGATTTATGTAAGTTAAAATATTCCATAAAATCAAGTTGACGATTATACTCATACCAACAAACGTTTACACTCACGCTGGGGTTTTCCATCGAGATCCAAACCCTTGTCGTAAGAATTCCTACATGTATTTTTATGAGCAATGAAGAATCAAATGTTATCTCATCTCTTACTGTGTGATCCCCGTGATCAGGACATCATCTATCCAATAAAATACAAGGATTTTATGTTGAGAATTAATCCCTATAAATCTCAATCGATTCTTTAAACCTAAATCAAAATGTCAAATCACCAAAGGTTCTACAAACACATAAATAAGCGTACCTGGATCTATTATGAGTGATCGCCTACCGTTGCAGAAATACTATGACAATTGATCACGAACGGATGAACACGAACGCGGGGTGGGTGGGGGGTGATATTCGTCAACTAAATTGCCTTAGTTTCTTAATGGGACCATCGTCTCTCTTCCAGATGGGAAGAAAGGAAACTGTGTTATGATTTGGTGTATTGGGGACCATAACAAAAAAAAGTGTTTATATATCGGTTAATTAGGGTTTCCATAATCCCCTAATTAGGATAAAATCGACATGTACTCAATTAGCCCATATTAATTTGAGCAATGTACGGGTTTACCAACATTAGACTACTTAATTTCGGCCCATTAAAATTAAATAGCTGATATAATTGAATTAAAAAATATGTTACCCAAAATAGAACAATCTCCTACTTGGGTTACATATTATTTCTTAAACAATTATATCACAAAATTTCCTAGGTGCGCATCTGTATGCTATTTATCCTTAAATTTCTCCTTAAATAATCTGGTCCATCTCATATATTAGTAATAGAATTACCATGACTTTTATCACAATACAGTCATGACTAAACCACGATGATCACCATACTAATACACTCAATGACATAGATCAAATATGGTTGAGTAACATGGAAATTACATGTAATGTGATCTTAGACATGCCTATTTCCAACTGGTCCTTCTTCAGTCTTTAGTGAGATCAATCCAAGTTCTTAATGCAATGCCAACATTGCACATCATAACCATCAACTTTATTCTGCAGAAAGCTAAACAATCCAATGTCTAAAGTAAAACATATAGAACATAAAAATGACTCCTACTAACCTAAGGTATTATCAGAAATAGTACCCATGTGAGTAGTGTGCTCATAAAAAACTTTAGGCGTTAAGCTCTTAGTTAATGGGTTGGCTAGCATAGAATCTGTCCCTATATAATATATTGAAATCTTCATATCCTGAACTTTCTCCTTAACAACTAGAAATTTGATGTCGATCAACTTCGACTTTGTCGAGCTCCTATTGTTTTTGGAGTAAAGCACTGCCAAGTTATTATCACATAAATATTCAATGACCAATCAATGCCATCTACCACACGCATCCTAATGACAAAGTTTCGCAACCATATCCCGTGGTTGGATGCCTCATAACAAGCAATGAACTCCGCAGCCATGGTTGAAGAAGCTATGAGAGTCTATTTAGCAGACTTCCATGAGATACCTCCTCCATCCAACATAAATATATAGCCTAATATGGAGCACCTGTTATCCTGGCATCCCGCAAAATCGGAGTCAGAGAGCCCAATGACCTCTAAACTGTCTAATCTCCAATAAGTAAGCATGTAGTCTTTTGTTCCCCTCATATAACGCATCACGTATTTGGGTTCCTTCCAATATGCATACTTGGATCACTCAAGTATATGCCCAAAACTCCTATTATAAATGTTATATCGGGAAGAGCACAAACTTGAGCGTACATTAGACTCCCCACTATTGACGCATAGGAAATCTTCAGCATCTCTTTCCTTTCAAGATCATTATTAGGGCACTGTTTGAGACTAAACTTGTCTCCTTTAACCACGGGCGTGTCTTCTGGTATACAATCTTTTATGCTGAATCTACTTAGAACCTTATCGATATAGCACTTTTGTGATAAATTAAGGATACCTAGAGAACGATCTCTCAGTATCTGTATACCTAATACAAAAAAAGATGTCACCAATATCTTTTATCTCAAATTTCTTGGTAAAAACTTTCTTGGTTTCATGTAGCAAGCCTATATCACTGTTTGCAAGCAGAATATCATCGATATATAATATTAGGAAGATATATTTACTCCCACTAAACTTGTGATATACACAGTCATCAACGACATTCGCCTCAAGACCATATGAGGTGATGACTTGATGGAACTTGTGTTACCATTGACGAGAAGCCTATTTGAGACCATAGATGAATTTCTTCAACTTGCAGATCATAGAATTTAGATCTCCCAATACAAAGTTGTCTATCTATATCATATAAATAGTCTCATTAATGTCTCCATTGAGAAACGCAGTCTTGACATCCATTTGATGTAGCTCTAGATCAAAATAAGCCACTAGTGCCATTATAGTTCTAAAAAAGTCTTTCGAAGATACCGAAGAGAAAGTCTTTTTATAGTATATGCCTTCCTTCTGAGTAAAGTCTTTGGCGACTAGAAAGGTCTTATATCTCTTGACATTACTTTCCGAATCCCTCTTGGTTTTAAATACCTATTTACAACCAATGGGCTTTGCACTTTCAGGCAACTCGAAAAGATCCCAAACGTCATTGTCTTTTATAGACTTCATCTCATCCTTCATGGCATCAATCCACTTCTTAGAGTTAGAATTGCGCATGGCTTAACAGAATTTGATTGGGTCATCCTTTGTTAAACCAACTCCACCCTTATGTTCTTGGAGAAACACGATATAATCATCTGAAAGCGGACTTCTCCTCTCCCTAGTGGATCTCCTTAATGGTACTTCTTGAGGTTGTTGAGTTTGTTCGATATGTGGTACTTGAGGAAGAATCTCATTGTTGTCTTGGTCTAGAATAATGTTAGGAATAGGAGCCTGAACATTGTTATCTAGTGCCATAACTGTGTCTTGAAGAACAATAGTTATAGTGACACAATCACCGTTAATAACATATTCTTCTTTAAAGACAATTGTGTCTTGAACAACAATAAGTATAGAGACCTGATCATCGTCAATAAAAAATTCTTCTTCAAAGACAACATTCCTTATGTTTTCTTCTTCCCCAAACTCAACATCCTCAAGGAATCTCTCATTTCTCATTTCAAAGAAGGATCTTGATGTGGGATCGTACAACTTGTAGCCTCGAAAGCATTCAGCGTAACCAACGAAATAGTAGCTAATTGGTCCTTGAGTCCAGTTTTCTTTCATGTGGCCTATAAGATCATTCCTCAGCTAGACAACTCTAAATGTGGAAGTGACTAGTGGTAGGCTTCTTACCTGTCCAAACCTTATAAGGGGTTTTGACAACTACTTTGGTCGGTACGCTATTAAGGATGTACACTGCGGTCTTTAAAGCTTCTTCCCAAAGTGACTATGGTAAGGAGGACTGGCAAAGAGTTCGGTTTCGTTGCTCTGCAAGAACATTCATATTGGGTTTTCCCGGTATGGTGTATTACAGAACAATTCCACACTCATTGAGGAAAATTGCGAAGGGTCCTAGATCTTGTTCTCCTAATCCGTCATACCTTCTGTAATACTCACCACCACGGTCCAATTTTACAACCTTAATTTTCTTTCCAAGTTTAAGTTCAACTTCAGCTTTGAAAGACTTGAAAACGTCTGCGACTTCTCATGTATCAAATATAGGTAACCAAATCTAGACTAATCGTCTATTAACGTAATGAAGTATTGTTGTCTATTCCATAAATCCATAGGGAATGGACCATAGATATCAGTATGTATGAGTTCTAAGATATCTATAGCTCTCTCGGCACCTAATTTTCTAACGTTTGTTTGTTTCCCCTTGATGCACTTAACACAAACTTGAAAGTCTGTCAAAACTAGAGGTTCAAGAATTCTATCCGACACAAGCCTGTGAATTCTCTGCTTAGAGATATGACCTAAATGCTTGGGCTATAAGGTGGCGGAATTCTCACTTTGTACCTCGTGAACTTGTTTGTGGTATTTCATTATAGGAACTAACAACATCAAGCATATACAAACTATCAATTAAAGAATCGAAACCAATAAAATTTGAATTTTGATAGAGACTAACTTTATTATTTCTAAAAGAATAAGAAAATCCTGATTTGTCCAAAATAGAAATAGAAATTAAATTCCATCTAAAAGACAGTGCAACAAATGTCTCAAACAAATCCAAATAAAACCAGTTTTCAATTGTAATTTGAAAGTCCCTATAGCCTCCACCACAACTTTATTGTCGTCACCCACGAAGATAAATCTTTTAGCATCACTTGGCGGTCGGCACCACAAGCAACCCCTTCTTCACATGCCTTGAGGCGTACTTGGAATACTCATTCTTCATGTGCCCCGGATTCTTGCAAACGCAGTAGGCAAACTCCTCATCCTATTTCTTTTGTTTCTTCTGCTGTGAAGATATTTTTGCAGCAACCTTAGATCTCTTCATTTTCTTCTTCTAAGAGGTTGAGGCCATGTGAGCACTCTTAGTCTTATCCCACTGTTGCCTCTCTTTTTCCCGCACACAGTGAGATATAAAATCATTGAAGGACCATTTGTCCTTCCAAGTGTTATAACTCACTTTGATTGTCTAAAGTATGCAAGAAAAGAGATCAAAACCAAGTGCATAAGCAAGTCCTCAGACAGCTCCAACTTAAGCGACTTGAGTTTTGAAGTGAGATGAGACATCTTCATGATGTATTCCCTTACGTTCCCTTCGCCCATATACTTTATCATGACAAGTTTAGCCAAAATGTTACTCGCCTCCGACTTTTCATTCTTACCAAAATATTGCTCAATTTATTCCAAGAACTTCTTGGCGCTATTGCTCTTAGTAATAGAGCCCCGAAACGCATCCAAAATGGAACATTTTATGATCATCAAACACATTCGGTTAGACCGATCCCACTTTTCAATTTTACCCTCATTGAGGTTTTCAAGAGTAGCAGTGGGTCGATCCTCCCGAAGTGCAAGATCCAAATCCATACAACCGAGGACAATCTACATGGTTTCTTTCCAGACTTTAAAGTTCGTCCCGCTCAGCATTGGGATGTTTCTGACTTGGACATAAACATTCATAGCAGTAGCAACATAAACTATATAGATAATAAAATAAACAAGCATACTCACAAGCATGTCATAAAAATAAAACAAGACATGAACAAATAATTCAAATTAGGGACCTATCTCAAGATACCTAGCACAACATTAATTCCTAGTTTTTGGACAGAGAAATTAATTGTAAGTGGTACTCTTAGTGCAGTAATCAAATGTTGACAATAAATCATGTCAAACAATAAGCTTTTCTTTGGACCGACTTACTGTTCACATGAAAACTTGATAATTATCACTAATTTATTACCACATGTATGTTTATTAGTTGGCAAAGCAATAACCTTCATTTGGGCAGATTATTGATTGCATAAATAATAACCACACGTACATCAATATCAATGTTTATTATTTAGTTAAACAATAATCTTCCTTTGGGCCGGTTATCGTTCACATAAACAACAAACACCAATACTTATTATTTGACCAAACAATAACCTTCTTTTTGGTCGGCTATTATTCATATAAATAATAAATATTAACATTTTAATATCTCAAAATAAAATAAACTACACAATAGTGATTACTTTGGCAACATGTTTTATTTTGATTTATTTCAAGATACAAGACTTTATTAGTTGACCGTTCTAATGGTCAGTTGATCGAATACGATGCAACAGGTTAAAGTTTTTGATGTCGAGACATCCCAGTCGGTCAAACGGTCCTGAAATTCGGTTGACCGATTTGGACAGTGGCCAAATCAGTCTCTGTTCCTTAGCAATTGATCGATTGGACCTTATTGGTTGGTCGATCGATTTGGACAGTAGCCAAATTCGGTGACCTCCCCTTAATGATCGGTTGACCGACCCTAGTTGGTCGGTCGACCGATTTGACAAATAGTCAAATCGGTGACTTTCTTCTACCTGAGTTAGTTGACTGATTCTTGAGCGTCAGTTAACTGATTCGGTCTGTGACTGACTTTTGAATTTACGACGCCGTCGGTCGACCGACTTGTTTGGTTAGTTAACCAACCTTCGCCTTTTCTTTATTTTCTGCAGCAGAAAAATACCAAAAAATTCCAAAAAATGGGATTTTTCCTTCCTTAAATCCATAGCAAACCCGTAGTTTTTAATAATAATAAATCAAACAACACATAACCTTAATGTTTTCTCCCACGATTCTACAAGGAATCAAATTTTAATAGAGTAAACACAAACGCTAAAATTCTACCATGAACAATAAGGCTTCAAACTCTAAAATTCTACCATGAACTTGAAAACTCTAAGAATCGTAACGATTCAACATAAAGTAGACTCTGATATCACTTGTTGAGAATTACTCCCTATAAATCTCAATTGATTTTTTAAACCTAAATCAACATGTCAAATCATCAAAGATTCTACAAATACATAAATAAGCATATCTAAATCCATTATGAACGATTGCCTACCGTTGTGGATATACTACGACAGTCGATCACGAACGGATGAACACAAACGGGGGTGGTTTGTGATATTCCTCAATCAAATCGCCTTAATTCCTCAATGACAAAAATAAAATAATGAAAATGAGTATGTTCATCATTTTTAGTAGCCTGATTAGACTGATTAGCACTTTTATTAAAGCAATATATATATATATATATATATATATATATATATATATATATATATATATTTTGTGCCATCATAGGTCAATTTTATGACTTTAATTATCACACTATTAATTACCATGCTTCACAGCCATATGTGAAACTAAATTACTATTGCTATTGAGAAATTTATGATAATTAATTGATCTTAATTTACTAAAATAATAATTGAAATAGTTGAGTTTTTCAAAATCTATGTCACAATTTTTTTCCTTTTTTTCTTTTTCAATTTCAAATGGGTGATACCAAAATCGACATCAAAATGTCAAAAAAATAATTTTTGAAGCTTCAATATTGTTCTTTTTTATCCTAACAATGTCGTTAATGTAGTTTAATTATTTTAATATTTTGAAAAACTTTTATTTTTTATTTTTTAAATAAAAAAAAAAACAAAACAATTGAGTATTTATTGAAGAGTTACGGTAATATTAGGTCAAGGTAAAACAAATTCTAATGCTAAGCATGTGCACGGATAGTGAAGCATTTAATTAAACCCAAACTAGGAAAAGCAACATATAGTTCGAATGGTCAAATTCAAGTTCCAATTCAAAAAAGGTTAAAATATTAATATTAAGGAAATTCTACTGACACTCACTGAGTCGAATATTACTGTTTACTTTTTGAGTGCGTTTATTTGGATAGAAAAAATGATGAATAAAAATTTGAAAACAAAATAGAATAAGAAATAAAAAAATTATTGGGTATGAAGAAAAAAAAAAAAAAAAAAGCAAAACGAAAGGGAAAATGCAAAATTTTCAAACAATTTTTTTTTTAAATAATTGATTAATAGTCCCAGATAAAAAGTTTAATCCATAATTTATATTCTTTTAATTTTTACGTGTAGATGACTTAATTATATTTTAACTTGTATATTTTAATTCTACGCTCAATATTCCTTTATATTTTCAATCAAATACTTTTAATTAATGTTCGCAGCGTCTACCGCTGACGCCACACTCTGTCACCATTTGACACCACCCAACGTTGGACCTTAAAACTTCGGTCACCAAAGTCCAGCTACTGTCTGTCGAATTTTTTTCATTTGTATATAACTATTTTTAGTGTATTTTTTGGTTTCATGTAACTAATTTTTTCGTATACTTTTAGTTACATTTTTTTAAGTGTATTTTGGATTATATTTTAATATATTTTTAGTAACAATCACATAATTTTTCGATGACCGACAACCGAAATATTAGTTGAATGTGACTAAATTTTTTAAAAAATGTATATTAAAAAATTGCTACTTAGAAGTTGTAAAATGTAACTAAAATAATTTCGCACGACTAGCGGTGATCGGAATCCGGTAGCCAGAGTTTGGTGGCAAACGGTGGTAGGCCAGTGGTTGGTGATGCTAGCCTAACTGTAACATTAATATTTTCATAAACTCTAATAGATGAGATTAAAAGTAAAAAGTAAACAAAGTATTTATTTAGAGATTTTTTGTTAATTTGATGTCACTAGTAGGATATCATACAAACTGTTCTAATTTTTTTTCACATCAATTATGGAAGAAAATGAAGAAAAATGAAAAAATTTAAGAGAGTAATATTACAATTATACCGTTGATAATAGAAATTTTAATATATTTTTATAATATATGACGGTAAAGTAATAAATTATATTAAAATAAGTTATTTCCTTAATTTTATTTTTCTTTTTTAACTAAACAAACGCTAAAACAAATTATTTTTGATAATAAATAAAAATATTATTATTTTATTTTTCTTTTTCTTTCTATCCTTTTTATCTTTCTAACAAAACGTACTCTTACTTTATGGGGAATATATTACGACATTTGGAGTGCCAATAGTATTTATAAAATAAAGTGATTTTTTTCAATTCAACGTGCATGCGTGGGAAAAAAGGCAAGGATAATTCTTTTTTCCTCTTTGAGACTTGAGATAACAATATTGCGGAGTACTCTATCAAGTATTCTTTATGTTTGCTGTTTGCCGGGCGACCAATAATAATTCGTCTTTAGGATCTTAGACATGCGATTCAAACATGTAATCCCACTGTGAAATTACACATGGATTATATACCAATCATAGCCCTTCTTTCCGACTAATTCCATATACACCCCTTAACATTTAAAAAATAACGACACCCCTTACCCAAGAGAAAAATACTGAATTGAAGAGGAACGGTAAGGTTATGGTTGGATAAGGTAATTTAAGAGATAATTTCATTTGAACAAGAAATTTTACAAATTTTGTTCAAGAATTTCCTTGTTTAGTTACTATGAAGATAAATTTATTAAATCAATTTATTTATAAAATAGGAGAGTAGAAGGAATTTGTAAATCCATTCAAAACACATATTATTTTTAAATCCTTCAAATAGGAAATTGTTGGGGAATTTCACATAATTATATAAACATAAAATAAAAAATAAAATAAAAAAATAAATATCACATACAATTTCAATCCCTTTAAATAACTGAAAATATCAATAATTAAAAATAAAAAATAAATAAAATAGGGCAAAAAAATACATATCTAGTTAATCATGGCATGTAAATACTATCCTAAGAAGAGATACGTATGCCCTGATATAAGAGAAACTCCTGCCCATGATTAAGAGAGGCTTGAAAGCCTTGATAGGTCGGATCGGTCTAATAATCCGACTCAAAAGAACTAATTTGGTGATCATTCCAGGCTGAACACACCAGCCCACTAGGGATGAGGTCAGCTCATAATGGGTGGCCCAACACATGAATAGAAAAAGACCCTATAAAGAGGCCCAATCGAGGATGAATAAAATCTATATTGGAAGGCCAATTAGAGGTAAAGCCCAAGAATTCCATGACTCCCATGCATGAGGAATATCGCAACTAACTAACCGTGCATAAGTGAGATCACCGCCAAATCCCATGCATTGAGGAGAGGATCATGGAGAGGGCGATCTCACCAACAAAATGGCACAAATTGATAAGTCTATATAAAAGGAAGGTATCACCATATTATTTTATGATTCAAGTACTTGAACTTTCACCCATAAGTAGACTAACTTATTTTCACGCCCTAGGTTATTTGGCTGACACCACACTGGTGTTCCTCGAAGTTAATCGATTTTGCAAGTTGAAGGAGTAGGTTGTGAAGGTTTTTAGCACGTGTTTAATTCTTCGCACGCGTTGAGGATTTTTGGCAATATCATTTGGCGCCGTCTGTGGGAAACTAAACATAAAAGCTTATTGTCATAACGATGAGGCAATTACGAGCAAGAGGAACAGGTCCGAGCCAAAGCAATGATGTTTTACCGCTAGCCAATACTGAAGTTCTTATAGAAACGTCGGAATATCTTCATGTTAACCCTTCGCCAGAGGTGCAATCTAATGATTCACGGATCGACACTTTGACAAAGAAGATATCAAAAATGGTGGATGTAATTAGATAGATGGCGCAGCAGATCGCCAACAACACACAATAGCCCCCTCCTGTTAGTAACGGTTTGGGAGAAGAAGCAAAGTCTTCAGAATCTTCAGAACACAGTGAAAAAAGGGCTATCTAGGGAGATGCTAGCGACAAACCACCAGGAAAAAAAAGAGTGATCAGCTGGACCGAGACTATTAATTCACATCAGCAGCCCAGAAACCCGGAGAAGAAAGACCTACTCCTAGATGAACTAGAAACGTTACTGTAAGGAATTTAGATGTCGTTCACCTCTTACATATTAGAGGTACAACTCTCGGATAAATTCGACCCCACAAAGTTCAAAAAATATGATGGAAAGACAGACCCAGTTAACCATATCCGCCAGTTTAGACATGTTATGGCGTTGTATGGAGCAAACAATTCTGTGTTGTGTAGAGCTTTCACAACAACCCTAAAGGGGTCTGCTGTGGAATGGTTACACAAGCTGCCTCCTAATTCCATCTCATCGTTCACTGACTTTGGGAAATAATTTATCAGTCATTTCATAACCTACCAAATTTTAATAAAGGGAGTCGATTATCTGCTAGCCCTACGACAAGAAAAGGGGTAGTCCTTGCGCCAGTATATAAACCGCTTCAATGAAGAACTGACATGTATTGAGGGTTGTGACACTAACCTCATTATAAATATGTTTACTTCGGGGTTGCGCTATGGCTGATTCCAAGACTCCCTCCCCAATAATAACCTAAAGAGCATGACTGAGCTGATGGAGAAAACTAAACCCTACATGGAGCTAGAGGATGTCAGATTTTTGAGAAAATCAAGGGTATTATCCAAAGATAACCCTAGACAAAGCGAGAAAGACAACAACATAACAAAGAATAGCAGGTCAGACTGGTGAGATTTGGCTCTGTATGGCCCGAGCTTTCAACAAGACTCTCTATCGGCTCATGTACTTGGTGGGCATGAAAGAGCATTGCTTTTGGCGGCGAAGGACAAGTGAGCCATATCGGATTTTCGTAGATGTGATCGTCTTGGATCGGTGGTGGCATCACTATTTGGATCTCTAATGGTGAAGAATCACATTCTTCGATCTAGGCTTGGGTTCCCGTCTCATTCGAGTAATCAAAGTTGAATTCTCCCAAGCTCCTTCCGCTCGTTTTCGGTTCTTCGTGGTGGCTTTCGCATGATATGGCGTTTGTATCTCCTAGTGCCACCACTTCTAACTCGGCCTCAATAAAGCAGATTAACTGACCGATTTGCATCTGAAGAGATGTTACGGTAGCATCGATTTCAGCACAGACCGTCTCAATATTGTTGAGAGGATCCTCGTGCTCATTAATTATGTGATTCACTTCCCTCCAAAATGCCTGAGTCTCCCCAATAGATTCAACTAATATCTCTTTCAGGGCGGGATAAAACTCCATATTTTGGTCTGGGGTGTCAATCCATCGCGCCGAAGTGTTGGAACTATCCTCTAAGTTTTGGTAACTTGGTGAATAATTCTAATAGTGAAAATCATAACTGGATATGTCTTCCAACAATTAATAGGCTTCGTTCGCAGTTAATTGTTCAAAAGAGGTGGTACCGTTTTCTCTTTCAACCCAATTTTTGGTTGCGACTAATAACCCATCGAGGAAGTTTAGTAGTTGACACTCCTTCGGGAAACGATTGTTTAGAAACCAGAGTAGCAATTCCTTGTATCGATCCCAAGCACAATAAAATGGTTCGGCATCCTGTTAAAAGAAATGCAAAAGCACTTGTTGATTTAACATCGTCAAGTACCCTGCAGGAGAAATAAAAAACAAAAAATACAAAGAAAAAAAGATTATAAACAGTAAAAAATGCCTAAATTAAAATCAAGTTATTTACTCACAATATCAACAATAATCTAAAACACAATCCCCGGCAACAGCGTCAAAAACTTGGTAGTGTGTAGATACGTCGCCACCTTCACCGTAAGTGTACAAGTCAAGTTTTAGTATAGATTGGAAGAGTTAGGGTTGTCGTATCCATAAGGATTGATTGAGATTATTATCGAGTACCATAATTATCATAACCTAACTTTATTTAGATGATAAAAAATAGTTTTTATAATTAATAATATACTAATACTAAGTTAATTAATCTAATTATACTAATATAGTGGTATGATGTTTTTAGGAATTTATTGCCTAGGGATTAACTTCGTTCACTTAAACGTGTTCATTTCAATCTAGTTTACATTAACGGCGTTCATCCTATCTGACAATCTCTGTATTGAAATCTCATTCACTACCTCTCCCGAGTGTAAAGTGAATGAATATGTGACTTCGTGTTAATGAAGAAGTCCCCGTCAATGTCTATACGACACTTAGTCATACGAGTCTTGCCCCAACGTCACGGATTGCACACTTTCTAATTCTCTCCCGGGTTATTAGATCGTTGCATTGTATTTAAACCCTAATCCGAATCCGGAGTTACCTCTCCCGAGTGTCAAACCCCATATTCTCAATATATCTCAACAAGCATATAAACATGGAGAAACGACAAACACAATCGGATAAACACGAACAACCATTAACGAAACATAGATTTTATATAAACAACATTTTCGTGAGTTACATCAAGCCCTAGACAATATATGTTTAGCTACACATGACCTTAGCCCTATATATAACTAGAAATGAGCTAAACAAATTTAACATTCAACCAAATCTAAGAGAGAAAGAAAAAAACGAGGAGACTACCCATTATCCGAAGATTCGCCACTAAAATCGCTCCGAGAATGATTCCTCCTTCGCAATGTGATCTTATATTGGTCGAATGGCTTTAGAGCTCTCAAGACTCTCGAAAACGGCAACCTCTTGTTTGGGGATAATAGGGACGATATTTATAGGATTCAAAATATCTCAAAATATCCTAAAATATCTCAAAATATCTATTCTTTTGGTAGTCTAACCACCACGGTGGTGGGATCATTGCCTCGGTGGTGGAAATGCAGAAAGTTTAGTAACTCTCTACCGTTTGACTGATGCAGTGGTGGTGCCACCGCTGTGGCAGTGACACCTGATAGGTTGAAAATACATATCTACTTCTAAGCTGAATTTGCCAATTTTTGAGTGTTTTATTAATATTTTATTGTGTTTTTGTTAGTTTTTATATAATTCAGGTGTAGAACGTTAACGAGCTATAAACAATTGAAATGGTGGGAAAACAGCGAAGAAACGATAGAAAAATACAAGATTTCAAGATAGCAAGCCACTGCCGCAGCGGTGAGAATGCAGAGAAGAGGTATTTGAGCCTAGCGTCCCACCGCTGCGGCGGCAAAAGATTAGAGAGTTTGAAGACTGTTCCACCGCCTAGGCGGTGAAATGACAAAGAGATCCTGAACTTCATCGCCTCCTCCACCGCTGCAGTAAAGGTCAAACTGACTTACCCACCTCCGCAATGGTAAATCCCACCGCCGCAGCGATCAACTCTGCACAGAAGAAAATATATTTTTAGATATTTTTGAAACCTTAGGTCTATAAAACCAACTCTCCCATGTCTGAAAACGGTTATTGAACGTTCTTAACCTTAGCTTAGGGGTTCTTTAGCCATTAATGAGAGAGCAAGAAGAGGAGGTTCATCATTTGAGAAGACAAATCATTTGCGGACCGATCCTTGGCGACAGTGGACCATTCCACTCTCAGATTTGATTGTTCTTCCTTTGTTTTTATCTTTGTAATTACTTTTCATTATCTAATGATGTTGAATCCCTCTTGTTTTGTATGTTTATATGGTTAAGAACATGTAGTTTAGATAAATATTATGTAGGTGTTGTTTGTCTAAATTCGATTGTGTTTAGCGTTATTCTTGATATTAAGCTAGTTTAGATAATTAGAGAATACAGGGTTTGACACTCAGGAGAGGTAACCCTGGATTCTGACTAGGGTTAAACACAACGCGACGATCCAATAACCCGGGAGAGAGTTGGAAAGTGTGCAATCCATGACGTTAGTTCACGACTCATGTGACTATGTGTTCGAAAAGAGGTTCGAGGGGGACTTCAGCGTCAACGCGAAGTCATATATTTGTTCTCTTTACACTTGGAAGAGGGAGTGAGCGAGTTATAGATACGGAGATTGTCGGATAGGATAAAAACCGTTATAGCTAACTAAACGAAGTCAAATATATATTACGTTAAAGAAATCAATACCTAGGTAATCAATATAGTTAGAACTAACTCCAATAGTTGTAATTTATCTTAGTTGTTAATTAAAATACAAACAATTCTTGAAAAGTCGAGATAATATGAGACTATGCAAATCACGGTATTCAACTAATTTACACTATCCCCAGTGGAACGATATCCGATCTCACAATCCATCTATACTAAAATTTGACCTCGTGCACTTACAAGTAATCAATACACGAGCGTGTAACAAATGCTCGGCGTATAGGTTTTTGGCCCCGTTGTCGGGAATGTGTTTTAATTTCGTTGATATTGTGACCAAGTGGTTTAATATTATTCACGATAAGTCTTTTGTTTTATTTTTATTCAATTCATTTGTTTATTTTATTTATTTGTTGTGACTGAGCAGTGCATGCGGCGTAGTCAAAGGATACGGAGAAAGAGAGAAAATCAAACTTCTACTTTGGCCGGTGAGGAAAAAAATATCCAGCAACCGTCGGTACTGCAGACACTCCAGCCTCTGGAACTAGATTGCCCACAATGAGTCCGTCAGGATTATTATGGACCTATGATGCTAGAAAATTTCTCAAGAATTCGAAGGCAACCCATACAGGCAAACAACTTCGAACTGAAGCCTACTCTCATTAATATGGTACAACAAAACTAGTACTGTGAAAATATGCACGAGGACCCTAATGTTCATTTAGCTACTTTTCTTGAGATCTGTGATACAGTAAAGATTAACGGTGTTGCGGAAGATATAATCCGGTTGTGGCTATTTCCATTCTCACTTCGTGACAGAGCACGAGGATGGTTTCAATCTATTCAGCCGGGAAACATTAACACTTGGGAGGACCTTGCTCAAAGGTTCTTCACTAAGTTTTTCCCGCCTTCAAAGACTTCTCAACTCCGCGGTGAGATTGCGTAGTTTCACCAATGGGATTTTGAGCCGTTGTTTGAAGTGTGGGAGAGGTTCAAAGATTTATTGCATAGGTGCCCTCAACACGGGTATCAAGATTGGTTTCAAACCCAACTCTTTTACAACGGGTTGGACGACCAAAGAAGAACAATTGTTGATGCTGCCTCTGGAGGATCGTTGCTATCTAAAACCCCAACTGAAGCAAATGCATTATTAGAAGAAATGGCGCACAATAACTACCAGTGGCCAAACGAGAGGAATATGGGACGAAGGGTCGCTAAAATTCAAGAGACCGATCAAATCGCGAGTTTATCGGCCCAAGTCACCAAACTCTTGGAACAATTGGTTGCCTTGTCTACTAAAGATGTGTCATCAAGTCGTGGAGAGGAGAATTTTGCAAGTAGTTCTCAAACCGGATTAGATAATGAGTTTGATGAATGTCACTTTCTAAACAACCAGACTTATACTTTTAGGCCTACCACCAACATTCCAACTCATTACAATCCTAGTCTTCGCAACCATGAAAACGTTTCGTATGCGAATAACCAGAACTCATTGCGGCCACCTCCGGGTTATGGAAACTAAGCTCAAGTATTTCTAATGCAATAAAACAGTCAAATACAATAACCACTGATGCATAAT
Organism: Eucommia ulmoides; assembly: GCA_016647705.1. Lineage (NCBI taxonomy): Eukaryota > Viridiplantae > Streptophyta > Magnoliopsida > Garryales > Eucommiaceae > Eucommia > Eucommia ulmoides. The sequence continues at coordinate 4,941,179 of CM028329.1, forward strand.
TCAAAACCAAACTTAGATAAAGTGTTGGGTTCTTTCATGAAGGAGACTCAAATCATTTTACGTGAGACACACAACTGGATAAACAAGCATGAGACGAGGCTTGACGCGATTGATACCACGTGTACAAACACGAATGTAACCGTGAAAACTTTGGAAACTCAACTCGGTCAAATTGCAAGTGCTGTCAAGGATCAATCAATGGGAAAGTTTTCAAGTAATACGGAAACTAACCCAAGGGAATGCAATTCCATCTAGAGACATTAAATCAAGCAAATCAAGTCCAGCTAGGGATGTTAAATCAAGCAAATCTTTTTGATATGTCTCCGAGGGTATGAAACTTGCCCAATTTTTGCTATTAATTACTTTTTGTAGGCCGGAATCGTCTCGAAACGAGTTTGGTGGTGAATCTAGGAGTTTGGATATTCAGGGTTGTGCTTTGTACTTAAAATCGTTGAAATGGTGAAGTGGAAGCAAGTGGTGATGAGTTTTGTTGAGAAAAATGTAGAGAATCAGCAGAAATCCACTGCCCCGGCAGTGAAAATTCAGGATGGGTCAATTTCTAGCAAAACACTTCACCGTCGAGGTGGTGAATCAACAGAATATTTTATTTTTTTTAGGCGCTTCACCGCCGCCGCAGAGAATCCCACCGCCACGGTGGTGACATAACAAAAAGTTTTGATTTTTTAAAGGCGTTTCACCGCCGTAGTGGTGAATCCCAATGCCGCGGCGGTAAAGCCCTTGTTCGATTAAAACCCTGTCCCTGCTTTACTTGACCGAATTCCAACCCCAAATATCCCAAAAACTCTCTAGTTTCCTCCTACCAAACCATTCTAAAACCCTAAAATCCCACCTTCCTCATTCCATATTAAATATTTACACCTCAAATCATCTACCAAATCCGAGCATCAAACCCCATTTTCGGATTTTTAGGGTTTGCGAACCAAGAGGGCGATTTCGTCAAATTTCAGGCCGTTTGATCCTATTTTTTCTATCAAGTAAGTGTTTTTCAACTTATATTTCATGTTTATGATGAAATTTAGGATTATTTGCATCTACATTTCAAAAATGATTGAATTTGGAGTATGCCCAAAAACTCTAGGCCCCTTTTTCGTGATTTGTCTTTTCAAGTTTTGGGTTTATGCTTCAACTTTTGTAATGATTATCATTAGATACGGAGTTTTTGTTGTATGGAAATGGATTGCTAGCTACATTGTCGAATTTGTGTGAAACCATTGTGGTTGGTATGTGCGGATTGTGAATAGGGGGTATTCTCAACGGTTTGGTTTCTTTATATTGGTTTACGTTGTTCGATTTTGATTGTATTGTTCTATTATGTGATTGTGATTGGTAGGGACCATGCTGAAAAGAGTGGTTTCCAAAAGGTCAAGAAGAGGAGAAGCATCAGAGACGATCCCGAATTTCGATTTAACTAGATTTGTGTCAAAAGCTGCGGAAGAACACTACAACCATCATGAGCACAATCAAGCTTAAATTAAATAGTGCGGCTTCGGGCCTTTGGAGACTCTTCTAATGGAGTTCCGAAATGTTATCCGAGGAAGGAGATGGGAACAATTTTGCAGATCGCCTCTCCCGGGTAATGTAGTATTAGTCTGGGAGTTCTATGCAAATATTGCCAAAGGGACGGACACCCATACGAGAGTCCATGGCCCCCAAATTGATTTTAGTCCTGAACAGTTTACTGAGTTTTTGCAATTGGCACCGCCTGCACCGTCTAACAAACTAGGTGGAGATAATGCCGAGAGTATGGAAACCGTTATCCGGGCCCTAACGACAGGCAACGTCGAATGAATTATCACAGGGCCGGGGCAAGCCACCTTCCCAACCAAATACTTAGATTCGATTCCGAAGGTTTGACACTATTTTATTTGTGGGAATCTCCTTCCAACCTCTTATCACTCCGATGTTTCAAAGGAGAGGGTTATGACGCTCTACGCCATCCAGCTCGGGAAGCCGATTAACGTAGGATCTTTAATATATTTGTCGATTATCCATGCCATCAAAACGACGAAAACATGTTTTCATTTTCCCTTTCTCTTGACTGAACTTTTCCGTCAAGCCGGTGTCGTAATCAGTGTGGATAATCTGTTGGCCCTTGCCTCTCAACTTGATCAATCAACGATAAACAGAATGTGGAAAGAGAGAGCACCGTGGCAGGGTGAAGAAAGAAAGAAAGTACAAGAAGCACATCAGCTGAATGAGGCAGGGCCTTCTGAGGCCCTGGCTTCCGCGGCACCCAGGCAAGTGCCAAATGATATGAAGCGTATTTCTCAAGACATCTGGAATGTTCAGCTTGATAACAGTGTTCTACGACAAGCACAGTATAATAGGAATCTCAGGATTGTCGCGCTAGGGGCTTACATGGATTAATGCATGTAGTATCATGATCAAGTGCACCGGTTCATGTGCGGGCGTTTTGGCTATGACATGAGTGCTTTTCCGCAAATGTCACCCGACCTTTCTCAACTACCACAATTTCCTTTCACACACGGCAGTAGTGGCAATGATGTTCCCCCAGAAGGACAATAGGAGGTGAGATTTCTACGTCTCATCTCCTAGGTATGTGTTCCAACTCAATAGTTTTCAATACACGCTATATATTGCAATTAGGTTCGCAGCTTAGACAGTAGGGACACTACCTCGTTTAAGTTTGGGGAGGTGTTATGGTGTTTATCCATGGTGTTCATCTATTTTTTTTGTAGAAAAGGATAAACAAAAATTTGACGAAATATTTTTGATGTATTATATTTGAATGTTTATGTATGCGTAGTTACGCTTTGTAGACATTCTAATTTATAATGTAAATGTTAATTTCTAGTTAAGTTGTATTTTAATATTTGTTTATGTATGTGTAATGTTTAGTTCGAGTATGTATGCTAGTTTTTAGATATTAGAGTAGATATGTTAATGAATGAAGTCGTATGTACATGTTGAGTTGTAGAGTTCATTTGGGTCATGTCCCGATGATGAAAATTATTCCCTAATTATATATTGAGGTCGGGGGTAATGCCATTCATGTGTGTTTTGTGTGCTTAGCATGCCGATAAGGTAAAAATTATTTTGATCCTAAATCGCACGATCGCATAGACTCATTATATAATTATTTGAACGATTTGACGCCGATTATTCAGTAATAAGTTCATGACAGAAATGATGAATCTAGAACTTGATTGGGGGAGGCTTGAGGCGAAATTATAGGTAAGGTAATTCTGGAGGCATGATTTAGGCCTTCAATTTTTTCGCTTGAACCTTTTTGAAACTAACCTGAAAAATTTATTCCCTTGTTTCCCTGTCGAAGCCATAAACTTTTCAATTCTGAACACATATCTATACTTTAGCCAATTAAATCTTTACAAACCATTATCGCTAAGCCTAAGATTCAAATTGAGTGAAATCAAGTAGCATAGACTATTGCTAACTTTAAGTGAGCGATCGGGGTTTCGGACGAAAGTTTATTGATTCAGTTAGTTTTTAATTCCATTTCTTGTGACAAGTGAATACAAAGTTCTTCAATTCTCATTCAGGGTTGTGTTTTAAAAATGTGGGGTTATGAGAGAGTGATATAACGACAAGCGTTTGTGCCTCAGGTATCGTTCATTCTATAACGATTTTTTGTTTTCTATTCCTACGATACCCTTGGTCATTCTCTGGTAGGGCATAAAATACGCCACTACTTACACTCACAAGTATACAAGGTCTAAGTTTTAGTATAGTGTGATCGTTAATATTGGGTTATCGTATCCACAGAGATTGGTGTCGTTACTATCGAATACCGTATTTGTCGTGACCTAATTTTATCTAGGCGAAAAACAAATGTAATTAAATTAATTAATACTAATACTACAATACTACTTTAACTATACTAATACTATATTGAGATAGTTATGGGATGGATTATCTAGAGATTAACTCTATTTACTTAAACGCGTTTCATTTCGTTTAGTCTACTGATAGGTGTAAATTACCTATGTATTTTCAATCCAAATTTGTTAGTTTTTGAGTATGTTTATAGTTATTTTTATATGTTTTAATATATTTTTATTCTTTTTGTATTAAAATAGGTGCGTGGGGTGAAAAGGTATGAAATCGGAGCGAAAACGATGTGATCGAACCAAAGCGGACGAAATTACGGTGGATAAATGAGCAAGGAGGCAACATTGTGAAAGAAGTCCACTTCCTAGGTGTCCAAACCTCTACCTAGGCTGTGAAGATGCTGAGAACATTTCCAAGTCCACCGCCTACTTCTTCGCCTAGGCGGTCACCAAACCTGCAAAGTGGGTACAGGTGTTTTAACTTCAAGGCTATTTTTTACTATGATGAAATTCAATTTTTGAAACACTAAAACCATTGAAGTTATAGATCGTTTTCTTATATTTCCATAGGTTTTTGAATCACCTCAATCGGATTTCGGATGAAGACGTTACAGTCAAAACAAAATGCAAACTTGCAGTAACTTTGCCTAGGTGAAAATCCGGCAGAAAGTTAACCGACCTAACTTCGCCTAGGCGAAGTTGGCGAAAACCTCTGCGTAGAATAGATATTTTGTAGATATTTTTTGGCCTATTTAAACCCTTTTCTCCTCTTCTCTTCCATCTTCTTGAGCTCCTAAGGCTTTAGACCATATTTTAGGGTTAGGATAAGGGATTTTTTAGGGAGAGCTCTCAACCCGAGGTGGAGGATCAACGAGGAAGTGAACAATCGACGTTTCTAGCCGTAAATCTTCAGAGATCGACTAAGTAGATCGTTTCTTCTCTTTGTTTTCTTCATTTTGGTAATTGTTGAGCATGTTTAGCTCGTTTTACATTGTATAAATGGTTAGGGCCATGAGTTAAACATGGATTGTAATAAGGATTAACGTATTATTTATGAAAATGTAGTTTTGGTTGACTTTGTGTTTCGTTCTTGGTTGTTCTTCGTATGTTGATTGTGTTGCCGTGATTTCTATGATTATATGCTAGTTTAGATATATTGAGAATACGGGGTTGGATAATCGGGAGAGGTAACTCTGGATTCGGACTAGAGTTAACACAACACGACAATCTAACGACCCGGGAGAGCGTTAGAAAGTGTGCAATCGATGACGTTGTGGTGAGACTCACGTGACCTAGAGTCATTAAGATATTGAGGGAGACTTTGGCATTGACACGAAGTCACGTATTCCCCCCGTCTTACACTTGGAAGAGGTGGCGAGGGAGTTTACGAACTGAGATTGTCGGATACGCCGAACGCCGTTAATGTTAACTAAAAAAAAAATCAAACGCATTTAAGTAAATAAAGTTAATCCTTAGGCAATATACTCCCCTAAACAATCTCAAATTAGTATTTATAGTATAGTTAACTTAATTAGTATTTTAGTTTAGTATTAGTATTAAATTAAATTCTATTTTTAGCACCTAGATAAAATTGGGTTATGACAATCGTGATACTCGATAGTAATCTCAACCAATCCCTGTGGATACGATACCCGACCAAAAGGTCCACTATACTAAAACTTGATCCGTATACTTGCGGTGAAAGTGGCAGCTCTCAATTAGCGGCCACCATCTACAATAATGGTGTTCGACCTATTTGACAATCTTGGTATCTAAAACTTTTCCGCCACTTCTCCCGAGTGTAAGACAGGGGATATAACATAATTTTGTGTCAATGAAGAAGTCCCCCTCAACGTCTTAACGACCCTAGGTTGCATGAGTCTTGCCCTAACCTCATTGATTGCACACAAAATCTCAGTTTGTAAACTCTCTCGCTACCTCTCCCGAGTGTAAGACGAGGGATATAATGCAATTTCATGTCAACGAAGAAGTCTCCCTCAACATCTTAACGACTCTAGGTCACGTGAGTCTTGCCCCAACGTCATTGATTTCGTGTGTTGTGTTTACCCTATCGATAATCTAAGTTTTAAAACTCCCTTACCACCTCTCCTGAGTGTAAGACAAGGGAATACGTGATTTCAAATCAACAAAGAAATTTCCCTCAACGTCTTAACGACTCTAGGTCACATGAGTCTCGCCCCAACGTCATAGATTGTCCACAATCCTAACCCCGACCGAGTTATTGGATCGTGGCGTTTGTTTATTCTAATTTGAATCCGGGATTTATCAAACCCCATATTCTCCATTTATCATTCTAATCACAATAAACAAACAATAGAATAAACACACTCAAAACAATGAAGAACAAGCATCAACTAACACCACTTAAACCAAAACTACGTTCTTGTAAATAATATTCATCCCATACATAATCCACATTTAACCTAAGTCCATAGCCATTTATACAATTGAAACTAGGATAAACATGCTCAAACATACATAGAAGATAAGAAATAAAAGGAAAAATGGATGAACTTAGTCGATATTCGAAGATTAGCCGCTAAAACCGTCCACCGAACAATTCTCCTTCTCCGCGTGTTAATCTTCTCCTTCGGATATGTTTGAGCACTCCCCATACTCTCTTTATATCCTAACCTAAGCCTTAAGGGTTGTAATAGCCAGAAGAGGTGAAGGAAGAAGAAGGAAAAATGGTATAAATAGACAAAATATCTAAAATAAATATCTCCCACTGTGTAGAGGCCACCGCCTAGACGAAGGGATTTTTCGCCTAGGCGGTAGGGTATGTCGGTTAAGGTTTACCTAGGTAGTGGACTAGGAAAATAATTTGCTGGATTTTCGCCTAGGCGGTGTAATTTCCACCTAGGCCGAGGGATTGCTCCAAAAATTCTGCCTCTTCACTGCCTAGGCGGTGGAATTTTCGCCTAGGCGGTGGGCTGTCAGTAGCCAACTGTGTTTTCTCTGCATCTTCATCGCCTAGGCGATGGTCTAGACACCTAGGCGGTAGGCTTCATTCTGATATTTGCCTCCTTGCTCATTTTGCCACCATTCTCGATATGAATTTATCGTTTATGCTCCGATTTCCTAACTTTTCACCCCACGAACCTGTTTTAATACAAAAAGAATAAAAACATATAAAAATAACTATAAAACTACTCTAAAACTAACGAAATCGGTTTGAAAATATATAGGTAATTTACACCTATCATTCTCCAAAGCCAAACCAAGCCCTATTGATCTATGTGAATGTTCGAACCTACATTAGTGGATAGTTGTGCCCAGTCAAGCGTATGGTTTTCCTAAATCTTTTAAAGTTTAAGTCATGAGCTTAGCTACTAAATAATCTAATCCAGTGTTTGATTAGTTATACATTTGAGTTCTCTCACACACACAGTTCAAATGGATCTAGAATAGTTTTAATTGATATTGAGTATTGAAATTCTAGAACAACACGTGGTGTGTGTTATTCCGTAACTTAATCTGATTACGGGTTGTTGAGGGAAGAACTACTTGGTTTCTTCGATTGAACTTGAATCTCACATGTGTTTACTTTTTATTTGTTAATGTGTATTTATTTTAGTTTAGAAATTAGCTAATTAGTGTAGTTAGTTTGTTTTAGTGTTAGGGTGTTTTCCTCGAGGACTAACAAAATTCCAAGTTTGGGGGTATTTGATAGATTGAAAATACCTATCTACTTCTAAGCCGAATTTGCCAATTTTCGAGTGTTTTATTAATGTTTTATTGTGTTTTTGTTAGTTTTTATATAATTCAGGTGTAGGGACGTTAACAAGCTATAAACGAGCGAAATGGTGGGAAAACGGCGAATAAATGATGGAAAAATACAAGGTTTCAGGACAGCAAGCCACTGCCGCAACGGTGAGAATGCAGAGAAGGGGTATTTGAGCCCAGCGTCCAACCGCTGCAGTGGTAAAAGATCAGAGAGTTTGAAGACTGTTCCACCGCCGAGGCGGTGAAATAACAGAAAGATCCTGAAGTTCACCGCCTCTTCCATTGCAGCAGCGAAGGTCAAATCGACTTACCCACCACCGCGGCGGTCAGTTCTGCACAGAAGAAAATATATGTTTAGATATTTTTTAAACCTTAGGCCTATAAAACCTACTCTCCCATGTCTAAAAAAGGTTGTTGAACGTTCCTAACCTTAGATTAGGGTTCTTTAGCCATTCTTAAGAGAGCAAGAAGATGAGGTTCATCATTTGAGAAGACGAATCATTTGTGGACCGATCCTTGGTGACTGTGGACCATTCTACTCTCAAATTTGATCGTTCTTCCTTTTTTTTTATCTTTGTAATTACTTTTCATTATCTAATGATGTTGAATCCCTCTTATTTTGTATGTTCATATGGCTAAGAACATGTAGTTTAGATAAATATTATCTAGGTGTTGTTGTAAGTCATGTAAATGCTAGTTTTATTGAATGTACGTTACTTTAATGGTTGTTTGTCTAAATTCGATTGTGTTTACCGTTATTCTTGATATTATGCTAGTTTAGATAATTAGAGAATACGGAGTTCGACACTCAGGAGAGGTAACCCCGGATTCAGATTAGGGTTAAACACAACGCGATGATCCAATAACCTAGGAGGGAGTTGGAGAGTATGCAATCCATGACATTGGTTCACAACTCATATTTCTATGTGTTCGAAAAGACGTTCGAGGTGGACTTCGGCATCAACGTGAAGTCATACATTCATTCGCTTTATACTCGTAAGAGGGAGTAAGCGAGTTATAGATACAGAGATTGTCGGATAGGATAAAAACCATTATAGCTAACTAAACAAAGTCAAATATATATTACGTAAAAGAAATCAATATCTAGGTAATCAATATAGTTAGAACTAACTCAATAGTTGTAATTTATCTTAGTTGTTAATTAAAATACAAATAATTCTTGAAAAGTCGAGATAATATGAGAATATGCAAATCACGGTATTCAACTAATTTACACTATTCCCAGTGGAACGATATCCGATCTCACGATCCATCTATACTAAAACTTGATCTCGTGCACTTGCGAGTAGTCAATACGCGAGCATGTAACAAATGCTCGGCGTACAACATCCTTTAGTATTTGGGTTGTAACTTTTGCTTCCGAACTCCGATTGAGGTAATTCAAAAACCTAAGGAAATGTAAGAAAATGATATACAACATCCATGTTTCTAGTTTGTCTAAAATCAAGTCGAATAATTGTCCCAAATGGCCTTCAATTTACTGCATCTGTACCAACTTTTCCTTTTTTCACCTATTTATTCAAAAACATAAAAATAATAGAAAAACACATTAAACTAACAAAAGTACTTGAAAACACACAAATATTTAAATCTAAAAGTACTTGAATTGTTGGTACATAAATCACTCATCAGCGACCCTCAACAGATTCATCTCCAAATTTACTGATATATGTGCTCATTTCTTCAAAATCTTGAAAGGGAGCAAGAACTTTTAGCAGGATAAGGAAAGAAAACGGGTGTTGCAATCCATCCAAGACTACTTGGGATTAGTCAAAATGCTAGCTAAAGCAAACGTAGGATATGAGCTCTATTTTGCCCTTATGCTTATTTTCTCACCGTTCTTCCTCCGTTCTTGATCCGATTTGGTAGTTTATGATCCGTTTTCTTGCCTTTTCACCCCACACACCTAATTTATACACAAATACATAAAAACATATTAAAACATAATAAAAGATAATAAATATACTTGAAAACTAACAAGTTTGGTTTGGAAATAGATAGGTAAATTACACCTATCAAATACCCCCAAATTTAGAATTTTGCTAGTCCTCAAGCAAAACACCCATACAATACCAAAAAATATAACAAATAATTATAAAATGAAAAATGAAAAATGAAAAATACTAAAAACAATAATGTGCAAGTTTTTAATATCATCGACTGGCCAAATGATTTTTCCCTCATCGGCCCCCAATCCTATTAAGTTCAATAATAAATCACATCATGTGATGTTCTAGAATTTCAACATTTGATGATAGTAAATGTCATTCTAGATCCTATCAAAGTGTGTGTGTTAAAACTCAATTATACAACTATCCGTTGATTAGATGAGTTTATCCCTCAATAAAGTTCATGACTAAAACTATTTAGGTATAGGGAATCCATAAGCTTGACCTAAGTTCTATTTTCCACTAATGTAGGCTAAGCAATTCAAAAATATCAGTAGGACTTGGTTCGGTTTTTGAAAATGGCTAAGGGTATATCGGAAATAGAAAACAGGTTAATGTCGTTAACTTGACGATACCCGAGGCACATTGCTTGGCACAAAATCTTTCCTGAACCCCCATAGATAATTTTGAAACAACCCTGAACAATACATTTAAGAATGTCATACTTACTTGTCAAAACAAACAGAAATTGTACTATATGTACATATATTTTTTTTTCTTCAATATACTATACCCCCAAACTTGGTTTATTATTAGAATTTCACTGGTGTGGTTAAAATAAAAGAAAACTACAAGTGAGTAATCGAATAATGAACCAATTAAAAATTCGCCCTAAACGCAACCACTCACATCAAGTAGTATTTGTAACTGCTAACTTGATTCACTCACATTATACCTTCGGCTCAGCGATATAGGTTTGGAAAGAAGTTTTATCAGCCAAGGTATTTGTTACGTATTCAGAATTGAAACAGATATTTGGCTTCGACAGGGTAACGAAGGATAAACATTTATAAAGTAGGCTTAAAAGGCTCAAACGATAAAAACAATTGCCTAAATCATATCTCCTAAACTACCTCGCCTAGGATTTCGCCTCGAATTTTTCCCAAATCAAGTTCTAAAATCCCTATTGTCATGAATTTGGTTGATAGATAATCGTTTTCAAATCAAATAGACAGTTATACATTGAGTTTACGTGCTCGTGCATTTAGGATCTACAATCTACAATAACTTTTACTAAAACGATACGTCAAGCACATAGAATACACATAAATAAGCTTTAAGCTCAACCTCAAAAAACAATCAGGCGACAGACTCATCATCGAGTAATGGCCCAGATAAAGTCAAAACTCGGCACACAATAACAACTAACCTAAACAAACATGCACACAATAAAAACAAAACAACATAAACTAACAATACTAAAATACTACACATCACTTCCGAACTTTAAACAGACCGTACCCAAAACGACCCATTAGCGATCCCAATGATAGCATAAAGCATGATAATAAAGAAGGGGGTTTAGAACACGTACCTGGTAGACGAGAGAATCTCACCTCCGAATTAAGTCGGCTGTAACGGATTTATCTTATTTTTGGCTTGGGTTGCCTCCCAAGAAGCGCTTGATTTAAGGTATTCAGCCTAACATGGAGAAATGCTCATCAAAGAAAGGCTTCTGCTCATAGTATGTGTCGTACAACACCACATATGGGTCTTGATTTTGTACGCCCTCAAGACTGGCGAGATTTGACATTTTTTGGCTCAAAAATTCAAAAAAACTCTCCATTGGCTCATGTGCTTGGTGATCATGAAATAACATTACTTTCGGCGGCAAAAGATAAGTGAGCCACATCGGATCCTTGTAGATGTAATCGTTTTGGATCGGCGGTAGCATCATAATGTGGATTTCCAATGGTGACAAATCACAATCATCGATCCATGCTTGGGTTCTCGGCTCATTCAAATAATCATCTGTGAATACTTCCAAGCTCCTTCCGCTCGTTTCTAGTTCCTCGTGGTGGCTTTCAATGGATGTAGCATTTGTATCTCCCAGTGCCACCACATATAACTCGGCCTCAATCAAGTAGATAAGCTAACTGATTTGCGTTTGAAGAGACATTACTGTCGTATCAATTTCATTGCAAATCGTCTCAATATTGTCAAGACAATCTTCATGCTCATTGATTCGGTCATTCGTCTCTTTCCAAAACGCTTGAGTCTCCCCAATAAAATCAGCGAATATTTTCTCGAAGGCGGGGAAAGACTCAAAATATTGGTTCGGTGTGTTAATTCATGGCGCTATAGTATTGAAACTCTGATAATCAAAGGCCGCCATGTCTTCCAACAACCAATAGACTTCTTTCGCAGTTAGTTGGCCGGAAGAGGTAGTACCGTTTTCTCTTTCAACCTACGTTCTGGTTGCGGCTAATAACCCATCGAGAAAGTTCAGTAGTTGACACTCCCTCGGAAAATGATGGTTCAAAAACCGTAGAAGCAAATCCTTGTAACGATCCCAAGTACTATAAAACGGCTTGGAATCCCGTTAAAAGAAATGCAAGAGTACCTGTTGATCTAACATCTTCAAGCACTCTACAAGAAAACAAAAAATACAAAACTACAAAGAAAAAATTATAAACACTAAAAAATACCTCAATTAAAATAAGGTCATTTATTCACAATATCAACAATAATCTAAAACACAATCTCCGACAATGGTGCCAAAAACTTGGTGGCGGAATATTACGTCGCCACTTTCATCGCAAGTGTACAAGTCAAGTTTTACTATAGATGGGAAAGAGTAGAGGTTGTCGTATTCACAGGGATTGGTTGAGATTATTATTAAGTACCACGATTGTCATAAGCTAACTTTATCTAGGCGACATAAATTGAGTTTATAATTAATTAATATTAATACTAAGTTAATAAATCTAACTATATTAATATTATATTGAGATGTTTAGGGAAAATATTTCCTAGGGATTAACTTCGTTTACAAAAACGTGTTTGATCTTGTTTAGTTTACAATAACGACGTTCATCTTATCCGAGTGTAAGACAATAATCTCTGTATCGTAAACTCACTCGCCACCTCTCCCGAGTGTAAGACGAGTGAATATGCGACTTCACATCAATGAATAAGTCCCCCTGAATGTCTTAACTATACTGGGTCACATGAGTCTTGCCCTACAGTCATTGATTGTACATTTCCTAACTCCCTCCCGAGTTATTAGATCGTTGCATTGTATTTACCCTAGCCCGAATCGGGGTTACCTCTCCCGAGTGTCAAACCCATTATTCTCTAATTATCTAAACAAGAATAATATCAAAGAATAACAGTGAACACAATCGAAACAGCGAAGAACAACCATTAACGAAACACAACTCAAACAAACAACGATTTCATAAATATTATTAATCCCTGGACAAAATCCATTTAGCTCATGGCCATAACCATTTATACAATGCGAAACGAGCTAAACATGCTCAACAACCTACCGAAGTTAAGAAAATAAAGAGTAAAATGGAAGAACTTAGCCATAGTTCGAAAATTTGCCACTAAAACCGTTCTACGATCGCTCCTCCTACTTCACAACATGTTCTTCTCCTTTGGAGTTCGTTGAGCACTTCCCAAAACACTCTCAAAATATCCTACCCCTAAGAAGTCTCTAATGAGCTCTCCCTTGGCTGAAATAAAGGAATGAGGAATAAATAGAGGGCCAAAATATCTAAATAAATATCGGATTTGTGTGCAGAGTGACCGCTGCAACGATGAGTATGTCGGCTAGGTTACGGCCTTGACGATGGACACGACGGTGGGATCAGAGACCTCTCTATTATTTTACCGCCACGGCGGTAGATCTCACCATTGCGACGATGGGCTTTCAGCAAGTTTAAGGCCTTCTCTGCATATTAACCACCGCGGCGGTGGTCTAGATGCCTCGACGGTGGGCTACATTTATGAATTTTTCCGTTATGCTTGCTTTCCCAACGTTCTTCCACCATTTTTTATCCGATTTAATCGTTTATGATCTGTTTTTTTGTCTTTTCGCCCCCACACACCTAATTTTTACAAAAATACATATAACATATTAAAATATAATAAAACGTAATAAACATACTCAAAAACTAATAAGTTAGGTTTGGAAATAGATAGGTAAATTGCACCTATCAAAAGGCATTATTGAGATCAAGTTGTCATAATGACCAACCACGAGTGACAACAAGAGAGAGAATAAATGGTACTGTTGTTGGTTTGACAATAAGACTGAAGGTGTCATGGTAGTCAACACTCGGGCATTGGTGGAACCCCTTGGAAACTAAACGTGTTTTGTACCTATCAACAGAACCATCAGGTAAACGTTTAGTTCAAAACATCCACTTGCAGCCAATGATATTTTGGGATGGATGAGATGGAACGAGGTCTCATGTCCCGTTTCGAACAAGAGCATTATACTCCTTAGACATTACCTCACGTCATTTGGGATCTTTAATGGCCTCGGTTACTATAGAAGGTTTAAGGTCCGGATTAGTGGAAAGTTGTGCAATGAGATTGAGTATTTAGATTGGTTTGTGGATATTTTTTTTGGGTTGAGTAACTACACCTTGATGTGGAGAAAGATTAGGTGTCGGTTCTGCGAGGTGTTGATTGGGTTACGAGTGAGTTAGATTCAGATTTTGGGTTTTGGGGTAACTGCTGGCTGCCGCAGTGTGGTGAAGGTGGATTCGGGGCGCTGAGTCTCATGTTTGGTGGGGGAGATGTGTTTTGGGATGGGAGAATGATTGCAGTGGTTATGGTTGTGGTGTCTTGTAAGGAATCTACCTGAGGGACAGGCTCGAGAGTGACATATGGTGTGATAGTAGCCAGAGACGATGACTCGGAAGGGAACCAGACATAGGACGTCGAAAAAGAAGGACGAGGAAGACAGGGTAAAATGGTTTTGAAGGGCATGATCGACTCAACAAATATAACATGACTGGATGTGTAGAGGTAGAATGTGACAGGATCAAGGCAAAAATAGGTACTCTGGGTGAAGCAGTAACCAAGGAAGACACAAAGGGTGGAACGGAAAGATAGTTTGTGAGACGAATATGGACGCAACCAACGATAGCATTGGCAACCAAAGCTTCAAAATTTGGAGTAGTTGGGAGGTGTGCCACACGGTTTGGCATACAATGATAGAAGTTGGAGTATGGGAGTGGATAGACGATCGATGAGATAAACAGCAGCAGAGAATCCATATCACTTGTATGACAAAAGCATGGAAGTTGTTAGCCCAATGAAATACCCAAGAGGGGGGGGTGAATTAAGTAATGAAAAATATCAGAGAAAAAATACTTTAATAACTCAAATAATTATTTTGAATCCTAAATTAATTATTATCTTTATATTACAGCGAAATTATAAAATCAACAAGGTGCACACCAAATAACAAAAATAAATAAAGTAAAGATTGCAGCACACCAGAAATTTATACTGGTTCACCAAGCTACTATTGGCTAATCTAGTCCTCCGAGCCCCACGGAGAGTCCCACCCACTAAACTCAAGATTCCTTTAAAGGTAGGAATTAAACCCTCACAAAGATTCTTTCACAAGCTCAGAATCAACCTTTACAAAATTTCCTTTTCATAGGCTAGGAAATAATCTCTATTTTTTACAGGCTTAAGAATAACCTAATTCTTTTTAACACAAAGGCTAAATAATCAAAACCTCACAAAATACTCCAAATATCCTTTTACCCGGTAAGGATTGAACCGTTACAAAATCCAAACAAAACAATTCAATTCAGGATCAATTACTACCTCAATTTATTTATAGGAAGAGACTGAAACCAACTACCCTCTGATTAAATACACCCAACAATATTTAATCCGTCACTCAACTTACCAATAAAAATTGACAAATGATTTTTCTCACTCGGAGCTTCTACCACCTCAGATAAATTAAAACTCAATTAATATCCCAAAACTAGTGATAGAAAAGTGAGAAACTTAAAATATGATTTTAAACAAAAATGGGTATCACGTAATTTAGTACGTAATTAGATTAATTCAAGAAATTATTTTAAAAAATATTTTTCAATAAAATATCAGAAAACGATTTCTAAAGATCTAATTCCAAAAAATAATCAGGTAATACTATATTAAAAGTAATTTGGAAAGATCTCACTCAGTATCCACCAAAAAAATAATTAGAGTGATATAACTTTAGATTCGGTAGTAGCAATGATTTACAGCAAATGATTCTCAAGAATGTTTCTTAGAAAAGCTCTCACAAAAAACTCAGTATGATTTCTCGTAGAAAATCTCAATATGATCTCTTAATCTCTCTTAATGATATGAAAAATGCAGGTCTTTATAAATGAGATTAAAAATAGCTTTCTAACGGCTAGTTCCCATTTATCATAACACCTAATTCCTCTTTTAGACCCCTTATATCATTAAGACTTCATTATGGTTCAATTAACTTAATTATAGCTTTTAAATTTCTCAATTAAGTCCCCCTAAATATTTTTCAATCACAATTAAATAGAATAGAAACAATTATATGTACCAAATTGAGAAATATTCAAACTTAATGAATCAAATCAATAGGGATAACATAATATGTGTAGCATATCTTAAATAAGATTAAATCCCTAAAATCTCTCTTGAATCCTAACAAAAAAACGGCTAGTAACGACTACTTTCAAATTGAAATCTGGAATTCCTTAATATCCTGAAACAGACACACCAGTCGACTAGTAAGATCAGTAGTCGAAAACTCGATTCAGGATGTAGCCAAGCCAAAGATTTTGTGCCCATCGGTCGACCTATCTATCGACTTAGAGATTTAGAGAGTTTCATTTCTCTTCACAGGTCGATCGCTCTATCGATTTATAGATACAGAGAGTTTATTCTTAAATACAGGTTGACCTACCTGTCGACCGAGAAATACAGAGAGTTTTCCTTCTTTGTCTGGTCGACTTACCTAACGACTTATGGATGTTGGATCACTTTTCTAAACTCGTTTTTAATTCATTCTTATTGATATTTTTGTCCCTTTAACCAATTTCGTTTCTTGGTTAGCTCCACATATTTAAATTCAATTTTAATTATTTCTTTTTCAATTACACATAAGAGCAAATAATTTATCTAATTGGAATCCTATTAAAAACACACATATTTATAAAAATCATTTTGAAAATCGTTTTATGCCGTGTTTGATCCTAATTGGGATATTAAGAGTTGAAATTTTAACCTAAGTTGTTTTCTCTAAATTCTTCAAATTCTTCAATCTCTTAATCCTTCATCATCTTTATCATCATATCTTTATCATTTGGAACTAATAAACTGAAATACTAAATCAAACCATTAGTCCCACAAAAAATATCAACCTTTAATTGTTCGTCAAAATATTTGGATCAACAATCTTCCCATTTTTTATGATGACAATTAACTTTGATATTTTCTTCAAAACAATAACATAACCATATTCCTCCTAAATCTGAGGACGGGTTTTATAACTCATTTAAAGCATAATAACGAAGATATTAAAAAATAATCAACAAAGCACAAATATAAAAATAAACTCCCCCATAAGATATTTAATAAAATATCAACTAATTCTCCCCCTTTGTCATCTCAAAAGAAAATATTTAGGGAGAGGAGAACACATGATAATTTTACTCTAGGCAAACATTATTATGCCTAGCCTTACCCAAACCGCGACCGCAAATGATTTTTACAAACTGATCTTCCGCTAGTGGTTTGGTAAAAATATCAGCAAGTTGTTGGGAGATATCAATATACTCAATAACAATATCCCTTTTTTGAATGTGACCACGAATAAAGTGATGTCTAATCTCTATGTGCTTAATTCGTGAGTGTTGTATAGGATTCTTACTTAGATAAATAGCACTTTTATTATTATAAAAGATCGGGCCCTCCTCCATACAAATTCCAAAGTTATTTAACCGTTGCTTAATATATAAAATTTGAGCACAACAGTTACCAACTGCCATATATTTAGCTTCAGTAGTGGATAAGGCTATTGAATTCTATTTCTTGCTTGACCAAGAAACCAAAGCATGTCCTAACAAATGACATGACCCACTCGTGCTTTTTCGCTCAACTTTCCAACTGGCAAAATCAGCGTCGGAGTAACTTACCAATTTAAAATCACTCTCCCTAGGATACCATAATCCTAGGTCAGTCGTCCCCTTTAAGTAACGCAAAATTCGCTTAACCACAGTCAAGTGTGATTCTTTAGGATAAGACTGAAATCTAGTACAAAGATAAACACTATACATAATGTCAAGTCTACTTGCAGTTAAATACAACAGACTACCAATCATACCTCGATAATTTTTTTCATTAACACTTTTGCCCGTATCGTCTTTTTCTAACTTCATAGCCGTTGCCATGGGAGTTTTGTACTTTTTAGCGCCTTTCAAGCCATATTTCTATAACAGCTCCTTGGTGTATTTAGCTTGCTTTATAAATATTCCTTCTTCGATTTGCTTAATTTTTAATCCAAGAAAAAAATTCAACTCTCCCATCATGCTCATTTCAAATTTCATCTGCATTATCTTAGCAAACTCTTGGCAAAAATCCTCATTAGTAGATCCAAAAATAATATCATCAACATACACTTGTACTAATAGGATATCAGAATCAGTTTGTTTCACAAACAAAGTTATATCACAAATACCCTTTCGAAATCCGTTTTCGATCAAATATCGACTAAGTCTCTCGTACCAAGCTCTAGGAGCTTGTTTGAGTCTATACAATACCTTGCGAAGTTTAAATACATGATTAGGAAATTTATCACTTTCAAACCCCGGGGGTTGTTCCATATAAATTTCTTCTGCTAGAAAGCCATTTAGAAATACACTCTTTACATCCATTTGATATAACTTAAAATTACGTGAACATGTAAAAGCGAGTAGCATTCTAATTGCTTCTAGTCTAGCAACAAGAACACAGGTTTCATCATAATTAATTCCTTCCTATTGATTATTACCATGTGCCAATAATCTTGCTTTGTTCCTAATTACCATACCAAATTCATCCTTTTTATTTCTAAAAACCGTTTTAGTACCAATAACTAGATGAAAATCAGATCTCGGAACAAGACACCATACTTTATTCTGCTCAAATTGAACTAACTCATCTTGTATTGCGAAAATTCAAGATTCATCATTTAATGCATCATCTATACTTTTAGGCTCAATTTGAGATAAGAAAGCAATATTAATTATATCCCTAAGAGAAGAACGAGTACTTACACCTCTTTCGAAATTACTGATAATTTCTTTTATTGAATGTCTCGGTATTATCTTTATAGCTCTTGGTAAAGTCAAATAATTTTCTTTAGGTTCCTCCTTTTGTTGGGACTCCTTAGGTTCATTATCACCTTGATTTTGATTATTTGAAATACCTACATTATCATTATCCAAAACCTTTCTCAACAAGAATGGATCACCTTCCTAAAAAACAACATGCATAGTTTCTTTTACTACTAATGTACGTTTATTATAAACTCTATAAGCCTTACTGTTAGTAGCATATCCAAGAAAAATCCCATAATCAGATTTAGTATCAAATTTACCAAGATTATCATTGTCATTCAAAATAAAACACTTACATTCAAATACTTTAAAATTGAAAATATTAGGAGTCTTACCATTCCAGATTTCATATAGGGTTTTGTTAAACCCTCTACGAATTGATACTCAATTCACTACGTGGCAAGTTGTACTTACTACTTCGGCCCAGAAGTAGATTGGTAAGCGATTTTCATCAAGCATTGTTCTGACCATCTCTTGAAGCGTCAAGTTCTTCCTTTCCACTAGACCATTTTGTTGGGGTAATCTTGGTGCAGAAAAGTTATAAGAATAACCATGCTCATCACAGTAACTTACTACATCATCATTCTTAAACTCTCTTCTTCTGTCACTTCGAATGTTAATAATGGAACATTGCTTCTCATTTTGAACCCGTTTACAAAATTCAGCAAGAACAGAAGCAACCTCATTTTTTTAGCAAGAAAAAATACCCAGGTAAGTCTGGAATAATCATAAACTATAACAAAAGCATAAAACTTATCACTAAAACAAGGAACAGAGTTAGGCCCAAACAAATCAAGATGCAATAATTCAAGACATCTAGACGTAGACGTGTGTTTCTTTTTCTTAAATGATGATCTAACTTGCTTACCTAATCGACATGCATTACATACTTTATCTTTCATAAATTTCAAATCAGGTAGGTCACGTACGAGACTCTTCTTAGATAAGTTAGAGATTAACTCCATACTAGCATACCCAAGTCTTCTATACCATAACCAACTATTTTCAGATAAAACATTCAAACAAGATAAATTTTGAGAATTAAAACCATCAAATGAGCAAGTATAAATATTCTCCAAACATGATGCAACTAACAAAATACTACTATCATGACTATTCTTAATAATGCACCTATCATGATCAAATATAACATTATATCCCTTGTCACATAGTTGACTAATACTAACCAAATTATGTTTAAGACCATCAACAAGTAACACATCTTTAATAATAGTAGTACTATTACCGATATTACCTATACCGATAATTTTACATCTCCAAAAGTCACATGACCTCCATCTTTAGGTGTCAAATATGTAAATTTTCCTTTGTCTCCCGTCATATATCGAGAACAACCACTATCCAAGAACCATTTGTCCTTACTTATTGAAACTTTTAGAATAACCTGCAAGGAGCACCTCAAATAGTTCCTAAATGGTACCCAACCTAAGTGAGTCCGATCTTGTTAGTCGGGACAATTTTAGTTCCTTTGGAACCTAAACTTGTCTACAGTTAGATATTTTAGCAAAACATCTGCTAATAGTATGCCCCACAACATTACATTTAAAACATCTAACAAAATCATTGGTTTCAGAAAATAATTTGTGAAAATGTTTTTGTTTAAGATTTTTCTGAAATCCAATACTGGCTTTATCAAAAACTCTACGTAAACTTCCCAAAAGCATTTTCAAGTTATTTTCATCGCCGGTGGATTTGAGAACAATTGATTGCAAATCCATCAATTTGGATTTTAATTCATTGTTTTTATATTCGTAGTCCATCACTTGCTTGTTTAATATATTAATTGTACTTTGAAGGGTATTTATTTTAAAATACTGATTTTTATAATCATGAGAAAGTTCTTGATAAACATCAAACAATTCATCAAAATCTAAAGGACAAGAACTTGAACATTTAGTTACCTCACCACCAGTGACTATTAATGCAAACATGGACATATCTTCACTATCTGATTTTTCTGAGCTACTTGAATCAGTATCATCTCAAGTAGCCTTTATCGATTTCTTCTTACTCTTCTTTGTTTTCTTGTTTTCTTTCTTCTTCTTTTCCTTTTTTTTATCCTTCTTCGGTTCGGGACAATCATTTTTAAAATGACCAGTCTTGTGACAGTTGTAACATTCCACTTTAGTCATGTTGAGGTTTTCTCCCTCACGGAATGTGTGCTGAGTCATTTTTCTAAAATTCTTTGTGTGAAGCGCTACATCTTTTTCTTGCTCACTATCAAGACTTTCATTATCATTGTTATCATCCTCTTCAATTTTTTGAGCTTTTAGCGCCAAGGATTTCTTCTTGCAATTTCTGGTATCATCCTCATATCCTTTAATCGCCGATTCATGAGTCATCAAGTTACCTATGAGATCATCAATTTTGTATTTGCCCAGATCCTTGGCTTCCTCAATTGTCGGCACCTTTGACTCCTATATTTTTGTTAAGGATCTTAGGACCTTTCGTACTCTATCTTCCATAGAGTATGGCTTTCCAAGTTGACTCAAGTTATTGCAAATATTGTTGAAGTGAGTATACATCTCATAAATCAATTCATTTTCTTCCATTTTGAATAACTCAAATTTTCTCATAAGAGCATTGATTTTCGATTGCTTCACTTAACTTGTCCCTTCGTGGGTAACTTGTAACTTATCCCTAATCTCCTTTGCTGATTTACAACCTAAAACTCTAGAATATTCATTAGTATCTAAAGAGTAAAATAAAATGTTAATAGTCTGAGAGTTTATAGAGAGTTTCTGCTTATCAGAAGCAGTTAACTGTTCGTTCTTCTTCTCAATTCCGTTTTTCATTGGAATAAATGGACTATCCTAGATTATTAGCCATACATCGTAATTTGTAGGCTGAAGAAAGACTATCATTTTGTCTTTCTAGAATGAATAACTTTCACCTGCAAACAAAGGTGGTCGGTGCATAGACTACCCCTTAACTAGTGTGCCTATTATGTGCGTCATGTGATCTTTGTTAGCTAAGTACGTCGAGTTAAACCAGTTCTGATACCAATTGTTGGCCCAGTGAAATACCCAAGAGGGGGTGAATTGGTTAATTAAAAATATTAGAGAAAAAATACTTTAATAACTCAAATAATTAATTTTAATCATAAATTCATTATTATCTTTATATCACAGCGGAATTATAAAATCAACTAAGTGCACACCTAACAACAAAAATAAATAAAATAAACATTGCAGCACACTGGAAATTTATACTGGTTTATCAAGCTACTCTTGGTTAATCTAGTCCTTCGAGCCCCATGGAGAGTTGTACCCACTAAACTCAAGATTCTTTTAAAGGTAGGAACTAAACCTTCACAACGATTCTTTTACAAGCTCAGAATCAACCTTTACAAAATTTCATTTTCACAGGTTAAGGAATAATCTCTACTTTTTACAAGCTCAAGAATAACTTAATTCTTTTTAACACAAAGGTTAAAGAATCAAAACCTCACAAAACACTCCAAATATCCTTTTATCCGGTAAGGATTGAACCGTTACAAAATCCACACAAAACAATTCAATTCAGAAAGAATTACTACCTCAATCTCTTTACAGGAAGAGACTGAAACCAGCTACCCTCTGATTAAATACACGCAATAATATTTAATCCGCCACTTAACTTACCAATAAAAATTGAGAAGTGATTTTTCTCACTTGAAACTTCTACCACCCCAGATAAATTAAAACTCAATTAATATCCCAAAACTAATGATGAAAAAGTGAGAAACTCAAAATCTGATTTTAAACAAAAATGGGTAGTATGTAATTGAGCACGTAATCAAATTAATTCAAGAAATTGTTTTAAAAAATATTTTTCAATAAAAAATTAGAAAACAATTTCTAAAGATCTAATTCCAAAAAATAATCAAGCAATACTATATGAAAAGTAATTTGAAAATATCTCACCTGGAATCCACCGAAAAAATAAGTAGAGCGATCTAACTTTAGATTCAATAGCAGTAATGATTCACATCAAATGATTCTCAAGAATGTATCTTAGAAAAGCTCTCACAAAAAACTCAGTATGATTTCTCTTGGAAAAGCTCAATATGATCTCTTAATCTCTCTTAATGATATGAAAAACGCAGGTCTTTATAAATGAGATTAAAAATAGCTTTCTGATGGCTAGTTCCCATTTATCATGACACATAATTGCTCTTTTAGACCCCTTATATCATTAAGACTTCATTCTGGTTCAATTCACTTAATTATAGCCTTTAAATTTATCAATTAAGTCCCCAAAATATTTTTTAATCACAATTAAATAAAATAAAAACAATTATATGTACCAAATTGGAAAATATTCAAACTTAATGAACCAAATCAATAGGGATAACATAATATGTGTAGCATATCTTAAATAAGATTAAATCCCTAAAATCTCTCTTGAATCTTAACAAAAAAAATAGCTAGTAATGGCTACTTTCAAATGGAAATCCGAAATTCCATAATATCCTGAAACAGACACACTAGTCGACCGACCAAGATCAACAGTCGACAGCTCGATTCAGGATGTAGCCAAGCCAAAGATTTTGTGCCCACCGGTCGACCTATCTGTCAATTTAGAGATTCAGAGAGTTTCATTTCTCTTTACAGGTCGACCACTCTGTCGACTTATAGATACAGAGAATTCATTCTTAAGTACAGGTCGACCTACCTATCGACCAAGAGATACAGAGAGTTTTCCTTCTTTGTCTGATTGACTTACCTGTCGACTTATGGATGCTGGATCACTTTTCTAAATTCATTTTTAATTCATTCTTATTGACATTTTTGTCTCTTTAACCAATTTCTTTTCTTAGTTAGCTCTACTAAATACTTAAATTTAATTTTAATTATTTCTTTTTCAATTATACATAGGAGCAAACAATTTATCTAATTGGAATCTTATTAAAAACACACATATTTATAAAAATTATTTTAAAAATCTTTTTGTGCTGTGTTTGATTCTAATTGGGATATTAAGAGTTGAAATTTTAACCTGAGTTGTTTTTCCTAGATTCTTCAAATTCTTTAACCTCTCAATCCTTCATCATCTTTATCATCATATCTTCATCCTTTGGAACTAATAAACTGAAACACTAAATCAAACCGTTAGTCCCACAAAAAACATCAACATTTAATTGTTCATCAAAATCTTTGGATCAACAGAAGCATGTGAGAGGAATGATAAGCCTATTTCAACAATGTGACGATGATGACGTTCATAATACCCATTGTGTTCAGGAGTGTGTAGGGGTGAGGTTAAATGAGATATCCTATTATAATTGAGGTATGATGAAAGTGCTTGATATCCCCCCCTTGTTAGAATAAAGCATGATGATTTTGCGATTGAAGTAGTTTTCCACCAATGATTTGAAGAGAACAAAAACGGTATGGACATCGGATTTTATTTTAAGTGGATAAAGCCATATGTATTTTGTAAAATGATCAAGAAAAATAACATAATATTTGAAATCATCAATGGAATGCACAGGAAAGGTCCACACCTCAGAAAATATGATTTCAAGTAGAGAAGTGGAAACAAGAGTGGAAATGGAGAAAGGTAACTTGTGACTTTTATTGCATTGACACGCATTACAATTGAAATTCAGAGATGACATAATTGTGACTTGTATGTGAAAAGTAGAGACAATATGCCTAAGAATTGACAATGATGGATGACCTAATCAATGATGCCACTCGGATGAAGTAATCTTAACATTGGAGAAAACTACCAATGGAGTGGACTTGATAGTACGAACTGGCCATTCATACACCATCTTTAGTTTGACCTTGTAGAAGTATTGCCCCATGTAAAGATCGTTCACAAGAAAAGAAGAGGCTAAGAATTTGATGAATGTATTGTTAGATTTACAAAATTGAGAAATAGAGATAAGATTTTTATGCATAGTAGAAACACAAAGCATATTATGAAGTGAGAAGGTATGTGAGAGAGTGTGTTGAGATGTAGAACCAGTATGAGAAATAGGGAGACTCGTGCCATCGCCAATTACAACATCGTCAGGCCTGGAATAAAGAGCATAAATGAAAAGATTACTCAGGTCGGTTGTAACATGGTGCGGTGCACCACTATCAAGGAGCCAATTTGAGCTGTCAGAATTGTCAGTTATTGCAACATCAGTACATGGTTTCCATAGAGTCAGAGGTCGAAGTTTCCATTAACGAGATGCTCTCGGTTATTGATTGGATTGCAGATTTGTTAGTGTCAAGCAAAATAGAGGACATTGCTGAATTGTGTGTCCTTAAGTATGACACCCTTAATACTTTTCAAGATAAGTCCAAGGAGGGGGACGATTAGTCCGCATGTTGGAGTTGGATAGTGTGTGTGCCTAAGACCATTGATTCCCTGATCCCTTCAGTCGAGATTTGGCCCTTGTTGAAGTAGGATTTACTAAAGCAAGAAGGAGAGATGTATTGGAGAGATGTGATCAGAGAGACAACTCTTTGTTAATTACCTTCTCATGAAGTCATCAAATATATTGTGGTATCTCGTGCATTGATAACATCAACAATGGGTTTTTAGTCATCATCAAGTCCATCAAGAAATTTCTCAATGATGTCTTCGTCATCCATAGGTTTGCCTAGGAGGCAAGTTCTTCGGTCTGAGTTTTGATGAATTGCATGTATTCTGAGATTTTTGTGACCCTTTGGTTGCATGCTTAATTTGTTCCTTAATTTGCTTGATATGACCATAAGATGACTTTGCAAAGGTGTTGGTGAGAATCGTCTAAGCCTTACGAGATATTTTTCATTGAGTGATGTGAGGAATAATATTTGGAGAGATAGAACCCATGAGTGATCCAAAGATTAATATGTCTTGACGAAACCATGTTTGATATTCTAGATTGGGAGTCATAATTTCATTAACGGTGATCTTGGTAGATGGCGGCGAGAGGGATCGGTGAATAAGTTGTTGTAGATCATAGCTAATAAGGATGGATTCAATTTGGAGTTTCCAAGAGAGATAATTAGTAGATGTGAGTTTCACGACGTTGTGTATATTAACAACAGTAAGAGGTTTGGTAGGTTCTTGAGTATTTGGTATGAGAACTTGATTGTTTTCAATAGCTATGGTTGAAGGACAAAAAAAATGAGAACTTCTTTTGCAGATGTCAGTTTAGAGGGTAGAGAAAAGAAAGTGTTATGATTTTTTAAAAAGTGTGGGGCTATTTCTATAATTTTAATTTATTTTATTTTAAATTTGGCCAAAAAGAATAGGGTAACCAATGAAGTTTAGAAACTAATGGGGTAGTCTCTGCGATTACAGGATAAAATGGGTAGGGTAGTTTTGTTTTTTGGTCGATTACCGATTACGCAAACGATTGGTGTATGAAAAATTAGGTTGTAAACTACGAATAGATTTGGTTTAGGGTTTGTAAGCTACAAACAAATGTCGTGCGCTGGACAAGGACGACAATGGGACTATGATGGCGGCGGATGGTCCAGGTTGCGAACAGATCTAGGTGCCTAGCTCAGTGTTCTGAGAAGTGGCGTCGTCAATTTTGATGTGAAGATTGCAGAAGGGTGGGCACGGAGCTTCGGCTGTGAGGAAGAGGGAGATAAAAGCTACTGGTTCTAGTTGTTGTAGCAAAGAAGAAGGAGAGAGAGACTACTGAGGGAGGGGCTGCAACCGGTTGAGTAAAGAATGAGAGAGAGACTGCTCACGGCTGAGGGGGAAGTTCAGGGTTTGGATCTAGGCTTTGTATACCATAGTAGGTGTTTATCCTAAAATTTTGATGATGACAATTAAATGTTGATGTTTTTTGTGGAATTAACGGTTTGATTAAATGTTTTAGTTTATTAGTTTCAATGATGAAGATATGATGACAAGTAATGAATGGATGCTAAAAGATGATGAAAGATTAAGAGGTTGAAGAATTTGAAGAATCTAGGGAAAACAACTCAGGTTAAATTTCAACTCTTAATATCCCAATTAGGATCACACACGACACAAATTTGTTTTTAATGATTTTTATAAATATGTGTGTTTTTTATAGGATTCTAATTAGTTAAATTATTTGCTTCTATGTATAATTGAAAAAGAAATATTGATAATTAATTAAAATTGAATTTAAGTATTTAGTGAAGCTAACAGAGAAACAAAATTGGTTAAAGGGGCAAAAACGTCGATGAAAATAAATTCAAAATGAATTAAGCAGAGGTCCCAGCATTGACAAGTCGACTGGAGTATAGAAGAAAAATTCTATGAATCTCTCGGTCGACAGGTAGGTCGACCTGACCTTAAATGGTGAACTATCTAAATCGATAAGTCGATAGGAATGTCGATTTTTTTATTTTATTTTATTTTATTTTTTTACCATTAAAGAAACATATATTAAACCAAACGAGTATTTACACAACTACATCTATCCCTAACTAATCTTTAATTAAATTAACATGTTCTTAGCCATTACAATAGTAAGTCAAGATAATATCATCAATATCAATAATAAACATTAAGTACAAAGATTGAAATAAGGGAAGAAAAGCCAAATCTCAAAGTGGAGTAGTCCACTTTCGCCAAAGAATAATCCTCCCGAGCTTCATCTTCTCTATTAATGAACTTCCTTTTCTAGCTCTTCAAGAAATGGCCAAGAACACTTTTTAAAACTAATCTAATCTGCTTCCTAAATTATCTAAACCTAACTAAGGTGGAAGGGGCTCTCAAAATATCAACCGGGGCTTCTCTAGTTCTTCTAGGCTTCTAGGGGTCTTTTACAATTGGTGGAAAAAGGGGTTAAAAAGAAGGATTTGGGAAAATATCTTCAAAATATCTTAAAACAGATATTTCTGCGCAGAGTGTCACCGCCTAGGCGATGGTTTAAGTCGGTTAAGGCTCTGTCGGATCTTCGCCTAGGCAGTGGTTTCTCCACCTAGGCAGTAGCTGCTGGCACAACATTCTGACATTTTCTCGCCTAGGCGTTGGTTTTCTCGCCTAGGCGGTGATTCAACACTTCAGCACTCCAACATTCTGCCTCTTTTCCGCCTAGGCAGTGGAACTTCCGCCTAGGCGGTGGTCTTCATTCACCGAAATCCTGTTTTTTACATTTTGTTCACCATTTCTCCACCGTTTTCACTTGTTTATCGCCCTTTAACGTCCCTTCACCTGTTTTACACTAAAACAAACTAAAACACAATTAAATATAACTAATACGCTTGAAAACTAACAAATTCAGTTTCGAAATAGATAGATTTTTCACACCTATCAGTCGACCTGTGACAAAAAATGTAACTCTCTGAATCTATAGATCGACAGATAGGTCGACCGATGGGCGATAGATTTTTAACTTGGCTACATCTTGAATCAAGCGGTCGACCGGTGATCCTTGGTGTGTCGACTTATAACACTATTTCAGAATTTTGTAGAATTTCGAATTTTATTCTAAAAGTAGTCGTTGCTAGCCGCTTTATGATTAAGATTCACGAGATATATTAGGGATTTGATGTTATTTGAGATATGCAACATATATTATGATATCCCTATAGATATGGTTCATTAAGTTTGAATATTTTTTTCAATTTGGTACATGTAATTCTTTCTATCCGATTTAATTATGATTGGAAAATATTTGGGGGACTTAATTGAGATGTTTAAAAGCCATAATTAAGGGATAAAGATCTTTTTGGTCCCTGAGAAATGCCTCGGGTGTCCAATTGGCCCCTAAGAAATGTAATTCAACAATTTGGCCCTTGACATTTCAAAATAGTGTCCAATTGGCTCCTAAGAAATGTAATTCAACAATTTGGCCCTTGACATTTCAAAATAGTGTCCAATTGGCCCTTCAAGCGAATTTCGTTAAATCAACTAACGGTCAACATTTCATTAAGGGTATTTTAATCTTTACGCGTACAATAAGGTTAATTTTGAAAAATCATCTAAACTTAAGAGGTCAAAATATTTTATTTTATTTTTTTTGTCTTTCTTTCTCAATTGAAATAACATAATCTTTTCTCTATTTTTTTTTTTTTTTTTTTTTTAATTTGGTCTTTCTTTCTCAATTGAATAACAAATTTATGGGAACAAAACAATATTTTTTTTTTGGAAATATTATTTGATTTTTTTTTTCATTAAAAAGAGAATTAAAAACCCCAAAGAATACAAAAGAAATGATATATCCAATCAAACCAAATACAAACTTCTATGAAAGAGGAAATAAGAGTAATTCTATTATATTCTAAGAATTACGAGCTAAAAATAAGGGAGCATAACACAACATCAACACGAAAATAAATATCAACATCAAAACGAACACAATCACCAAAACAAACATCAACACCAACGAACACCCCCACCAAAAAGAACAACACTACTAATGAACACCAAAATTAAAAACAAAGAACACCGCAGAAATCGAAACTTGGGGTTTCGATTTCGAAATCGAAATAGGAAATCGATTTTGATTTCGATTTCAAAATCGAAATCGAAATCGAATAACACCGCTGAACATCGCCACCAAAACAACGAACACCATCGAAATCAAAACCGTGGTTCAATTTAAGTTTTGATTTTGAAATCGAAGAACACCACCGAACATCGCCAACAAAATGACAAATACCATTGAAATTGAATCTAGGGGTTTCAATTTCGAAATTGAAATCGAAATCAAAATAGGGTTTCGATTTCGATTTCGAAATCGAAACCCAAATCGAATCACAGTTTTGATTTCGAAATTGAAGAACACCGCCAAACAAAGCCACCAAAATGACCAATACCATCGAAATTGAACCTAGGGGTTTTGATTTTGAAATTGAAATCGAAACCCAAATCGAACCATGGTTTCGATTTCGAAATCGAAGAACATCGCCACAAAAATGAAAGCCAAATCGAAACCGAATCGATTTTGAAATCGAAACCCTATTTCGATTTGGGTTTCTATTTCGAAATTGCAACCTAAACAAAACCGAATCGAAACAGGATTTTGATTTCGAAATCGAAACCTAATCGATTTGGGTTTCGATTTTGAAATCGAAACCCAAATCGAAACCGAATCGATTTTGAAATGGAAACAGGGTTTCGATTTCGAAATCGAAACCGAATCGATTTGGGTTTCGATTTCAAAATCGAAACGCAAACGAAACCCTAGCCCCACTTCTCTTACTCAAAACCCTAGCCTCCACTTTCCTTAGTTAACTGAAACCAAAGAAGACGCAAACGACGACGCAGGTGAACGAAGATGTAGAAGACGAAGATGAAGAAGATACAGACGAAGACGACGCTGGTGAATGAAGGATCAGAGCATGCATCACCGACGTGACAGAAGGATCGGAGGTGAACGAAAGATTGGAGTGCAGCAGTGGAGAGGAAGAAGACGATCTGGGGAAAAAAATAAAGGAAAAAAATATTTTCAACCCCTTAAGTTTAACAAAATACGTAAATAGGTCCCAATCTATTAGTAAGAATGAAATGACGTATGTACCCTTGGCCAAACGTCATGTGGTTGTCACGTGATTTTTCCCATCCATTTTTTCCCAATCTTATTAACGGAATTCGCTTAAAGGGTCAATTGGACACTGTTTCGAAATGTCAAGGGCCAAATTGTGGACTTGCATTTCTTAGGGGCCAATTAGATACCCAAGGCATTTCTCAGGGACTAAAAAGGTCTTTATCCCCATAATTAAGTGATTTGAACCAAGATGAAGTCTTAGTGATATAAGGAGTCTATAAGGGCAATTAAATGTCATAACAAGTGAGAACTATCTGTTGGAGAGCTTGTTTTTATTCCCTTTGATAAAGACCTGTGTTTTTTCATATGAAAGAGAGACACATCAAGAGAATTATTGTGAGTTATTCAACTTTTGAACTTTCTAAGAGTAATCATACTGAGTAAATTGTAAGATCTATTCTAAAAGTTATTCTTGAAGAATATTTATTGTGGATTATTGCTACTACCGATTTGAAGTTTCATTACAATCTCTAAACATTATTTTTTTTCAGTGAAATTCGGGTGAGATCTATCCAAAATACTTTTTATTCATTATTGCTTGATTATATTTGGAATTTGATCTTTGAAATTGTTTTTCAATTTTTTTATTGATTTTTTTTTTTAAAACAATTTCTTGAAAAAATTTGATTACATGTTACCCAATTTTTGTTTAAAATTAGATTTTGAATATCTCACTTTTCTATCACTAGTTTTGGGATCTTAATTGAGTTTTAATTTATCTAGGGTGGTAGAAGCTCCGAGTAGAAAAATCACTTATCAATTGTTTGGTGAGTTAAGTGTCGAATTAGATACTATTAGGAGTGTTTAATCAAGGGTAGTTGGTTTCAATCTCTTCCGGTAAAAAGATTGAGTTTTTGATCTTTGTCTAAAGTATAAAAAAATTAGATGTTAATTCTTCCTTGATTGAATTTGTGAGTGATTTTGTAAAGGTTCCATCCTTACTTGGGAAAATGATAGTTGGAGTATTTTTGTGAGGTTTTGATTCTTGAACCTAAGGTATAAAAAGAATTAGGTCATGATTCTCCCTGTAATAAAATTAGGTTATTCTTGAACTTGTAAAAAGTAGAGGTTATTTTTGAGCCTGAGGAAAAAAAATTGTAAAAGTTAATTTTGAGTCTGCGAAAAGAATTATTGTGAGGGTTTAAATCTTACCTTTAAAGAAATCTTGAGTTTAATGGGTACGACACTCCATGGAGCTCGGGGGACTAGATTAGAGAAGAGTAGTTTGGTGAACCAATATAAATTTCTGGTGTGCTGCTATTTTCATTATTTATTCTTATTGTTTGGTGTGCACCTAATTGATATTATATTTTCACTGTTATATAAAGATAATAATTAATTAAGGATTAAAATTAATTATTTGGATTTTTCATGTTTTTTCTCTGATAATTTTTTATCTACTCAATTCACCCCCTTCTTGGATAGCTCACTGGGCCAACAGTAAGTTTGATAAAATATGGCATATCTCATTGCATTCAATAACATTGTATATATGTTCAATCTCTAATCAAAAGTCAAATGTCTAGATAAGGTAACTAAGGTGGCATTTGGTTAGTGTTCCCACTTCTCTCAACCCAACTGGAATGAGTTGGGTTGAGTTGAGTTGAGAATTTTCTTTCCAACTAGGTACAGAATTGTGTTTCGTAATGACAAAAATTTATTTTGTGCTGAAAATAAAATTGCGTTTCGTAACACCTAATTTTGTTTCCTTCTGGGAACAGAATTGCATTTGGTAATAAATAATTCTAGAATTGTTTCCTCAATTCTTTCACAATGTTATATTTTAATTAAGAATTTAAAATATTTTTAAGATTGTTGGGATCTATATAATTATATCAATTCTTCCATAAGTTGGGATATATATAATTATATATATCCCAACTTCCAGCACTCCAAGATTATAGAGTTGACAAATAAAGTTGCAATAGTAGTAGTCCAGACAAATAACTTGGATTAAACAAAGGAAATAAAGGGTAGACAACCAGACAATAAGGCAATATCAGTTGATTTATCCCATGATTTTGCTAATAATTTCCTTCAAGACAACAGTAACTTGACAAAAATTATATAAAAAGAAAAACAAAAAATATGTTGAACAATTAGAACTTCCACAAAAACATCAACTACTCATGTAGAATTTTCCACCGGGCTCATTGCTGCAAAAAAAAAAAAAAAAAAAAAACAAAAGTGTGTTAAAAGTTCATAGATAAATTTGTTGTAATTTAAATAAAGAAAATATTTAAACTTATTTAATTTTTACACACCGAATTTGAATCATAGCAAATTCGTTCAGCGATTAAATCCCTATTTAATCCCATTTCGATGACACTTTAATTGCTCATTCTGATCTCGACTAGAGCAGGTTGTTAGTATTGTCCGAGGTGACACTGACATCTAGTTGTTTTATTCATTTTATGTTTCATGGAAGACCAACTCTCTTTGGTGAACGTAGTTGTCGTCCTATTGTTCTTAATCACCTCAGCTTCCATTAGTTCAACAGAAATAGTTACATTTTTTTTTCACTCCACATATCAACCGCTCCCTTAATGTTAGTTACTTCCTCAACATTTTCATCGCCGCTAATATGAACAGTGTTTAACATCTGCATTGATATGGCTAATATGAACATGTTCTATGATATGGTTCAACTATTTACAGTTTATTTTTCCTAGAAGCAACTCAAAACAACTTAAAGCAAATTTTGTAATAATAGCAACTCAAAGTAACTAAAAGCAAATTTTGTAATAATAGCAACTCACCTTTGGTAATAGAAGGCATAGATCTCAAAGCAACTCAATGCAAAGCAAAAAATCTAAATCAAAAAATACGAACTAGTTGAAACAACTTGGGACAAGTTTATACGCAGAAAATCTGAAGTGAAAACGTGCATGATTGAAAGTATATATGATAAAGGTTTAGAAAATGCATTTGTTTAGGCTTAATTAGTTACGAATGAGTTGAATCTAATAGAGTATTAAGTAGGTATGCATTTTATCTCTTCAAATCAGACCAATGTCATACCAAATCATCACTCAAATTCGAACAGAAACAGCAACAAAAGAACATGAACAAAGATAAATGAAAGAAACACATTGATTTCAGTGGTATCTCCAACCAACAAGTGCATATCTATGGATTTCAAGAGGAAAATCCACAGATCTGCAACTAACAAGTGAAAATTTAAAAAAATGGAGGCCGATTTCGACGAATATCAAACAAAGAAATCCACGAAATTGACAAAATCAATATCCGGAATGAAATCGAGCAACGAAATCGATTGTGTTCAACAAATGGATTTCGTGAATTCTAAACCTAAATTGATTTTGTGAAGATTCGAACATGGATTTCAGAGCTAAGGTTTCGATTTCAGTCCTGGAGAAATAGAGAGGAGAGAGAGAGAGAGAGAGAGAGAAAGAGAAAGAAATCCATAGATCTAGACTTTAGACCTGGAGAAAAAGATGAGAGAAAGGGAGAACTTACCCCAGACGACGACTGCGACGGCATGAAGAAGAAGAAGATTGACGAAGAACACCAAATGATGAAGATGCTTGAGAAGAACAAGAAGAGCGATGAACACGGTTGCTTGGGAAGAAGAAGAGCAGCAACGAACACCAGACGCTTGGAAAAAAGAAGAGCAACGACGAACACAGACGAAGAAGAGCAACGAAGGATGATGATGATCGGGGATGTGCAAATAGAAGAGGAGAATTGATTCTGTCATTAAAAACATGTTTAATACCAAACGTGTCCTTATTTTCAAAAGAGATGGGTTGGGCACAAAAAACGAAAAATAGATATTTTTTATTCCTAATTGCTTTAACTTTTCAAGAAACAATTCTCATTTTTGGGTTGGGTTGGGTTTTGTGTTTGACAAACGCATTCCCAAAAATCAATCCCATAATTTTTGGGTTGAGTTGGGTTGGAAACACTAACCAAACGAGGCATAATTAATCTAATTGATTTCCTACAATTAATCTAATTAATTATACATATAAAATCTCTAATCGAAAGTCAAATGTCTAGATAAGATAACTAATTAATCTAATTGATTTGTTACAATTAATCTAATTGATATCTTTATCACCTTAGAGGTAGATTAAAAAGAATTAACATAAGGAAACAAAGAAATCCAGTTTTTCATAAGGTGATTGAAAATTCAATGCCTTAGATGGCAACCAATTTATTAAATAAACAACAGTCAGGAGGTCATCACCCCAAAAATGCTTAGCGAAATTATATGCAAACAATAAACTGCAAGTCACAGTAAGATGACGACGTTTTTTTCTTTTAGCAAGTCCATTTTGTGGAGATGTGTGAAGACATGAAATATGGTGAACAATGCCTTTTTTGGTAAAGAATTTCTCAAATTCATTATTGATATATTCTGCTTAATTTTTTTGCTGAGATTAAATGAACAGAAAGTTGAGGGACATGTAACACACATCCTTCAAATACAAGGAATTAGAAATCTTGACTGTTCCTTTTCCAACCAAAATAACTTTTTCTCCATTTGCGGTACTTACCTTAATAATTACCAGGACATGGAGAATAAGTTGAGAACAAGGTTCTATTCCATGTCACATGGTCAGAGGCACCAAAATCTACAATCCATTCTAAATTATTAGCACTTGCAAAAAACAGAAAAAACCTGTTTTACTTTACCACCAGTTTTTGGATCATGAACTCTTGTATGGAGATCTAACATTTTTAGAAATTCCTCCATTTGTCTTTTGTTGAAAACGGTCTCAAGTTATTCCTTTCATGTGGTTGTTTCCACCACATTTCAACCATATGTTTGCCTTTATTCTTTTACTCACGTCTCCCATGAAGAACCCAACAAGTTGCTCGATCTTGTCTAGTCTTATTACATTGGTCATAGCAAAGATCATCTTTAGAATCTCTTTTCTTCTTATCTTAAAATCTTTCCAGTCCTTCATTGATGCCATTCCTAAAGTCTCCATATTCCTCTTCTTTGGCATGGATTTTCTCCTCAATTCCTCGGTTCTCACAACAGAAAACGCCTCGCCAAGTGTTGGAAAAGGTGTTCAACTAATCACCATAGAGCAAAGATGATCAAAGTCAGAACGAAGACCAGGTAGGAATTTATAAGTCCTACATTTTTCCATCAACCGAGTAACCTTCAAGCGAACATGAACACCATCCAACTCCAAGCTTTGGTAACAATCAAGATCATGCCAATGTCCTTTCAGGTTGCAGTAATATGTGTTGACATCTGCTTCTCCTTGATAGAATTCCGGGATTTGATTCTCGAGTTCATACATAGAGACATTATTATCTCCTGTAGAGAAAGCTTCCTTCACCGCCTTCAAAAGCGCACTAGCATCGTCAATGAACAACTAATTCTTCCCAATGTGGTTGAATTATCTGAATCAGCCATGTCATCAGTTGAGAGTTCTCATCTTTCCATTTGATCAAGGCTTGCTCATTCCCATTGGGTTTCTTCTTTGTTCCATCGAGATATCCCAGCCTTGCTACTTCCTTTGATGGTTACTTTGACTGACTGTCAATTCACATAGTTGGTAGAGTTCAGTTTTTTGAATACCATGGGGATATTGGATTGATCTAGGGTTTGACTAGAAGGTAGAATACCACCCTTGTGGTTCAACCCGGCTCGATCCAGATTAGTCGAAACCCAATATGGTTATCGGATACCGGAGATTTAAAAAAAAAAAAAATGTCTTATAGTGTTCGACTAATGGGATGATGGTGGGATTTCTTTATGATTCTTGAGATTGGTGGCGGCTAGGTTTTATGTTGCAGGATAGTGTCTGCTCTGATACCAAGTTGAAACAATTGGCTACGGAAAAAGTTGTGTATTGGATTTTGCGGTAGAACCCTTATTTATACAAATTGGACAAACAATCTATACATGGAAATTAAAATAAACCAGCCTATGCACTAATTCTTCTCTTTAATTCTAGGTAACTCCTAAGCAGAAACTTTCTATATTTATGATTAATCAGTCTTAGGTAAATCCTAAATACATGCTTACTATATTTACAATCAATCAATCAATTGTAATTTGATTCTTGCTGCCAATACTCAATCAGTATTCGGTAAACCTAATTTGACTTCTTGCTGCTAATAATAACATTTTATTCATCCAACCAACACTACACATAGTCCCAAATCTTATCATGTAAACTGATACAAGACAAGACAAGACATGTATCAAAGCAGTAATTTCTGAGGCAAAATTTATAATCCTAATTTCATAATTAGGTAAATAATTTGGGAATTTTCCAAGTAACAATTATGGACATCATATTTATTAATTTACCATCACATAAACTTTCTAGGAATATATGTCAAAGCAACATATATTTTCTAATACAATGCACATCTACAAAAAGTAATTCCATAGAAATGGATTTTAATTTTGCATCATTTTCTACTTTTTTTTTTTAAACATCTATTTTGGGAATAACAATTGGGCATCTATATATATCAGGACAACCAAATAATGAAAATTCTCCACGATTATATCTTAAATACAATAAAAATGTCAATTTATCAATATAAAATATTATTTTATTTGAAGGATTTTTAATCTTTCTTGAAGCCACATGATAATTTCAATAATTAAATTTAATTTTTAGTAATTTATTTTTTCTAGTAACTTAATAATTTTATATGATGACAACAAAATTTTCAATATGTTATCGCATACTAAAATTTCATCACAATATTAAAAATCTCACTAAAAATTATTATTTTAGTAATTAATGGTCTTACTACTAGGAATTACTTAATCATTTGGCCAGTTATCTTATTACATAGTAAGAACCATTTTAAAAATGAGAAATTGATCTCTAGTCTAGTAACTACTAGGAACCAATTTTCAAGCGAGAAACTTATCAATATTTAAAAAATCTATTGTTTTTTTTTTTTTTTTTTTTTTTTTTTTAACGGTAAATTGTGTTCAGGCTAACTTATGTACATCTTGACTAATCACATCACCAGACGATCTTAAGGGAGCACTCCCTCATATCTGCATGATTAAATTTACGATTTAATTGTCGGAGTGTTCTCCAAGATAGTCGAATTTTAGTAGACAAATAAATGGGGAACCTCTCCTTACCAATCGAACTAACACCTCTTGGGTATGTTAACAAAATCTAATGACACCTAATTCTTTCGAAAAATTGGTAGACTTTAAGACAACCTCATATAATCATTATTAGTATTATGCAGGTAAAAATACGAATTATGTTGGGCCAAGGAGGATAAATGGATGAAATATGCATGAGCATAAAGTGAAAAAATTAAGCCACAACCTCAATTTGTTAAGCCAAATAATGATTATCATAGGAAAAGAATGCAACATCAAAATCAACAAAAATTGGTTTACAAAATTGTTGACCCTAGATGTTTTGGTGAACAATTGAACGTTGAAGTTTTATGAAACTAATGTGTTCATTGAGTGATTTCAGATTAAAAGTTCCGTTCAAATGAGAAAAATATTGAATCAAAAAAGATATTATTCATTGAAGATGTACAAGACAATATTCAAGAAGGCTACAAAGCAAAGACAATGAAGAAATTTGTGGAGTATTGAAGATTTTATGTATTCTTAGGTAAAACAACTCAATACTCTTATGCTCTTCATGAAACCCGATGCATGACATTTTAAAATTAGTAATCTTATGTGTGTTATTGTAAAAAGTGATAAAGTCAAGATCCTAAATAATTTTTATAAAGTGTTAAAATCATGAAAATATTATTTATAAAGAGTTGAATTCAGAAAATGTTTTAACACATGAAATAAGAAGTTTTTGGTCGATTCGGTCAACCGACTAAAAGGGTAGGTTGACTAACAAAAACAACACCTTGAAGAAAAAATGAGAGGAAGTTACTGGGAAAATCAGTCAATCGACCAAATGGACGGTTAACCGACCAAAGGAGAAAATGGCCTGAATTTTGAACGTTAGAATTGGTCGATCAACTAAATTTTGGGCGGTCGACCGACACTGGTAGATTCAGTTTCGATTTTTAAAGATCTTCTACCCTAATTTGATGGATTTGAACATTAGGATATCATATTTTATGGGGTAAATCAAAATATTTTTGGACACTAATTTGAAGATATTTTAAGGCTAATTTATGATCAAACTAGACGTTATAAGCCAAATTTAAATAAGGGGTCTAAAAGAGTAATTTTTGATAATATATTTTGAAAAATAGCATTGTAAGATATCTTTGAAATTCATATAATTAAACCTGTGAATTTTGGGTTTAAATTTACTATTTTGGTGGAGAATATTTGGGCTCAAAGATATAAGAGAGATTTATGTGATTTTATTTGATTTTATGATTTAGTCCATATACTTTTTAATTTTGTGATAAAAAAATTTCTTTACTTTCATTGAATTAGATCAAATAATTTTTGGGACTAAATTGAGAGCTTTATGGGGTCCATCTATGCTATATTTTTTTTATATATATTTTTTGAAAAATAGTCATTATAGGCATAAATTGAATTCTATTTTATATAGACATGCATTATTCAAATGAAAGAAATCAAGAGTAAGAGTTTTAATCATCTATAATCATAAAGAGAGAGTGATTTTGCTGAGAGGGCTTTCAAGAGTTAAAGTTTTCTTTGGAGAAATTATCGATCTTTCCATTTTAGGGTTTGAGTCTTTTCTACGATCTTCGAAAAGAAATCCCGGTGAGATTATTCTTGATTACTTGCTCAATATTATCTGTGCTTTAACTGGGTAATATTCTTAACTGAGCTTACATTATTTTATTTAAAAAATCGTTTTCAAATTAAATATCTTGAAAATCTTATAAAACGGTTTTTATTTGTCAAATTTGATTAATATTATTTGTGTGCATAAATTCAGTTAAATCATATTTGTTTCTCACTAAATTCTATTACGTGGTATTCGGGACATTGATTGAATATATTTTGTATGGGGCGGTAGAAGCTCCTCTAAGTAGAAACTTTGATTTTTTGTATTTGTGTGTGTGAGTGAATTAGGTATATTTGG
Organism: Eucommia ulmoides; assembly: GCA_016647705.1. Taxonomy (NCBI): domain Eukaryota; kingdom Viridiplantae; phylum Streptophyta; class Magnoliopsida; order Garryales; family Eucommiaceae; genus Eucommia; species Eucommia ulmoides. The sequence goes on from CM028329.1 coordinate 4,980,539, forward strand.
GACGGTGTTTAATCACGATAAAGAGGTTTGATCTTTAGCCTGTGAAAAAAATTATATTTTATTATTCCTATAATTAATTAGATTTAACCTGGTAAAAATATAGGATTCTTCGTTAGCCTGTGAAAAGGAAAATTTGTAAAGATTTTGATTCTGAGCCTAGGAGAATTAGGTTAGCCTTTAGCCTTAAAAAATATTATAATGGTTTTGTTCCTATCTGGGAAAGGAATCTGAGATTAGTAGATTGTGAAACTCCTGTGGAGCATGAAGGACTAAATTTAGGTAAAAGTAGTCTACCGAATCAAGATACTTCGTTGCGTTATTTTCTCTATTGGTTGTGCATTTAGTTTAATCATGTTTCCCACTCTTAATCAAGCTAATAATTGGATAAGGAAAATTAGTGATTTATTTATTTGATTGATAAATTAATTGTTTTAATTTTTTATAACCACCCAATTCACCCACCTGTTGAATAGATCTGTGGGCTAACAAAGATAATAGTAGATCGTAACAAGACTCATCAATCTTAAGTGTCAGATAAAGGCAAGGTGATTATTACTGATTTTAAACCAAAAGTTTCTAGAGTGGACAAAAGTGTTAGGAAAATAAATCAAAGATGACCAAATGACTCAAATAGTTGTTACAAAGGAGAACAAGAATAACATTGATCGTAGAAATAAGGTACATATACCAGTAGCTCCCAATGATGAAAAAGGTATGTCTAATTTTCTTAAGTTTAAATTTGAATCTATCTTATATATGGGGTCTATATATGTCATTTTTTTAGCTTCGCTTTCAAAATATAGTCGTTATAAGTATTGTTTAAATTCCTTATAAATAGACCTGCGAATTTCTTTTTAAATCATCAAGATTTCAGATCAAATCATAGTTTTAAAATAGAGGGTGAATACTTTCTGAAATATATTTTGAGAGAATTATTTTAAAGAAAATATTGATCATGAAAAAGGTTATCTTTACAAAAAATTTAGGTTAGATTCTACATTGCTATTATTTACATCTCTTTAAAGAAAATTCCGGCAAGATCACTCTATTTATTTTCGCCCACTCAAAATGATTGTGCTTTATGTGATTCATATACATTCTAAGAATTTGAACTTTTCATATTTATGATTGAATATCATTTTGATAAAAATATATTGAAATTCTTTTAGAAATGATTTTTGTCTGAAAATCTGATTAAGAAAATATATGTGCTTTAATTGTTGAAAAAATAAATTTATTATCTCACATAATTTCTATGCCTAGCCTGTCGGGACATTAATTTGAAGTTAAATTTGATTTGAGGTGGTAGAAACTCATGTGAGAAGAAATCTTCTTTTTTTTTTTTTTTTTTTTTTTTTTTTTTTTTTTTTTTGTATTTGTGAGTTTTAACTTAGACCTAAATGTAGTTGATCAAAGTGATAGTGAATTAGGAATAAAAGGGCATTGCCTAATCAGTGCTAATTTTGAGCCTAGAAAAGAATAGAGTTAATCTTGAGCCCAAAAAAAGGATAGGTTCGAATCTGAGCCTAGAACAAGAATTAGGTTAATCCCGCACTTGTGAAAATGATTGTAAATGTTTGGTTCCTAACAAGGAAAGGGATCGAGATTAGTGATTTGTGAATTTCTTGTGGGAGCTCAAGGGAGAGAGCGTAGGCAAGAGTAGTTTGCCAAACCTCGATAAGTCTTCTTCATTCTATTGCTAATAAGACTAAGACTAATCTTTAGACTCTTATCATAGAACATATGTAGTATCAGTTAAATTTTGAGTTTTGTGTATGTGGTGATATTGTGTGTTGTATTCTTGAATATTGTCAAGTTCCTATTGATGATGATTGTGACACTTATGTTATGAGAAATCTCTCTCTAATTAACTCGAATACAAATATCCTTATGGGGTATGAGTATCTAGAAAATCAATGGGTCCGAAAAGAAGAGGGTAATGAAGAAGAAAAAGATGCGGAAATACGAGATGCTAGAAATGAAACAAGAGGTTTTGATTGAATTTATCGAAGGCTTGATCAATTTCAGATTTAGTTTGATAATTTTCAACAACACGCTGGAGTCATAGATAGGAGACTTGGTGACTTGTCAACGTAAATGGAAAGAGTATTGACATCAATGAATCAAATCCATGATATGTTTTAGAATTGTCACTCTTACTACTTTAATCCGCCTCCTAGTTTTTCAAGTCTATCAAGATCATATTATCTTCTACCACCTTCTGCTCCTCTCAGTACTCACTAACAGTTTCATGGTCCCATATCTTTTTAATGATCATCTAGTAATTTGTGTTTTGGTTGTATTAAGAAAAAGTTTCGAACAATTTGGTTTGTAATAGTAAATAGGTATTAGATGACTATGATGGATGACTATGTTGGATATTGTGTTTTGGTTGGCTAATTTTGAATCTAGTTAATTTTAATCTAATTAATATTTCTTAAAGTGATCCATATAAAAATTACGAATATTTTTTTATCTTGTTCAATATATAATTTCCTTGATGGTAATTTTTTTTTTTTTTTTGGTTGAATGGTGTATATTCCTATTAAAATCATTGTTATTATTTTCTATTCAAAGTTAATTTTAAATCCCAAGATTTGGTAAAAGTAAGAATTTTATGATTTTCATTATATTTTTGATGTTTTGATTCACCCTTTCTACTTTTTAAGATGACAAAGGGGGAGAGAACATGATGTTTTTATGTTTGTTTTTACTAAGGGGAATAAAAAAATAAAAAAATATTGGATATCTTGAAAAGTTCTTAAATTCTCATTGCATAATCTTAAAAAAAGTTTTCTCATTGTAGTTTTTAAATTGAACAAAATCCGTTATCATATTCAGGAAGAATATAGTTGTGTGTGTGTGAGTATATATATATATATATATATATATATATATATATATATATATATATACTCAAAGTTAATTGTCATCATAAAAAAAAGAGAGAGATTGTTGACCCTACATATTTTAATGAAACAATTAACAATGATGTTTTGAGAAACTAATATGTTTATCAATATTTCAGATTTTAGCTCTTGTATTTGAATGCGAAAATTTATGAAAATGAATGATAAAGATTGAGATGGTTGCAATGAAAATATTGAAAAAATATTTTGAGCAAGAAGAATTTATTTATATTTCTAGGTAATCAACTACATTCTTCATAAGCTCTTAATGCAACCCGATAGGATCACGCATGATGCTTAAATTTACTTGAAATATTTTTAAAGTAGAAGTGATAAATTTATGCGATCAAATAATTTTTTTCATCTATTCAATCAAGAAAATGTTTGAAAAGTATAAAAGAAAATAAAAAAATAGTTTGGACGATCAATTGTCAAAGAGACCGAACGATCGCTTGATTCAGGATGGTGTTTTCAGAGTTTTAGGCTATCCAACCTCCCAACAAGTTGAATAGTTAATTCAAAGTCTAAAATGTTTGATTGCCCAATTGACCGACCTGTTGAGCAACGACTAGAAATCTATTCGTTGTAAGCCATCCGGTCGACCGTTTGATACGCATGTCGACCAACAGCGTCTATTTCAGAATTTGACCAGAACTATTTTCAAAGATCTTCCACCCATTTTTCAAGCATTTGAACGTTAAAAAATATTATTATTTTATTGTATTTCAAAGATATATATTATATTTTGAATATCTTTTAGTTTAGTCCATATATTTTTTGATTTTGTGATTTATATCGAATAAAATTCTTTATATCCCTTTGGATTTTAAATCTAAATCTTTTGGGAACAAAATTGAGTGTTTTAAAAGTTCTATTCTTGATAAAATAATATTGATTTGAATCCATCTTATATGTAGGGTTTAAAAATGTCATTTTTGAGCATATCTTTCAAAATGTAGTCATTTATAGGCACAGTTTAAATTCTTTATATATAGACCTCTGAATTTCTTTTTAAATCATCAAGAAAAGCATCAAGAATTCAGATGAAATCATATTTTTAAAGAGAGAGTGAATATTTTTTGAAATATATTTTGAGGGGATTATTTTAAAGAAAATCTTGATGGTGAAAGTGGTTATCTTTATGAAAATTCCGGATTTGATTCTACATTGTTATTATTTACGTCACTTTTAAGGAAATTCCGGTGAGATCACTCTATTTATTTTTCCTTGCTCAAATTAGTTGTGATTTACTTGATTCATATATATTCTGAGAATTTGAAATTGTCATATTTGTGATATTGAAAATCATTTTAATAAAATATATTGAAAATCTTTTAGAAACGATTTTTGTTTGAGAATCTAATTAAGATGTGCTTTAATTGTTGAAAAATCAGATTTATTATCTTACATAATTTCTATCACTAACCTATCGGGATATTAATTGAATTTAAATTTGAATTGAAGTGATAGAAGCTCCTGTGAGAATAAACCTTTTTTTTTTTTTTTTTTTGAGTTTTAGCTTGGACCTAAATGTAGCTGGTCAAAGTGAAATTGGATTAGAAATAAAGGGACGTTGCCTAATCAGTGTTACTTTTGAGCCTGAGAAAAAGATAAGATTAATCTTGAGCCTAGACAAAAGATAGGCTTGATTATGAGTCTGGAAAAATAATTAGGTTAATCTCGCACTTGTGAAAAATATTGTAAATGTTTGATTCCTATCTGGGAAGGGGATCAAGATTAGTGGATTGTGAATTCATTGTAGGAGGTTAGGGGAGTTTGCCAAACTTCTATAAATCTTTGAGTTAGTTTCTCTATCCTTGTTTGTTTGATTGTGCACTTAATTAAACATATTTCCGAAAATTGAAGTGGTTTAAATTGTTAAAGTTATTTGTTTAATTTTTTAACGACCCAATTCACCTTCCCTTTTGGGTAGATCTTTGGGTCAACACGTTTTACTCAAGAATGTTTTAAATCACTTGTATAATATGCTAGTACTTAATGAGTTTGAATGAAAAATATTTTTTAGCAATACATGTGTGTGTACATATAATTTAAGAACAACTGAACATTAATTTCTAAATTCAAGAAATAATATATCTAATAACAGGCTTGAGTTTAATAAAAAAACAATAACCGAAAAAATCCAAGGATTTCACATATTGTAACTAAGTTTAATAAAAACAATAATCGAAAAAGTCGAAGAATTTCACATATTGCAACACACAATAATTTGGGATTAGTATCAAGATTACATGACAATAAACCACAAATAAATCTTACCCAAATATTGAACAATCTCTCCTGATTTAATGAAGATGAATATCCCAATGAAAACACAAGATGGAATCGGGAGATGCTGGTCACAATACTATTTATTAATTTATCAGTACTCGAATCATTTAGTAATTTTTCTCAAGAACACTCAAGATTTCAAAAGATTTTTCCTCCTTTTTTCTTTCTAAAAGTATAAGAACAACTTTTACCGAGTTTCAGAGAGTTTTTTAAGTTTTTCTTAAAATTCATGATCAATTCCGCCAATTCAATAGCATAATTCAAAAATAACAAGTATAAAATATTCACTCCTAAAAATGTGGTGAATGATATCTCCAACAGCAACATTGACTTTTTCACTTTAGAATCTGAAATATCAAATGAACTTAGCCTTAATGATCCTACGGTTCATTAGTAAAAAATCCCAAAACGTGTTCCATTAAATGGTCATCAAAGACCTTAAGGAGGGTAGTTAAGAGATAGATAGGGAAATAATCACAAAAAAAGGATGTGAAATTTTGATCAAAATCGTGAAAAAAAAAAACGAATATTTTAATCAAGTCAGTTGACAGTTTCAGGACATTCAATCAACCATTTTTTGGAATATTTAGTCACCATTAAGCTTTTGCCTAAGCCGATCAGCTGAATAGTGGAATCCAATCAATCGTTTTTCTGTACAAAAACCAACCCATATTTATATGTATCAAAAATCAATTTAAATATAATTATATCATACTCTAAAATTATTCCAATAAATTTATAAAATATTTAAGCATATTTAGAAATTATTTGGAATTAATAATTGTAAAGTTCAGCCAAAGACATGCGACTCCAATGATGTAGTTCAACTAAACTGTAAAGTTGAAGTCAATTTATTTACATAGCGGAGTTCAATTAAAATCTTAAACATATCAAAACATATAAAATTGGACATCATTGGTAGAGGTCTTTCTTAAATATGTAAAAAAATTATCTTTGAATGTTTAGCTAATCTTGATTAGAGTTTTATAAAATAATTACTTTTCACATAAAATTAAAAAATTTAGGGAATGATTGGATACTAATTTCCAGCCATTTGAATTGAGAGTGGAGGAGCAATAAAGTTAAGGGTAAAATTATAAAGTTAAAACTTTAGTAGGACTACAAAAGGTTAAAAAGTCAAAGACTAAAATAGTTAAGTGAATTATTTTGAGGACAAAATAATGTCCCCCCACCTCTTTTTTTTTTTTTTTTTTTTTTTTTTCACACCCTAAAATTCACTATTCAACATTGAATACTATGAAGTTTAAATTATTTAAAAAGTGCAATCCGTTTAACAGTCATATATATATATCAACTTAATTTGTAGCCATTGTAAACAAAATCATTAATTGGATAACAAAATATGCTATGGTGACTGTCGATAGATGTTAGAGAAGCAGTTAGGTAGTTAAAATTAGTTAGAAGTTTGTTATCAATTTGTTACTTATCTTAATTGATTTAGTTACTAACATCTAGGTTAGCTTACGCTAATTCTCTACCTATATATACATTTGTACACAGTCATTATTTATTAATGTAAATCATATTTCACAATTCGTTTCTCTCTTAATAAGGTATTAAAAGTAAACTTGGAGTCCACCATGAAAGGCCTCGAACAAGCTCAAGGTTCTAAGTCATCTTCTTTAACAAAATTCATTCCAGTCACTTTCTCTCATACTCTCTCTATGAAACTCAATGAAGACAATTATCTCCCATTGAACAATTATCTCCCATTGAAGCATCAAATTCTTGCAGCTATCAAAGGACATCGCTTGTCAAAATTCTTGAATACAAAATTTACTCCTCCAAAGTTTGCTACAGCTAAAGATAAAGCTGTTGAAGATTATAGTTCAGAGTACTTGGATTAGGAAGTTCAGGGTCAGCTCTTGTTATCTTGGCTTTTAGCTTCAATGGCGGATAAGCTTCTCACTTGAATGGTGGGATGTGAAATAGCAGCTCAACTTTGGATCAAGCTTTCTGAACACTACACTGCTCTGAACAAAGCCTCAGTATAAGAATAATGGTTGTGGTTATAATAATCAGTTCAGATGAGGAAACAATGGTAATAATGGTCGAGGTTTTGGTAATAATGGGAACTGTGGATCTGGAAATTATGGTTCTGTTTATGGAGGTTATAATGCTGGTTATAATAACAATAATAGAGGAGGTAATTTCAACAATTGAAGAGGCTACAGAGGTAGTCGAGGATGAGGTAGAGGAAATTGGCAACAAGGAAATCATCGCATGCGTCAACTGTGTCAAAAACTAGGACATATTATCAAGAACTGCTTCAACAGATTTAACATATCTTTACAAGGTCCTTTTCAAGATGTTAGTGTTAATCTTGCAACTCAAATGCAGGCAATAGTGGCTATTCCAGAGATTGTCTCAGATCCAAGTTGGTACCCTAATTCAGGTGCTACTAATCACCTCACCTCAGATCCTCAAAAGGTCATGAACAATTCTGAATTGTTGGGACAAGAACAGAACCACATAGGCAATGGTTCAGGTTTGACAGTTAAACATGTTGGTCATTCAAAGTTTTCTTCTCTTTTTACTTCTAAAACTTTGTTTCTAAACAATTTGGTTCATGTTCCAACCATAACAAAAAGTCTTCTTAGTGTTTCTCAATTTACTCTAGATAATTATGTGTTTTTTTAATTTCATGCTCATGCTTGTTATATCAAGGATTAAGTCACAAAACAGATTTTGTTGGTTAGGAAGCTTAGTTATGGTCTATGTTTGTTTGATCACACTCAAATGGGATATTTGTCCAAATCAGCATCAACAACTCCTTCTGATGGTGCAGTAAAAACTTGTCTACTTGCTTCTAATTCTACATCTGTTTTTTCTTTCTAGTTATGGCATAGCAGGTTGGGTCATCCCACTTCTAAAATTGTATCTTCAATAATGAATTCTTGTAAAGTGAATTCAAGTAATAAAAATGCCTATGATGTTTGCTTAGCTTGTTGTCTTGGCAAAGCACACAAGTTTCATTTTCCTACTCTACAACAGTTTACACTCAACCTTTGCAACTAATACACACTAACCTTGGGGGACCAGTTCCTACCATTTCTTCTAATAGATATAGGTTTTATATTATTTTTGTGGATTCTTGTACTATGTACACTTGGATTTACATGTTAAGGACAAAAGTTGAGGCTTTTCAAACTTTTTTACACTTCAAAACTCAAGTGAAAAAATAATTCAGCTTACTTATTAAGTCTATACAATCTGACTGGGGAGGAGAGTATAGAATTTTCTCCAAGTTTCTTCTTGAAAATGGTATTGTGCACAAGCTATCTTGTCCACACACACATGAGCAAAATGGTGTTGTAGAACGCAAACATAGACATATAGTTGAGACTAGCTTAACTTTACTTGCTCATTCACACTTATCTTTAAAATTCTAGGATGAGGCTTTTAGAACAATAGTGTTTCTTATCAATCGAATGCCTACTCCAAAGCTTAACTTCAAAACATGCTTAGAAATATTACTTCATGTTTCCCCTTATTATTCATCTCTAAAGGTGTTTGTATGTGCATGTTTTCATAATCTAAGGCCATACAACAAGAACAAAATGCAGTATAGGTCTATTCAGAGCACATTTTTAGGTTATAGCTTGTCTCACAAAGGATATAAATGCCTTAATTCTGATGGAAGAGTTTACATCTCAAGAGATGTTGTCTTTGATGGAGTCTTTTTCCCTTTTCAAAAAGATTCTTCCTTTGTGCCTACTGTTTCTATTCCAGCTTCCTTATCATTAGCTTCTATTCCTCTTGCTTTATCTGCTAGTCCTCAACCTCAAGTCTTTCCTATTCAATCTAATTTATCCCGTTCATCCAACTTACCTTTTGTCTCTCCAACTCATTTACCAAATTCTTCTATGTCAAAAAGAATGACCCTAATGTTCAAGAGTTACAACATGTCCCAGTACCTAATGTATATATTATTAAACCTAATTTTGCAACTGCTATTGATACATGTCTTGTTGATAGTTTCTTTTCTTCCATAGGTCGTATTAACAGTGGTGTTGGTAGACAACATGGTATGTAGACTAGGTCAAAGAGTGGCATTTTCAAACAAAAAGTGTTTCTTAGCACTTGTAAGCCTAAAAATGTTAAAGAAGCCTTACAGCTTGATCATTGGAAGATGGCTTTGACAGATGAGTTACAAGTTTTGGCTAGGAACAATACTTGGTCTTTTGTGCTACTACCTGAAGGAAGAGAACCTATAGGTTTTAAATGGGTATTTAAGGTCAAAGAAAATCCAGATGGCTCTACAAACAAGTATAAAGCAAGGCTAGTTGCAAAAGGGTATCACCAACAACCGAACTTTGATTTTTCTGAGTCCTTTAGTCCAGTTGTGAAACCAATGACCATTAGAGTAATTCTTACTTTGGCTTTGTCCAAGGGCTGGTTAGTGAGGCAATTGGATATCAACAATGTTTTTTTCAAAATAGAGATCTGCAAGAATAAATGTTTATGACTCAGCCACCTGATTTTGAAGATGATGTTGAACCTAAGTTTATGTGTAGGCTTCACAAAGCTCTTTATGGTTTAAAGAAAGATCAAAGAGCTTGGTTTGACAAACTCACCACTACCTTGTTCTCTTTTGGGTTTCAATACTTCAAGTCTGATTACTCACTCTTTTTTAGAGTAACTCCGGAGCACACTACCTTTATTTTGGTAAATGTTGATGACATACTCATAACAGGTTCTTTTAACTCTGTTATTACCACTCTTTGTTGCCTTGAACAAAGTTTTTGCTCTAAAAGACTTGGGAGAACTGAACTACTTCCTTGGCATTAAAGTTGTAAAATCTGAACATGGGTTTCATTTGTCTCAAGGAAAGTACTTGAAAGATTTGTTGTGCTGAGCCAAAATACAACTCTCTAGGCCTCAAAACACTCCTATGACTAGTGGCCTTCGGTTATCAGCTTATGGTAATGATTCGATTGAATCACCTCAGTTTTATAAGTCTATTGTGGGAGCACTTCAGTATTTGACTATTACTAGGCTTGAGATTGTTTTTTGTGTCAACAAAGTGTGCCAATTGATGTATAATCATCTTGAGTCTAACTAGTGTGCTGTGAAAATGATCATTCGGTATCTCTCTTGTTCAATTGATATTAGCTTGCATATTTCCAAACCTTTCTTACTTGAACTTGGGGCCTTCTGTGATACTGATTGGGTTGCTGATTTGGATGATCAAATGTCTACCACTGGCTTTTGCATTTTTTTTGGTCCAAATCTTGTAGCTTGGCAACCCAAGAAGCAACGAACAGTCTCAATGTCATCTACTGAAGCTGAATACAGAAGTCTTACAAGTGTTACTGCTAAACTGATTTGGATCAAGTCTTTACTTGCTGAATTACAAGTGACTCGGCCTTGTGTTCATGTGATCTAGTGTGACAACATTCATGTAGTCATGGTAATATTAGTATGGGATTGAATGCGAAAATGTTTTCATATTTGGAGTTATGTGATGAAAAAATTTCTCAAAATAAAAAAAAAAAAAATGTAGGATTATATTAGTGGTATGTTAGTCAAACCAAAAGATGAAAAGACTGAAGATTATATAACTTTGTTAGACACTTGAGAGGCAAACAATTTGAAAATTATGATCTGGATTAACATATTTGTTGATCATTCAATTGGTATGCAATTGGCGTAAGTATGAGTAAGCCAAAAAGGTCTGGGTTCATCTATCAAGGCTGTACACACAACCTAACTTTGCAAAACAATACCAATTGGAATTTGATATTTGAGCATTAAAATAGAATGATATGAGTATTCAAGAATTCTACTCCGCTATGATATATCTTTGGGATCAATTAGCCCATATGGAATCTATAGAATTATGAGTATGTACTTCGTACATTACACATAGAGAAGAATAACGTTTGGTCCAATTTTTTATGGTGTTACGTGATGATTTTGAGGGACTTCGTGGAAAATTTTTGCATCGTAGTCCACTTCCTTCTATTGACTCAATGGTTAGTGAATTATTGGCCAAGGAGAAATGCTTCAAGTCTCAAAAAAAAAAAAAAAAAAGTTTTACAAAGACCTAATCCATCTGTTTTGGGAATTCCTTCTAAACCACATCCTAATCATCAAAACAAGTCTTATTCGAGGCTTGCTTTTGATGAATGTAGCTTTTGTAAGTGAAAAGGCTATTGGAAGGCTCAATGTTCTAAATTGAGTAGAATGCAGCAAAAGCAGCAACAACAGCCGTCTCCATGGCAGAAATTTGACAATCAATCTGAAAAACGACCTTATAGGCCTCTACAGCCTAACACTACAACAACTATACCGTCATCATCAAATTCGTTTGGCTTTAGAGAGTCATCATCTTTTAATCCCACAATGACCGCCCTTACTGTACAATTTTAGAAGTTTCTTGCCATACAGCTGCATGTCATGCCTGCATCTTCTGTTGGTTTGTTGCCCTCTAGTTCTTTAGGTATGTCTTCCTCTATATGGGTTCTAGATTCTGGAGCCTCTCATCATATTTCACTTGACTTTTCATCATTTGCTTCTTTAAATCCTACATCATCTGTATCTATTATGATTGTTGACGATACTCTTATGTCGTTAACAGATATTGGTTCTATTGTCACACCTCGGTTATCTCTTTTGAGAGTTTATCATATTCCCAATATTGTATTGAATCTTGGTAATTTTTCAGCATTTCATTTATAGTACTTAGTATCTACATGAGCATTAGAAAATTTGTCAGCTTGTGATATTTCTGATTGTAGTGGTTGTAAGCTGAAAAACAAAATTTGTTTTACCTTTTAATCGAAGCGTTTCTTCTTATCTTGCACCATTTGATTTGGTTCACTTTGGTATATGAGGACCTTCCCCAATTGCTACAAAAAAGAGGTCCAGATATTATGGTTCTTTCATTGATGATTACACTCAACATTGTTAGGTTTATCTTATAAAACGTCGTTCTGAATTCTTTAGTATTTTACAAACGTTTCAAGCTCTTGTTAAGACCTAATATTTTGTTGTTATCAATTGCTTTAGATGTGATTTGGGTAGGGAATACATTTCTAATTCTTTCACTAACTGGTTTGCTTTAGATGGAACAATTCACCAAACCTCATGTACTGACACTCTCAAGCAAAATGGTGTCGTTGAGAGGAAACATAGGCACATTGTTGAAACTGCTCGTTTTCTCTTACTGTATTCCTCTGTTCCTAGTGTATTTGGGGGAAATCAGTCCTTACTGTGGAACAATTCACCAAACCTCATGTACTGACACTCCCGAGCAAAATGGTATCGCTGAAAAGAAACATAAGCATATTATTGAAACTACTCATTTCCTCTTACGGCCTTCCTTTGTTCCTAGTGTATTTTGGTGAGAACAGTCTTTACTGCAATGAAACTAATTAATAATATCTCATTCTCTCATTCTTCAGGTCTATTTCTATTTGAAAAATTGTAGGGAAAAGTACAATTTAGACCCTCTAATTATTGACACATTTCTAACTGGTCCTTCTAAATTTAAACGTTTCATTTCAAACCCTCTACGTATCATAATGTTTCTAAATGGTCATTCCGTTAGAAAATCAGTTAAAACTAACGGAATTTAGGGGTAAATACATCATTTTACGTTTTTTTTTTCATTTCTAATTATTATTTTTTAATTATTATTATTATTATTATTATTAATCTCTCTCTGTTCCTCCCCTTCCTCTCTCTCCCTCCTTCCCTCTCCCCGCCACCTCCTTCTCCCTCTCCCTCTTCTTCTCCTTCCCCTCTCTCCCTCCCACCCCCTGTAATAGGGGATGGATCACCCCCGTAACCACCCTCGCAACAGGGGGTGAACTCACCCCTTGTTGCGGGGGTGGAATACACCCCCGTAACAGAGGGTGAACTCAAGATTGAATCGAAGAAAAATGATAACAGAGGACTTACAGATTCTTGACGGAAAAAATGGCACCGTTGAGAACATTAATGGCTTCCATGGCTGAATTCTCGGAATCAAACTGAACGAACCCAAATCCCTTGCTCTTCCCATTTTCGTCAGCTAATTTATAAGAGAGAATCGTTCTGAATTTTGAGAAGAGGGTCTCTAGCTGAGCGGTAGAGACCGAATGATCAATGTTCTTGACGAAGAGATTGGCGATGCTGGTTTTCCTAGTAAGAGGATCTCTCTGGCACCACATGATTCTCATGGGGTTTCCTCTTAATTCAGTGCGGTTCAAGATTTATATGGCTTTTGATGCTGAATTTTGAAAACAGAGGGTTAATCGGACAGAAAAGCAGAGGAATGACCAATTTTTTAGAGAGAGGGATGAGAGAGATTACCATGGAAGGGATGGTAGAAGTTGACGTACGCGTTACAGAGAGATTTCTGGGTGAATTTATTCTTGCAGAGGTGAACGGAAGCTAGATATCCGATTTCGGCGAAAACTTTGATTAGCTACTTTTCCGTCGTTTCCAGATGAAGATCACCGACGTACAAGGATGCTTTCCTTGGAAGATAGTAAATCCACGACGGTGCTTCAAGCCACATTCACCTCGGTAAATGTGCTTGGCTCAGACCTTCTTCCGTCGCTGCTGGATAAAGATGACCAAAAGGCGATGGCGTTACCACTATTGATATGGGTGGTGGTAAAGACACATGTGATGCCATTGCTTGAATCTGTTCATAAGGCGACGGTGGCGGTGCCGCCATTACTAGTGGTAATGGTGATGGTGGAGCTACCTATTTTTTTTGCCAATTTTGTTTCTTCAAAGCTCAAGAATTCTAGAGAGAGAGAGACGATCAATCCACCCCCCGCAACAGGGGGTGATTTTTCACCCCCTGTTGTAGGGGGTGAGTTCACCCCCTGTTGCGGGGGTGGTTACGGGGTGATCCACCCCCCTATTGCAGGGAGTGAGAGGGAGAGAGAGGAAGGGGAGGAAGAGAGAGAGAGAGAGGGAGAGGGAGGTGGCGGGAAGAGGGAGAGAGAGAAATGGGAGGAAGAGAGAAAGATTAAAAAAAATGATTAAAAAATTTAAAAACGTGAAATGACGCATTTACCCCTAAATTCCGTTAGTTTTAACTGATTTTTTAACGGAATGACCATTTAGAAACGTTATGATACGTAAGGGGTTTGAAATGAAACGTTTAAAGTTAAAGGGACCACTTAGAAATGTGTCAATAGTTAGAAGATTTAAATTATACTTTTCCCAAAATTGTATGGTCATGCTCCCAATTATGCTTCCTTAAGAGTATTTGGGTGCATTTGTTTTATTCTTCGACTGAGAGTAGGGCGTAGTAAGTTATCTTCTTGTTTTTCCATTTGTTTCTTCTTAGGCTATGGTGAGGGACAAAAGGAATATTATTGTTTTGATCCAGTTGCAATATGTCTCCCGTCATGTTGTGTTTCTTGAGCATATACATTTCTTCTCTATTCCTTCTAGTACACACAAATTGACTAAATCTGAGCTCATTTCCGTTGATCCTTTCTCTAATAACACAGATAGTTTATTTTCTCCAAACCCATGAACTACAAATATTAACCCACCTCATGCGTCTCGACCTTATGTTCACACTAATAGTTCTGCGGGTACTGATACTTCTACCGTTCTCTTTCCTCCGACGGCAGACTAAAAATCTTCTCAAATTGTGGATCCTCCTCTTTGCTATCCTCTGTGCATTCATAAGTTCACTCATATACCATATTTTGTTTAGTCTTGCTAATCAAATTCTTTTTTATTTTTTAGCCTCTATTCACTCTCTCTGAGCCTTTATCCTATAAAAAGATAGGACTTTATCCTTTTTGGCAACAGATTATGGTTGAGGAACTCTCTGCTTTACACAAGATGGATAAATGAGATTTAGTACATTTACCTCCTGGTAAAAGTTCAATTGGTTCTTGTTGGGTCTACAAAATTAAAACTAAGTCTGATAGTTTAGTTGAGCAGTACAAAGATCATTTGGTTGCCAAGAGATTTTCTTCGCAATATGGTACGGATTATGAGGAGACTTTTGTTCTAGTTGCAAAAATGACAACTGTTTGCACTCTTATTGTCGTTACATCTGTTCGTCAGTGGCACATTTCTCAAATGGATATTAAAAATGTCTTCTTGAATGACAATCTTCCAGAAGAAGTTTACATGACTCTTCCTGCGAGTATTGCTCATAAGTTTGGAGAAGTTTGCAAACTCAAGAAAGCTCTATATAATCTTGAATAGGTCTCTCGAGCCTAGTTTGAGAAGTTCTTTACGATGATTATTTCGCTTGGTTTTCACCCAAGTAATCATGATTTCACTCTGTTTATAAAGTGTATCACTGCAGACCGTATTCTACTATCTTTATATGTGAATGACATGATTATTACTACTGATGATGTTGACAAAATTGTAATCTTGAAGTCAAATGATCTCATTAGTTTGAAATGAAGGACTTGAGGGCTTTACATTACTTTCTGGGTATTTAAAGTAGCATTTTCTCCACACACACACACACACACAAAAAAAAAAAGATATCTCTTCTCTCAGTCTAAATATGTAGCTGACATTCTCGAGTGTGCTCGTCTTATTGATACTAGGACAGTTGATACTTCTCTAGAGATGAATGTTCACTATTCATTTTTCGTTGGTGCCCTTTTGTGAGATCCTACCTGATATCGTACTATTATTAGCATATTGGTCTATCTAACCATCACTCGTCCAGATATTGCCCACATTATTCATATCATCAGCAAGTGTGTCACTTCTCCTACTACTTGGGTTGCTGTTCTTCGTATCCTTCGGTATCTTCAGGGTACCCTCTTTCAGAGTCTCTTACTTCCATTGACCTCGTCTTTAGAGTTACATGCCTAATTTGATACAGATTGGGCTAGTGATCCGCACAAACCGCAAGTTTGTCATATATTTTTGTGTATTTTTGGGTCATTCTCTTATTTCATGGAAGAGCAAGAAACAGGCTATTGTTTCTAAATCTTCCATGGAAGCTGACGATGGCATCTACTACCACCGAAATAATTTGGTTGCATTGGTTACTTACTGATATAAGTGTTTCTCTTTCTCATCTCAGTCCCATGTATTGTGATAATAAGAGTGCAATTCAGATTACTCACAATTTAGTATTTCATGAATGAACCAAGCACATCGAGATCGATTGTCATCTCACTTGTCATCGCCTTCAACATGGGACTATTACTTTGCCTTTCGTGTCATCATCCATGTAAATTGCCAACTTGTTTACTAAGTCGTATTCTACTTCGCGTTTTCGATTTTTGATTGGCAAACTCTCGATACTTCTTGCAGCAACATCGTGAGTTTGGGGGGGTGGGAGGGGGGGGGAACATTAAAGTTATTAGAGTTATTATTATTATTTAATATTAAGGGTAGAACAGTTGTTTACTTGTTTTTTAGATCTTTCCATTGTACGCTTATATAAGTCTCTATTTTCTAGATTTTCTATTACATTCTTATATTTATTCATTCAGAGGTAATAAACCCTAACTTTCGTTTCTCTTTTCTCTCTAGACTTTTATGTTTATTCATTGATCTTCACACAATTTATACACACCTTACGATCTTAAGAATGCACTCTTCCACATTAACCTAGTACATTCAGTCAATTTTATGCAAATTTAGTTTTTTTTTTCTTTTTTTCTTTTTTCCTAAGGTATATCCGGACCAACTTACATGCACCTCAACTAATAACCTCACCTAGCGATCTTAAAGGCGCATTTTACTATATCGACCTAATACATTTATGATTAAATTCAAGAACGAATTCGTGCCTCAATAAAATCGAACTTGGTTGGAAAAAAAAAAAAAAAAAACACCCCTCCCCCGAACTAACACCTCGGTGCAAATTTAGAAAAGAAAACCAACCAAAGACATCAAATATTCAATACTTTACCCAATAGAAATACGAAGAAACTGATTAAAAAATGCATTTTTGTTATTTAGCAGATTGAGTACATATACAAAAATCTTTGGAAATTAGAAGCTACTCAGTTTAAAAACTTCAAATCACAGTTTATAAATATAAAAATAATGTTTTTTTAACTAAATTTTGCAACAAACAAACGAATTCGAGAGAGAGAGAAAGAGAATGGACAAGCTAATTAAGCCCTTATCTGACGGTACAAGCAACAGCGTAAGCCCAAGACTTGAGATGCTCTTTCATGGCAAATCCATCATTCAAACGTGGCAATGGCACAACACGTCTTCTGCTTTCCATCACACAACAAACCTCATCAAACTCAAACTTCGTCACCCTTCTCTTTCTTCTCTTCTCTCTCTTTTTTTCTTCTCTTGAATCTTCAACTTCGGCAGCAGAATTCTGGGCCACAATTTCGGGATTTGAGAAATGGGTTTTTTGGATTTCATTGATTTGAGAAATGGGTTTTGATGAATTTGAATTGGGATCGAGTTTGGGGGAGATTTGAATTTGATCCAGAGTTTGAGGATCATGGGTAGGAACAGGGGAAGATTGAGTAGTTGTTGATGAAAGAAGATTGGTGAAGAACCAAATTGAGTCCATTTCTTCTATAATCTTCACACAATCCATTGCTAATCAAATTAAAGTGAAATGAGAGAAAGAGGGAGAGAGAGAGAAGCTATGTGTTTTGCTACAGTTTGATTCGTAAGAAAGCTCTGCATTTCATGTTCAATCAAAATGATAAAAGGTAGAATCTCACTTTTTACCCCTAACGTTTTGTGAGCACTCACTTTGCACCCCTAATGTTTTAATATATATTTTGCACTTCAATATTTTCTCCACCTGGTTAGGAAAAAAAAAATAGAAAGAGAAAAAATAATTTACTTTAATATAATTTACTATTTTACCTTCATATATTACAAAAAATAAATTAAGAAATCTATTATCAAGAATATAATTATAATTTTACTCATTCATAACAAATTTATGTAGAAAACAAAAGTTGCTTCGAAATTTGTGTATTTTTCTTGCTATTATTTTTTTCCTTTCATTTTTTATCCATAACAAATAAGTTTTTTTTTTTTTTTTGTTTTTCTATCCATTTTGCAACTAACTAAAAGCACCCTGAGATTTTTCATCCTCTTTTTTTTTTTTTTTTTCCATCCATTTTTCAACTAACTAAAGGCAAGAAAATTTCAAGATGTAAAATATAATTTATTCTTTTTTAATCGACTATTCACAATTCATATGCAATTGACTCAATAACAAAAGTTGTTGAAACTGTACATAGTTGCACCAATTAAACACATAGGAAAATATTAAAGAGTAATGTGTAATAATTTAAATATTTCAGAGTAAATTGAACACCACCTACAACTAAAACTTTTAGGGTGCAAAGTGCAAGTAAGTTAAATTAGCTTTGTAGTTTGTGATTAAGTACAAGATTAGGGGTATCATGGTATTTATTGGAAAATAGCAGACAGGAAAGAAGCTTTTTTAGGAGCGTCATTCTATGTAGACAGCTGTCCAAAATCCCAATGGAAGTGGCTTCCCCTTCATACTTTCATAGAAAGCTTTTATGTTCCACGAGTTTGAACGGCATAATTCACAACGGTCAAACGGATTAACTTTGCCATTTGGTACCCGTTTCTGCTTCTGTTCCCGCAGTAGAATGGGAATGGGAATGGGAATGGGAATGGGAATGGGATGGTATGGGATTGAAATTTTGTTTTCTTTTTGGGAGTAGAATCGCGTTTGGTAACGATAATTTTTTTTTTATTTTGAGAAGGAAATTGTGTTTGATAACGATTTTATCCTAAAATTCTTATTTATTTATTTATTTTGGCCTGACGGCGGTGGCGCCGTTGCCGGCCGGCCGGCGATGACCGGACCGCGGTGGCGCCGGCGACTCCGGCCGGAAGGCAATGGGACCGAAAGTGGCTGGAAAATTCCGGCCGGACGGTGACTGGCGACGGTCGCCGGAGATGGCCGGCGGCGGCGGCGGACGGTGACCGGCGACGATCGCCGGAGATGGCCGGCGGCGGAGGACGGTGGCCGGCGGCGGCGGACAGTGGCGGACAGTGGTCGGCCGGTAAGTGAATAGTGACCATGTGTTTTGGGAATGGAATGGGAATAATGAGAAACAACTTTTTTTTGTTTCTCATTTCCTAAGAAAAAAAGTGGGCACAATTCTCAAATGGGAATGAAATGGAAACGGAAACAAAAATTATCAAACGCTATTCCCAAACAGAATTCCCAAAAATCTGGGAATGGAATGAGAATTTCTGAAATGGAAATGGTTACCAAACGGGGCCTTAGGGTCCCATTGGTAACCGTTTCCATTTCAGAAATTTCCATCCCATTCCCAGATTTTTTGAAATTCTGTTTGGGAATAGCGTTTGGTAATTTTTATTTCCGTTTTCATTTTATTTCCATTTGAAAATTGTGCCCACTTTTTTCTTAAGAAATGAGAAACAAAAAAAAGTTGTTTCTCATTATTCTCATTCCATTCCCAAAACACATTGTCATTGTTCATCCACCAACCGACCACCGTCCGCCGCCTCTGCCGCCAGTGGCCATCTCCGGCGACCGTCGCCAGTCACCGTCCGGCCGGAAACTTTCTAGCCACTTCCGGCCGCAGGCCACTGTCACCCGCCATCGCCTTCCGGCGGGAGCCACCGCCTTTGCCGGCACCGGAGCCACCGCCTTCCGGCCGTTGCCGGGGGGAGCCACCGCCGTCAGGCCAAAACAGAAAAAAAAGAAAAAGAAAAAAAAGATTTTAGGATAAAATCGTTACCAAACACAATTCTTTTCCCAAAAAAAAAAAAAAAAAGAAATTATCATTACCAAACGCGATTTTACTCCCAAAAAGAAAACAAAATTCTCATCCCATCCCATCCCATTCCCATCCCACTGCTGGAATAGAAACAGAAACGGTTACCAAACGCCACCTTAACTTAGATTGATAAGAGCTTAAAATATAATTAGATACTTGTAGCACCAAGTATCAAAAGAGTGTTTAGAGAGAGAAAACACTCTCCGTGTACCGTTACTCTTAACTCTCTCTCTCATTTGGCTCGCATGGCGTCATCTTGCAATCCCAATCCCTCTAACTCTCTTTCTCCTTCTTCTACTGGTAAGGATTCCACGATTGAGGAAGATAATTGTCTTCAACGCAATACAAAAAAGGTCAAAAATGACCTAGAACCTTTGGAGAATCCAAATTCTCCCATGGAAGCTCAAGTTACTTTATCGGTGGATGAAGCAAAAATCATCGACAGCCCAATGGAAGAGATGAATGTTGGTGCTAAAAATGATCAAGCGATAGTGATGGAAGAAGAATTAGTGGTCCCTATGCATCATCAAAAATAGAGTGAGAAAACCAATCTTAATGGGCAGGTGGACCCTGTGCAGTACAATTTAAGGGAAGATGGTGGTATGAGAGAAACATATGCTTCTCCAGTGGCCCCAAAAGCTCATATTCAAAAATCCTTCAAAGATGTGGTTGAAGGACAACTGCCGAAGGACATTTACTTCGATGAACAAAATTGGAATGAAGAGTCCATGGATGACATCCAGGAAATGGACCTCAATGCTCCCGAAGAATCGGTTTTGCTTGATCCCAAGATTCTCGAAATCCACATTCCAAATGACTTATTATCTAGCATTAGACATCAATGGAAAAAGGCTCTCATCGTGAGATTAATGGGAAGAACCATAGGTTTTAACAACCTTAAAATGAGATACAAGAATCTTTAGGCCCTCCAAGACGGCTTTGATATTATTGACTTGGGATCGGCTTTCTTCTTGTTCAAATTTGAGCAGGTTTGCGATGCTCAACACATTTATTCTGACAGTCCCTGGGTCATTATGGACCACTACCTCACGGTTCGAAAATGGGAGCCGAACTTCCGGCCATCCTTGGCGGTGGAAGTTAAAACAGTTATTTGGATTAGACTACCGGAATTACCGGTGGAATACTACATCGAAACAGTATTGGGAAGGATAGCTAAGAAAGTTGGCAAGCCCATTAAAATGGACTACAACACGGCGAAATTTGTTAGAGGAAAATACGCACGCATTTGTGTGGAAGTGGAGCTAAACAAACCTCTTTTAGCTTACTATAAAATTCAGGGAGGAGTTTATATTATTGAATACGAAAGTATTCATTCTATGTGCTATAAATGTGGTAGAATTAATTATCGCTCGGATATTTGTACGTTTGATAATAGCAAAAGGGATACCCGTGGATTGCCAGGTGACCAGGCCAGCACAAGTCAACCCTCGCTTTCGGTTTCAGGAAATCCATTGGTTCCCCCAGCTGATCACCATGCAGTAGACGGTTGAAAACTCAATGAACTCCAAGCCATCACAACTAATCTCTGAGACCCAAACTCTTGTCCAAACCCCACAACCCCTTCCCTCTCACCTCTTAATTTCTGCTGCTGGTTGCATTTCCCTTAGACCTCAAAAACCCAACAAACCGAACTCTCCACCCCGCCCAGCCAAATATGGACCCAACAACCCATATCCATCCCTTATCCGCCGCAGTATCAATCGATCTCCACCACGAGGAAGAGGAAAATCACTTGATAAATGTCAATTGGAAGATCCTGGAGATATGATTCCTCATTTCGAGGCCAGGGAAGAGCGTAGTAGAAGTCCCGTTCTACAGCATTCAAGGAGTCACGCGTTAAGCAGCAATGGACATTCACAGCAGGTCCAGGAAAATCTTGAAACTTGCTGATAATCAGCCGCTGCTGGCCTTTGTTGGTATTTTCTCAATGCGGATTCTCGTTTGGAATTGCCGGGGTGTAAGTAATACTCACTTCCAAAACGCCCTCAAAAACCTTGTTTCGACTCATAGGCCGGACTTATTAACGATTGTTGAACCCAAAATAGAGTTCTCTGGTGCCGCCCAATTTTTCTCGGGGTTGGGTTTTACCGCTTCTAGCATCATGGACCCGGTTGGTAGATCCAGCGGTATATGGATAGTTCGGGATCCCAACCAAATTTCGGTTCAAGTCTTTAATACCAACACACAGGTCATCAGTGCAACCATCCAAAAACCTAACTTTGAGGAGTGGATTCTATCTGTGGTTTATTCTGACCCCAACCCAAGGAGCAAAGAACAACTTTGGAGGGATTTGAAGTCATTGGCGTCTGGCAGTAATTCCCCTTGGGTGCTTGCTGGAGACCTTAATGAAATCATCTCTCCTAACGAAAAATCGGGTAAGTATTTTAACCTTGACATCAAAAGAATGCAGTCCTTTAATGAAAATATAAGTAATTGTAATTTAATTGATCTTGGGTGTAGTGGTCCCAAACTCTCTTGGGACAATGGTCGTAAAGGTGTATCTCGTATTTGTAAACGCCTTGACAGGGCCCTAGCGAACCCGGAATGGAGAATCCGATTTCCGGATGCTAGGGTTCTAAACCTTCCTAGAACGTACTCTGATCACTCCCCGGTGCTAATTAGTCTTGATGGATTTTTTAAGCCTAGGAAATATAATCGCCCATTTAGGATGGAATCCATGTGACTCACCAATAATTCCTTCCACAATTTAGTGAGCGATCATTGGACTCCCGAAATCAACCTTGTTAATAATATTAAGAATCTAACGGAGAAAATAAAAACTTGGAATAGTGATACTTTTGGAAATATTTTTGCTAAGAAAAAATTAATCCTAACTAGAATTTTGGGAATCCAATCTCTTATCTCTCATGGTGGAGTCATTCCCGCTAATCTTGAACAACTGGAATTTGAACTCAAAACAGACTTTAACAGGATTTTAATGCAAGAGGAAATATTTTGGAAACAAAAATCTAGAAATAATTGGCTTAAGTTGGGAGATTGTAACACGCATTTCTTCCATGTTTCCACTATTAATAGAAGAAGGAAAAATCGAATTGACTCTATAAAAGACAATTATGGTAATTGGATTTCGGATCAAAGGGACATTCAAAATCTTGTTTTAAACTACTTTACATCTCTATTTGGAACTTCCTCCGGGGTCTCCAATTTGGATAACCTTTCTCCCATTGGAAGAACTTTTACCGATAAGGAGGTGGCGAGTCTTAATAGCCCTATTTCTAACTAGGAAATCTCTAAGACTTTGTTTAATATGCCTAATCTTAAAGCTCTGGGCCCGGATGGTATTCAACCTCTTTTTTACAAAACTTTTTGGGATACCGTGGGAGATTCTTTGTGTAGGTTTGTCCATGATTGCTTCTTGTCCCAATCCATCCCGGAATCATGTCACAAAACCCTGGTCACTCTGATTCCGAAGGTGGATAACCCATCAAATATTAGCCAATTCCGCCCCATTAGTCTGTGTAATACAACTTATAAAATTATAACTAAAGTGTTAACTAATAGAATCCGTGGTTTTATGGAATCTATTATTAGTCCATCCCAAAGCAGTTTCATCCCGGGTCGCTCGACGATTGATAACATGATTATTTCCCAAGAAATTATTCATTCTCTTAATAAGAAAAAAGGGTAATTTCGGAGGCTTAATATTCAAGATTGACCTTCAAAAAGCTTATGATATGATAGAATGGGATTTCCTTGTTGCTACTCTTCATGAGTTTAATTTTCCTCCTAGTTGGATTAATCTTATCATGAGTTGTGTTAGGGGAACCGAATTCGCCATCCTTTGGAATGGAGAAACCTTGCTAGTCATTAAAGCCAAAAGGGGCTTAAGGCAAGGCGATCCTCTCTTCCCGTATCTATTTACGCTTTGCATGGAAAAGTTATTGTGTATGATCAACAGGGAGGTAGAAGTTGGGAATTGGAATGGTATCAAAACTTCTAGAAATGGGCCTTTAATTACCTACCTCTTCTTTGCGTATGATCTCATGTTATTTTCTAAGAATTTCCCCAAAAGTATTGAGACGATTGCTAATACGTTGGAAAAATTTTGTAGAGCTTCAGGCCAAAAAATAAACTTTCAAAAATCTAAGCTTTTTGTTTCCCCGAATATTCCCAATCTTGATGCTAAAGCGTTTACTGCTAAGCTCGACATCTCTCTTACTAAAGATCTTGGTCTCTATCTTGGTGTTAATCTCATTTATGGTAGGAAGAAAGTGATCCACTTTCAAAATATTATGAACAAAATCCAAGCTCGCCTTTTGGGATAGAAAGCTACATGTCTTTCGTTGGCCGGTAGAGTCACTCTTGTTTAATCGGTTCTTTCTAGCATCCCCACCTATACCATGCAAGTTTCCCTCCTCCCGAAAAGTATCTCCCTTAAAATTGATCAACTAAATAGAAGCTTTCTTTGGGGGCGAAAGAGAAAGCATTAGGAAATATCACTTAGTTAATTGGGACCAAGTTTCTTTACCTTTGATGTTGGGTGGTTTGGGCCTTTGCAACACGAATTTGGCCAACTTGGCTTATCTTTCCAAACGTGGATGGAATATCATCTCTGGATCTAATGCCCTTGGGCTAAGGTTCTAACCAAAAAAAAATATTCCAATCAATCCCCGACTTTAGCCGGCGCCTAAGGGAGCCTCGTCTATTTGGAATGGAATTTTTAAAACAAAAAACCTTCTTAATAAGGGTATGAAATGGATTGTGGGTGATGGGAAAGACATTGAATTTTGGCAAGAATAGCGGTGTGGTAAGGGACCTTTAGTGTCCCGAGAAGACACCACCTCTTCCCCTCTTCCACTTAGCAATATCATCGACCCTAACCAGTTATGGAATCTCACCAATGTTTCCTTGGGGTTAAGCAACTCGGAATTGGAAAGTATAAACCGTATTCATATGGCTCAATTTGCGTCCCCTAGGGATGCCCCTTCTTGGGGCCACTCGGAAAACGGAAGATTTTTCATCTCGTCGGCTTATAAATTCTTGATTAATTTTGATAGAAAAAACACTACTTCTTGATGTTGGATTTGGAAGCTTCGGGTGCCGGAAAAAATTAAATTTTTTCTTTGGCGATTCTTTAGAGGAAGACTTCTTACAAATAGCCTTTGGGCCAAGTGGTCCTCCATGGCTATGGCGAATTGTGCTCGATGCTCCTCTCATTTTGATGACATTGATCATATGTTGAGAAAGTGCCCCAAATCGGGGGAGATTTGGAATTCTATTTTGCATGCTTCCAAGATCATTTCCTTTCATGCAGGATTGCTTGAAGATTGGGTTTCCATCAAGTTCAAAGGGAGTTGTTCTTTTAACTTCTATATTATCATTTCAACCCTTTGGAATATTTGGAAGGAACGAAATATGGAATCTATTAATGCTAAAAGGAGTAATGTAAATACTATCTTGAACAACATTCACTTCTTTGCTCTAGATATGTTTAAATGTTTTCCTAAAAAAGATGGATCTATTAATGCTAATCAAGCTAGACTAATTTCTTGGTCCTTTCCCCTAGCAGGTAAATAGAAACGTAATGTTGATGGTAGCGCTAGAGGAAACCTCAGAAAATGTGGTTTCGGAGGACTGCTGTGAAACGAGTCTGGTGAATGGATTTGGGGCTTCCAAGGCTATCTGCCAAATTGTACTTGTCTTGAAGCAGAACTCACAGGCATCTTCAATGGGCTAAAGCTTCTCTCAGAGAAAGAGGTCTTAGGTGTGATGATCGAAACGGACTCGGCCCTGACGCTTAGACTTATTAACAATTATTGCCCTTTCGAGCTCCCATACAAACCGATAGTGGAGGATTGCAAGACGCTTCTCAGGGAGGTGGAAGGAACAATCCAACATGCTCTTCGAGAAAGTAATCAGTATGCGGACTTCCTGGCTAAGAAGGGAATGGATAAGGAAAATGATTTTGTGTTTCTTGATTTTCCTCTAGACAATATGCAAGTGACCATTGATACGGATATGGTGGGTCTGGCCTATGTGAGGCCTTAATTTGTTTTTGCTTTTATTATGGTTTCTGTTTCTGTTTGAACCTTTTATTCACCCAAAAAAAAAAATATAAGAGCTTAAACCTCAAACATGTTTTAACAAATATCAATAAAACCGGTTTGGGTAGTATAATGTATTTGAAAAAGGTATTTCATTACAAGAAAAAAAAAATTATATTTTTTTTTAACAAAATTTCATAAGAAAAATTTAAAAATATCTTTTCGAAATGAAATTCTTTCTTCAAATAACTTATCCTAAAATAACCTTATTATTTTCATAATACTTAAGAAACCCTTTATCTTTTCAATTTAATTAACTAGGACAATCTCTATTACATTGACAAAATTATCCTTGTAACGTAGTATTTTTGTTGCATATTTTATATTTTTTTACTTTATATCTTTCTCTTATTTAATATTTTATTTTTTTAAATTTGTTACTTTTATTCGGTATGTTTTTACATTTTTTTGTTAAATAAAAACATAAAATATAAAATATTAAAAAAAAAAAAAAAAAAGAGCAAAAAAATCAAAATTTAGGATTTGATAACTTAAAAAAGTCAAGTATTTATTTACAACGAATATTGTTTATCCAGAAATTTTGTTGTGAAAATCTCAATTAAAGCATTAGTACGATAACTCAACTAGTAATTTATTTGTTGTTTGGTCAAAAAAATATTATCATTAATATTTTATTATCTTCTTTAATTATTGTAAAAATTAGGTGAAAAAGTTCTACACATATGGAGATATTACTATAAGTTAGTTGAATTATTGATATTATTTCATTATCTTTATTCTTTCATTTTTGAGAATTTAAAAATGTTATATAAACAAAAGGAATTACATAAAAAAAAATATCGAATTAGTTAATGTATTATTATTGTTGGTTTTATTTAAAAACATAAATTGAAAAATTAAGAATATTGTATAAATGGAGAAAATTTTATTAATTTCTTCTAAATTTTTAAAATTATCGTAGTGGAAGTGTATTAAATTCATTTGAAAACATGTATTAATAACTAAATAATTATTGGTTTTGATGTTTGTTGTTTTGGGTGATGGAATTGTATTCATTTTCCAAATAATAATTTTGTTGTTGAGTCAATTGATCTTTTTGTTTGATTGTTCAAATATTCAAATTAATATTTTAAAATTAAACTTATATTTTTTCGTCCGTACCTTCAAACACGACTTATACACTAGTTACATTATATGACATTAAAAATTTAGATATAATCTAATACTAATATATAAAAGTGAAATGAGAGAGAAACTTTCAATGAGGTTTGGTAATTACTCTTTCAAGCTTTTTGGAGAGTTTTCATTTTTTTTTCTATTAATTATTACCACCCCTTCTTAAGTTCTTATGTTTTTTTTTTCCTTTTTCCTTTTTCATCAATAAGCCTCCTCCAAGCCTTTTGAAAATTTCACAAAATAATAATAATAATAATAATAATAATAATAATAATATTAAAATATATAATTATTTTTAATTTCAAAAAATAATTATAATTACAAATTGAAAATCCACAAATCTAATGTTTTTTAACCGAGTGAAAATATTAGTAAATAAAATCTCATATGAAAATTTCACCAAATAATTAAAAAAAAATTAAATTAAACAACTTATTTATGAAGTGTAATTAAATTTCATAGATAAAAAATATTTAATTTTTAGAGTAATTTTAAATTTAAAAATTTCAGCAGCAATTATTCTTTAAGTACTCAAAAAAAAAAAAATACTATCGTTTGATCCCAAAAGTAAAATAAATAAATAAATAAAAATAAAAAATAAAAATTTAGAATAGAAAATTAATTACATAAATCAACAATTTTTAATTCTCATAATAATTTTAATTTCTAAAAAATAGCACGAAATACTTTTTAAATACTAAAAAAATGTAGCGACCATCATTTAATTCCAAAAGTATTTAAAAAAATTATAAATATATTTACATAAACAGAATTTAAAAACCAAAATTATAATTCTTTTAAGAGGATTATGAGAGTAATTTTTTAAATGAATAGGAGTTCATCAATTCTAATTTTTTTTATTTTTCATAATTTTGAATATATTCTAATTACTAGAAGTATTTTTCACTTAATTTTATTATCATAATTCTACCAATTTAATATTTTTAATGTGTAAGTATGTCAAAAGTTTCCAATCATTTTGTTGTCATAATTCCATTAAAAGCATATAATGTCACTAATGGTTATAATTTGAGAGGACTCCAAAATACTCTTTATATAAGGATTCTTTTCTTTTCACCTCATAATTGGACATACTTTAAAATTGTCTAAATTTTTATATATTCTTTTGCTTATTCTTTAAACTTTTACTATTATCAATGCATTGCCAATATATATCTCAAAAACTTACCAACATCTTGTCATTCAATTGTAAAATAATTAGTTCGAGTTATGTGCAATTCTTTATAGAAAGGCTTTGAGATTGAGATTGACGTCGACTGAAAAAATCAGATCAATAGTTGATATGTCAAGCTAAAAGTGATAAATGTATTCATTGTTTTTAATTTTATTTTACTTTTTTGCATGAAATTCAGGCCTGATTTGTGTGTGAAGTGTTGGGTTTTCTCTGTACGTGTTTCATTTGGTGGTTTGAAGATTTTATTAATATTGTTATTTTATTTTATTTTAGGGGATAAATAAATGATATTATTAAACATCATAACATAAAATAGAACGATATCTTTTATAAGTAACTGTACATTTGAAATTAGGACACCTTATTAAAATACATAAATTATGAAGTAAGTCATATTTCTTAGGATTTTCATGTATTAGTAATTTAGTAATGAAATCCGAAATGATGACGTTTGTTTGATATTATTTCGGTGCAATTTTTAGGGACTCATACTGTCTCTTCTTCTTCCTTCTATAATATCCTAACTTTTTGAGAGCTCAACAACACTATATTTCTTCTTTCTCAACATTTTGAGTATATTTAAATTATTAACAGTATTTGTTAATTAATTTCATTTTAAATAATTTGAACATGCATATTTCTTTAAAATTAAAAATTATGTTAAATTAAAATTTTATCATTTATCAAACATTAAACAATACTTTTAATTTCAACACCCAAAAGTAAAATATTCACAATACTAATTGAAAACAAATATTACAAAATAGAAAAAATAAATATTTCGAACACTGTAAAATAATACACAGTTCACCCACTGAAATAAAATAAAATAAAATAAAACAGTACAAACCCTACTAACTAATACAAAATATTTTTTCAAAAATAATAAATATAAATTATATTTAAATAATCAAATAAAATAAACGGAAAAATTATTTCAAGATCCGCGCTTAACGCAAGACTAAAACTAGTTGTATTTTAATCTAGTGACAAAAATAGTTGAACCAATGAAGCGAGCCAAAATTAGACAAGAAACTAAACAAAACCAATGTATACAACTGAAAAGGAAAATCGTGGAGCAAATGGAAACCACACTCGAATTTGTGGGGCACTAAGTATGATATAGTCATAAAAATTGGAAAAAAAAAATACTTTTGGTCTCTAAAGTATGGGTTTGGGTAAGATTTATCAAATTAGGGCATACATCATTAACTGTGCATCATTAACTTTTAAAATGTGGAATAATTTCTTTTATCTTTTTCTGATCAAAGTACCCCTCATGTTGATATTGAATGTAACATTTAACACTTGTAGGTGTTGAACGTAATATCAACTGTTTATTTATTTATTTTTTTTTTTTTTTTTATGATGTTATATTTTTCTGACCAAAATACACCTCATGTGAATGTTGAAGTAACATTCAACACCTGTGGATATTGAACGTAACATCAATTGTTCATTTTTTTTTATTTATTTTTTTAACGATGTTACATTCAACACCTATGAATGTTAAATGTAACATTAATTGTTCTCGTGCTTTATATATACAAGAGTAAAATCCATATGATATTAT
The DNA here is from genome assembly GCA_016647705.1 of Eucommia ulmoides. NCBI lineage: Eukaryota > Viridiplantae > Streptophyta > Magnoliopsida > Garryales > Eucommiaceae > Eucommia > Eucommia ulmoides. Next base: position 5,010,469 of record CM028329.1, read on the forward strand.
ATTTAACACCTGTGGATGTTGAATATAACATCAAGTGTTCTCATATTTTACTGCAAATTGCAGGGTGCAAAGTGTAATTTTGGCAAGATATTTTAAAGTGAATTGTCACACACAAACATGAAAAATGTGCACCTCCATTCCTCCTCCCATCTCTCTCTAGATTCGTGCAATTCACCAGTCAAGTATTCTACCATTTATCTTCATTTACTTTAATATGTCTCTCTCTTTCTTTTTCTCTCTCTCTCTAAGTGTGGAGAAAAAACAAATCCATGGCGAAACCTATTTTTAGAGAGAGAGAGAGAGAGAGATGTGTTGAATGTAACATCCAACGGTGATCGACGACGATGATGAAGATGACGAGCGATCGAAGACGATAAGCGATCGGCGAACGGAAAGAAGACGTCTACAAATCGATCGAAGATGAAGATGTCTTCAAATTGATCGAATGGAAGGAAGAAGAAAACGCAAAGCGATGCTCGACTACAAATCGATCGGTGCTTCGGAAGGAAGACACGAATCACGGGAGGACATTTCGGTAATCTCGTCCCTCACCGTTTTTGGAAACGGGAGTTTTTGGTGCAAGGAAGACCGGCGGTGGAAGTTTTTGGTGCAAGAAAAGGCTGACGATGGGATTAAATAGTGCAAAGAAAAGTAGGTGGGAGTAAACAGTAAATAGTAACTCATACCATCAAATTATGCGTTTGAACTCTCAAGTTTCAAGTGTGTCAATCCTGCAAAATTGTTGTTAATAATTTTAGATGAAAATAAATTGAGCTCAACACGTAACTTTCTAATAGAGTTATTTCATCAGTCCACTATAAAAACTTAAGACATTTTTCCTTATCATTTCCCCAACAATGATTCATCTGAAAAATAAGAGAGATAATGTCGAATTGTTTTTAGACAAACGTTAAGAAAAAGCTTCTTAGGTTTAATAGAATGATGAAATGAAAAGAAAAAATAATTAATTAGAAGGCCATGTATTCTGAACAACTAATTTTTCATTCAAAATCATTAATAACATTTTCAATTTTGTGAGATTGAAATAAATGTAAAACTTAGGGATCAAATTTATAATTTAACAAATTTTAAGGTCCACATAGACACCCACCTCATACCAATGTTTTAAAAACCGGACCGGACCGCCCGGTTCAACCGGTTGAACCGTCACCCGGGCTAGTTTTCGGTCCGGTTGACCCCTGAAACCCACTTATAGCAAAAAATTGGTGACAAAAGTCATAGAAAAAAACCCACTGATCGTCGTGCCAAAGACGATGACAAAAGTCAATAGAATTGCTCAACGTCATGTCAATTTCATCGTTCTTTCTTCATTTTCCGGCTTGATGATGACCAGAATCCAGTAAGTAGAAACTATTTCTCGTAACTGCAAATTTAGCCCTAATGCTAAAATTTAGTGCTTGAATGTTCGATTGGCAGTGTTTGGATGAATGAGATTGGAGCTATCAATTATTGGATTGAATTGAAACTGAATTAGGGTTCGATTGGATTGAATTGAATTTTCGAGTTCTCGAATTAGAATTTTGCTCTTGTTTATTTCCGATTCTGAATCTCGGCAAACAAACACCACGTAAGAGTTCTTTTACAATTGCAACCAAATGCTTATTTGGTTCATTATCATGAAGAAAGATCAAAACTAACAGATGAACAAGCAATAGATTATTCATTTCTTTGGTAGGTCTTCTTGTTCTGGATCCATTCAGTGGTCTCTTGAGTATTTCTTTGCGTTTCTCTTTTATTTTTTTGCATTTTTTACCTTTTTTTTTTTTAATATATATATATTAATGACGTATTTATGACGTCACGATTCAACTGCGGTTCACCTACCGGTTGAACCAGTGAACTGTGATCCAGTGACTCTTCCAGTTCGATATCCAGTCCGGTTTTTAAAACATTGCCTCATACTTTAGGGATCAAAAATACAATTTTTACTAAAAATTTTATTTTTTTTGAAATTCTAGTAAGTCTCCAATTCTTGGTTGTTTTGTTTTCAAACATTTTGAAAACTGTGAAAAATGATATGATTTAGTTTAAAAAACATTATGGAAAACAAAGAATATTTATTAATAATAGTATGAGAAAAAGTAAAAGTCGTGTGATGTGATTGAATAAAATTTTGAAAAAAATATTAATTGTAACGCGGCATATATATAATTTTTACATCAAGTCCACCTGGATCAAAATTCTTAAATCAAGTTACTAATAATATATATATCATTTTATTTCTAATACTTTCGATGTTGGATCTCATACATAATATTTCTCTCTCTGACAGTTTTTTTTATTACTTTCGATGTGAGATCTCACAATATCTCCCACTTAATTACGCGACGTAGTCATCATGTTGGTCCAATTTGTCCATTTGATTAGTGATGTAGGTAGCATCCCATAAGTAGACCTTTGGACTTCTACCCCTTTCTGGAGCCTCTACTTTTCTATCCCACCACCAGGGTGCCATTTTTAGACCAATTTTGACTCTGATTCCATTTGTAATACCTCGTGTTGCTCACTAGCTATGTAACTTTTGGACCGAATTCTCATACTGCAAAATGCTTAAACCAAATTAATAGTAGCTTTATATACCCGACAATCTAACTAATACTTCCAATGTGTTTATTGTGTGAATTTGCAATAGAGAGAATTTGTAGAAAGTTTTGAAAAAGATATAGAGAAAAAAAAAAAAGTTAAAATTATTTTTATAAAATAACAAATGTGTAATATATAAAATATGTGATATTATAGATTGAATACTGTAAAATCTAATTGGTAAAAATATTTTTGAGTTGTTTTGTTAAAAAAGAAATACTAGTATGGTGTTTTCAAAAATTCGAAACAATATTTAATTATTAGTGTTTCTATTTATATATCTATGTTTTTATTCCCAAAAAAAAATTGTGGCAAACAAACATATGAGAAGAAAAAATAATAGAATTTATTTTTGAATACACCAGGTTGATGTAGAGAAGTACACTCTTAATATCACTCGGAGAGATGATTGGTTAAGTTACGCGTAAGTTAGTCCGGACCCGTTTTACCTATTAAAAAAAAATTCTCTTTTCTCATATTATAAGAACCAATTCTTGAGAACATTACTCTTGAGGCCATAACAATAGTGGGAAATAAAACAAAAAATATTAACAAAGACAAAAAGAAACGCCACCTACGAGTATGATACACTAAATTGATGATAGTACAGATAAATTGCCGGGCAAATCTCCTTTGGCAGTGATCATCCCAGTCTCAATTAGTGCTCACGAGTTTAAAGAGGTCTACTGCCAAAGGGGTAATTGCCCAGTAGTACACTTTGACTGTATGTCGCACATTGTCTCGATGAACAGCGTACGAGGCCTCAAATATATTATTAGAAAAATACATTTTAAACTTTCTAAATATTGACTAGGGGTGAAATAATTACCCGTCTAACCAACCCGCCCGCTCGGGTCAGTCGGATTTCACTCTCTATTTTTTTATTTTTCACCTGACCCACCCGCCCAACAAGAGAGAGAAAAAAGATCCGGTTTACCACTTCCACCGCCCGCCCAGCCCAGCCCAGCCCAAACCCGAACCCGACCGAATACATTGTTCAATAACAAACCCCCCACTAAACGTCTCATATTACAAAATACCCTACATATATATCAAGTGATAAAAAACCTAATGTTTCATTCACGCATTTGTGGCCGCCATTTCACTCAATCCTCCTCCTCCTCTCTCTCTCTCTCCATTCTTTCTCTCAAGCTAACTCCTATCCTCCATGGAAGCCGTCGTCATCTTTGTCGTCCTCCAGCGAAGATTTGTCTATGTGCTTCCACTCTCTTTCTCTCTCTCAATCCCGAAGCCTTCGTCATCTTCGTCGTTGTTGACATTGTTAGTTCATGTTGTTCCTCTCGCAGCCGACAGTTGTTGTTCATTGCCTTCTGCATATAAGACTGTAAGTTAATTTCTTAGTTAGATTGTTTAATTTTTTAGTTTTTTAGTTAGGGTTTTTAATTTTTTTTAGTTGTTTGCCTTGTTGTTCATCCGATCTGTTTTAATTTTTTAGTTAGGGTTTTTAATCTTTTTAATTGTTTGCTTCGTTGTTCATCTGATCTGGAATTTTGATTTGTTCATCCTTCATCTTGAATTCTCACCCGAAACTCGACCGAAATTCGACTGCATCTGACAGACCTGAACCCGATTGAACTTCGGCTGCTTTGGATAGGGGTCGATCGGTCATCAATACTCAAAAAAACTTCGGGTCGTCCAAAAAATGACTCTCCCCCCAACTGATCTGACCGATTTTCACCCCTATTATTGACACATTTCTAAATGGTCCCTTTCTGTTTGAGTATTTTATTTTAAACCTTTCATATATCATCACATTTTTAAATGGTTATTTTGTCAAAACTAACAGAATATAAAGACAAAACAATCTTTTTACTTATTTTTAATTTTTTAATGATTTTTTTTCTTCTTAATCTCTCTCTCTCTCTCCCTCCTTCCTTCTCCCCGTCGATTAGAATCATCCCCTGTAACTGAGGTGAACACCCCCCATAACAAGGGGTGGAACCACCCCGAAATAGGGGATGTTCACCCCCCATAACAAAGGGGTGACACCCCCTATTATGGGAGTGAACCACCCCTTGTTTCGGGGGTGTTTCACCCCCCAATTGTCACCCCTCATAACAGGGGATGGTTCACCCCTTGTTACGTGGGTTTCGGCCGGCGGGGTGAGGAAGAGAATGAATAAGGAAGAGAGAGTTCTAAGCGAGAGAGAAAGAAGACAGAAATAAAAAAAATAAAAAATAAAAAAAAAAAAAAAATAATGAAGAAAGAAAAAGAAAAAGAATAAAAAATTATTAAAAATAAAAAAATGTAAAATGACGATTTTGTCCTTAAAATTCTTTTAGTTTGGATGAAATTTTTGATGAAAGGACTAAATAAAAAAATACTTATACCTAGAGAGTTTAAAATGTAACGCTTAAATAGAAAGTGACCATTTAAAAATGTGTAAATACTTAAAGAGTATAAAATGTACTTTTCTCTATAATATTTATATTTATAGGTCTAGAGTAACCCAAAAAACACGTCGGCCTTTTTCTTTTTCCTTTTTCCCATGCAAATAAGATATTCTGAAAAGATATTCTGTTATAAAATTCCAAAAAATGACATTTGACCGGTGGTTTTTCAAATTACACGGCTCCTCAAATTTTTTCAATCTCGTAAAATTAAAAACGTTGTAAATAATTTTGAATGGAAAATGAATTTTATTCAACAGTTAATGTTATAACAAAATTTACTTTTAAGGACATTAAATATATCTTAACATTTACTATTTTGAAACGCCTTAAGTATTGAAATAATTGAAAATATCCCATAAAAATCTATCCCAATAATTTATAAAGACAATTATTTTGTCACAGTACTTTATTTATTATTATATATTGTTAAAAATATGTCTTATTAAATAGATATTATAAGGACATTATAATTGATATTCTCAATAAGAACTTAAAGGGACACTATTTACTAATTGTTTCTAAAAACATTGTCCTAATATGTAGTTTTTCTTGTAGTGTGACATTCTAATAGCGGTATTTCATCCTTTCATCACTCTACTAAACTTAAAACGTTTTTCCCTAATATTGTTCTAGTAACAATTCGTCTGAATAATGAGAGAAAGAAGATCGAACACTATAACAAAAATGGCCTATCGGGGCACAAAAAAGTGTCGTGACAGAGCTCTTATTGCGACACTTGAATTTTTTTGGATACTTGGATAGGTGTCCCGTAAAAAGCGCCCCAATAGATTATAAGGGCACTATATATTGTCCTTTTTGTTTGTACTTGTTAAGTCAATAATAAGTATCTTATAATATAACTATTAGGACATCATATATTGCCTCTATAGATTTTTATATTTTTTAAATTATATAAATTAGGACATTACAAAGTGTTGTGAAAAAATTCTTTAAGGACACAAGAATGTATCACAAAATTGTCAAAGAGAACCAGCATATAATGGCACTATTTAACGTCCCAAAAAGTATCAAATTTTTTTTTTTTTATAATTAAAAATTATTTTAAGATATCAAAATACTCTAAATCCAAACAATAAAAACTAAAAAATTATCACAATACAAAATACATAAAGAATTCAAATGTTTGCATTCAAAAGGGGGAATTAAAAATCCCAGAGATACACAAAATTATACCCGTCATGAGTCACTATTTCCTTTCAACATCTAAGCCACCATTCTTAAATAAAAACAAGGTTTAAGTACAAAAGTAATATACATACTAAATGTAATATCCCGAAAATTTAGATTCTTGAAAATATTATTTTTTATAAAATTTTAATATTTTTGGGACTGTTTTGTGAATTTATGGCATAAATAATATTTGATAAATTTTTTAGAGTTAAATGTTTATTTTAAATTGATTTTAAAAGTTTTGGGACTAATATATTATTTTAGGTATGGGGAGTTTAAATGTAATTTTTTCTATCTTATTAGTTAAGGAAGGCTTTATGACTTAAAATAAAAAATAAAAAAAATCGGCCATATCTATATATATATACACATTATGCCATTGCCACTTGGAGGATAGGGAAATCGGCCACACATTTACATAATATATAAATGCTTGGACATGTTTAAGGATATTGGAATAAGAAGAATAAAATAATAATAATAACACTAAGAATGGCAAGAATTATCATATTGAGATGACTCGAATGGGTTATGGAAGGATATTAAGTATAACCTTATATTAGGCTTATCTATATATGAATATCTCTGAAAATAATTTCGGTTGATGCGAAAATATATATGTTGAATGATTCTTGAGTGAGGAAAAAATATACCAGTTTGAATTTCGGTTTCAAATTTCAGGTAGAATTCTTAACTATTTTAATATATGTATTTAATTTTCCTATTGTGTGATTTATAGTAAAATTGTTGTGGAATTTTACCTGTTAAATTATATGAAATAATTTTGATTATGTGAAAATTATGTGAAAAATCACGCCAAGGTGTTTTAATTGTCGCGTTAATTAAATGCACGTATTAGAGGGATTAGAGTTCTACTGAGTATTGGTTCACAACCCCACAGTTTTGATTGCAGGGCAAGTGAGGACGAATTGGCGCTGGAAGTTGAATTTTTATTTATAAAAATTGTATTTATTATTTACCGTTGTAATCGATGAAATCAACAACTAAAATTATCACCGTCGCATTTTAAAATTTATCGGATTTTATAGAATGAAAATTTGGTCAATTGGTTTGAATGCTAATTTCTCCAAGGGGAGAAACTGCGTGACGGCTATAGAAAATCGGGTTGTTACAAGTAGTATCAGAGTGGATTTGCGATCGCCCTGAGATTAAGTTATGGTACCCATTATTCATAATTTTAGTAGAAATCGTGAAATAAAAGTGAAAAAATAAATAAATAAAATTGAAAATCGCCAAAAAAAAAAAAAAGAAGAAAAAAAAAGTGGCATTTGGTTAATGTCACTGTTTCTATTTTGGAAAATTACATCCTTAGCCCCTAAATTATGTTCGGGTGTCTATGTGGCCTTTTTGGTTAGCCAAATTGCATATTTTGGTCCCTATAGTTTCAATTTGTACATTTGATTTCAATTTGGTTATTTATGATCATTTTATATTTTTGGAAACTTTATGCTCCCGAAGTTTGACTAAAATCTCACTTTGGGTCCCTACAGTTTCAATTTGATTATATTAACTTGTTAGTATTAAAATTGACTTCAAAAATTGGGACTTGATATCAAGTTTCCTTTGTGATATTTGTATAAACCGTTGTTGTTGTAAAATTTATTCGATTAAATGATAAATTCTCGTATTCTTATAAATGAAATATTGGGCATTTGATTTGGTCTTAATATGTGATAGTGGACAAATTCCTAATATGTGGTTGTGGATAAAAGTATTAATATCTGGCGGTGGGGTTAATAATATATATATATATATATATATATATATATATATATATATATATATATATATGCATTGATATCTCCATTATGTTTTTTCGGTGGTTGGACACTTTTCACCAATGTGTTATTATCATTATTTCACTTTGGTCCCTATCGTTTTAATTTGAACATATTAACATCTTAGATGGCGGTTGATTAATGTAACTTATCAATAATAAGTTAAATAAGACTGGTTGAGTACCGTGTTAGCCGTGGACCATAGGAATTGTCACCAAATTGAACATATTAATTTAAAGGCATGTACTGTCTTCTATATAAATCGTGAAATTATATTTTCGTATTAAATTGGAGAAAAAAAAAGTGTTGATGAAAATTGACAGTTTTACGATGATTAATGGATCAAGTAAGGTTTTAAAGGTGGAAAATAATTTTATTATCCTGTTACACCATAGTTGTCTTCTCGTTAGGAGAGTATATCTTGCGAGATGTGGATTACCTATCAGGCAAGTCTTATAAGATGGATATATTATATATATTGTTACCTGTCAAGTAAGTCCTATAGGGTGGATATATTATATATATTATTACCTGTCAAGCAAGTCCTGCATGGTGGATATATTATTACCTGTTAGGCAAGTCCTGTAGGGTGGATATGTTAACTCTCGATCGTGAGGTAAAACGATCATATGGTTAGCAAGGAAGTATGTTATTTTATTATATACAAGTGAGTTGACCGATTGATTTAATTCGATTGTTCTATTATGAGGATATGTTTGTTGGGATTTAGATACTGCCAATGTGGCTATATTTTATTGGAAAATGGATTTTGATAAAAGTACTTGATCCATAAAATGCTTTTATATTACGAAGACAATACACCAAAAAGAATAATTATTCGGATAGATATTGGTACATTACTAACGATTGGTAGAAGCAGAGCGTTGGGTCATTGTGAAATTATCGGGAGCCAATTATTATTTTGAAATGCTAATTTGAATTTTTGAGCTTAATTGGTGTTGTAGAAATACGAGTGGGGACTTTATGTAATATTTTCTTTATATATACATTTCACATGAGTATTGAATTCAGTATTGAACTCGTTAGGTTACGTGACTTTGGAGACATAATTATATGATTTGAGATGTATTTGATTTTTATAGTTTAACACGTATTTAGGTATTTGAAACGTATTTGTGTGATTGAGACATGATTACGTGTTGGTGACATAATTGCGTGTATCTAAATAATTATGTGGTTTGGAATATATTTATGTATTTCGAGATATATTTACAGGATTAACACAATTTTGTGTGATTCATATGTATTCATATGTTTTGATACATATTTGTGTAGTGGAGACGTGTTTATGTAATTTGATACGTATTTATGTGGTTCAGTGATATTTATGTGTTTTGAGGGGTATTTATATGATTTTGACGTATTTAGGTGTTTTGAGACATATTTATGTGCTCGAAAAATATTTATGTGTTTTTGACGTATTGCGAAAAAATTTATTACTTGAAATTTGAATTGTTTGATTTTATGAAAAAGTTTATGGGATTATTGAAAGTTTAATATGAATATTGGAGATAGTCATTTTTTAGTCTCACGGAACAGTTCATTAGGAATTTGGGTTATCTACTTGCTATACTATTGGTTGCGATTATGTTAACTTGGAATGTTGGATGAAATTGGTAAATGTTGGTTATGGGATATGACAGTAGACTTGAAAAGTCATGCCAAGTGAAAAAATTATTAAGGTCGTAGACCTATTGAAATTGAGATAGATCCAATCTAGTGCGACTACCTTAATATTTTAATGATATATTATATTTATTGCTATTTTATTAGAGTAACGCAGTGGAAACGTTTAGAGATATAAGATTATTTGGAAATTGGTTATCTGTATTAGGTGTTATTGACCAAAGTGCACCTTGTTTGTAAGTTGTTGGAAATGATATGGGTTACTGCGAATAGGGATGTGGCGATGTGTGAAACGGATTTTGACGAATATGAATTTTGAGTGACTTTTGGTTATGGGACCCTACATAGAGAACAATTGCTCTAGAATTGAATGTGACTAACATGACTATGTGGTGCGATTCTGAATTATTACCGTTTTGAAAAAAAATTCGAGGTCGAAATTTATTTAAGGTGGGTAAATTCTAATATCTCGAAAATTTAGATTCTTGAAAATATTATTTTATATAAAAATTTAATATTTTTGGGACTGTTTTGCGAATTTATGGCATAAATAATATTTGATAAATTTTTTAGAGTTAAATGTTTATTTTAAATTGATTTTAAAAATTTTGGGACTAATGTATTATTATAGGTATAGGGAGTTTAAATGTAATTTTTTCTTTCAGGAAGGCTTTATGACTTAAAAAAAGAAAAAAAAAAAAAAAAATGAAATTCGACCATATCTATATATATATACACACTATGCCATTGTCACTTGGAGGATGGGGAAATCGGCCATACATTTACATCTAATAGTAAACCTAAAATTGGAAGACATACACTAAGAATGAAGGAGAGGTCAAGAAACACTATTTCTTTGCTCTTATTCAATCTTCATTCCTATACTTTAATCCTCTCCTTTTCATTGCCAAAAAATAAATTCATTATGCCATTCACATGCATTAATGGGCCTAATCAAAACCTACAATTGCTAAATCACTCTCCTCGGTTTATTTGCTTTATTCAATCTCCATAATACCCTGCATTTATATGATGTTACAAAACCTTCCTCCTTCTCATCTACTTATTTGCTCCTATTCACCAAAACTCTCAATTAAATTCTCCTCCTCTATTTATTTGATCCCACCCACCAAAACCCTCAATTAGTGGTTCATCATTGCCAAAAAATTCTATGTAGCTTCTCCATCTCCAAAAATCTGTTGGACTACAATTCTCACAGAAAACAATACAATACCAGGTTAGTCTTTGTTATATTTAATCATTCTCTTTTTCTAACAATTGAAGTAAATGTACTATGATTAGTACGTACAATTATGCTTTTAGTATTTTATTATGTGTTCCATTTTGGTATTGTATAAGTATAATTTTGATTTAACATAGTATGTTCTAACCCAAGTAGCTATGAATGTATGAATATTGATAAGGTAATAGTTTGGTGTTTTTTTTTTTTTTTTTTTTTTTTTTTTGAATGATGAAAGACACCATACTTAAGAAATGCTTAATTTTTCTTTTGCCAAAAAATGATGAATAATCAGTAAAAATAAGTTTGACTGTGATGAACATCTGCAACCTTTACAACTTCTTTTGTCTTTCTCATCGATTTCTTTGTTTTTTCCTTTTTAGGTTTAGTTCATATCATATGCTTGAATTTAACAAATAAAATTTGATGATATGAAATATATATCATCCATACAAAAGCAAAAGAATAAAAGTAAAAATTTAAATTATCTCTTTATTTCTGAAATATAAAATCAAAATATAGTTCTAAATATTTATTTTATTTCTATTTTTATGGTGGTTATAGAAGATTAAAATAAAAAATAAAATAATAAATATATAACCAAAAAATAAAAAACAAAACAGCAAACAAGGAATTAAAAAGAAAACTAAATTAAAATTTCTCCTTTATTTTTTTTTTGTTTTGTTTTTATCTTTATTTTTTGTTTTATAATTTTTTTTCTTCTACTTTTGTATTTAATTTTTCACAAACACTATACACAAATGAGGTATTAAAAAAAACAACTAAGTTTAAATATTTGTTTTTGAAACTTAATGAAAGAAATAGATAAAATCGATATGCGGACATTATTCCAAAAATAATTAATTTATTTATTTTTTAATATAAAAATAAAATAAAAAATAGATTCATCTCGATTAATTAATTGAAAAGTGAGGAACTAAAAATTATTCAAAGAACTAAAACAAAGAGAAAAAAAAAATATAGATAGATTAATTTTAAAGATAACCTACAAGTCTTCCCAATAAAAAACAAAGAGAAAAAAAAAAATATATATATATACACACACACACACACACATTTTTAGGATTGTGGAGCGAAAAAGTAACTAAATATTTTTGTTTTGTTTTCAAATTTAATAAGTAAAAATAGATAAAAACGATAGGTTGATAATTAATATTCTAAGAATAATTGATTTATTTTTAAATATAAATTAAAATTAGAAAGGGCCTTAGTCCATAATTCTCCACTTTTAATTTTTTTTTTTTTAATTGAGGAACTAAAATTTAATTATAAAACTAAATAAACATATATCTGAATAATAAAATCAAAATAATTGAAAGAAAGAAACACATATTGATGTGAAAGAAATATTTCCAAATAAAAAATAATTAGACGGTAATTCCTCCTAATTTTTCTAATTTTATAATTTTTTAAATAGTAAAAAAGAGAAAAACAAGAGGTGCGCGCACTAGTCCACATCTGTTTTTGCAGCTCCAATGACTTCCGTAAATCGTTGCATATCACAATCATCAACCATGTCCAAGTGTTGTGGCACACTAGTCCGAGGAAACTTCTTGCACATTCTCCTTACACGGTCTAAGATTTATACTTCCATCATTATCATGAAAAATGATAAAACAACACTAAAAATATTTTAATCAAACAACCTAGAACTGCTACAAACTTGAAAGTAATGTAGTTCTATAAACTCGTCAAGTAACATATTCAATCGCATAAATAGAGAAAAAATATCACCAAGAATTATCAATGCCGAATATATTGCATTAATGACATAAGCATGACCACTTGAGAAATAAGCTATTATGCTTCTCCAGAACAAAATTGAAGCCACTTCTTTAGTGATTCAATCTTTTAAGTGATACCTCACTGCATTACCAAACCTTATTAGAAAAATTCTGAACATTGTTACTGCTGACTTGCATTGTCAAAGACCTCTTTATACCCATAAAAGCCCTTTACTACACAAAACTCACACTAAATGTGGCAGGTTTGCCATCATGGATACACGATTCAAAGAAAACCCAAAAACATCAATGACAAAGTTTTGTCAAAGAAGTAGAACAGAAATGCCAAATAAATAGGGTAGAGAAAATCGCAGTAAATATTTTACTTTTAGATATTCCCTCGGCTGAAAATTATATTTGCATCTAACTTAGTCGGAAATATTAAATCTGAAGATCAACAATGCAAGGTCATCCCAAGCGCAAGACATTTGTTAAAAGGGTATTTCTGTTTTTCTTGTATGATTTTGGGTTTCGAATATTTCGAGTACGATTTAGGGTTTGCTGTATTATTTTTTCGTTTTCTATATAAATAGAGGGATAGAGTACCACAATAGATTAAGCCTTCTCGTTCTTTTCATATCTCTCTTTTACTTTATCATGGTATCCAGAACAAGTTATTGGAGATTGATTTCATAGATTTGTTCAAACCATTTTTTTTTTCTCTTCTTCTATTTTCCCTTTGCCTACTGTTCATACGAAAAAGAAAAATAAAAATAAAAATAAAAAAGAGCCTGAAACCCAACAGCCCACAAGCTGCCGCCGCCGCCACTCAACCCACTCAGATCCGCGCCTCGCCGCAGTCGCCCAGGCTATTCCGAGCCTCGCTGACCATTGCCTAGGCCATTCCAAGCCGCCATCGTCATCGATCCCAGTTCTCCCAGTCGCCGCAACCCTAGCACGCAGTTTGCAAACCTCGCCGACCATCATCGGCACTTCGTTGCGATTCGCTGACCCTCGCCGGGCCTTCGCCAACCTTCGCCAGCCATCGATTGCTCTGTCTTCAGACTCAAGGCCTTCGCTTCTATAGTTGATGACTTGGTTCAGGTTTTACTTCGGATCGTCCATGGCTGTTGCTGTTGACGTCGATTTAGTAGGAGAAGCGTCGTTAGTTTGAGAAGTAATCAAATTGTTGCCACCGTTACCAGCTGCTGCGTTTTGTCGTGCTTCTATGGTCGCCCAGTGGTTTTGTTCGTGAGTTCGTTCGTTTTTTTTTTTCCAGTTTTGCAACAGTATTCTGGACCAAATTTAATGTCCCAGATGTTCATGAATATTGTTTTGCTTATAATGCTCTTCATTTAAGCCCCACAATTGTTCATGTTGTTGGTTTGTTTTCCTTGACAAGTTGTTTCGTATTTGTTGTTGTATTGGCGGGAACTAACGTCGATGGCTACCCCCCAATCAAGGGAAACGAGGTGACCAAGGAAGTCGTAGTAATGAATTTCAGGGTGACCGAGGTGGCCATTGTCGTAGTCAACATCGTCGGTGCTCATTTTGTGGCAAGAAAAATCATACTCAAGATACTTGTTGGTACAAAATTGGTTGTTCTCTTACATATGTTCATGTGGCAACTAATAATCAAGTTGCTCCCATTTTCGCATCCAACTCTTCAATTCCCAAGACAATTTCTGATGATGAGTATGTTCAGTTCCTCCAGTTTAAGTTGTCCAAGCAGACATCTAGCCCCTTTACTTCGCTAGCTCAACGAGGAACCCTATTACATGTCTCTCTTTTCATCCTTCCATTTCTATACCTTGGATCATAGACTCCGCTGCCACTGATCACATGTCAGGTACATCTTCTCTATTTACGCATATTCAGTTATCTCCTTCATTGTCCCCTATTACTGTTGCTGATGGTTCCACTGTCCCTGTTCGTGGTATTAGCACTGTGGAACTTTCACCATTTTTCTATTTATCCTCTGTGTTGTATATTCCCTCATTTGCTTTTAATTTGATATCAGTTAGTAGGCTTACTCAATAACTTCAGTGTTCTGTTTGCTTCCTTCCTGATTCTGTCATTGTCCAGAATTTGAAAATATAGAAGACGATTGGCGTAGGGCGTGAAAAAAATGGCCTTTATTACTTCCGCAATCACGTTGAGACACCCGTTATCCCGCCCACTGCCTACTCTGCCGTTGCATCTGCCCACCAAATTCATTGTTGCCTAGGCCATCCCTATCTTACCAATCTAAAGGTACTTGTTCCTAGTTTACGTCATTTGCCCTCCTTAGATTGTGAGTCTTGTTAGTTGGAAAAACATCATCGCACTTCATTTACTTCCCCCACTCAGTTTCGCGCATCGAGTCCTTTCAGTTTAGTTCATTCAGACGTTTGGGGTCCTTCTCGTATTACCTCTACACTTGACTTTTGTTATTTTGTCACGTTTGTCGATGATTTCTCTCGGGTTACATGACTCTATTTAATGAAAGATCGTTCTGAATTGTTTTCTATTTTTTCTGCCTTCTGTGCTGAAATTAAAACTCAATTTAATGTGTTCGTGCGTATACTTCATAGTGACAATGCTCGAGAATATTTTTCTCAACCCTTTACTTCATTTATGTCACAGTCTGGTATACTGCGTCAGTCTTCTTGTCCTCACACACTGCAGCAAAATAGAGTCGTTGAACGTAAGAATTGACATCTCCTAGAAGTGGCTCGAACTCTGTTGTTTGAGATGAATGTTCCTAAACACTTCTGGGCAAATGTAGTTCTTACAACTTGCTTCTTGATCAATAGAATGTCGTCTTCTACCCTGAATGGAAAAGTCCCTCATTCTATTATTTTTCCCCGATCACCCTGGTTTGCTTTACCTTCCCATAAATTTGGATGTGTCTATTTTGTCCACCAGTTGACTCCTGGCAATGATAAGTTAGATCCCCGTGCCATAAAATGTGTATTAATTGGTTATTCTCGCACACAAAAGGGTTATCGGTGTTATAGTCCTTCTTTACGTCGCTCTTTCATCTGTGCAGATGTCATCTTCTTTGAGTCCACCCCTTACTTTTCTGACCTATCCTCTCGGGATGATCTGGATGTCGCCCTTTCTTTACCAAGCCTCCCAGACCTGACACCATCTCCTTCCACTCCCGAACTTGTCCCACCTAGTCGTCGTTCACTGCCTTTACATGTATACACTCGTCGCCAGAAGGTAGTTCCCGCCGTTGAGCCAATTGTCTCTATGTCTTCAGATTCTTCTCTAGTTCATGAATCCGTGTCTGACGTGGACATACCCATTGCTGTTCGGAAGGGTAAGCGCACATGTACTCAACATCCTATTTCTAATTTTGTCTCGTATGCACATCTATCTCCTTCATATTCCTCTTTTGTTGCTTCTCTATCATCTGTTTATATTCTTAAGTCTGTTACATAGGCTATCCGTCACCCTAGTTGGACGACTGCAATGGAAGAGGAAATACTAGCTTTACATCATAATGGTACTTGGGATTTTGTCTTCCTTCCGCCTGACAAAACAATAGTTGGATGTAAATGGGTGTACACAGTCAAAGTTCATCCGGATGGCTCCATTGATCGACTCAAGGCTCGTTTAGTTGCCAAAGGTTACACTCAGGTATATGGTCTTGATTATTCTGAGACCTTTTCTCCCGTTGCCAAACTCGCTTCTGTTCGCTTGTTCATCTCTTTAGCTGCCACCTTTCGTTAGCCGTTGCATCAACTTGACATCAAGAATGCATTCTTAAATGACGATTTGACTGAGGAAGTGTTCATGGAGCAACCTCTTGGGTTTGTTGCTCAGGGGGAGTCTGGTTTGGTATGTCGTTTGAAGAAATCCATTTATGGCCTCAAGTAGTCTCCTCAAGTATGGTTTGGGAGATTTAGTGAAGTAGTCATTGAATTTGGTCTTCGTTATTATGGAGTCGATCATTCTATGTTTTACAGGCACAGTAAAGTTGGGAGAATATTGTTGATTGTGTATGTGGATGATATCGTGATTACTGGGGACGACCACCAGAGTATTCAGAAACTCAAAACGTTTTTGCACGGCAAGTTTCAAACTAAAGATTTAGGTCAATTGAAGTGTTTCTTGGGGATCGAAGTTGCTCGATCAAGTCAAGGTATTTACTTGTGTCAAAGGAAATATGTTCTTGATCTGTTATGTGAAACATGAATGCTAGGAGTTAAACCGATTGATTCACCTATGGATCCAAATAGCAAACTATTAGCAGATTAAGGTGTACCATTGACAGATTCAGCACAATACAGACGGTTAGATGGAAAGCTGAATTACTTGACAGTTATTAGACCAGATATTTCCTTTGCTGTGAGTGTTATCAGTCAGTTCTTGGATCGTCCCACGACGTATCACTGGGATGCAGTAATTCGTATTCTTCGATATTTGAAAGGTTCTCCAAGATGTGGTTTGTTGTACCAGAACTTTGATCACACTCAAATTAAGGTATATACAGATGCAGATTGGGTCGGATCTCCCTCGAATAGGAAGTCCACTACTAGGTATTGTATGTTTGTTGGAGGTAATCTTATTTCTTGGAAGAGTAAAAAAGTAGACAGTTGTGGCGAGGTCAAGTGCAGAATCGGAATACAGGGTGATGACCCACACTACTTGTGAGTTAACTTAGTTGAAATATTTGTTGGAAGAACTCGGAAGATATTCCATTAAGGAGAGGGCTTTATGTGTCTTGAACTGTCCTAAGATTATAATTTGTTCACATACATGGCATGCGTGCCCAACCACTTACTAGTAGAAGCATAACTGCTAGCAATTAACTCAATAAACACAAAAAGTAATGTAATGAATGATCCAACGCTAATATCAATCCAATTCTTAACACCTAAATCAGTTTGTTTTACTCAGTAGCATCAAAGAATTACCTCAACATAGTTTGAAAAAAAAAAGTACTAGACTTCGAAAAGTATAACCTGTCCATGTTTCAACTGGGTGCAAGCACCAACCTAAAAAAGATCCAAGGATTCAAAATACCTCTCAGCAGAAATATATCTGAAATAAAGCACAGATGTTCTTCAATAAACACATCAAAATTCATAAATATTGTGCAACTAACGCTATTAATGAAGAGATTGTGATAACGAATGTAGAAGAATAATATGCATTTGAGCTACAAAATAGAACATCGAAAACACTAGCTTCAAAGAGTATTAGAACATAATCAAACCATTCGGACTAAAACAAAACCATCGGGGGACCATTAGAACACACCTGAAATTTAGATCAAATGAATAAACACATCAGTCAAAAATCATAAAATAACCCAAATCTCATCTCCAGATTTCTTTATTTTCAAAGACCCAAAAAAAGGGAAAAAATCAGAGAAATTTAGAATCCATCTGTATAATCGACTGTAAAATCGACTTGTAATTGAAAAATCAATGGTAAAAAGAAACAAACCATCGTGAGAAGACAAACTCATATCGGAAGGGTATAACAGCCATGACGATGGTGTAGACAATGGCGAGGTAGGTTAGGAGATTCAACAACAGTCAATCTGTGCCTGCACAAAAATGTAGAGAAGTTACAAATAATCTGAAAAGTCGAAAGAAAACGAACCTGTAGCGAGGGGAAAACTGAGAGAGGCGATTCGCGGTGGTCTGGTGCTGCTGCGTTGGCCAGATCTGACGGAGGTGGCAGATCTGGGGGTTGATGTACGACGGAGTGACGGTGATGGCGTTGGTGAGGCCGATGGAGACGGGGCCGATGTGCGATGTACCTCGACGGTGATGGCAGTGGTGATGGCTGCCTACAAGAAGAGAGCAAAAGGGGGAGAAGAGAGTGAGAAAGAGAGAGAGGGGAGATGAAGAAGAGGATTTCAGGAGATGAAGAAGAGGATTTCGGGAGCGGGAACACGAAAATTTTCCACCGCTTTTTTTTTTTTTTTTGTGGGGGTTAAGTTGAGCCAATTCAATAATTATTATTGAATTGGGGGAACACGAAAATTTATTATTATTATTATACATACTAATTTTTTTTAATATATATATTAGGACACCATTAAGTGACCTATAATTAAATAATTAAATTATAATAGGACACAAAATTGTGCCATAATATAATTTCTGTTATTAGGGCACTATTTTATGTCTTTTTATATTATATATAGATATTAATTTATTTAATTACTAATTAAATTCTATTGGGACACTACTTTGTATCCTCTAAATATTTGATTATAGAGCACAATACATATAGTGTCCTCAAAAATATTTTTATAGGGCACAAGACATATAGTGTCCCAACAAATTGATTTTTATGTAACACTTCCAATTTTGTGCCCCGTAAAGTACCTAATACATATAATGTTCCAACAGAAGTATCCTTATAGACAATTTTAGTTGTAGTGGAATCATTATTAGGGGAAAATATTTTTGATTTATGCAGTAATGAAATTATGAAAATAATATTAATTAGAAAGCCACGTGCTCAACATAACCTATTTTTTGTCCAAAATTATTAATAACGTTTTCAACTTTGCCGAATTGAAACAAATATGGAATTCAAGGGATTAAATATACAATTTGACAAGGCTCACAGTTCTTGTAGACATGGACTCCATACTTAAGGGACTAAAAATGTAATTTTCCCTAATTTCCATTTATTTATATTTTTTTTATCTTGGGCTAAATTTCAGTTTTCACCCTAAGGTTTAGTGTAAATGTGGTTGCATTTTATTTCTTGATTTGTGATTTGTCCTACATTTGCCGACCGAGTCTGGCCATAGAAGTGTTTGAAACTATACAACTGACCCAATTAAACACATTGGGAAAAATAAATAAATTGGAACAATGTATAAAATTGAAGATTGGTAATAAAATTTGTTCGGATTAAAAGCAGACATCATAGTTTTCTGCGATTGAGTGTTTTATTCTTTATATATATATATACATTGTATACTTTTTTTTATTATTATTTTAAAATTGCACGGCCATTGAAGAAATAAAATACCCTAAAATCTCATATTTTAATAATATTTCCCATTAACCACTATATCAATTGCCACATTAACATCAAACATCTATAATATACATAAACTAACTAAGGTTGGTTAGTCTTTTGGTTTTCCTATTTTTACTTATAATAAACTGAAATAGGAATTTGTTTTGGAGTATTTGAGGAATAAAAACATGTTTAGTAACGACTATTACCCTAAAATCGTTTCTTTTAATTTATGAGAATAAAAACAAGAAATAAAATCGTTTCTTTTAATTTATGAAAATAAAAACAAGAAATATGTCTGGTGCAACATTATTCTTTAGTTTTTTTTATATGTATGGTGAGAATAGTTTTATGGGATTGAGTGAGAATCAACAACTTTTTGTTCTCAAACTCTTAAAGAATTTAAGAAATATTTTCAAAATGCTTTCATATTACTATTTATCAATTAGAAAATTACCCAAGTTCTGGCCTTTTTTTCTTTTTTCCTCAATTTTTGGTATTCTGACCCTTTTTATATATTTATTTTTTAATTTTCATTTTACTAAGGTGTTGGCCTTTTGCTCTTGTAAGAGACACACGAACTTATTCAAAGGTTAAAAAAGGTAGACAGAGAGAAGAATCTAAATTGTGTGAGCTACTTTTACATTGATCTATTTATACCTATCAGAAGAGAAAATATGGCAAAAAATGAAAAATACAAAGAAGCATATTCTAACGATCCAACAGCATGTTCTCTCTAGAAATACATACATTAAATTATTTTATTTTTTGTATAATAGTTAAATTTATACATTTCAACAAATTGGGTCTAAAAAGGGACTCAAATCCTTCACAATAACACCTTCAATCCTATAAATAATGCTGAATTTCGCTTTGAGCACCTAAATTTTGGTGCAGTAGTGCTATAATTCCTAATGTTGTTTGATGAAGGGTAAAATGGTCGTTAGCCTGGTATTGGAGTCGTAAACAGGTAGAACCCGAAATTGGGATTGACCCATGAACTAAAGGTGGATCAAACTTGTGTAGCCCTGAAATCAGGGTTTAGCCCGACTGCAATGCTTGTCTGAGAGAGTCATATTGTTCATGCCTACATGTGAGATTTCATGCTGACAGTGTCACACCCTACCCCGGACACCCGTCACCCCTAGGTCGACGTGACATTGACATAACATCACCTATCCAACTATATCAACCAAAAATACATTAGATATACCAAATTGTCATCTATACAACAAATACATAATTTTTCAACTATAAGGATATTCCTGCTTCAACAATAGGAACTATAAACTAAAACTCATGAATCTCCCTTAGGTTCACTTTTGACAGCTCGTCTCAAATTTCACTCCTACGACTCAAACGCATGACCCGGATAACTCTATCTAGTGCTAGTAGGGGACCGATCGACTCCTATCCGCTCCACCTGCGAGTGTACTGTCTTCTTAGTAAAAATATTTTATAATAATAACTCATAACTACAACATCTAAATTAATCAAGCGTAAGTATATAGACAACACGTAGCTAGTAAAATTCTCCATAATATAAGTAGTGAAAATAAAGCGATATAGATAAGTTTCATCTAAATTCATCTAATATAAAATCATACCAATCACCATAACAAATAATAAATCATCCAATATAAATAAAACACCACATCTCAAACACATATCTCAAACCACCACTCTACCACAACACACACTGGCTAGCCATAGTGATCGTTTTAATCTCACGATCGGGAGTTTGCAATGGTACCGTACCATTCGTAGGATATGCCTTCCTACGAACACCCATCACTCCGTCGAAGTGGATAATTACTGCGCAGTATAAACGTCTAATATCACTCTGCCGAAGCAGATAAACATCACTCCGCCGAAGCGGATAACCTCACTCTGCCGAAACAGATAAATACTATGGCATCGTCCAATTAATAACATCAAATCAATACCATCACTCTGCCGAAACAGATAAATACTATAGTATCGTCAAATCAATAACGTCATCATCAAATCACAAATTAATAACATCGTATAATCAACATCGTCAAATCTCAAACATCACCCTCTATTTCCAAAACTGATTTTTAATCCAAAATCATATTTCTCATTTTTCTTTAAAAAAACGCCTGATTTCACCAAAATCATTTTTTCACCCTTTATTTTTAGAAAATAAGGTATTTTCAACTCTCTTTTAAAATCACCAAATTTCAGTAAAAAATCATTTTATCAACTCACCTAAAAACCTGCTTGATCCATATAATTTTGAAATCATTTAATTTAACTACAACAATTTTTCATCATATATATATATATATATATATAAATAGTATGGCAAGAAGACAGTACACTCACCTCGATATCCGTTTTGCAAAACTGACACTTACCATACTCTATCTGGACGTCAGTGCCTGCGAACCTAATAGTGACAGAGCCTAAATTAATATCTTATTTAGAATATCCTAATAATGCAATGCAAACCCTATATTCTGAATCGTTACTATTTTATATACCACGTTATTAAAATTAATTAATCGCTACGAAATTATTACGATTTCAGAAATTGTAACGCTAAATAAAATTTAATCTAATGAAAATTAATAATCGATTGAAATTTCACCTTTTTCCGAATCGTTGGACGACCACGAAATGGGTTTTGGATTTTCCTAGGGTGGTTTCTGCAATTTTCCATTTTCTTTTCTTTTTCTTTTTCTTCCTTTTTTTTTTCTCTGTTTTGGCTTCTGTTTATTGTTACAGCCTCGGCCGACCACTTCCCTTTCTCTCTCTACTTTCCACTACGGCGATCTCACTCATCGTCGACCGCCCTACACCAATGATCACCCACACATCACGCACATACGCCATCCGACCAAACGACACACCCACATGCACATGACCGCCCGACGATCGATGCACACAACCGACGATGACAACACACGCACATACTCACCGGACGAACTGTCGAACCCAAATACATACACGTACACACGCTGAAAAACTGACCGGAACACCCACTATGTACTGCCGGACCACAACCGAACACACACACAAAAAATCAAACTCACCTACTCTCTCTAACTCACCGCCAATGATCAAAACCTACCCCACCGGATCACCGAACAACCGTCGAACAAACCGAACACACACATACACCAAGTCACATGCACACACTGATCACAGTTGAACACACACACAATCATACACAGAACACTCATACACACGCAAACCCACATGATTTTCGATCATCGATCACATACCGGCAAATCCCATCGCCGATTCTCTCCTTCTTCATTTTTTGTTTCAGTTTCCTGTTACCCGACCAACGACGACTCAGAAACCACCGCCGGCGAACCCCATACGATCGACGACAAAATCCACCAACGGTCCTTACTCTCTCTCTTCTTTCTCTTCCTCTCTCTTTCCCGTTCTTTCTCTCTTTCCATTCTTCGCGAGTTTTCTTTGATCCTTTTCCATTTTTCTCTCTGTTTGACTATCTACACATACACACACATACATATGGGTGATCAATTGGCCGGCCACGCATCCCATTTCTCTCCCTTCGTTTCTATCGACTCAATTTATAAGATATATATATATATATATATATATATATATATAAAAAAAATTTACACCAAGCCTCCCTCATTTTGTTAAGTTTAATGTTTTTATTTTAATGTTTTGAAGATTTATACTTTGATCCCCTAAACTTTTACATCACAAATTAAATTTCGAAATCCGCCCCACTATTTTAGTTAGGATCGTAATTTAAACTCATTCTAAATTTTAATGTTTATGAAGATTGCAATTTATCCCCTTCATGTTTTAAAAAAAATTACGAATTAACCCCTCAAATTATAATTAAATCATAATTAACATCATCAACCCCGTTACTTCCGAATTATATATATATATATATATATATATATATATATATATATATATATATATATATATATTTAAATACGACTTAAATTATATATATGTCCAAGGTCGGGTCTTACAGACAGCATGCCGTCCAACGAATTGGTTATATCCATTATCAGGTACTCTCTCTCTCTCTCTCTCTCTCTTTTCCCCGCCAGGTAATAATCTATAAATATCCAGAGCGTGAAGGGGTGAAGGTAAGTTAAAAAATCTTATACATTCAAATTAGAAGCAATGCATACTCCATTTATTTACTCTTACACAAGAGGTCCTTCATCGGGATCTAAATCCCCGGTGTAAGAAGTCCTACATATATATTCATTGTGAGCAGTTGAGGATCTTAGAGACATTTTACCAGTAACTATGATTCCAATATTTGGGTATCATCAGTTTCAATTTTGCAATTTGCCCATGAAATATAACTATTCTTACAAGTTATAATGATTGATTTTGGTCTATTTATCGTGAAATAAAGATGCAAAATACAACCATGATCAAAGTCCCAAAGTGTTAGATAACTTTTAAGGATTTATACCACTTACCTCTCCTATCATTTTACACTACTAGATACCTTTCATGTTATTTTACAAATACCAATCAACCCCATTGTCATTTTAGTCAATGACCACTTACTTCCATTATGACATAAATGTCCTTCTGTTATTTTAAAAATTTATATTTTTAATTTTATAAAAATTCATTAATACCCCCTTATTTTTAAACTTATAATTTTTACTCTTAAATTTTTAAATAATTATATTTACCTCCCACCCTACCGCACCCTCTCACCGCCACTGCTCACCACCACCCACCGCCACTACCCACTACCCTAACTTGTTGAGTGACATTTATACTCTTTAAATATTTTATTACATGCCATTTTAACACTATTAGAAGCTTAGAGGGCCATAAGTGTATTTTGTTTTTATCTTTTCACATCATCTTTTTGGGTTAATCGCACTTTGCCCCCTGTGGTTTGCATCTTTTGCACTTTACCTCTCTATGATCTTGGACTTAACTGCAACAATAACTTTTTCCATCCAAATTGCACCTCATGCACCATTTTGTGAAAGTGGGATATTATTTTCTTCCAAAATACACAATTTTTATTCCTATTTTACCCTAAAAAATTAATAGAACTTTTTTACATATTAATCTAAAGGTTAGGGGCCAAAAATGTATTTTTGTTTTCAACCATCTCCCACCATCCATCAAACACTAGAGAAGAGAGAGAGCCATCGCGAGTAGGTTGTAAGTAACCATCACTGGTAAGTTGAGAGTTACTATCACTGATAACTAGAAGAAATAACAAAAAATGGTGGGGTGAATTTGAGATTGATTTTCCATTTAGAGAGAGAAAATGGAGAATTGTAGAGAGAGAATGGAGGAGGAGGACGTGGTGGTGGGTAGTGATTTATAAATAGGAGAGGACGACGACGAACCACCACCACCGCTCCAATAACGAACCACCATGACACACACTCTCTCTCTCTCTCCGACTAGGATTCTTCGGCTACTTTGATGGCCACCACCACATCATGCCCATCATACCACAAACCTAGATCAAGCACTTCATAGAATAGGAATCCGAGTCGAGGCCCCAATTTGTTGCGAACATGCCCATGCCGGACAACCCACCGGAGCTCACTCAATCTCAGTCTTTGTTTTCTCTCTCTATTATGGCAGAGGTTTTAGAGAGAGAGAGAAAATAGAGAGAAAGAGAAGTGAGAGAAGAGAGAGAAAAACAGAGAGAGAGACAGAGAGAGAGCGCCTATTTTTATGGAGGGTTTTACAAGGATTGGGATGTTTTCTATCTAATACAACCTAAGCCATGTTCAACCCCCCAGCTTGTATGTACTTCCAATTGGCATTGCATAAATCATACCCTTTTCACCCAAATGGGTTGCGGAGCCAGTACCTCCAACAAAGCTTCGTTTTCTGTTCCTCAGTCGTCACTGCATCCTTTATTGGAAGAAGAAATCGTGAAATTGCTGTATAACCAAAACTTCGGCACCCAAATTGAAGATTCCTAAGATCGACGGTGACCTAACAAGGATTTCTCCAATCAAACCCAAGCTGGTGGCACCCCATTTTTTTTTTTTAATTTAGAAACTTAGAAAATATACTTATGGCCCTCTAAGTTTCTAATAGTGTTAAAATAGCCTGTAATAAAATATTTAAAGGGTCTAAATGTCATTCAACAAGTTAGGGTGGTCGGCGGAGGCAGTGAGAGGGTGCAGTAGAGTGGGAGATAAATATAATTATTTAAAAAAGTAAGAGTAAAAATTATAAGTTTAAAAATAAGGGGGTGTTAATGAATTTTAATAAAAATAAAAATATAATTTTTTAAAATAGCATAAGTGCATTTATGTCATAATGGAGGTAAGTGATCATTTACCAAAATGACAAAGGAACTGATTGGTATTTGTAAAATAACAGGGGAGGTATCTGATTTATTGCAAAATGACAAAGGAGGTGAGTGTTATAAACCCTAATTATTTAGGGTTTCTTTTTGAAAGGTCCCAAAAATGAGGACCACCACTTTTTAAGGACTATTCAAAGGCAAAAAAAAAAAAAAAAAAAACCCCACTTGGATGATCCTCCTCAAAGTGGTGTTTTTTACTTTTGGGATATTTGAAGGAATTTGCCTAATTTATTATATTATATTTTTATCATATGAAAATTGCATGCTAACTCTTGATAAAATTGACTGTAATCAATCAATTAGATCAAATTGTTATGAAAAGAAAACTTCAAGGAGTAAATTTTAAAAAATTATAACATCATGGGTATAAAGTATGGTTGCACCCAAGTTTTTGGGCACAAAACTGCAATTTAACCTCTAAATAATTTGTTTAAGGGAAAATTGGTGAAAAATCCATTTTTTTTAAGTCTAATTGGTGAAAAGTCCTTTTGTGTTATTAGATTTTGATTTAGTCCTTTAAGTTAGATTCTACTTGTGTTTTAGCCCCACATTGCAGGAATTATAGGGATATTGTAGGGATTGTAGGGAGTCTTTTAGTGAGTACATTTAATTTTTATAGTGAATTCTGTTACATATAACTAATGTTAGTTATAATTTCACAATTGTTACTTTTCACACATATTTGAGCATTTTTAGTTACATGTGTTTATATAATATTAGTTATATGTTACAATTATATATATGTATGTATGTATGTATGTATATGTATAATATTTTGTGACGTTACTGAAAAAATATCAAACTTTTTAGTTACATATCAGAGACATGTAACTAAAAAATTATATATTATTGGAATATGTAACTGGAAAAAAAAATTAATTACCTGTAACTAATACAGTGATATTACACAGAAAATAGTTACATGTAACTAACGCGTGATTATCACATGAGTAAGATTTCTGCGTTTTTAAAAGAGATGGGACTAAATCAAAAGTTTTTACCACATTTAGGACTTTTGACCAATTAGAGCTTAAATATAGGACCTCCTATCCATTGTCCCTTTGTTTAATCGTTGAATTGTTTTTGACTTATGTGGCCGTTATCCATACAACATTTGCACGGACACGAAGAATCTTTGCCTATAAAAAAAAAAAGCAATATATAAAACACACACACACACACACACACACACACACACACACACATATATACACACTAACGTTTACCCCGTGCCTAAAGACAAGAGTGTAACTCATTGGCGTCTAATTTTAATTATGTATTATAAATTTAGCAAAACACATAATTAACGTTGATACATATAATTAACTGATTTTATTTATTTATTTATAATATAACTCTTAAATGACTATCATTCTTGGACTGCATTTAAAAAAAAACACATTGAGTAATACCACAATTAAGTGTAAGTTACATGGAAACAAATCAAAGCATAAGTTACATTGAAACAAATCTCATTACTTCAATGCGATTCAAATACTACTGTAATTAAGCATAAGTTACATTGAAACAAATCAAAGTGAAAAATACTTACTCTCAATCCAAATCCCATTACTTCAATGCTATATTTTGCATATACAACTAAATAATTTATAAATGAAAAATCAAAACATAGTTCCATGGGAAAGGATTAAAATTATCAAACTCCCATGTTTTATAATGAACACGACATAAACCCGACCAATAAAAATTTAAATATTTTCGCATAATCCCCTATATTTATACGATTGTTTTCAAATGAATACAACTATTAATTAATGTACAAAAAAATTAGACATAAAACGACAATAACTAACACAATCATATTATAAACAATTATTTTTGAACATCAAGAATAAAGGCCAAAAATTCAATTTCAAATCTAGGATTCAACATCAGGAATGTTCCCAACGGAGATGGTGGTGGTTCAAGCTCAGGACCTGTTTGGTTAGAATATGGAAGACAAATTGTACTGTTTTAATATAGTGTTTGTTGTCATGAGATTGGATATTGGGAACTAAAATTATAAAATCTATAAAATTATCTAAACATAAAGAGAAACCAAAATCAGGAAGAAAAATTAAACTGTATAAAAGCATCACACTTACTAATTTAGTAGAACAACCCCTATAAGTAAAGATACATCCATGGAAATTATACTCAGCTCGCTTTCAAATCCAAAAAAAAAAAAAATTAAAAAAAAAAATTTGAGGAATAATTGAAATTGTAAAGAAGAAATGAGTTGGAAGAGAAAAATTTACAAAACAAAGGATAGAAACATTGCAGACGTGGTGTTGGGGAGGCTCGGTATAGTTTTGTTGGGCTGTTGGGTTAGTGGAGTTCTTTTAGGGTGAGTTAGTGGGATTAACTACCTAACCACCATTGCTTCGGACGCTTTTGTAGGAGCGGTTATTTTATATATTGTGCTTGATCTCAGCCATCCATCCTGCGACAATCATTTCGGACCGTTGAGATGTCCTAGTCAGCAATAGTTCTGATTTATAAATAGATATCATAATCTCGTCAAGATGGCATCTCCAAATCTCACACAAATGAGAGAGAGAGAGAGAGATTACACTAAAATAACCCAACCAAACTCTTCCTTTCGAAAATCCACAATACTCCCAACTTGCAACTCAACGGTCAATATCTGTAAAATTTAAAAAAAAAAAAAAATTTTGGATGCTAGTGTGATATCGTTCAAATACCCTCTGGTGTGAGATAAGATAATCAATAGTTGAATGAAATTAGAATCTCATCGATCAATGCCTGCAAAACTTAAGAAAAATACTTAGGATACCGGTATGTTATTGGTCACATACCCCTTTGCACATGAGAGAAGTAAATTTAGAATTGAATGAAATTAGAATTATATATTAGACTCTTGAAATCAATATATTTTATAGACGAAAATTATACCTAACTTCCTTTATTCTCACTATATTTCAGTTACTTGACGTCACTAAGATCTCATTTCGAGTGAGATGCTGTCCTCCGCAGAGAGGTGGGCAGTGAGATCAAGGATGGCAAGGTTAGCGGCTAGGTCGAGAGTAAGAGAGAGAGAGAGAGAGAATCGCCAAGAGCAAGGTGGAGCCGAGCTGGAGGGTTGGGGCTATGAGCTTGAAGCAGGTAGGCAATTACGGCAGTTAGGGTTTTTAGGGAGAGACTTCTCAAGAGTTTTTAGAGAGAGAGGCTCTTAGGATCTGCCTAATAAGGAAGAAGGCAAGAAGAAGATTTGGACGGGGGAACGGGAACATGAAATTCCCAATGCCTTTTTTTGGGGGGGGGGTTAGATTTAGCGCAATTTTACTCAATCACCAATTAATCTCACTTGTAAATAACAACTATGATAAAAATTACAACTTATTATCACGGTTTATTAAAATAGTGAGATAAAAAATAATTATTAAAACGGTTTCAATTGTAACCGAGCTTATATTTTTTTAATCACATTTTATTCAAACAAAGAGATAAATTATATTTACTAAGCATGATAGAAAGCCATTTTTCTTGTAGTGCACATGCATCTTAATTCAGAACTAAAAAAAAATAAAAAAATTAATATCTCATTTTGAAGATCATTGTGGTGTAAAAAAATTATTGAACAACAATCACAATTAGGAGAAATTTTAGGTTTCATGTTCAATTTAATGGGTACCTTATTAACATATTTTGTTTCACTATTTTAAGGATCCAACAGATATAAGGAAGGTATGATTTCATTTAAGAGGGGTAAATCAGTCCGCTAAATTAAAGGAGGAGTGATTAGTGCATAAAAAACTAATTGGGTTCAATTGATAGTTTCCATATCAAAATAGGAGTGAATGGTCAATGTCCCTTATTTTTACACTCTGGAATTTCTCCTTTGTGTTAAACTATGTATGAAAATGCTCAGTCTAAGCCTATTATCTGGTTCTTTGACATTTGATATGGACCTGCTCAGTTTAAGCCCACAATCCGATATTCAGTTATTTAGTATTATATATGGGCCTGCTCAATTCAGGCCTACCATCACTTGTCCACTAACGGACTATTATATCTTCTTCGTAGATCATGGGTGAAACTGCTCTCATCACTGCCAAAATCTTATCCTAAAATGTTAGAATTATGCCAAAAGAAGTAATTTTTACTCTGAGATTTTTGGTCAGATATAACGAGTTATTTAGGAATTGTCAAGAATATTATGCTGTAATTCAGAGTTTAAGGTGTGGATTGAAATTGTTCATAAATTTCATGGTAAACATTTAAAAGTTACACCTGAAAACGTACCAAAATGGAAAAATCTAATCCAAAATGTTAAAACCGGTGATCTCTATGCCAGAGCTGGAGAACTGAGCTAAGCCTCTGGAAAATAAAATTTAATGTTTTTTAAAACTATGTATGCTGTCTACAAGTTTTGAAGTGTAAAGTGAAATTAAGCATAAACTTTGGGTGATAAAAGTGTTTTTTTCCAAAAAAGGTTTGAAATTATCCTTGGGTGATCTTCATGAATGGAGAATTGAGCTTGAGCAGTTTTGGGGACCATATTTCCATGAAAACGAAAGGGTAATAAGTCCAATGGAATTGTCCTAGAATATGCCAATTATGCCCTCGGCATATCCAAATAGAGGTGCCAAAGAAGTGAGTATATAAAGAACTACTGTTTAGGGTTTCATGAACAGGTTGAGATAAGGTACTGCTTGAAGGAAGGGAAAATGTGGGATTTTGAGAATGACAGTGCAATTCTCCTTTGGCAAGGAGGTCCCCCATGCATGCAAATGCATACTTGTTCTTTGCCAAAGGAGAATTGCCCTGCCATTCGATCCCACACTCATTTGAAAGGCCTTGCAAATCGAGTTTCTTAGGGTTTGTTTGGTTTTGCGTAGAAAAATAATTTGTTTAACGGGTTTTAAGTACAGTTTTCAACTCTCTCTCTCTCTCTCTCTCTCTCTCTCTCTCTCTCTATATATATATATATATTACATATAAGTTTTAAACGTTATCTTAAATTTAATTGGGAAAATAAATGCAAACCAAACAAACTCTCGCGATGGCTGAGATTAGCAAAGTTTTCTTTCCATTCTTATATCAGCATGCATTATTATGAACGGTTATTTTCCATTTGATCTTTTAGATTTATGGAATTTAGATTTTATTCTATCTAACCACGAAGTTTTCCATTGCTTTTCTCCTTCCCAATTGTTTTTCTTTTTTTCCTAATACAATAAGGTATATGCAGGTTGATATACGTGCACCATGACTAATTATTTTCCAGGACGATCTTAAAACGCATTCCTTAATATCGACCTGATGCATGTAGGATTTTACTCTCGGAGTGGTCCTCAAGAAGATCGAACCCTGATTGACAAGAAAAGGGAAACCTCTCCCCTTATTGACGAAACTAATCCTCTTGAGTTCTCGTTTCCAATTGTAATGTAAAGTGTTGAACCTAATGTTTTGATGGACAATTGAACGTTGATATTTTATGGAACTAATGATTTTATTGATTGATTTCAGATTAAAAGTTTCATATATTGAAATGAGAGAAAAAATGAGCCAAAAAGATTAATAATTGAAGACTTACAAGTCGAAGAATTTCTGTAAGCGATCATTGAATATTTATAAGGAATTTGTGAAGTCAAAACGGGTACAAGGCGAAGATAATGAAGATTTTTATTGTACTCAAGACATTAAAGACATTTAGGTAAAAATAACTCATTACTTTTATATTCTTAATGCAATAGGAATTAGGATTATGCACGACAATTTAAAATGAATGAACTTATAAGCATCATGGTAAGAAGTGATAAATTTAAGATAATAAGTTTAAGATCCTATATAAATGATTTTTATAAAGTGTTAAAATCATAAAAATATTTTTGATAAAGTGTTTAAGTGAAAAAAAATATTTTCAACACATAAAATAATGGGTTTTCTGGTCAATTCGGTTAAACTGACGAAATGGGTCGGTCGACTAATGAAACACTACTACTGATGTGGGTGAAAATCAACTAGCCACTACGTGTTTGCCATTTAGATCAAAAGTGCCACATCACCAAACAGTCTGATGAGCCTGGCCGATAATAACCCGGCATCTCCTCCAGTCAGTAATCATGGAGGACTTAATGATTGCAAGCAAGAATCTCTAGCCAAGACGGAAGATATCATCGAAGAGGGTTAGGTTGGCGTGGCCATCTCAACCTCCACCTCGGTGCCCGGGTCAGCCCATTAAACTTAATGGCCTTGCCCATGGGCTTCTCCACCAATTATCAAAGGCCTCGGTCCATTGCTCTAAACTCTAATCCCCCTCATGCTCTCCACATGCTAAATTGGTGCGGATAACCGAGCTTAAGACCCTAATTTTTGAGATGTAAATGGCGCTCTCACCTATAAAAAGAAGGCATTGGTAAGCCTTTAAGAAGGTTGCAAACGAGAACTAATAACTTTATTTTATCCCAGCGACCTCATTTTCTTTCCTCCGAGCTCTTAGTCTCATGCCGAAGGGGACACGCCGGGAATACTCCTACAGGTCCTATATGCAGGTACCGACCTCAAGACTAGGCTAGACAACACCTATCCAGCTTGGGTAAGCAAAGGATCAAAGTTCAGAAGATTTGGAGCATCCAACTCCACCGAAGACGACCTCCAGATCACCATTGACTATCCACATATGGGCTGACTGTACCATACTACTGGTGGAGCCATTTTTTGACACCAATAGTTTGGCGCAGTCTGTGGAAAACTTACGAAAAGCCTCCTCAGATCATCGATTCCCATTGCAACTAAGACTTAACGATCACAAGGTCTGGTCATACTATGCGATCGAGATATCAAAACGTCGTGGTCAATAGCAACCCCACCCAAGACATGTCTAGAGCTCCCAGACCGGATACCAGGGCGACGACCCATGCTTCCATTGAAGAAAAGAATGTCCCTCCTATGGGACTGGTTGGCCCATCAGTTCCGGCCTCAGGCGTTTTCGTGGGCTAGACATCCGAGGCTTTTGATGCCACAAGAATCAACAATTTGGAGCACCGACTTCGTAAATTCCAAACTTATTTCGAAATCCTCCTTTCCTGCTTGCTTCCTACTCCTGTGCAAGGGGACCGGATCTCCAGATCGGAGGGGGAAGGGACCAACCTCAAGAATCTAAAGATCGGGTAATTCACTCCCACGTACACGTGCCCTAGGCCCGTCATCGGCCCTACAACCGGGTAGTCAGGGAGAGCTATCTGGACCCCCTACTGCATCAGGAACTTTATCTCATCCATCTCACGGGTGCTATTTTGAAGACATACTAAGGTCGCCACTAACTCCGACGCTTAGTCGCGTGGCCCGATCTGAACACTGGTCCTGCCAGACTCGAGAGGTGGATTTTTATTCTCCACAACCAGCTTGGTGGCGTAAAGCCCTGGCGGCTGCCAGCCAGGCTATGGTGCCACCGAGGGGGGATGCAACTATGGAGCGTCGTATGACCGAAATGGAGGTCGCACTCAACCAGATTCAAGGTGCTGGAGGTGTAGTCGGGCTATATGCTGGGGTAAGATCTCATTTTATCAATGAAATTGTAGGGGAGCCTATGCCTTACAGATTCCCCAACCCTCTACTAACCCAATACGACGGGACCACCGGCCCCATGGATCATCTTTCTATTTGTATCCCACATAGATATGCACACAACCTCCATGGTAGTAAGATGTGAGTTCTTTCCCTTCACTTTGACCGGCCCTGCCTAGACGTGGTTCAACTATCTTGCCCCCGCCACAATATCAACCTTCGCCTGGCTCGAACAAACATTCCTTACCATATTTAGCCATTCTAGGCATAGGCCTAAGACCGTGACCCACATTCTTGCCCTTAGGCCGGAGGTCAATGAGAATTTGGGCGATTATGTGGATAGGTTCTGGAAGGAGTCTCTATTTTGTGAAGGTGTCTCAGATGGCATTTCCCTAAATGCCTTTATTGATGGGCTGAGATGGCAGTGGAATATTATGTCGCTACTTTCACCATAAGTTTACGGGTCAGGTTTTAGTAGAGTGGAAAGAGTAGGGGTTGTCGTATTCACAGTGATTGGATCAGATGGTCATTGAGTACCGCGATTATCATAACCTAACTTTATCTAGGCGACTCAATTTATATTTTTGTTTTATATATAATATACTCAATTAATTAATTAATAAATAATATACCCAAGGCACAACGCTTGGCACACAATCAATCTCGAATCCCCACAGATTAATTTGAAACAACCTTGAACATACATTTAAGAACTTTGTACTCACTTGTCAAAAGAAATGGAAATAGAACGATATTTACATATGTTTTTTTTTTTTTTAAGAACCACACCCCCAAACTTATTCCACTATAACAATTTCACGGGTGTGGTTAAAACGAAAGAAAAATGACAAGTGGATACTCGAATACCGAACCAATGAAACGTTTGCCCAAAACCCAACTTCTTACTTCAAGTAGCATAAACAAATGCTAACTTGATTTCACTCAAATTGTGCCTTCAGTTTAGCGACTTAGGTTTGGAAAACGTGTTATTGGCCAGGGTATTTGTTACATGTTCAGAATTGAAATGACTTATAAGCTTCTACAAGGTAGCGATGGATAAAATATATTGCATGGTAAGCTTCAAAGGCTCAAGCGACAAAATGAATGTCTAAATCATGTCTCCTAAACTACATCGCCTAGGATTTTGCCTCAAGTTTCCCCCAATCAGGTTCTAGAATCTTTAAAATTATCATGAATTTGGCTAATGGATAATAGACCTCAAATCCATTGGATAACAAGTACATTGAGTCTACGTGATCGGGAAAATTAGGATCCACAATAATTTTTACCAAAATGCATTGTCAAGCACACAAAATACACATGAGTGGGCATTACCCTTGACCCTAACAAACAACTAGAGAATAATATTATCATCGAGTAATGGCTCAGACGAACTCAAAAACTCAACACCTAGCAACACAACATACAAACATAAACACATTTACATTAAACTAACAAACATGAATTAAAAACAATACAACATAACTAACAACAATAAAACATACTAAACATCACCCCTAAACTTAAAATGGGCAGTGTTCACAATGACCCAATCATCGATCTCAACATTTGAAACAAAGCATGCCGACGAAGGCGGTTTAGAACATGTACCTGGGAGGCGAGATAATCTCTCCTCCAAGTGAAGTTGGCGGTGATGATCTAATTTATAGTCGTCAACTTTACATGGAGAAGTGCTCGTCAAAGAGCGGCTTCTGTCCATAGTAAGTGTCGTACAACACCACATATGGGTCTTGATTTTGAACGCCCTCAAACTTAGCGAGATTTGGATTTGATCTGCTTATACTATCAACTTGACTCAATTCTGGATTTTGTGCTTGGTTGGCATGAATGAACGAAGCAAAAGGTGGTAGAGGACAATTAAGCCACATTGGATTCTCATAGATGTAATCTTCTTGGATCGTAGGCGACATTAATATGTGGATTTCTAATGGTGAAGAATCTGAATCTTTGATCCATACTTGGGTTTTCTCCTCAGTAGAATCATCATCATAAAATACACCCAAGTTCCTCTCGCTTGTATTTGGTTATTCCTAGTAGATTTTAATACATGTGGCATTTATGTCTCTCAGTGCCACCACTTCTGACTCGGCCTCAATAAAGGAAATTAGCTGATCGATTTGCATCTGAAGAGACGTTATGGTCACATCAATTTCAACACAGGTCGTCTCAATATTGTCAAGACGATTCTCATGCTCGTTGAGCCGGTCATTCGTTTCCCTCCAAAAAGCCTGAGTCTTCCCCATAAATTCAGCGACCATTTCCTCAAGGGTGGGGGTAGACTCTTTCTGTTGGTCTGAGGTGTCAATCCATGGCACCAAAATTGTGAAACTATCCCCCAAGCTTTGGTCGTTTGTTGAATAATTCTAACTGTGAAAATCGTACTTTGTCATGTCTTCCAACAACTAATAGGCTTCGTCCGCGGTTAGTTGGTCAAAAGAGGTGGTACCGTTTTCTCATTCAACCCAATTTCTTATTGCGGCTAATAACCCATCGAGGAAGTTCAGTAGTTGACACTCCCTCGGGAAACGATAGTTTGGGAATTGGAACAACAACTCCTTATATCGATCCCAAGCACAATAAAATGGCTTAGAATCTCATTGAAAGAAATGCAATAGGGACTTGTTGATGAGACATCGTCAAGTACCCTGCAAGAAAAAGAAAACTAAAAATAAAAAATAAAAATAAAATAAATGCGTAAATTAAAATCAAGTTACTTACTCACAATATCAACGACAATCTAAAAACCAACCCCTAGCAACGACGCCAAAAACTTGGTAGCGAAATATTACGTCGCTACTTTCACCACAAGTACATGGGTCAAATTTTAGTAGAGTGGGAAGACTAGGTGTTGTCGTATCTACAAGAATTGGATTAGATAGTTATTGAGTACCGCGATTGTGATAACCTAACTTTATCTAGGCGACTCAATTTATATTTTTGTTTTATAAATAATATACTAAACTAATTAACCTAATATACTAATATTGACGTTTAAGGAAGTAAATTGTCTAGGAATTAACTGTGTTCATTTAAACGCGTTTAAATCAATCTAGTTTACATTAACAACATTCACATTATCCGATAATCTAGGTATCAAAATCTCACTCACTACCTCTCCCGAGTGTAAAGTGAATGAATATGTGACTTGGCGTCAACGTCGAAGTACTCCTCAAGCGTCTATACGACACTTGGTCACATGACACCCCAACCTCATGGATTGCACACTTTCTAATACCCTCCCAGGTCATTAGATCGTCGCGTTATGTTTAAATTTTAGTCCGAATCTGGGGTTACCTCTCCTGTGTCAAATCCCGTATTCTCAATATATCATAACAAGCATATAATAGTAGAAGAACAATAAACACAATCAAATACAAATGAACAATCGATAACGAAATAAAGATTAAACAAATGATGTTTTCATTAACAAATCGCTCCCTAGACAATATATGTTTAGTTTCTCATGCTTGCAGTATGCATTTGTCTTGTGGGACACTTTAAGCTTCCCACTGGATTTGACTCAGGTAAACTGAGTGTTGTAATTATTGTTATTAATTTTTCTATTTGCCCAATCCGATATATATTAAAGTATTTACGTTGCGTTTGATACGCTGGAATGAAATGACAATCAGATTGGAATTAGAATGGTAATCGAATTGAATGATCATTACCATTCATATGTTTGGATATGTTTGTTGAAAAAAGGGATTACATATGGCATTGAAATGACATCAAATGGTAAAATAATAATTTAATTAAATTTTGAAACGGTATAGTAGTTAAATTAATTAAATTTTATTTTAATTCATATATTTGGTTAGTATTTGGTCTCGTTTATTTTTTGGTCGATGAATGATTAAAACCTAATCCCATTTAATTAGGATTAGCCAATACGAAGTTTATCTTAGTACTGGTTAATCTCATGTTTTGTGGGATTAGAAAAGTTTTGGTAATGAGAATGAGATTTAATCCCATGTACCAAATGTAGGAATGAAATGACTATTCCCATGGCCATTCCAATCTCATCTCGAATCCCATGTACCAAACGCGACTTTATGATTTTGTCTACTGGTAGCGCGTGAATAAGCCGCTACTTTCACTCATAGGTATACGAGGTCAAGTTTTAGTATAGATCGGAAGAGTAGGGGTATCGTGTCCACAAGGATTGATTGTGATTATTATTGATTACTGCGTTTATCCTGACCTAACTTTATCTAGGCGAAAATAAATGTGAATAAAATTTATATTAAACTAAACTAATTAACTAAATTATCTCTATTAATATAATGAGATATTTTCAAGGAAAGAATTTTCTAGGGATTAACGTTGTTTATAAATACATGTTTGATCTCGTTTTAGTTTATGTTAATGGTGTTGGGGTATCCAACAATCTCGATTCGTAAACTCACTCACCACCTCTCCCGAGTGTAAGACGAGTGAATATATGACTTCGCATCAACAAATAAGTCCCCCTCAACGTCTTAACGACACTAGGTCATTTGAGTCTTGTCCCAACGTCATTGATTGCACACTTTTTAACGCCCTCCCGGGTCATTAGATTGTCGTGTTGTGTTTACCCTAGTCCGAATCTGGGGTTATCTCTCCTGAGTGTCAAATCCCATATTCTTTAATTATCTAAACAAGCATAATAGCATAACAACACGACAAACACAATCTAAATTATTATAAAACACACATTAACGAAATACCGAAATCAAAATAACCACATATTTATAAATGTATTGTTAATCCCTAAACAATCCACGTTAGCTAGCGGCCATAACCATATTTACAATAAGAACGAGCTAAACATGCTAAAAAAATACCTAAGTTAAAGAAATAAAAGAGAAAACGAAAGAACTTAGCCAATTCTGAAGATTATGCCGTAGAACGATCGCTTCCTTCTTCAATGTCTCCTCCTTCAGATTGTGAGCTCTCCCTTTAAAACACTCCAAAATATGCCCTAATGGCTTTCCTAAGTGTTCTATACGAAAATGGAGAGGGGAGGAAGGATAAAGGCAAACAAATATCCTAAAATATCTAAAAAATACTTTACAGGTGTAAGGTGACCACCTAGGCAGTAGAACAACAGTGAATTTATGCTTGATTCTGCACTTTTACCGCCTAAGCGGTGACACATTTTCTTGTTTTAGCTGTAGCTTCTTCGTCTGAACTCCAATTGAGGTGATTCAAAAACTATGAAAATATAAGAGAAAGATATACAACTTATATGTTTTGAGTTGTTCCAAAATCGGATTGCATCGTAGTCAAAAATAGCCTTGAAGTTACAGAACCAGTACCGGCTTTGCACATTTTCATAATTTTTCCACCGTTCTTGATCCGATTTGATCGTTTTTGATCTGTTTACATACCTTTTCATCTCAAACACCTGATTTATATAAAAACACATAAAAACATACTAATCATATTCGAAAACTAACAATATTCGGATTGGAAATAGATAGGTAATTTACACCTATCATCTACCAGTTGATGGTAGAAGAAAGAGGTTTCGCAGTTGATGTTGAAGGTTTCAATGTTGCAATGAATGAAGCATAAGAAAGGTCAAGGATTTCCCATAATAAGGTAGTGTTTTTCTATTTTTTCTTTAAATTTTGTTCTTATCTTGGAAACAAAACACACCTCTGGCCTAAATTTCATAAAAGATGGTTCTGCTGTTGTACTATTTATGCTGCATTTGTTTGCACTTTTCTGCATGTTTTTAAGTTCTTTTTCTGCTATATTTCACAATTTTTAATTTATTTTCGTTGCCTTAAAGAAACCAAGTAGTTTTGAGGTAGTTATTTATTCTTTTGAATGATTGTATTATTATTTGTTTATTTTGTAGTATGAGTAGAGCCATTGTTATTCGAGGATTGGAAATTCACTTTAATTGGATATGGTCTACAATTCATTTTTGAGTCACCCAATGCCAAAGGCTAGTTAAACTTTATATTTCGATGCTATATTGACGAGACGATTGGTATATTAGTTTTCCATAAATTATGTACTCTTATTTGTTTTTTATTTGTTTTATACTTGACAGAAATTTTACATTTTAGACATTTATACTTATAGAAATTTAAGTTTATGATTCTTTTATTGAAAAACAATGTTACTTATGTTTTTCACGCTGATGTAGAATTCTTATGTCATCAATATTTTAATTATTTTAGAAATATGAAATTTATTTTTTAGCTAATTGTTTTTGGCTCTTTTTTTTTTTTTTTTTAATTTTATAAAATAGTGTTGTATTTTTTTTTATTTTTTTTTAATGTAGATATGAGAAACAATTACAGTTTTTAAATGTGATATAAAAGAGGGTAAATATTTTAGTTTGATACAAAACTAAGATAAATATTATCTAAATAATCACAATTGTTTACTTTGATAACATATATATGATCCTTTTAATCACATTTGAAAAATGAGATATTAGATGAATTAACCATCTCTGTCTTTAATTATGATAAAAAAGACCTATTATCTCGATTTTAACTGTGATAAAAAGCCTACTTTTAATTACATCTCCATCTATCATTGTCAGTTTTGGGATAAAAATCGTGATAAAAACAATTTTATCACGGTTTTAACCTTGATAAAAAGTCTTTTTTCTTGTAGTGAAAACAATAGCTTGAGGGAGTTAAAATGGTGAACTTGCTGACTAATTTGGTTAACCGACGAGATTGGTCAGTCTACTAACAAATCCAATAGCTAAAACGAAGAGAAAAAAGAAAACCCTCTGGTCCAATCGATCAACTGACTAGTAGGTCGGTCAACTGACTGGAGGTGGTACGACGGTCAGGAAAAGGACTGTTGCAGGGCCGGTCAATCGACTGTGACAAACAGTCAGTGTTTGACTGTTTCGGTTTTTTATCCAAATCTCATTATTTTGAACGTTTGAAAGAGAGTTTATTTTAAGGGATTTGGGTATTTTATATATTTATAAGATTCTATCTACTTGGTTCATATATTAATTTATTCTTTGAAATAAATTGGTAAAACTACTTTATATCATTAAGTGCTTTGAATCTAAAAAGTTTTGGGGACCGAATTAAGCTTTCCTAAAAATATTTTTAAATGAAATACACCTATTTTGATACTATATGGTAAATAAATTAGGTTTTGATTTTTCCTGTAATAGAATTATATTAGTCTTTAGGCTGAAAAAAGATAAAGTTCTTCCTAAGACTGTAAAAAGGATAAGTGTTGTTGATTCTAAAATTTTGATGAACAATTAAATATTAATGTTTTTGGTGGAACTACCAATTTTATTGAATATTTCAGTTTATTAATTCCAGTGAAGAGATTATCATGAAGATATTGAGACAAATGCTGAATGGATGCTAAAGACATTAACAAAGATGATACATGTTAAGAGATCGAAAAATTTGAAGAACCTAGGAAAAATAATTCAAGTTAAATTTTTACTCTTGTATCCCGATTAGGATCATACATGACACAAAATGTTTTTACAATTATGTGTTTTTGATAAGATCCTAATTAGCTACCATATTTTCTCCTATGTGTAATTGAAGAAGAAATAATTGATTTAAGAAAGATAAAAATTAAATTTAAGGATTTAGTGGAGTTAACTAAGAAAAGAAATCGGTTAAAAGAGAAAAAACGTCAAAGAAATTTAGTAGAAAATTAAATAAGGAGAGGTATTCCAGTAGGGTCGATCAACCGATGGAATGGAGCAGAAAAGAAGATTCAGTCCCTGAATTGGTTAGTCGATAGGTAAGTCGACTTATGGTTAAAAGATGAACTCTCTGAATCGTTAGGTAGACAGGTAAGTCGACTTGTGAAACTCTCTGAATCGTTCGGTCGACAGATACTTAATGGGTGGTCGACTTTTGGCGAAGAGATTTTGGCTTGGGCCACGTCCTGAATTGGGTGGTCGACCGATACGTATTGGTCGATCAACCGATGGCCAGTTTCAGGAATTGAGGATTTCATGGTTTAGATCCAAAAAGTAGCCAGTACTAGCCATTTTATAGTCGAGATATATGAGACATCTTAGGGATCTAATCGATTTTGAGTTATTTAGTTAATATATTAATATCCCTATAGATATGTTTCAAGTATTTTGGATATCTCTCAATTTGGTTCATGTTATTCTTTCTATCTTATCTAATTGAAATTGATTAAAAATTTGAGGGACTAAATTGAATGCTTTAAAAGCTATAATTAAGTAAATTATATGTAAAATAAAATATAATGATATATTGGGGTCTATAGGTGTTTTTGAGATACTTATCATTTGAAAACTAATCGTTGGAGGCCTTGTTTCAATTCCCTATATATAGGCCTGCGGATTTCATATAATAAAATATAATATTAAGAACTATTCAGTTCATAAGTTTTTATAAGAGTCATCATTCTGATATTATTTTGAGAGATCAAATTGTGAGATAAATTGTTGAGGAGTTATTGAGTTAAAGCGCTGATTGTATAAGCGTTACCGATTTGAGCTGTCTAGCATTTCAATCTATAATTCTTCGGTGTTA
This sequence comes from Eucommia ulmoides, assembly GCA_016647705.1. NCBI lineage: Eukaryota > Viridiplantae > Streptophyta > Magnoliopsida > Garryales > Eucommiaceae > Eucommia > Eucommia ulmoides. The sequence goes on from CM028329.1 coordinate 5,052,500, forward strand.
TTCTAGTGAGATCTTTCCAAGCTATTAATCTTTATTGCATATCTATTTTTTTGTATTTGCTGGGTTGATATTGAGTTTATTATTATTATTATTATTTATTTTTATTTTTTATTTTTATTATTATTATTATTATTATTATTATTATTATTATTATTATTATTATTATTATTATTATTATTATTATCATCATCATCATCACTTGCTTGGATAATTGATTTTGTGAATTTTTTTTTGAACTTTAAAAGTATAAAAAATCTTTTAAAACGATTTGTGTGATAATTTGATTACGTGCTCAATTTTGTGCTACCTGCATTAATTTTATAAATAGATTTTATATTCCCCACTTAATTCTATCACTAGTAATTATCGGGACATTAATCGAGTTTAAATTAATTTGAGGTGGTAGAAGCTCCGAGTGAGAAGAACTTATCAATTTATTGTAATTGATAAGTTGTGTGTCAGATTAGATACTATTGGGAGTGTCTAATCAGGGGTAACTTTGGGTTTCAATCATTGCCGGTAAAGAGATTGAGGTTTGATCTTTACCTAAGTATAAAAAAGTTATATTACTCTTTTCCCGTTGAAAAAGCTTAGGTGTAATTCTTCCTGATTAGGATCAATTGTGAGTGATTTGTAAAGATTCCATCATTACCTAGAAAAATGATAGTTGGAGTGTTTCTGTGAGGTTTAATTCTTAAGTCTAAGGTATAAAAAGAATTAGATCATAATTCTCCTTGTGATAGAATTAGGTTAATCTTTACCCGGTGAAAAGATAAGATTATTCTTGAGCCTAGGAAAAAGAAAAAGTTATTCCTAAGATGGGGAAAAGAAATTTGTGAAGGTTAATTATGAGTCTGTGAAAAGAATTATTTTTGTAAGGTTTTGGTTCCAACTTGTTTAAAGGAATCTTAGTGATTTAGTGGGTGCAAATCTCCGTGGGGTTCGGAGGACTGGATTAGCCAAAGTTAGCTTAATGAACTAGGATATATCTGTGTATACTACATTGTTTGTTTCCTTTACTTTATTTTGTGTTGTTTGAGTATGCACCTAGAACTTATAACACTTATCCGCTACTATAAAGAAATAATAATCGATTTAGGATAAATTGATTAATTGATTAAATTAATTATTTAATTTTTGAAGTATTATTATTTGAATTAAATTTGATATCTACCTAATTCACCCCCTCTTTGGTAGCTCACTACGCCAAAAATTGGCATCAGAGCTGGTTTTAGCTCGTTAGACTTAACATCCTAACTAAACCGGTCACGTGCATACACCATGGATGATATTTTTTGTGTATCCTCTCTTGATGGTGATAGATTTCGATATGATAATGTGATTTTTTATTCTTGTGGTACTAGTGGCAGTGATGTAGATGATGATAATGAAAATATCTATATTGTTATGGAAAAATTACTTTCTTTCACACTACTTTTTATTAAAGAGAACTTGAGTTTAAAAAGAAAAATCGATTCTTTTGAAAATGGAGAAAAACGTGTTCGAAAATCTAATGTGTATTTAGATGATTATTGTGATACAAAAGAATTTTCGAACGTTATTTTTGTAATTAATAATTTGCTCTCTAAAGTGGATTTTCTTGAAAAGGAAAACAGAGTTTTAAAAAATAATCTTGCCATGATTTCTAAGAAAATGCCAGGTTTTGTTTCTAAAATCGTTTTACTTAAGAAAAATTTTCAAAAATCAAAATCCGACTTTAATTATGTTTTGAGAGATTCTAAAAATAATTTTTCTCGGCAAAATGAATATGTTTCATCATCTCATTCTTTATCACAAGCCAGTGACAGTTTTGTTGATATTGTTAGAAATGATTCTTGTTCTACATCTCGTGCTTTCTATGATAATTGATTAAACTTGAGATGTTATTATTGCAATAGGGTTAGCCATTTTAAAGTATTATGTCTATTTAGAAATCTTAAATTTATGTTTAACAAGGATAGATCCAAAATGAAATGGATACTGAAAAGAACTGTTGAAATGTCTTGTGCAGAATTACATAATTTTGGAAGTGGACCCAAAGGAACAAATAAATAAGTTATATCAAAGTCAAGACAAAAAGTCATCAAGTATCTAGAAGCGACGCACACAAAGAAAAAGATGCACTAAAGATAAGAGATGAAGTTGTAAAGAACCCATAAGAGACATATGCAAAGAGAAAATAATTTCCAAAGCAGAGATTAAATATCACCAGGAAGCCACAAATGACACGAGCAAATGGAAGTATCAATGAATCAAATGAAAAAAATAAAGGTTGAGAGGATATGGACAAGACAAGAAGAATGATGCACCCAAATCAATCATGAGTACAAATGAGGTAAAAAAACTAAAGTCACTCCGAAAGATATAAAAGGTACTCCTAATTCCTTGCAGTTTAAATTTATTAAATTTGTTAAAGAGGGAGATTCCTGACTTATCAAATAGGTAAGTTGGTAATGGTTTCTAAGACTTATTTTAAATGATGTGTTAATTGTTGTCTTAGCAGCTTTACATGGTGATTATGTGAATTATATTTAATTAAAGTGTATTAACATGTTTTTATAATGTGCTTATATCGAGTAGTTATCACGTGTTTGATTTTGAAACATGTTACGTGATTTAGAAAATGAGTTAAGTGAATTGAACTGATATTTTATGCATCTTATCTTGATTCACTATAATGTATAATATTATGATATATTATAGGTTTTCAAATGATCATATTTTGGAAGGGTCTTTAGAATTTTAATATGCATGTTATTATTATGATTCATGTTCTTGTGCGTTAATGATTATATATTTACTAGAAACATATTACTTGAGAAGGCTCAATCTGAATTAATTGGTTGATAGGATTAAAATTGCTTGGAATTGATTAGTGATCATACATGATGTTGAGAATAATTGATAAATATATGTTCACTTAATCTCTACTAATGATCTTCTTTCAAAAATGTTTTAAAGAGTTTCAGGTTAAAAGATTACTCAAGGAGAAACAAATATTCATACCGAAATTCAAAGTTAAGTTAAGAATAAGAACAAGGTTGATTTAAGGAGATAATTGATTAGCGTTGAATTTTCATTCAACTTAGTGGTAAAATAATCTTATATGATTATATGATGAGAAATTATCATTTAATTGACTCACATATTTATGAATATCTTGATTATATGCCTATGAGGAATTAAATTGTTAGCTAATATTGATTTATTGATGAAATGTTTATGGCTAAGAAATACTTGATAAAATTAGTATTAATCATGACCTTACCAATCGACATACTATATGAATTTAAACTTACATGATTGGTATCACTTTATGGGATCTCATTAATCTATTTATGATCTCATGTATATGATCGTCTCAATATAAATGACATTTCAATCTGTTGCATGTGGATATATATGCATCAAGCGTTTGGTATATAAAAAATATCTCTTGTTCTATAAACGATTATTATTCTAAAAGAGAAATGAAATTTTATGAGAGAAATATGCACTTATCCGTATTTATGCATGTACTAGATTTATGATTGATAATTATTCTTGAGATATGCTTCCTATTCTAGTGCATTAAAGATTACATGACTTGATTCTATCTAATAGGAAGACATTTTTTGATATCATGAGTAAGGCATGTGGACTTAATTGAAATTATATGATTGCATGCGGTATTGTTGAAATATGTTAATTACCTCAGGTTTATTCTCCTAAGCATGAATTTGTTTGTTTATAATTATATTGGGGGAGAAGTTTATCAGGGAGAAGTTTTGATAAATGGGATAATAATGTGCTATGTTTAAATTAAAAAAATATGATATTGAATATTATGATACATTCGATTAACTTGTTGATGTATTCACTAAACCTCTAGCGGAAGATTAAAGCTCATGAAAATCATTCGAGTATTAGGTATGCTTAAGTATAACGATGTATATCTAGAGTGATATTTTTGGTTCCCCTTCCCCACTCTTTGAGATGACAATGGGGGAGAATTTATTGATGTTTTATTGAATAGCTTAAGGGGAGCTTGAATTGTTTTGTTGAATATCTTAAGAGAGAGTTAGAATTATTTATCATATTTTGAAATTTGTGCTTTGCTGAATATCTTATGATTATATTCATAACTGTACTTTAATGAGTTACGTTGGCCTAGTGAGCTATGGGGGGGTGGGTGGGGGTGAATTAGGTTGATAAAAAAAATTATCAGAGAAAAAATACATCAATAATCCAAATAATTAATTTTAATTAAATTAATTATTATCTTTATATAATAGCGGAACTATAATATCAACTAGGTGCACACCAAATAATACAAATAAATAATAAAAAATAGCAGTACACCAAAAATTTATACTGATTTACCAAACTACTCTTGGCTGATCTAGTCCCTCGAACTCCGCATAGAGTCGCACCCACTAAACTGAATATTCCTTTAAAGGTGGGAACCGAACCCTCACAAAGATTTTTTTCATAGGCTCATAATCAACCTTGACAAATTCCTTTTCACAGACTCAGAAATAATCTCTACTTTTTACAAGCTCAAGAATAACCTAATTCTTTTTTAAACTAAGGTTAAAGAATCAGAACCTCACAAACACTCCAAATATCTTTTTACCCAGTAAGAATTGAACCGTTAAAAAATTACTCACAAATCAATTCAATACAGAAAGAATTACCACATCAATCTCTTTACATGAAGAGACTGAAATCATTTACCCTTAGATTAAATACTCCCAATAGTATTCAATCTGTCACTGAACTCACTAATTACAAATTGATAAGTGATTTTTCTCACTCAGAGCTTCTACCACCCCGGATAAGTTAAAACTGAATTAATATCCCGAAACTAGTGATAGAAAAGTGAGATATTCAAAATCTGATTTAAACAAAAATAGGGTAGCACGTAATTGAACACGTAATCAGATTTCTTTAAGAAATTGTTTCAAAAATAATTTTCAATAAAAAATCAGAAAACAATTTCAAATATCAAATTCCAAATATAATCAAGCAATCAATCAATAGAAAGTAATTTAGAAAGATCTCACCCAGAATCCATCGAAAGAATAATGATAACAATGTCACTTCAGATCGGTAGCAACAATAATTCACAGCAAATAATTCTTAAGAATAACTCTCAGAAAAGCTCTCACAATTCTCTCAATATGATTTCTCTTAGAAAAGTTCAGTATAATTCTCTTGATCTCTCTCTCTAATGTGAAAAACACAGGTCTATATAAAGGGATAAAGATCTTTTTGGTTCTTGAGAAATGTCTTGGGTATTCAATTGGCCCCTGCAATTCTACAATTTGACACTTGACATTTCAAAATAGTATCCAATTGACCCCTAAAGCGATTTTTGTTAAGTCAACTAATGGTCAACTCTTCATTAAGGGTATTTTAGTTTTTTTATTCAATGGGGCTAATTTTGAAAACTCATCTAAACTTAAGGGGTCAAAATATTTTTTTTTCTTTTTTTTCCTACATGGCTTCATGACTTTAGAGAGTAAAAAAATTTATTGAAGCACAAATCTTGGAATAAATATGGAACACAAATAGGACCCTCCCATATTGAAAGAAAAATCTGGGAACAAATTTTGAAACCGACGAGTAGGACCCTCCCATATTCAAACAAACAAATTTCGTCGTCGTCTTCTTTGTCGGCAAATGTAAATATTGCTAAATTTGAACGTGTAATTTTAACAACAAATTTATGAGAACAAAATAACATTTTTTTCGAAATATTATTTGATTTTTTTTTCATTAAAAGGAAAAATTAAAAACCTCAAAGAATACAAAAGGAATGACATATCCAACCAAACCAAATACAAACCTCTATGAAAGAAGAAATAAGAGCAAAACTAAGGGATAGTTCCATTATATTATAAGAATTTTGTGCTAAAAATAAGAGAGCATAACATAATCATATTTTGTTTTCACTCCTATATTACAACACAAATCTGAGAACAAAAATACTAAACAACCAGGGCCTTAATGTTTCCGTTCTAAAAAAATTAGGGCCTTAAACATCAACACCAACGAACACCACCACCAAAATGAACAACACTACTGACGAACACTGAAATCGAAATGAAGAACACCGCCAAAATCGAACCTTGGGGTTTCGATTTCGATTTCAAAATCGAATAACACCACCGACCATCTATCAAAAGTTGGGGGGGGGGGGCGTGTTGAATCCCACATCAAAGTTGGGGGGCGTGTTGAATTCCATTTCAATGTTGGGCCCTCGATATCCATTCACAGTGATTTGTCAAAAGTCTACCCTGCATAAGGGGGCATGTTGAATCCCACGTCGCACTGATACCTGTTCTTTAGCTATATATGAGCTTAGAGACGATCCTCATCTTACAAGGCGTCTCTTGAGAGTAAGTTAGGCCCATTGGGTTCTTACAGAAAAAATAGAATTCACAGCAGCATGCCTGTGCCTGCGCCGGCTGATGTAGGCTCTTAGCCAGAGATTCTTTGAGAACTCTCTCTTTGAACAATTCCAGTAGAAATCAGACAGTTTATTGATGTGCATTCACTTATAGCAACACTTATATATGTTAAATGATCACTGGGATTAACTTGTTCTTAAAATCATACACATACTTATTGTCAAATGTACAGTTGAAATATTAAGCTAACCCCTAGTCTGCCATCAATTCCTCATTCTCTATTGGGTTAGTGCATATGGAATTCAAGTATCAACCATGGCTGTAATAGAATTAGGTTAATCTTTAGCCTGTGAAAAGATAAGATTATTCTTGAACCTAGGAAAAAGAAGAGGTTATTCATGAGTTTGGGAAAAGAAATTTGTAAAGGTAGATTCCGAACTTGCGAAAAGAATCATTTTTGTAAGGGTTTAGTTCCTACCTGTTTAAAGAAATCTTAGTGGTTTGGTGAGTACAAATCTCCGTGGGGCTCAGAGGATTGGATTAGCCAAGATTACCTTGGTGAATCAGGATATATTGGTGTAAACTGCATTGTTTATTTGCTTTAGTTTATTTTGTGTTGTTTGGGTGTACACCTAGAGCTTAAAACATTTATCCGCTGCTATAAAGAGATAATAATCGATTTAGGATAAATTGATTAATTGATTAAATTAATTATTTGATTTTGGAAGTATTATTATTTGAATTAAATTTTATATCTACCCAATTCACCTCCCTCTTGGATAGCTCACTGAGTCAACAAGTGTAATAGTGTAAGAGTGTAAATCTTTGATTCTGACCTTGTGAAAAAAATTAGGTTAATCCTGAATCTGTGAAAAAAATTTGTACAATAATGATTTTATGAAAAAATTATGATTTTAGATTATACCCCTAAAATCTCTCCCAAAATCTTTCACCATGAGAACAAAATATCCAACAACAAGTTTAACCATTAATATGGCTTGAAATCAGTCAAGATTCATGCTTAAAATAAATCAAAGACTAGTCCCAAAATACTTGGAAAGAAGTTTTATCGAAAAGACTAAGAAATGGGGAAGTTTAAGGACAAAAATGCATTTTCAGTAAAGCCCATGATTTTAAAAATGAAAAAAAAAAAAAAACTAAAATAAATAAAACCATTTTAGACAATTTAAAAATGATTTACAAATATTTTATCATAAATATTGTGGTAAAAATATCTTTTGTATAATGTTCAAAAGATTTTTAAAAATTTGTACTAATCGGTAGTTTGATTCTAAATCGGTTGATTGTTTGAAGGTAATTCTCAAAAGTTCTGGATGTCAATCGGTCGATTGATCCTACAAATCAGAGACAATTTTCATTTCTCTGGGAACCTGTTTCAATTAGTTGACCAATTGGTCGACCGTTTTCTCAATTTAACCAGTTTTCTAATTCCTGTAATATTCAGTCGACTAATTCCTCTGTCAGTCGATCGTTTGAGCATATTTTTCAGGTTTCGACATATTTTAAAATATAGTTGCAATCAATTGATTTATTTTTCAAATCAGTTGACCGATTTTAACTGCATTTATCTTTAAAACCCCTTTAAGACACTAATTAATCATTTCTAAGCACATAATCAAACACATATTTTAATATTAGATTATTTTATTTGTAATAACTGGTCCTTTTCGGGTTTATCAAGAATTTATCAATATGAAAGTTGTTTTACCTTAGAAAAAAAACTTCAAAATAAGTTATTCAGCATGTCTTCGAGGGGCATCCTCTTGATCATTCATAATTGTTTCTCATTTTATCAACTCATTATCCTAGACCTCCTTTGATCTTGACTAATATTTTTTAAATATATCTTAGGAATGATAATAATCTAATTAAACATCTAAGTTAATTAAATCATCAAAATCATCAAATAGGACTTGAATCCTTAAGGGTTAATTATTCTATTTTGCACCCACCGAATTCCACTTTCATACTAAAGTTGATGTAAATTTAGATTTAATAAAAACAAACAAATAACCAAACTTTGAGATTTAGTAAAAACAACCAACCAAAAAAATGAAAATAAAAAGAAGCATATATTCTAAAGATCCAACAACATGTTCTATCTAAACAAACATCCATTGAATTTTTTTTTTATTTTTTTTTTTTTATTGTGTATAATATGTATATTTATACATACATTTAAATTAATTTGGTCTAAAAAGGGATTCAAATCCTTCACAATAACACTTTCAATCTTATAAATAATGCTAAATTTCGCTTTGAATACCTAAATTTTGGAGCAGTAGCACTTTGCTTCCTAATGTTTTTTATTAATGAAAAAATTGTCTTTAGCCTAGTATTGGAGTTGTAAGCGGGTCAAACCAAAAATTGGGATTGACTCGTGAACCAAAGGCAGATCGAACCCATGTAGACCCGAAATCAAGGTTTAGCTTGACTGGAACGTTCGTATAAGAGAATCGCATTGTTTGTGCCTACGTGTGAGATTTCATGTTGAGATCATGCCATCCAATGGATTGGCACCACTAAAAAAAGGCCTTTTTTATCACACTTACTAAATATAATTCATCTCTTTTTTTAAATAAAACGTGATTGTAATAATATGAATAAGATATAATTGCACTTAAAATTTATTATGTGATAAAAAATAATTTTTATCTCACTATTTTAATAAACCGTAATAATAAGGTGATAGTTTTATTACATTTATTATTTATAAGCGTGATTAATTGATTTTTAGCACCGAACTGAACTTAAACAAACGAAAAAAAAGGAGTTGGTCTGATTTGGTGTTCCCTCTCATCTCGTCCAAATCGCTGAAGAATTTAGGGGTTCCATCTCCTTCATCAACCCTAGCAGCCGCCCCTATTTCGTGTTCTCTGCTCTTATCTGAAACGAAGCCACTCTCTCTCTTCCTCTCTCTCTCTCCCTTTCTCTCACGATCTCTGCCTCCAATCTGAATTGAAGCCTCCCTCTCGATATCTCTCTCACGATCTCTGCCTTCTCTCTTTTCCCTGCTCTCACAATCTAACCTAAGCCAAAACCTAGAAATCTCACGCTGCTGCTCTCGATTCGCTGTCCATTGCGATTATCTACTCCATTCGCCATTGTGCTCATTAATTAAGGGTCGCGGTTATACATGAAATAGTTGATGTGGCTCCTCATGTTTAGCCATAATTTTCTCTCTTCCACGAGGGGTGAAGGTAAGTTCAAAAATCCCTATATATTCAAATTAGAAGCTATACATACTCCCTTTTCTTAACCACGTCAGAGGTTCTCCATCGGGATCCAAATCTCCGGTGTAAGAATTCTTGCAGGTATCTTCACAGCGAGGAGCCCAGAATTTTAGAGCCATTTCACATGTTATTGTGATCCCAATATTTGGGTATCATCAGTTTTCAATTTTTTAGTTTGTCCTATGAAATATGATATTTCATAAAATTTAGTCCGATTGATTGATTTTGGTCTATTTATCGTGAAATAAAGAGGTAAAATACAACCATGATCAAAATCTAAGAATACAAAGTGTTATATAACTTTTTATTTTGTTATATTATATTTCTATCATGGGCAAATCGCATGCTAATTCTTTTGATAAAATTGATTGTAATCAATTGGTTGGCTCAAATTGATATGAAAAGAAAACTTCAAGGAACAAATTTCAAAACATTATAACCTGATGGGGATAAAGTATGGTAGCACCGAAGTTTCAGCTGGTATAAAATGTAATTTAACCTCTAAAAAAATTATACCTAACTTCCCTTAATCTCACTATATTCTAATTACTTGACGTAACTAAGATCCCACTGATATATGATCTGATTATAAATCTTCAAATAATATTCATGTGCCTTATTTTTACACTGGATTTTTCTTTTGTGTTAGATTATATATGTGGGTCTACTCACTCTAAGCCCATTATTTGGTTCTTTAATCTTGGATATGGGCTTGCTCAATTTGGGCCCATAATTTGTTATTCAGTAACTTAGTATTATATATGGGCTTGCTTAGTTCAGGCTTATTATTACTTGTCCACTTATTATATCTTGTTAGTAGATCATAGGTGAAACCACTCTTATCACCGCCGAAATTTTATCCTAAAATGTTAGAATTATGCCAAAAGAAGTAATTTTTACTCCAACATTTTTGGTCCCATACAAGAGTTATTTAGGAATTGTCAAGATTAGTATGCTGTAATTCAGGAGTAAGGCGTGAACTGTAACTGTGCATAAATTTCATGGTAAACATTTAAAAATTACACCTAACAACGTACCAAAATGAAGAAAAAAAAAATCTAAACGAAAATGTTAAAACCGTTGATCTTTATGCCAGAGCTGGACAACTGAGCTGAGCCTCTTGAAAATAAAATTTTAAAAGTTTAAAACTGTATTGGCGGTCTAAAAGATTAAAGTGTCGAGTGAAATTAAGCAAAAACGTTGGGGATAAAAGTATGTTTCTCAAAAGAGTTTGAAATTATCCTTGGGTGATCTTCATTATTGGGGACTTGAGCTTGAGCAGTTTCGGGGACCATATTTCCATGAAAGCAAAAGGGTAATAAGTCCAATGGAATTGTCCTAGAATATGTCAATTACGCCCTCGGCATATCCAAATAGAGGTGCCAAAGAAGAGAGTATATAAAGAACTACTGTTTAGAGTTTCATGAACAGGTTTAAGAGGGGGATGAGGTACTGTTTGAAGGAAAGGAAAATGTGGGATTTTGAGAATTACAGTGCAATTCTCTTTTGGCAAGGTGGCCCCCCATGCATGCAAATGCGTACTTGTTCTTTGCCAAAGGAGAATTGCCCTGCCATTCGACCCCAACCTCATTTTAAACATACACCACGCTAGTCGAGTTTCTTAGGGTTTGTTTGGTTTGCGTTGAATAGTTGTTGGCTTACCAAAAACAGTTTTTTGAATAACGATCTTTAAACACATTTTTCAACAATATACATACATACGTGTATGTATGCCTGAGCATAGCTAAGTTCTCTTTCCATTCTTATATAAGTATGCACTATTTTTTTATTTTATTTTATTTGTTTATAAGCAAATAGATATGTTGGCCCAGTGAGCTACCCAAGAGGGGGTGAATTGGGTAATATTAAAAATTATCAGAATACAACACTTCAAAAAATCAAAAAATTAATTTTATTCTAAAATTAATTATCATCTTTATAGCAGATGATATGTGTTATCAACTAGATGTATACTAAACAACAATATATAAGTAAAATAAATAAAGCAACACACCACATTATATCCTGATTCACCAAGTTACTCTTGGCTAATCCAGTCCTTCGAGCTCTATGAAGATTCGTATCTACTAATCACTAAGATTTCTTTAAATAAGTTAGAACCAAACTTTTACACAATAATTCTTTTCACAAACTCAGAATCAACCTTTACAATTCATTTTTTCAGTCTCAGGAATAACATCTTCTTTTTCTTAGGCTCAAGAATAACCTATATTCTTTTTACAAATTAAAGATTAACCTAATTTTATTACAGGGAGAATAATAACCTAATTTTTTTTATACCTAAGGCTCAAAAATTAAACTTCACAATCACTCAAAATATCATTTTTCCAAGTTAGGATGAAATCTTTACAATTCACTCACAAATTCAATCAAGGAAGAATTAACACCTAATCTTTTTATACTTTAGGTAAAGATCAAAACTTCAATCTCTTTATCGGAAGAGATTGAAACCAACTACCCTTGATTAGACACTCCTAGTAGAATCTAATCCGACACTTAACTCACCAATTACAAACAATTGATAAGTGATTTTTTCACTCGGAGTTTCTACCACTCCAGATAAATTCAAACTCAATTAATATCCCGATACTAGTGATAGAAAAGTGAGAATGTCAAAAAAATTGATAAATAAAGATTGGTAGCAAGCAGTTAAACACGTAATTAAATTTTCTTAAGAAATTGTTTCAAAAATATGTTTCAATAAAAAATCCAGAAAACAATTTCAAATATCAAATTCCAAATAATAAATAAGCAACAATTAATAGTAAGGAATTTGAAAAGATCTCACTAGGATTCTACCGAAAGAATAATGATTAGTTATGCAACTTCAAATCAATGATTGAACAAATAATCTCAAGAAAAATCTCACAAACTCTCAGTATGATAACTCTTAGAAAGCACGAGAGCTGAATAACTCAGAATGATTTGAATTCTCTTGATTAATAATTCTAATCCAACAAGTGAAATCCGCAGGTCTATTAAAAATCTCTTAATACAAGTCCTATAACAGCTAATTCTCATATATCATGACATTTAATTACACCAATAGACCATCTATATCATAATGATTTATTCCTGGTGTTATTCACTAAAAGTATCTCTTAAAATATTCAATTAAGTCCCTCAAACTTTTACACAATCTCAATAAGATAAGATTGAAGGAATTATATGCACCAAATTGAGAAATATCAAAATGACTTGAACCATATCTATAGGGATAATTAAATATTAATTAAATAACTCAAAACATATTAGATCCCTAAGATATTTCACATATCTTAACTATAAAACGGTTAGTAACGGCTACTTTTTGAATAAAATCCGAAATTCCATAAATCCTGAAACAGTTCCATCTGTCGACCGGCTAAGACCCATCGGTCGACCATCCAATTCAGGATGTAGCCAAGCCAAAATCTCTTCGCCCATCGGTCAACTGCTCATTCATTATCTGTCGACTGGACGATTTAGAAAGTTTCATAAGTCGACTTATCTGTCGACTTAGAGATTCAGAAAGTTCATTCTCTGATTACAAGTCGATTCACTTGTCGGCCTAGAGAATCAGAGACTTATTATTTTAAGCTCAGGTCAACCTACCTGTCGACCGAGAGATTCAGCAACTTCATTCATTAATCACCGGTCGACTTTTCTATTGACTGAGAAATGCTGGAATCCTCTCCTGAATTCGTTTTAAATCCAATTTCAACGACATTTTTGCCTCTTTAATCGATTTCTTTTCTCGGTTAGCTCCACTAAATACTTAAATTCAATTTTAGTCAATTCTCTTTATTTCTTTTTCAATTACGCATAGGAGCAAATAATTTAACTAATTAAGATCCTATAAAATACACATAATTTTGAAAAATATTTTGTGTCGTGTGTGATCCTAACCGGGATACATTAAGAGCTAGAATTTAACCTGAGTTGTTTTCTCTAGATTCTTCAAATTCTTAATCTTACATCATCTTTGTCATCATATTTAGCATTGTCACAATATCTTCATGATAATTTTCATCACTGGAACTAATAAACTGAAACACTCAATAAAATCGTTAATTCCACAAAAAGAATCAATCTTTAATTGTCTATCAAAATCTTAGGATCAATAATCTCCCTATTTTTTATGATGACAATTAATTTTGATATTTTCTTCAAAACAATAATGTAACCACACTCCCCCTAAACCCGAGGACGATTTTTTTAACTCATTAAAACAAAGTAATAAAGATAATCATAAGATTTTCAACAAAGAATAAATTTCAATATATACTAAACTCCCCCTTAATATATTCAACAAGATAATTCAAGCTTTCCCTTAAGACATTCATTAAAATATAAACTAATTCTCTTCCTTTGTCATCTAAAAAAAAATAAAAATGGAGAAGGGAACCAAAAACATCATTACTCTAAGCAAATGACATGAACTTTAATTTTTTGCTAGAGATTTAGTGAGTATACCAACAAGCTAATTGAAAATATGAAAATCTTCAATATCATCTTTTAAATATGACTTAGAGTAGATTTTATATAGCATAAAGATATCACATATAAGTATGTAAGCTTTTCTGATTTTTGATTTTATATTTGGAAATTGATCTTAGAAATTGTTTCTGATTTTTGAGGAAAATAGTTTTACAAACAATTTATCGAATCTGATTACGTGCTCCAATTTGCTAACTATATCTTGTTAAAGTCAGATTTTTGTATCTCACGTATTTCTATCACTAGTTGGGATATTAATTGAGTTATTGCTTATCTGGGGTGGTAGAAACTCCGAGTGAGATTTACTTCTTAGCAATTTGTGTATTGGTGAGTTATGACGGGTTAAATACCGTTGGGGGTATTTAATCAAGGGTAGCTGGACTTCAGTCTCTTCTTGTAAAGAGATTGAGGTAGTTATTCTTCCTGGATAAGAATTACATTGTGAGTAATTTGTAAATGTTTCATCCTTACCTGTGAAAATGATAGTTGGAGTGTTTTGTGAGGTTCCAATTCTTGAGACTTAGTGTTAAAAAGAAATAGGTTATTCTTTAACCTGTAAAAAGTAGAGGTTCTTCCTTAACCTGAAAAAAGGATATTGTAAAAGTTGATTTTGAGCCTGTAAAAGAATCAGTGTGCAAGTTGGGTTCCTACCTTTAAAGGGATTTGGGTTTTAGTTGGTGCGACCTCCGTGGAGCTTGGAGGACTGGATTAGCCAAGAGTAACTTGGTGAACCAGTATAAATCTTTGGTATGCTGCTTTATTTTTTTGCTATTTTTGCTATTTGGGTGTGCACGTTGATTGATAATATTATTCCGTTGTGTTATAAAAATAATAATGAATTTAAGCTTAAAATTAATTATTTAATTTATTGAAGTTTTATTCTTATTATATTTTTTAATTACCCAATTCACCCCCTCTTGGGTATTTTACTGAGCCAACAATGTCATTTTTAAATCCTTTTAAAATAGGTGTCATTTAGAAATTCATCTTCTAAGCGTAATTGGCAAATTCATCGTTGAACAACCTTCTTCATCGTCCTACTCCACCTTCGTTGTTGTCAACTGCACTCCACCTCTCTCCTTTTACAAATATATTACTTACTCTATATCTAATAGCCAACCCACCAAACCCACCATAGCCACCTATGAGCGACCCAAATCTACCCAATCCATAATTCACCTTTGCCGTTATGATTGTTGAAACCCAAATATACCATTTCTATCTCGATTGCCACTCATTGAATTGATACAAACCCGCAAAACCACATCCGCCCAACATCTACCCTCAAGTCTCCAAATCCCATATATGAATTTCTTAAAACTTAAAATTGCAATTTTTGGATTTGAAATTGAAGGCTGATTGTAGAGAGAGAGAGAGAAGAAGAAGTTAGGAAGAAGATGAAAAGTCGTAGATGGTGGTGGTGGGTTGAAGGTGGCGACGATGGTGGTGAAATTGTAGGAAAAAGATGGTGGTGGGTCGGAGGTGGCAGCGGTGGCGGCGGCGATGATGATGGTGAATTTGGGTTGATTGTAGAAAGAGAGAGAGAGAGAGAGAGAAAGAAGAAGAAGTTAGGAAGAAGAAGAAAAATCACAGATGGTGGTGGTGGTTGGAGGTGGCGGTGATGGTGGTGAAATTGTAGGAAGAAGATAGTGGTGGGTTGAATGTAGCAGCGGTAGTGCTGGGTTGGAGGTGGCGATGATGGTGGTGAATTTGGGTTGATTGTAGAGAGAGAGAAAAAAAGAAGAAAAATCACACAGAGAAAGAGAAGTTGTTAGGAAAAAGATGAAAAAAATACACAATAGCCTCTTAAAATTCAATGATCTCTAAATTATGTTTACAAATATTTTACCTATCCAAACAAAAAAATTATAATATTACACAATCAAATTGTTTGGCTAAAATAATTATCCAAATAAGAAATTTGTGAACGATGAAATTTCAAAATCTTAGATTTCGAAATCTCATCATTTACAAATTTATTGGATTTGTCAAATCCCACCCAAACGCAACATTATCGAATTTAGATTTTTCTTTCTATCTAGGTAAGTTTTACTTTGCTTTTCTGGAACCTCGACTAATTATTTTCTGGGACGATCTTAAATATGCAATCCCCAACAACAACCTAGTGTATTCAGGATTTTATTCTGTAGTGCTCTCAAGAGAATCGAACTTTGTAGAGAATATAAAAACTTAGCCAGTAGAGAGAGTAGCTCTCTCTTGGAAAGCATGTCAGGGCTTGATTTGTCGTTGTTCCAGTCAGGCACTGACATTCTTCACCGTTTCGCGGGTAGCAACGTCTTCACGGTCAAACCTAGGGAGCATGTTGAGCTTCTCATTGTCGTTGAGGTTCTCACTGGCATCGCGTAATCAATCATCGGATCAGAGGAGATAGTTGGATCTGATGCCAACCAAATTCCTTTCGAATTAACCATTTTAGTGTAGGATTTTGGTGATCAGCTGACAGGTTTTGCATCGGTTAGCTGCTTCTAGCCTTAATCAATCCGGCTTGCCAATTCGAGATCATTACTTGCCTACTCCTTTTATTCATGATTCGCTTCATCTCCACCTTCCTCCATTTGATTCGAACAATTCTTCATTGTTTAGTTGGTTTGTGTCCGATCTTCACTATCTTGGACCAGGCTTCGTCGAATCAACGAACTCCTAGCGTGGCTTCTAGCCACTACTCTGAACAGGGTGAATGCACCAGTTCCAATCCTAATCTTTAATAGGTGAGCTTAACCTAATTCTCTGATTTGGTGAAGTTTTTTGATGATATCTCTATTTTTTGCTCATCAATTTAATTGTTCTAGCGAGTTTGTGGGTTTGTTGTATTTCGAAACCTAATTCTTCTCTCTACAAGTCATTATGGGTAGTAAAAATAAAAATTGGAAGAGGAACCATGGTGATTCAAAGGGTATGTTAGTGTCTATATTTGTGGTTTCAATTCCGGAGAAGATGGGTAGAAGGTGTTTAAAATTCATGTTTTAGTGGCATGGGGGTGTGCTAGATGTCCATATTCCAAAGCGAAGAAGAGTTAGAACAAACTCAAAGTATGAATTTATTTGGTTTTTGACTTGGGTTGTAACCTTGAATGCTATTAAAATTCTCAATGGGATTAGGGTGAAAAATAAAGTGATTCAAGTTTGTTTGGTTGCATGCAGTAAGCAATCTCATGTATTTAGTGCAAAAAGAAAAAATGGATAACAAAAGAAGGAAACGATATATGACCAACAGTTTGTGAACCTGATGTTGTTTCTACCCCTCAATTCAAGCCTAATCTTGCCTTTGTGGGTAGAGGTTCTAGTTCTCTAATTCCTGCATCCTTTAACTATGGTAGTTTATCAGTAATTTAGTCGCCAAATATTTTTGATAATAGTGAGAACTCCATCACTAATAAGGATTTGATAAATAAAATCAAATTTGTGTTGCATAGAGTAAAAAAGGTGATGGAATATGAAAAACATTTATGCTTGACTATGATTTCAAATAGGCTAGAGTTTAGAGATTTGATTATTAATCTTATTCCAAGGGCATAGGACAATGTGAGGTCAAATTGTATTGAAGGTGTATTGCTGTTGGATTAAGCTAAGGGAGTGGAACAGGTGGATGCTTTATATCCCACATTAGATTGGGGCGGATCTTCCTCTAATGCTGATCTAGGAGAGAATCTATCAATCTTTGAAGATGTTTGCCTCGACTTGGAAGAAGGTGAGATCATTGCGGAGTCTTTTTGTCAATCTAATTTCCATAAATCAATTGCTAAAAGTGGAATTGAGTTTTCAAGTTAAGAATAATCATTCACAAGTGATTATGGTAGTTGTAAGTCAAACTTCGAGAATGAAATTGATGAGATTAAACGCCATTTGCAATTAAAAAAGAAGTTACTTTCAGTACCTAAAAAGGAGAGGAAAAAGATCACTTTGGCAGGTTGGGTGTATTAAGGAAATATTTGAAGTATGATTGATAAAGAGAGTTTTTCTTCCCTTGAGAAAGTTTAAGAGAAAGTATTGGAAATGATCATTAGGGATTGGGATGTTTTTTAGAAACAATCCCATAGCTTTAAGAAGTAGGTGTTTTCATGTTCAGAAGGAGGTTAGTGGCTCGTTAGCTTGGAAGACCTGGGAGTTTTGTTGTCTTTTGTGTGTAAGATCATGGAACAATTCTGTAGCCTACAAATTATATCTAGTGTTGGATTATTTTGTCTGTATTCCTTTGTGTAGTTGGGGGTTATTTTCTTGTGGATTGCATGGGTCAATTGCGAATTTGATGCTTCCTGCAATTCTGCCACGTTGATTGTGTTGTTGCTGTGATGGTTGGTTTCGGATTTAGGTGTTGTCCTTCTCCAATTGTGCCTTCTCTCATGGGGGTATGTTCGTTGTTCCTTTTGTATTGATGTTTCGTATTGTTAGATGTGTAGTATAACTATTGTGTATAGCTTTGGTGTGTACCCATTGGGGAGTGCTTGCTTTGACTCCGGGTCCTTGAATTTTGACAAACGGTGTATTTTGTCGGCTTTGGGTCTTGCAAGCTAGTCGACAATACGTTGTACCAAGAGAGACCCTTCCTCTTATCTCATATATAATATTTGCTTATAAAATAAGGAAAAAAAAAAAAAGGATCGAACCCTGCTTGACAAGAAAAGAAACTCCCTCTCCATACTAACCAGGCTAACCCTTTTGACATTTTTTCCCAATTGTAATGTATATTTTTCAAGGTAGCAGTTTTGTAACACCTAATTTAGTTTTTGAAACTAAGATTAACAATGATTTTACAAAAAAATAGTTTATGATATGAAAAAAGGATTATATTGTCGGCCTGTTTAAAACATTTCATAAAATCTTCTGTGCGTGTTTTTCTTTCCTTCATCCAAAACTTCTATGTTTTTTTTTTGTAATAGTAGAAAAAAATTGTTTTTACAAAAAAATAAATTAATGTTGATTTCATTTACAAGATTGATGTACATGCCACGACAATTTATTTATTTATGTTATTAACAATCAATTTCATATTTTTACGATTTATTCGAATATTATGACATTTTAATATGAAACATTTAATTTATATTGAACTTTTGCTCAACTAAAATAATAATTTCGAAGTGCAAGAACTTTTCACCAAACTTAATTTTAAGTGCACTGAAAATCCGGTGCTTTACAAAAACAAATATTATAGATACCAAAAAGTAAAAAACATTTGCAATTACTTAATGGTAAAACATGTTACTGGCCTATTTTATTTTTTTTTACTTATAATATATAATTTACTAAGAGATACTTCATGTAATTTAATAAGTTTATTTATTTATTTATTTATTTCACATAAGTTAGAAAAAAAAGTTGAATTCTAGATTTTTTTACGAAGTAGATAAATTATCAATAAACAAGAAAATTGTTATTTAACATATGTTTCACTACCGAATAATCAAATATGTACCTTCTACCCTACATTGTCGGGGAAGTAAATTTATTTATTTATTTATTTATTTTTAAGAGTTTTTTGCACTTTGCACCTCTGAAGTTTTAGAGATGTTTTATTTTAGCCAATATCTTTTTAATTTAAATACATTAAACCCTAAAGTATCTAAATCATGTCAAATCAGCCATTCCATACACACATGATTAATTTTTGTCATAAGGGTTTACTTTATACGATTTAGATATTTCAAGATTTAATGTGTTCAAATTCAAATTATAGGGTCAAAAGTGAGATTTTTCCAAAATTTCAGGGGTACCTCCAGCTTTCTTGGAGATTTTACCCCCAGCCCCCAACTAATATGTTTTTAATTAGTTGTAATTTTATATTTTGTGTGGTATATATATATATATATATATATATATATATATATATATATATATATATATATATATATATTGTGTTAATTAGTTTAGTTATTATATGTTTTGTTGACCAGTTACAAATATTTTATTAATTGGTTAAAATTAGATTCTTAGTTAGTTTTTTTTTTTTTTTGGAAAATTATGTATAATTGTATAGTTAATTAATTTTAGTTTTGATAAATATGTTTTGTTAATCATTTTAAAATATATTTAGGTGATTATTTGTAATTAGAATTTTAGTTAATTATTTTCAAGGGATGTGTTTAGATTTTAGGTAAAGGTTTTGTAAGTTCTGTAAATTTGCTTAGTTAATAAATTATTTGTAGACTTAATGTTGTAATTACATGTGTGTCAATATAATGTAATTATCTCTTAGAAACAATTTAGAAATTTCTTAGCGTATCATTATGTAATTAAAAATTTATAATACAAATTAAACTGAGCCAAAACCTAAGAGGTAAAAAATGCAATTTAGGGTTTAGGAAAAAGGGGAGTTAGTGATATTCTTGTGTATTGGATTATCAACTAGGTAATTATTTGAAAATATGTTTAGATTTTAAAGAATCTGATAAAATTGAAAATTTGGTTTTAAATTTGAATGTCATGAATTAATTTGAAATTAGACAATTATTTTTTAGCCTTCCTAGATTTTTCTTGTATAATTTTATTCCCTCCATTTTACAAATCTATATTTTAACCCCCTTATAATAATTCATTTGCAGACATTTTTTCTTACAATACTTGATAGCACCGAATCTGCTAATGCTAGGTGCAAATTGGTTGTTAGACTTCAATTACAGTAAGTACGTCATTCTGGTTACATTTTAGTGTAACTGGAAAAAATAAAATAATAATAATAAAAAAAAAATAATAAAAATATAAAATAAAGTAAATTCGGGGTGGCATTGGATCAATAAAAATTCAAATTCAAAATCTAAGGGTCAATTCGCAAATTTAGAGAAAATTAAATCCAAACTAAAATGAAGGGGGTTTAAGTGCAATTATGTATAGGTACTGTAATTAAAGAAAATAGGGGTGGAGAGGAGGATCGGGCCCTTAAGACCCTAACTTCCGCGCATGTATATTTATTTGCCGCATTTTAACATTTAGGAAAAATGGGGTAGGATGCGTTTCTTTTTCAATTTGAAATAAAAGGGGTGAATTTATGATTTTAAGAAAAATCAAAAACTTGGGTGAGGATTTAAATAAAAAACTTAAAGAGAGTAGGGGTAGTTAATGTAAATAAGAGATTATATATATATATATATATATATATATATATATATATATACTCACCCACAGGGACGGACGGTCGGTGAACGCAGAGGATCGGAGGGAGGTGTTGACGTGGCGAGCTAGGATCAAAAGCAACCACTAAATTCATGCGTATTTAAGTGACTCAACCATGTACGAAGGATCGAGAGGAAATCAGGAACAAAAAATAAAAGAAAAAGGGGAGAGAGAGAGGAGGCGTCGTCGTTTGTCGGCGGTGAAGTGGGCGACTGTTCCGGTGGTAGGTGATCGTCGTCGATCGGTCGTGGTGTATGTGTTCGTCGTTCAGCTGGTGTGCGCGTGTGGGTGGGTGATCGCCGTTGTCCCTCCGGCGAATGTGCATGGATGTCCTGCTCCTCCGGCGAGTCTCTGTGTGTGTGCCTTGTTCATCCGACAGTGGCTGCGCATATGTGTGTGTGGGTTCTGCCTTGCCGTGAGGGTATGTGTGCGTTTCGAAGTGGGTTTTTAGAGGCCGCCGGATGTTCGCCGGCGGTGAGTTTAGAGAGAGAAAGTAGCATACGTAATTGGGTGTGCATCGTGTGAGTGGTTGACGGGTGGACGTGGTGGTGTAGGGGTTTGGTTGTCCGGCGGTGCATGTGTCCGGCTGGTGGGACGGCGAGGCGTTCGACGGCAAGATCTCGTCGTCGGCGGCGTGACGGGGAAAAGGCAGAAGAACCGTAGTGCAAACAGGAAAGGAAAAAAAGGGAGAAGAAGGAAAAAAGAAAAAGGGAAAAAAAAGAAAAAGAAAAGGAAAATTGGCACAAACCACCCCAGCATAAATAAAAAAAATCCAATTTCACGGCTATTGGAAAAATCCGGGAAAGGTAGAACTTCGAACTTCTTTAATATATGTATTTAATTGTTTGAATTGAAATAGGGATAGGAAGTAGTGGGACAGTTCACGTAAATAAATTCAATATAATAAACGGTAGCCGAAGAACATTCGTGAATAACAATATTTCATAATAAAATATGGGGAAATAAAAGATCATGGAAATTAGGGCTTGTATTTCATGGTTAGATATTATTTTATACATAACAATATTAATTTAGGCCCCATTACTATTAGGTTCGCAGGCATCGGGGTCCCGATAGAGAATAGGTGGCTAAAGTCTTCGGAAGTAGATAAGCAGGTGAGTGTACTGTCTTCTTACCAAACTATTTTCTATATATATATATATATATGAGATGAAAATGGTGATTACCTAAACTGTATGAATTTATAAATGATATGGATCAAGCAGGATTTAAATGAATTGGTAACTGGACTTCGATTGATTTCGAAAGAGAATCCGGAAATGAATTCCGCTAGATTTGGTGAAATTAGACGGTGATAAGAAATATCTATTTTCCTAAAAATGCCTGGTTTCCTAAAAATAAAGGATGGAAAAATAATTTTGATAAAAATCGGACGTTTCTTTAAAAGAATGTGCGAAATATAACTTTTGAATTTAAAAGCGGGTTTTGGTAGAAATATGGTAGGTGTGGTAATTTGACAATGTTGAGTAGATAATATTCATTGAGTTGTATTTCGATGAGGCTGTATTTGTTTTGACGATGCCATAGTTGTTCTCCCCGTAAGGGATGTGGATTATATTTCTTCCCGTAAGGGGTGTGGATTATATTTCTCCCCCAAAAGGGGTGTGGATATTTCATAGAAAGGCATTCCTATGAATGTTACGATACCGTTGCAACTCCCGATCGTGAGGTTAAAACGATCACTAAGACTGGCCAGTGTGTGGGTATTGGAGGTGTGTGTTTGAGATTGGTGCTTAAAATGTGGTGTTTTACGTATATTAGTTGGTTTGATATTAATTATTATGATGATTGGTAGGACTTTATGCTAGATGGAACTTATCTATATTGCTTTATTGTCATTGCTTATATACTTGTGCTTGATCCATATTAGATTGTGGAAATATTTAGAAAGTATTAATATTTTCGAAATGTTTTATTAAGAAGGCAGTACACTCGCAGGTACAACGGTTAGGTGTCGGTCCCCTACTGGCACTAGGTAGAGCTACGTGATGAATTCATATAGGCGATTGAGAGAAGCTGTCAGAAGCGAACCTATAAAAGGTTCATGAATAAATACTTTTAGTTAATTATAATCAGGGACGGGTGTGTCCCCCATAGTAGGCGTTTGTATGATACAGTAGGTGTATATTGTCATTCATTTGCATATTTGGGTATTGGTGATGTCATGTTGTAATCATGCCCGCCTCGGGATGACGGGTGTCCGGGACGGGTTGTGACTTTGGCGATAGCGCTATCATCAATCTGTCTCCACTTGTCATCAGTCATTTCCGTTGGCTTGTCCCCAATTACTACTAGGCAATTATCCTTTCTCAAAATTGCCTTCATGTTCAATTTCCATAGGGAGAAATTACTCCCGTTGAACTTTTCAATCTCAAATTTTGTTGCCATGGTGTTCACGACTAGTTTCTCAACTGAACCGACTTCTACTTTTTCACCGTGAACAATAACCCACAACCCATATCTCTGATACCACTATTAGGGAATAATAGGTCGAAATTGTATCACGTATCTAAGAATTAGGATTGAGAAGAATAGGAATTGACACAAAATATTTACGTGGTAAAACCCTTAATTAATAAAAGAAAACATCTATGGGCAAAAAGAGAAGGATTCTACTTTTTTTGCAATAACTTTACAATTTCTCTCTATAAATATGGAGATAACAAAGACAATTCTCTTTTGTAATAGGAGAACACAAATGTCTCTATATAAAATAGAAGACACTAGGGAATGACTACAAAAGAGGATCCCGTAAGAGAAATTGTAAACCATAACCAATTCCTTCTATTTATATGAGTGTTTTTCTTCTAGTAGAAGAAACTTCACCCCCTCACACTTTATGTTAATTGAATTCAAACAAGAAGTAGGTAACTTGAGTTTTACTAGTTGAAGAAGAAGCCAACTTAATTTTTCTAATTGTGATTGTGGATCCCATTTGTAGAAAATGGACAGAATGAAGCCAAAATGGCTTTTACTACTTCACATAACCTTACTTATAGAGTTAGTGAAAACAAACAACCAAAAAAATGAAAAATACAAAGAAGCATATTCTAAAGATCCAACAGCAAATGTTCTATCAAGACATACATCCATTAAATTATTATTAATTTTTTTTTTGTATATAATATTTATATTTACGTATTTCAATTAATTGTGTCTGAAAAGGGATTCAAATCCTTACAGTAACACTTTCAATCATATAAATAATGCTGAATTTCGCTTTGGACGCCTAAATTTTGGTGTAGTAGCACTTTGCTTCCTAAATGTTTATGATGAAGGGTAAAATGGTCTTTAGCTTATCATTGGAGTCATAAGCGCGTCAAACCCGAAATTGGGATTGACCCATAAACCGAAGGTAGACCAAAACCTTGTAGACCCAAAATCAGGGTTTCGGCGCTTGACTTGAACGTTCGTCTAAGAGAGTCATATTGTTTGTGCTTACGTGTAAGATTTTATATGCTGAGATCATGCCTTCCAATGGGTTGGTTACAAGCTTTATCAGGTGCTCTTTCTCTCCACTTTTTTCCGCCAAATATGAATATATAAATATTTAGAGATTGGAAGGGTGAAGGTAACTTTAAAAATCCCTATACATTCAAATTAAAATCTATACATACTCCCTTTACTTATTCTCATACCTGAAGTTCTTCATCCAAATCCAAATCCCAGGTGTGAGAATTCCTGCAAGTATATTCCCTATGAGGAGTTGAGGATCTTAGAGACATTTCACCAGTTACCGTGATCCCAATATTTGGATATTGGTAGTTTCAATTTTGCAACTCGTCCCATGAAATATGATTATTCATACGATTGATTTTGGTCCATTTATCGTACCTGAAGCAAAGAGGCAAAATACAACCGTGATCAAAGTCCAAGAATGCAGAGTGTAATATAACTTTTTATTTTGTTATATTATATTTCTATCTTGTTCAAATCGCATGTCCAACTCCGTTAATAAAATTGAATGTAATCAATTGATTGGATCAAATTGATATGAAAAGAAAACTTGAAGGAGCGAATTTAAAAAAAAATATAACATCATGGGGGTGAAGTATGGTAGCACCCAAGTTTTAGGGGTACAAAGTGTAATTTAACCTCTAAATAATATTGTTTAATCGTTGAAAATTATTTGACTTATGTGGCCGTTATCCATACAACATTTGTACGGACATGAAGAATCTTTGCCTCCAAAAAAACAAGCAATACATAAAACACAAATGTTGATATCAATCATAATGTCGTCAAGATGGCATCTCCAAATCTCACCCAAATGAGAGAGAGAGATTACACATATCCGCACCAACCTTACTGTCCTTTGAAAAATTCACATTATCATCGATCAATACCTGCAAAATTTATAAAAAATACTTAGGACACCGAAATGATATCAATCAAATACCCCACCGGTGTGAGATCAGTTAATCATGAATTGAATAAAATTAAAATGGTGTGTATTACACTCTGGAAATTGCTATATTTATAGACTAAAATTATTCCTCACTTTTCTTGTTCTCAATATATTCTCATTGTTTGACATCACTAAGATCTTACTGATATTTGAATTAATTATGAATATTTCAAATAATATTCATGGGTTGTATTGGGGTTTCTTCTTTGTATTAAATTAAATATAGATATGCTCAGTCTAAGTTCAATATCTGGTTCTTTAATATTGGATATGGACATGTTCAATTTGGGCCCATTATCCGATATTCAATTATTTAGTATGTAAATGGGCTTTCTCAGTTTAGGCTCACCATCACGTTCACCAAGAGACTACTATAACTTATTCGTAGATAGTGGGTGATACCACCCTCATTACCCCCTAAAACTTATCCCAAAATGTTCGAATTACACCGAAAGGGGAGTAATTTTTACTCTGAAATTTTTGGTGAGATATAATGAGTTATTTAGGAATTTTCAAAATTATTATGCTATAATTGAGAGTCTAAGATGTGGACTGAAATTGTGCGTAAATTTCATGGGAAACATTTAAAATTACACCTGAAAACTTACCAACATGAAAAAATCGAATCCACATTCTTAAAACCGGTGATCTTTATGCCAGAGATGCAGAACTTAGCTGAGCCTATTGAAAATAAACATAAACGTTGGGGGATAAAAGTGTGTTTTTTTAAAAAAGTTCGAAATTATCCTTGGGTGATCTTCATGAATGGAGACTTGAACTTGAGCAGTTTTGGGGACCATATTTCCATGAAAGCAAAAGGGTAATAAGTCCAATGGAATTGTGCTAGAATATGCCAATTATGCCCTCGGCATATCCAAATAGAGGTGCCAAAGAAGAGATTATATAAAGAACTACTGTTTAGGGTTTCATGAACAGGTTAAAGAGGGGAATGAGGTACTGTTTGAAGGAAAGGAAAATGTGGAATTTTGAGAATAACAGTGCAATTTTCTTTTGGCAAGAGGTCCCCCATGCATGCAAATGCGTACTTGTTCTTTGCCAAAGGAGAATTGCCCTGCCATTCGATCCCACACTCATTTTAATCGCCTTGCAAGTCGAGTTTCTTAGGGTTAATTTGTTTGGTTTGCATAGAAAAGCAAGGAGTTTTAAATACAGTTTTAAAAAGCAAGGAGTTTTAAATGTGGTCTTAAATTAATGGGAAAAAAAATCAAATTGCAAGCCAAACAAACTCTCGCGATGCCTTAGAATAGCTAAGTTCTCTTTCCATTCTTATAACACCATGCATTATTATGAAGGGTTAATTTGCATTTATCTTCTAGTTTATTGGAATTTAGATTTTCTTCTATCCGAGTACAAAGTTTTCCTTTGCTTTTCTCCTTCCCAATTGTTTTCTTTTTTTGAACATGGTAAGGCATGTGCAGGTCGATTTACATTCATCTCAACTAATAATTTCTCAGGACGATCTTTTAAGACACACTCCCCAATATCAACTTGATGCATGTAGGATTTTACTCTTGTAGTGCTTCTCAAGAAGATCGAATCGTGATTGACAAGAAGAGGAGATACTTTCCCTTACCAACCAGACTAACCCTCTTGAGTTCTTGTTCCCAATTTTAATGTAAATTTTTTTAAGATAACGGTTTTGTAATACATAATTTAGATTTTGAAACTAAAATTAACAATGATTTTCCGGGAAAAATGATATGAAAAAAACGATTATATTGTCGTCCTTTCTCCTTTTTTGAGATCGATACTATTTGAATCATATGAGAACCATCAGCACTATGAATGGTAAGAGCATTCATAGCGGATGATTTGGATGAGAAGATATTGGGATCGGAAGTCAATTGATTACAACAGGCAAAATCAAAGAAGTAAGAAGAATGGCCTACAGTAAGTGAAAGGACAGGGAAACGTTTGTACTAGAATCAGAGAGAATGTAGTTGAAGAGTGAAGCTATATCCCTAATAGAGATGGAAGCAACAGTTGAGGAGAGATCAGAACCATTTTTATTTTTTTTGCAATAAGAACGATCGAGGAAGAATAACCCTTGTAGTCACCGCATTTTGTCTCGCCTAATCAGTATCAAATCAAAAGTACAAGTTCATCTATTTGACGCCAAAAATATTTTTCTAAATTATTGTTTAAAGCATTAATCCTCTATAAATTAAGCTAAAAGGACTTAATCAAGTTAATGAATTTCCATGACAAGTCCAAGTTACACAAAATAACTAAGGCTTAGGACTCTATTCAAAACTAACCAAACCGAAGTCATCATGACTAACAATCAAAGCTCATCACATCAAGGCCCTACCAAGTATTTAATGACTCATTAATGAACATTAAATGCCTAAAATATTTTCTAGATATTTTTACCAAAATATCTAGGAAAGAAACCAAATTACTTAAGAAGTAACTAACAGTTATTAATTTAACCGATCTGGTTTGCCATCATTAATGAGCCATAGAATCCCCATCCCATCAAGCATTGAATGCTTGGCATGCATAGGAAGACAACATTCAAGGCACCTAGATATTTTGATCAAAATACCTTAGGGAAACTAGATGTCTTGAAATATAACTACAGCGTTACAAGGCAAACTGAACCAAATCAATTCCATTGGAGAGTGACTGCGAATCATTTGTCGCTACGATACCACAAGTGTACAGATCAAGTTTTAATAGAATAGGGGAAGTAGGGGTTGTCGTATCCACAAAAATTGGTTTAAATTGTCGTTAAGTAACTCAATTATCGTAACATGATTTTATTTAGGCGATCGAATTTTATGTTTTTTAAATTATTAAATCTAAAAAAACTAAATTAAATATAAATACAAAAATAAAATAAAATATAGATTATCTATGCACAAATGTTCTAGGGGCATGATTTCATCTCGTTATTCCCGTGTTTTTCTATTTTGTAATTATTAGTTAATTCCATTCATTCAATAATCAAGGCCCCCGTGCTATTGCTCTCTCACTATCTCTCCCAAGCATCAAGTGAGAGAATATGTAATCACTTCAATACCGATATCTCTATCCCGTATTTAGGTGAAAACATTCATTATACCCTACCTTATAGATTACGCAAACTCTAAATATCTCCCGATCTATTAAAGCTTATGTTGTGTTTAACCTAAGTCCGAATCCGAGATTACCTCTCTTGAGTGCCAAATCTCAGGTTCTCAATTCAACCAAAGTATCATGTGGGAGCATATTTTGGAAGCATTAAAGAGGAAACACAATTGAATGGAAAACCTAGTTTATAAATCTAGAATTTGATCACCTCCCTATTTCACAAAATTCAAAATTATCAACTAGATTACTTAGGTATTGATTTCCTCCCAGACTCACAACGATCTAAATTATGCACTTTCAATTCCGGATATGAATTCAACCTCTCCCGAGGATGAAATTCGCAACCTAATATTGGTTAACTCATTGGCCACATGAATCAAACACATTAGGCTAAGGAGATGCATAAAATAGAATTAAATCTAACAATTAAAAAAAATAATCTAACACGATTCAGACGAGACTTCATCAAACCCTAGATCTAGATTACAAACACAACATAGAACAATCCAAAACTAATATTTTCAATAAATTCGTAAATGTAAACATGTTCAACACAATATTACAAATACAAAATTAAATCAAGATTAGGGAGAAGAAGAAAGAAAAGAAAATCTTATAGTGGGTTTGAGCTTTAAATCTTCAACAACAAGCTTGGATTTGTGACTCCAATGGTGTTTTTCTCTCTAATTTCGCCTCAAATTGCCACACTATGGGGTGTTTTCCTCCCAAATCTAGGCCAAAAATCCCTTACCTATGTTTTCTCTCTCTAAAAATTGCCTCCCTTCGTTCCTCTTCCTTCTTTCTCTTCTAAATGAGACGAAATACCCTAAAATAGGGTTCAGGTCCGACTGTCGGTGCTGCAACACACGTTTTAGCGCGCTGCAGCA
Source organism: Eucommia ulmoides (assembly GCA_016647705.1). NCBI lineage: Eukaryota > Viridiplantae > Streptophyta > Magnoliopsida > Garryales > Eucommiaceae > Eucommia > Eucommia ulmoides. The sequence continues at coordinate 5,082,188 of CM028329.1, forward strand.
AGCTAAGGTCAGAAACACTAATACGAGCGCGTTGTAGCATGCATTTGGCCACTGCAACGCGCATAGGGCAGTGCTGACACTAGGTTCATATTTTGGTCATATATTTTTCGTCTGAACTCCAATTGAAGTGATTCAAAAGGAAATTGAAAGCTAAGATATAGATATACAACTTCCATGTTTTATGTTTTTCCCAAATTGGATTGAAGTTCGGTCAAAATTGGCCTTGACGTTACAACATCTCCACTCATTTTGCACATCTTCCCCCATTTATTTATAAACCTACAAATCAATCCAAAAACACATTAAACTAACAAAAATGCTTGAAAACACACAAATATTTGAATATAAAATTACTTGATTTGTTGATAAATAATCCACTCATCAGAGAGCCGATCACATCAAGTGTCATTATCAAGCATTAAATGCCACATGACAATTGGAGACAACATAAAATGCACCTCCAAAGCATTAATGGCAATTGAACCGAAATAGTTCGAGTAATCGAAACTTAGCCACCAAACTAAACCGAAAATGGTCACATCAAGTCATAAATACCACATGTGCAATCCAATCATATGTAATGATTGTTAAGGATGACTAATGATTTCCAATCAAAAGTAATGATTGCCAATCATTACCGAGAATATTTATAGATTTGGTAATCATCACCAAATCATAGAAAATCCTACAGAATCTTCAAGATACTTCCAAAACCATCAAACCACTAGGAATAAAAGGATGACCCCTAAGTCAAACAACCTCTGAAGAGTAGACTGGGTTACCCTGCGCATTAACCAATGCATAGGGTGCCTAAACTATAAATTAGAGTTCTCAAGAAGGGTGCCCGGCCAGAAGGAGTTCTTGAGGATCTTTGAGGAAGATCTCCAGAAGTTGAAAGCAAACGATCGAGAACAACCAAGAATATCCAAAGAAGAAAAACGCTTTGGAAAAGACCACTCCCCTAAGCTAAGTATGTTTTCTTAAATATCCTTCGATTTTGTCTTAAATACGTTTATATTGCTTGTACATGGCACGTTTATATAGTTCTTAGACTTATATACCATGTACAAAGCATATTTATCGAGTAATCAAGTAAAAAACGTTGAAAACACATCAAATTCATCAAACCATATCAAAATTATCCAAGATTATGTCAAGAACATCAAGAATATGAAGAACATGTGAAGAACATGACAAAAACATCAATCACACCATGAGTTGTGAATAATATCTTCGATTCTCTCAAGAACACTTGAAACCGAACTCCAAAAACTCAAATCAAACCTTAAATTAACTGACTGCCGATAGGTGTAAAATACATATCTAATTCTAAACCGAATTTGTCAGTTTTCGAGTACTTTATTAAAGTTTGAATATCGTTTTAGCTATTTTTATTAATCAGGAGTAGAGAAGTAAACAATCAGCAAACCAAGCGAAATGGCGCAAAAAGGGTAGCCAAAAAGATGAAAAAATGAGATTTTAAATAACAGAGCAATTTCGCCTAGGCGAAGTTTCCACCGCCTAGGCGAAAATCCGTCAGAATGTTGCAAGGGCTGAAGTATTGAATCTGCCTAGGAGGAAATCCATCAGAATGCTAGATTTACTGAACTGTTGGATTAAGCTGTACTGCTGTAAATCCGCCTAGGCGAAGTAGCTACCGCCTAGGCGGAATTCTATCAGAAAGATAAGGAGCCAAGAAGTTAGTCCTCCGCCTAAGAGAAGATTCTACTGCTTAGGCAGAATTCTAACCAACTTAAGCACCGGCTAAGCGAAGTTTCTACCGCTTAGGCGGAAATAGCAGAACAGGTCAAAATATCTGTTTAGATAATTTTGAACCCCTAAGCCTATAAATACCCCTTGGCCATGTCTGAAACTTGTTGTTGAAGAACCCTAACCCTAGATAAGAGCTCTTAAGCTATATTTTGAAGATCAAGAAGGAGGTTCATCATTCGGATAAAGAAGGATAACTTGCGGGTCGATCATTAGTGACATTGAACCATTTCACTTCCAGATTTGATCGTTTCTCTCTTGTTTTATTCTTTGTAATCACTTTTTCATATCTAAGAATGTTGAATCCCTCTTATTTTGCATGGTATATGGCTAAGATCTTGTAGTAGTAGTTAAATGTTACTTAGGATTAGTCGAAATCATGTAACCGTTTAGTTGAGTAAATTTATGTTACTTTAACGTGTTGTTTGTTAAAATCTGATTGTGTTTATTGTTATTCTTGATATTATGATTGTATTGATAAACCGAGAATACGGGGTTTGACACTCGGGAGAGGTAACCCCGGATTCAGACTAGGGTAAATACAACGTGACGTTCTAACGACTCGGGAGGGTGTTAGAACGTATGCAACCCATGACGTTGGCTCAAAATTCACGTGATTTAGGGTCATTTAGGCGTTGAAGGGGACTTCTTCGTTGACACGAAATCGTGTAATCCCTCGTTTTACACTCGGAAGAGGTAGCGGATGAGTTATTGATACAGAGGTTGTCGGATTAGATAAAAACCGTTATAGCTAACTAAATGAAATCGATTATGTATTATATGAAAGAGATTTATACCTAAGTAATTAGTGTAATTAAAACTAACTTTATAGTTGTCATTTATCTTAGTATAGTAATTAGAAAACAAACAAAATTTGATTAGTCGAGATAATATGAAACTATTAAAATCGCAATACTCAACTGAATTACATGCCCTTCCCAGTGGAACGATATCCGATCCTAAAAAGATCCATTATATTAAAACCAGACCTCGTTTACTTGCGAGTAGTCCAACTACCGCGAGGAGGAAACATGTGTGAATCTGAGCGCGTAGCAACTGCTAACCAATAATTATTAATAACTGACTTTACTTTATAGCAATAGTCTAGATTACAGCCTGACATTATGTCTTAAGGCTCCTGGCCGCGCGCACACACACACACACACATTTATATACTACATTATCGAGACCCTTGTGGATAAAAATTTAGAATAAAAGGAGGACCTTTATTCCTTCGAGGATATGTGTGCACCTTCTTTAGAAACATTTCCGTTTTTCTTAGTTACGACTAGGACTGACATATATACTGCATATTTTCTTTTCTCTTTGAACTAATAACCCAAATATAAACATTAAACTTTCCTAAGCAAGTAAGTTCAGTTGGATTTTTCTTGACAAAATCAAAGGTATTATCCACTTACCATCGGTATGATTCATGTCTTTGTCTCACAATAAATCAATACAAAAATAAATCATCTTGCACGAATGAACTACGTGCTAACCTGATTCTCAATTATTTGAGATACGTAGGCAACCCACATACAAGTTCAATCACCTATCTAAATAAAAATTAGTTTATCTTGAACAAAAGAACTATGTTTTGACCTGATTCTCCTTGAAAATTGGGATACGTAGGCAACCTTCTTAGGTTCGGTTGATATAAAAAAATACAAAAAAAATATTTTTAATATGTTTTATCTATTGTTGCTATTAGATATAGACTTTTACTTGCTTTCCTTACATAAAAAAGGCATAAAAAAGACAAAGAATTAGAAAATATAATTATTGTGTTAAACAAAACAAAGAAAATTACTTGGAGTCTGCTTAAATGAGAACATCTATTTAGATTGAAGTACCATCTTCGAACGGGTGTCTTGGAGTACTTAAAACCTTCCCCAAGAATAATCCACCCTCGAACTTAAAGAAACCTTTGGTAAAAGACCTTTACGAGTTAAAACTTGTGCCATTTCAAAATTAGAAATGAATTTCTAAAATCTCGGTGACCTAACATACCATTTAACCCATGCTAAGTAACGACTCATTTTCCAACATAAATCCAAGCCCAAAGACCGTTTTCAAAATCGGTGCCTAAAAAGCCCCTGAAAAATGCATTTTTAAAAAATAAAAGATTTTGAGTGTTTCGAGAGGGAGGAATGAAAACTAGTTTTCCTCTTCTTCCCAATCTCTACTTCCTCAACTTTAAAAAAATCCGGGGTGCGTCAACCCTTAACCATTGTCGTTTAATCAAATCAACAATATATAACAAAATATATTGTATGATATGAATCTGGAGAAATTAGAGTAATGGATGATTCAGAATGCTAAAATTATCCAGGGAACGGTCTATAATCGTGAAGAATCGATTGATGAACCCTTAAACTGGTCAAAACACTGTGATGAACCGAATAAATAATATATAAGGAACAATACTATAGGATCTGAATTTAAGTAAATCCAGATCATAAAAGGATTTAGAACGCTAAAATTAGGTAAGAATCAGTTTTAGATCTTCAAGAACCGATCAAAACACTAGTGAAACGGTCCAAATAAGTTGTGAATCAATCTTGAACCAGTCAACAATCCAGAGTTGACCAAAGACACATGGTTGATGACTTGTTGGAAATGGATGTGCCATACAAGGTTGCAGAATTTGCTAACATGTTATTGACGTTGCAAACACGTGGCAGTAAAGTAGTAACCTAACATAAGATGGGTGTTACGTGTCACCTAACATGGTAGGGTGACGTGGTATGCACTTGGCATCCAGTAGAAGATGATGTGTCACTAACTTGGCTGTAATGTGGCTATAATGGTTCGCTGATTATGTAATGTCGTGGCATGCGCATGGATTACGTGCGATAAAGCTATAGGACTTGATGGCATCGCATGGATGACCTAATGATGGTGTTTTTTCTAGCATTATGCTCCTCTCGTCAAGACGAATTTGTTGAAGTTTGGTTGATATTGAAGCCTGTAGTAGTCAACGAATGTGATGGCAGTGGCGGGATTGTTGGTGGCGCATAGCGGCGTGTTTGATGTCCAATGGATATGATTTCGATGTCGTTGAACTTATTTTTACGAAGTGAATCTGATGGTAGGGGTGAATATGGTGTTGGTTTGTTGAACAGTAACCGAGGGTTGTGGGCAGTGGCACAACGGAAGGCTTGAAGATAATATTAAGGTTGTGAAAGTTTAGTAGGAACATGACCAAGGAGAATTGACTTTTCATACTATGCTAGAATAATTGAGTGATAAAATATTGGGAGAACATGAAGCAATTACAATGATATATGAGAAAAGTACAAAATACGAACTTATACAAAGAGACTATATATAGAGAGTAACTAGTGTTTCCCTATTAGGGTTAGAGTTTAGTTAACATAGTAGGTCAAGATCCATATATATTAACAACTATTATGCTATAGCTGAGAGTTGACAATAACTAAAAGATATAATGATGGAATAGTCTCATTAGGACTACAAATCTACTAAATTATTCCAGAATTTTCCAATTGAACCAATTAACCCTCACTGTTGAAATTATATTACCAGTTAATCCCCAATTTAAATCTAAAACAAAATATGGATGATATTTTTCTTCCGCAATTTAAACCTATATTTATGGAACATAAATGATTAGGAACAATTACAAAATTAAACTCAAACAACATTTATATTCTTAAAATAACAATATATATCGTTTTCTTGATTCGATTACGTGATTTATGATCAATGAGTCACATTGGCTTCAAAACAACATCCATTTGTATATATTTTGACATACAATTTCTAATAGTATTGAATTCAATATGATGTATTTCGTGTTGAATGTAATATGAATGTGAAATTAGTGTTGAATGCAAAGAATGTGAAATTTGTGTTGAATGCAAAGAATGTGAAAGGATTTTGAGTGTTTCGAGAGGGAGGAATGAAAACTAGTTTTCCTCTTCTTCCCAATCTCTACTTCCTCAACTTTAAAAAAATCCGGGGTGCGTCAACCCTTAACCATTGTCGTTTAATCAAATCAACAATATATAACAAAATATATTGTATGATATGAATCTGGAGAAATTAGAGTAATGATGATTCAGAATGCTAAAATTATCCAGGGAACGGTCTATAATCGTGAAGAATCGATTGATGAACCCTTAAACTGGTCAAAACACTGATGAACCGAATAAATAATATATAGGGAACAATACTATAGGATCTGAATTTAAGTAAATCCAGATCATAAAAGGATTTAGAACGCTAAAATTAGGTAAGAATCAGTTTTAGATCTTCAAGAACCGATCAAAACACTAGTGAAACGGTCCAAATAAGTTGTGAATCAATCTTGAACCAGTCAACAATCCAGAGTTGACCAAAGACACATGGTTGATGACTTGTTGGAAATGGATGTGCCATGCAAGGTTGCAGAAAGTAGTAACCTAACATAAGATGGGTGTTACGTGTCACCTAACATGGTAGGGTGACGTGTTATGCACTTGGCATCCAGTAGAAGATGATGTGTCACTAACTTGGCTGTAATGTGGCTATAATGGTGCGCTGATTATGTAATGTCGTGGCATGCGCATGGATTACGTGCGATAAAGCTATAGGACTTGATGGCATCGCATGGATGACCTAATGATGGTGTTTTTTCTGGCGTTATGCTCCTCTCGTCAAGACGAATTTGTTGAAGTTTGGTTGATATTGAAGCCTGTAGTAGTCAACGAATGTGATGGCAGTGGCGACATTGTTGGTGGTGCATAGCGGCGTGTTTGATGTCCAATGGATATGATTTCGATGTCGTTGAACTTATTTTTACGAAGTGAATCTGATGGTAGGGGTGAATATGGTGTTGGTTTGTTGAACAGTAACCGAGGGTTGTACTTCTATTATTTTATTTTCTATTTTATTAGAGAAAAAAGGAAAAAAATTAAAAAAAAATTAGAGAGAAATCCTCCTAGGGAATGATTCTCAAGGAAAACCCATTTGGGAAGCCGTATTAAAGAGACAAAAAAAAAAAACCGTGTCGATATTTTTGTAGGATATGTATGTTCCCTTCTTTTTTTTTTTTTTTTTTTTTTTTTATATATATTGTTCTTTTTCATTATCGCAATTTAAATTCCAGTAAGTTTAAATTTTGTTAAAATAATCTGAAGATTTGATGAAAATGCTTGGAAAAGGTTCTTCCTTCTCAATCTTAGCCTTTGGACGTTAGATGAAGAACTTTTTTTTTAATTTTTTTTTAAAAGTTTTTTATTTTTTTTTATCATCTTTTACTAACGTGGTTGTTGCATCTAAATCAAAAAATAAAATAAAAATCAAGAATTAAAAAATTAAAAAATATAGCATTACATGTTGATCCTTTTTTTATCCTTTTCTTTTTATTTGTGTTGTTGAGACAAACGCTTCCCTTAAATGGATCTAAAGTTAGGTTAAGTTGGCCAAAAAAAAAAAATATAAATCAAAACATGTTTTCCATTGTTCTTTTCTAAAAAAAATAGTAAAAGAAGAAAAAAAAAAAAAAACTTCAAAAAATCAGTTTTTTCTTTCCAAAAAAATAATCATTAAAAAATAGAGTTTTTCAAATCTTTTTATTTTTATAAAAAAAAAAAATAAAAAAAATAAAAGAGAGTTTTCAATTTTTTCTCTTTCAAACATAACAAAAAAAAAATTATTTTTTTTAAGAAAATCAAAATTTATGTCAAAAAATAAAATAAAATTAAATAAAAGGTCTTCAAATATTTTCTAAAAAAATATTTCAAAAAAAAAATTCAAATCTTTTCTTAAAAAAAAAAAAAAAAAGAAAAAAAAAAGGGATTTTTCTAAAAAAATTAAAATATTAAAAAAGCCCATCAAATCTTTAAATGAATCTTTGGTTTGATCGCATTTTTGGAGTTAAATTTATTTAGGCCTTTTAAATTATTTTTCTAAACAATCGATAACCTAGCACACTAATTAAACCCAATGCTATGTGACAACTCCCTGTTTTTAAATGGCCCAAGTAATTTTTGAGAAATTTGACGCTTTAAAGCCATTTCTCTTTTATGCTTTACTATCTCATATTCTCAAACCTTTTCGGAAAATCAGGGCGCGATAGTGTGTTGCGAAACTTTTTGCTCGAAAGTTTGTTTAGGCCCTTTAAAGTAATTTTGGTCAGTTCAATAGCTAGGGCAAATGGACATTACTTTTCTATAAAAATATCGACTGCTCATTTTGGTGTTTTATCATTTTTGCTACAAGAGTTTGGATATGTTAAATGAAGGTAATGAAAATGATTTTGAAGCTCTCCTAGCAGAAATTGAGAAAGAAATGAGTATGGCCGACATAATGAATGGGTTGGGTTATGGATGTGCAGAGGGTAGACACCCTCCCTTTATGGTACAGAAAAGAAACAGAGGGTGTTGTCCTTTATTTCTAGTACTGAAAAGAAACAAAAGGTGTCCACCCTCTGTTTTCGGTGGACAGTGAGATAAACAAAATCTCACAGATGGCTTAGAATAGCTAATTTATCTTTCCATTCTTATTTGAAGATGCATTGTTATGAAGGGTTAATTTCCATTTGATCTTTTAGACTTACGGAATTTAGACCCTAAGGCAGCTCCGCAGTGATAGGTGTGAAAAACCTATCTATTTCCAATCCGAATTTGTTAGTTTTCGAATATGTTTATAGTTATTTTTATTATGTTTTAATTAGTTTTCATACTTTTTGTATAACTTAGGTGTGTGAGGCAAAAAGATAAGAAACTGGAGTTAAAACGATGAGATCGAACCAAAGCGGTTTAAAGTTACGGTGGATAAACAAGGTCGGATTCTAAAAGTTGAAACAGGCCCACCGCTTAGGCGTCCAAACCACCACCTGAGTGGTGAAGATGTAGAGAAGAGCAAAATGTTACTAACGGACGACCGCTTGAGCGGAAATTCTACCGCTTAGGCGGAAATCCAATAGAGGACGAAGAGGGCTACTGACAGCCGCTTGCTTAGGCGAAGTTTTCTTCACCTAGGCAGAATTTCAACAGAATGTTCTCCAGTCCACCGCCTACTTCACCGCCTAGGCGATCAGACCGAACCGACCTAACTCCACCTAGGCAAAATTTCCATCGCCTAGGCGGATTTGCCCTGCATTGTCTTGAGATATTATTAGATATTTTGGCTATAAATACCCCCTCTCCTCCTCTTTGGTCGAAACCTCTCTTCCATCTCTTGCATTTTTGAGCCCCTTAGGCTATACTTAAGCCTAGGGTTAGGATTTTTAGTGGTGGAGCTCGCATCCCGAAGTGGAGAAGACGGCGAATCGATCGTTGAGCGTTCTTAGCGGTTTATCTTCGGATGAGGCTAAGTTCTTCGATCGTTTTTCTTATTTCTTTATCTTAGGAGCATGTGAGCATATTTAGCTCGTTATTTTCTTGTATATGCGGCTATGGCCCCGAGCTAAATATGGATTGTAGTAGGGATTAACATATATTTATAAATATGTTGTTTGGATGATTTCGGTGTTTCGTTTGTGATTGTTCTTCGTAGTTTGATTGTATTTATCATATTGTTTGTTTATTATGCTTGGATTGATAAATGGAGAATATGGGATTTTGACAAACCCCGGATTCGGATTAAGGTAAACAAATTCTATGATTCTATAACCCGGTTGGGGTTTGAATTGTGGATAATCAATGACGTGGGGCAAGACACACGCTACCTAGGGTCGTTAAGACGTTAAGGGGGACCTCTTCGTTGACTCGAAGTCGCGTTACATCCCTCGTCTTATACTCGGGAGAGGTGGCGAGGGAGTTTTAGAACGGAGATTATCGATATGGTAAATACAACGCGACAATCCAATAACCCGGGATGGAGTTGGATGGTGTACAATCAATGACGCTGGGCGAGACTCATGTGACCTAGGGTCGTTAAGACGTTGAGGGGGACTTCTCAATTGACTCGAAGTCATGTATTCCCCCGTCTTACACTCGGGAGAGGTGGTAGTGGAGTTTACGTACCGAGGTTGTCAAATAGGTCGAATACCGTAAGCGCGAGTAAATCGGAATCGAACACGTAGTTGTAAACACGTTAATCCCTATACAATTCTTCACCCTAAAGCATATTAACATAATAGTGTAGTTAATTTAGGTTATATTAGTATTAGTTTAATTAATTAAATACATTTGCTTTTTCGCCTAGATAAAATTAGGTCACGACAAACGCGGTATTCGATAGTAACGACAACAATCCCTGTGGATACGATAACCCGATCTTAACGATCACACTATACTAAAACTTAGAGCTCGTATACTTGTGAGTGTAAGTAGGCGCGTTTCGCGCACCTACCACTTAGCATCAACATCGATATCATGCCCCTACACGAAAATTTGATTATTCTAAGAAGTGCTCAAATAATTTTACATGTTATTGTTGTGGAAAATTTGGTCACTTTGAAAAGTGGTGTTACCAACTGCTTGGTTACCCAATTAGATCCAAAAATAACTTGATACTTAAAATAGAAATTTTTTGTGTAGGTATGAATGGCATATATGCTAGGCCAAGGAAAACAAATAAGAATTGTTTGCAAAGAAAAGATGCAATATTTATTGGACCTAGAATGATGAATGAATATGATATACAAGGATATAAAATGAATGATTTCAGAAAGCCACAACTTGAGTTTGGAAGACAAACCAATGATTATCACCGAAAAACAATACAAGTTCAAAATCAGAAAAAACTATTGTACAAAGTCATTACAAATCGTAACAAGTTTGATCAATCTCAAGTATCCCAAAATACAACGGGATTGTCCCTAAAGTTGATCAAGAGATATCATTATAAAAACAAGACATTCTCATGGTGAATCAACTTGTTTCATCTCAGAATATGAAGTCTGAAAAGTTCTACAAAAGAAATCGAGACTTGTGGTGATTATCAAACTAAGATACACACACCAATGGTTCCTAATAATGAACAAGATATGTCAAATTTCTTACAGTATTTAGTAGTTGTGTGTTTTAATTTGACGTTTTTTAAATGATTTTTTAAAATAAATATTTATATAGATCATTTGAGAAATAGATGATACTAAGCATAACAAAATGGATCAAGATTAAGCCAATTTGGTCGACTACCGAGTTAACCAATCGACCAAAATTAGGCGTTAAGGTATCAAGGATATTAAATGGATTAGGGTTGGTTGACCGCTCTACTCCCCCCATCAACCAATTGATGACGGGATAAGTTCTCGACTTTAGGGTTTTAATCTCATTTGTTCAATTCTTTCATATTCTCTCTTGGTTTGTGTTAAAATATTCCATATCCATTTAATCTCAAAGAATTTGTGTTCAAAACGGTTAGATCTAGTGATTTTTTAGGAGAATGAAGAAATATTTCAAAGCAATGGAAGGTCATTGGAGCTAAGAAATTCTCAGCATTTTTTGCGATTTCTCTCTTCAATGTCGTCACCCTTGGTAGGATTAAGATATATCTCTTATTTTGGGCAGTTAGATCAAGGATTGCTGGTTAAAATCTTATTCTTAGTAGTTCTTGGGTTTTGGTGATGGACCACATGGCATCTAATCGTAAGGGTAATTTTGCAAAATCGTTTGACAATAAAATATTCCTGAGTTTTGAGAATCAAGTTAAATTTCAAAATGATTTTAGCAAAAGAAAGGTAGTATATGCTAGGGCCATAGACTTTCCTAAACTTTCGTCTGGAGTAATTGATGTGCAAACCAAGTTTAAAAGGTTGGGATAGGATATATTTCTAATAGAAAACAAATTTTGCTTTAGTCATTGAGTAAAACTATTTTGTTACAATTTTCATATTGTTAGGGAAAGAATTTGTTGTTCCGTGAATGGGGTTAATATTGAGGTGTGCCTAGAAGAATTTTCTTCTATCCTAGAAGTAAAAAAATGATCAATCATTCTTAAGAATTCACCTACTTGGATCCAACAAAATTTCAATATTGAACAAGCTCGTCAAGAAATGAGAATTGTTGATTATAGAGCATTTTCTTTATATCTTGAGAAACAAATTTACCACTACATCATTACTCGTATCATTGTTCCTCATAGTAGTCATTTTTAATGGTAACTGACTATGATACATTCATACTGAATACTATCATGAATAAGATCAAGATTGATCTTTTGTCTCTCATTCTTAAACACATGCAATATCAGTTGAATGTTGAGTCACAGGTATTACAATATAGAGATGTTGTATGTTATCTTCTTCAAGACTTTCTAGTTCTGATTGACAATGAGTGTGCAAACTATTGTATGGAGGATACAACTATTCTTAATCTCTGTACAATTCAATCCATGGGTTATGAGATTGTGGGAAATCGATGGGTCCATGGAGGAGAAGGAAATATAGAAGAAGATGATATGATAATTCTTGACATTGAAGATGAAGTAGAAAAATTAGCCGGTATATGTCAAAAGGTCGATTAGATGATAAAACAATTTGCTAATTTTCAGCAATACATGGAAGTGATGGACTAGAAACTTCTAGGTTTGTTGAATCAAGTTGAAAGTGCAGTGACTAAGGTAGATCAAGCTATTGATATAATTCAAAATCATCCCGCCTTTCATTCATTTGTTGGTCCGTGCAATACATATAAAACTCCTCATCGTTATGATTTTTCAAATGGTTAAAAAACGTTCCTTGATCTTAGTGATATTTTGATCTATAAACTTGTTCTTGGTAATATTTTGGTCTGTAATAGAAAGCAAGTTTGGTGATGAACAATTAGTGGTAATTAAGATTGTGGATGTTATTAAGTTGATATGGTTGGCTCTCAAGACAATTCATATAAATATTAAGATTAAATGTTATTGTGAATTACTTATGCAAAACTGTTTTTCAATCCTATTTGAAAATGTTGGTGCTTTAAATTATTAAAAAAATTTAAATAAAAAATGAGTTTTTCTCTATGAGCTTTATTGAGAGTTATCTTAAAGGATTGAAAAATGGTCATCAATATTTATTCTTCCAAAATTATGATTTTGATAATTATTTTTTCTAATAAGTATAATTTTACTATAATTTTGGTTTTCTAAATTTATCACAATAAATTTTTGAAAATCATTCAGGGTTTGAGAATGACTAGGCATAATGATGTGTGCCTAGAGTAGATGTTTTGATATCTCATCCCCACTTTTGAGATGACAAAGGGAGAGAAGTTATGATGGTTTTTCATGTATGAATTCATAATGATATTTAGAAATAGGGAGCTCTAAAATTTTATGAATTATAATATGCTTCTAACATATGTTTTTTTTTTTTTTTTTTTTTTTTTTTTTTTTTTTTTTTTTTTTTTTTTAATATCTATCATTGCATATTATTGAAAATGTATTTTTTTTTTTTTTCTCATTATGATCTTAAATGCGTAAAACATCCGTTCTCATGTTCAAGGGAGCGTGGTTACGTATTTCATTGAGAAAACGTCAAAGTTAATTTTCATCATAAAAAACTAGAAGATTGTTTAACCTAGATGTTTTTATGGACAATTTTATGTTGATATTTTTATGGAACTATTAACTTTATTGAGTGATTTCAAAATTATGTTCCAATTGAGAAAGTGACAAAAATAATGAATTTCAAATGACATTGTATGGAAGTTCAAGATGGTTGCAATGAAGACATTGAAGATTTTTAGAGTTAAAAAATTATTGTTTGTATTTCTAGATAAAAACAATTTAATACTTTTTAAGCTCTTAATGTAACCCGATTAAGATCAAGCACGACACTTATGAAATAATTTTAAATTATCTAAGTTATGATTATAAGTGATAAGTTCAAGTATGCAAACATATTTAAATTATCTAAGTTATGGTTATAAGTGATAAGTTCAAGTATGTAAACATTTTTTTTTCCTAAAAGTGTTGTTTAAGAAAATATTTATAAATGGAAAAAAAAAATTTGTTTTTTCAGCCGGAACGGTCAACCAGCTCGGTAGGCAATCAATTGGGACAATTAAATTAGTAGTTTTTTGGATTTTGTCTTGAATGGTCAACCAGCGTTGAGACCAATCGATTGGCATATTTAGGTTGGGTATTTTTTGAGTTTTAGGCATACCGGGAGACTAACAAGGTTGATGGTAAATTTAGAGTGTAAAACATTTGATCAACTGGTTGTCAACGGCTGAACTATGAGTTGCTGAATGAGCAACTGGTCAATCGCTGGCATAGCCGGTCGACTAAGTGGGTGTTTTTTAGTATATTTGACCAGTCTGTTTTTCGAGATCTTCTATCCCAATCTTAAGCCTTTGAAAGTTATAAAATCTAATTTTATGGGATTTTGACTACATTCCATATATCAAGTATATATTTTGAAGATATTATTATTTAATCTTTATATTACTTGGTTCTATAAGATTTACCAGGAAAACTACCTTTTATTTTTTGAGGAGTTTGAATTAAAATCTTTTTGGGACTAAATTTAGTATTTTAAAAGAGTATTTCAGGCCAAACATTTCATATTTAAAGGAATATATTATATGTGGTCAATATATGACATTTATGGTCTTATCATTAAAAAACAAATAGCCTTTATAGGCATATTTTGAAATCTATATATATTGACCTGCATTTTTTAGAAAATGAATAAAGAACAAGAGTTTTAAATCAACCTTTTCTAAAAAGATAATCATTTTGTTGAAATCATAGTTGAGAGAGATGTTTTTGAAAAAGATCTTGCCAAGGTGTACATTATTTTTGCCATCAGTTTTTGTGCTATACATTTGTCTCTACTATTTTCAAAAGAAATTCCAGTGAGATCTTTTTGATTGCTTTATGTGATTAATATTTTGTGATTTACTTGATATAAATAGTTGTCTAAGCTCGTAGTAATTTTGTCTAAGAAAAATCATTTTCTATCTTTGAATATCTTGCACATCTCGTGAAATGATTTTTGCCTAAGTAATTTAATTTACAAAATTATTGTACTTTAATTAAGTATAATTAGATTTATATTCTCACATAGTTTTGTCACCTAGTTTATCGGGACATTAATTGAGTATATTTTCTATTGAGGTGGTACAAGCTTATGTAGGAAGAAACGGATTATTTTTTTGTATTTGGTAAGTATGAGAGGATTAAACATATTGGGTCGGTGTCTAATTAGTGTTTTGGTTTGATTCTTAGTTTGTAAAAGGGTTAGGTTTGATTTTTACATATAAAAAAATTAGGTTAGTCTTTAGTCTGGTAAAAAGATAGATACGTTTGATTCTTAGTCTGCAAAAGAATTACGTTCTTCCTGAGCCTGGTAAAAGGGAAATTTTTAAAGATTTGATTTTGAACCTGGTAAAAGAATTAGTTTTGTCCTGAACCTTTAAAAAAATTGTAAGGGTTTAGTTCCTACCTGGGAAATAAATCAGGATTACTGAATTGCGAAATTCCTGTGAAAGCTCGAGGGACTGGACGTAGGCAAGAGTAACTTGTTGAACCATGATAAATTTGTGTGTTCAATTTCTCTATCCCTACTTGTTTGGTAGTTCATTTAGATAAACACATTTCCACTATAACACAAGATAATAATCAAATAGGGAAATTAGTGATTATTTGATTAATAATTTATTTGTTTAAATTTATCTAACTATAAAATTCACGCCCCTTTTGTGTAGATCTGTGGTCCAACGCATCTCATAAATATGAGAATAAAAATTTTTACTCCTATATTTCAATAAAAAATTAATAACTGTATTTTAAATGGAACACATGAGTTATAAAAATTAAGAGAACTTCGTATAAAAATTTAAGATTTTTTTTTTTTTTTTTTTTTTTTTTTAAATATGTGGGTAAGAAAATTTTCATGTACTTCTCCTATTGTATTTTTTTTCTTTCCAATTAGGCTATATTTTTTCGAATTTTATTTTTACTTCTACAGGTACATATATTATATTTTCCTATTTTTCTTTATATTTTTAGTATTAGTATATAACTTGTGCATGAAGTCACAATTATTAAACAAAAAAATAAAAAAATAAAAAATAACTTCCCGATTCTTTTATTTAGAGATATTTTTTAAATCATGCTTTCAAGCACGAGTTATATACTAGTGTGTGCACGAGTTATATACTAGTGTGTGCATGTATATACATAAATATGTATGTGTGTATTATAATATATTGTTGTTTCCTAACTAGTGGAGCAGTATCCTGATTTTTTAAAACTATCCTTATTCACATGTTCTTCCTTGCTGAAAATAAAAACCACCCCTAGAAAAATATCGTTTTCAACCCTTAATATTTTCTCTTATGTTTATTTTTACTTTAACCATTTAAGGGAAAACAACATTTTTGGTACCTAACAAATGACTTGGGTACTCAATTGACCCCTGGTATTTGGAAGTCGACACATTTGGTCTTTAACATGTCATTTTCGTTTTAAATTGGCCTTTCTATTAAGTTTTCTGTTAATTATTGCTAAATTACATTTATACCGTTTAATTTTTTAATTGAGATCATTTTATTTTCTATTTAAAACTTAAGGGTCAAATGTGTATTTTGAATACCCAAACCCCCAAACCCACTATTCTCTCTCTCTGTACCCAAACCCACTACTCTCTCTATATCACAATGCCCATTTCACTTCCAAACCAAATTTCAACAAAATAATAAACAAAACATGTGACTTGAAAACAAAATTCATCAAGAACTAAGTCATCATTAATGAAGGGTAGATCGGCGGTGGGTTAGACAATGATAATTCATCCCGAATCATCATCTTTCAATTTTTAATTACTTCATTTGGACATCTTTGTCTTGACCATTGTACTTCATTAAGATCTCGGCGTCGTCATTTTGTAACTTCGTTGAAATCTTATCATTCAGATCCCTTCGCCATCACAACTCTAGTTAGATCTTGTCGCCATCGTTCAACTCGTGTTTGAAGTACTATTTGTTAACTTTTATCATTGGTGTTTAAAATTTGAGTAGTTGTTTTCTAGATAGAGAAGTCATGGCTTGGAAATCATGCTTTGTATTTGAAACCTATTTTCTTCAAATTCAATCTTTGGCATCATCCCCATCCTATGCAAGCATATTCTTTAACCAGGTAATTCAACCCAACAAATTCACATACCCATTTGTAGTAAGATCATGTGGAGGACATAAACACATTGATTTAGGCAAACAAATTAAAGGACATATCAACAAATTTGGATTGAAATCCAACACAACAATAGAGAATTCACTGATTGATATGCACGTGAAGTGCGACAATCTAAACAACACACATAACCTGTTCGATGAAATGTCTGAACCAAATGAAATTTCATGGAACTGCCTGATTTTAGGGCATATAAAGATGGGGGAGATAAGAAGAAGTAAGAACAATGTTTAAACAAATGAAGAAGACAGTTGTTTTGTGGACAACTATGATTCTTGGGTATGATAGAATGGATGTTATGGTGATACATTGGATGTGTTTCGAACAATGCAAATTTCTGGGATTAAGCGTGATTGGATCAGTTTAGTTGTGGTTTTGCATGCTTGTGCTCAATTGGGTGATCTTAAAGTGGAAAATTTGGGTTCATTTTTATACAAGCAAAAATGGATTCTTGAAGAAAATCTCAGAATGCAATTCCTTGATCGAAATGTATGCGAAATGCTGTAGTTTAAACCAATCCTGACAACAGTTCGATGAAATGCTCAATCTGGATATGGTTTATTGGAGCATGATGTTATTCGGGCTCGCAAAACTATGGAAAAGTCCGTGAAGCAATCAAACTATTCCAGCAAATGAAGAAATCAAGCGAGGAAGAATATGAACATAAGAATACACAATAAGTTACATAAAATATTTCAAGTGTCAAAGGTGCAGGGAAGCAGGTGTTATGAAAAAAAGAAAAAAAATACTATTTGGCCCTTAAATTTAGAATAAGTTACAAATAGATTCTATTAATTTGGTTTGAATAAAAGGACGAAATTACTTTTTTTTTTTAACATGAAATAACCAAAATACCCTTACTTACACATTGACCATTAATGTTGACATAACAGAAGGACCAATTTGGAACGAAAATAAAGTGTTGACATTCAAATACCAAAGGCTAATTGAGCACCTGAGCCATTTGTCAGTGGTGGCCACGATTTAAGCGTCGTCACTTTCACCGCAAGCGTACGGGTCAAGTTTTAGTATATGGACCTTTCGGTCGGGTATCGTATCCACAGGGATTGGTTAAGATTACTATCGAGTATCACGATTGTCATAACCTAACTTTATCTAGGCATTAAAAATGTATTCAATTATTAATTAATACTAAATTAAAATACTAATTAAGTTAACTATACTATAAATACTATATTGAGATTGTTTAGGGGAGTAGATTGCTTAGGGATTAACTTATTTACTTAAATGCGTTTGATTTCGTTTTAGTTAACGTTAACGGCATTTGATATATCTGACAATCTCGGTTCGTAAACTCTCTCTCCACCTCTCTCGAGTGTAAGACGGGAGAATACGTGACTTTGTATCAACGAAGAAGTCTCCCTCAATGTCTTAAAGACTCTAGGTCACGTGAGTCTCGCCCCAACGTCATCGATTGCTCACTTTCTAACGCCCTCCTGGGACGTTAGATTATCGTGTTGTGTTTACCCTAGTCCGAATCCGGAGTTACCTCTCTCGAGTGTCAAACTCTGTATTATCAATATATCTAAACTAGCATATAATCATAGAAAACACGGCAACACAATCGAAATTATAAGGAATAACCATAAACAAAACACAAATTCAACCAAAACTACATTTTTATAAATAATACGTTAATCCCTATTACAATCCATATTTAACTCATGGTCATAACCGGTTATACATTAAAAATCGGGCTAAACATGCTCAACAATCTACCAAAGTTAAGAAAATAAAGAGAGAAATGGAAGAACTTAGTCGTAGTCTGAAGATTCGGTGCTAAAATCGTCCAACGATTGCTTATCCTTTATTGTAATGCATTCTTCTCCTTCGGAATTGGTTAAGCACACCCCGAAACACTCTCAAAATCATAGGAACCCTAAGGGGTCTCCTATGGCCAGCCATGTGGAGAGGAGAGAAGATGAGAGTTTAAATAGGGAGTACAATATCTAATAAAATATCTAAATTGTGCAGAGCTGACCGCCGAGGCTGTGGGATTCACCGCCTAGGCGGTGGGTATGTCGGTTTAATTTTTGCCACAGCGGTAGAGCAGGCGGTGGATTTAGGGACCATCCTATAGTTTCACCGCTTAGGCGGTGGGCTGCTATTTTGATTATTGCCTCCATACTTGTTTTTCCACCGTTCTCCGACCGTTCTTGGTCCGAATTAATCGTTTGTACTCCAATTTCATACATTTTCACCCATGCACCTGTTTTAATATAAAAAGAATAAAAACATATTAAAACGTAATAAACGTACTCGAAAACTAACAATATTTGATTTGGAAATAGATAGGTAATTTACACCTATCAAATACCCCAAACTCAGAATTTTGCTAGTACTCAAGCAAAACACGCACACAATACAAGAAAATATAAAAACTAATTACGAAATTGAAAACTAAAAATGAAAAATCACTAAAAAAAAATATGCAAGTTTTGATTATCATCTACCGGCCGAAAGATTTTCCCTCATCGGTCCCCAATCCTATCAAGTTCAAATATAATCACACCATGTGGTGTTCTAGAATTTCAAAGTTCAAAAATAGTAAGCGTCATTCTAGATCATGTTTAAGTGTGTGTGTGATTAAACTCAAATATACAACTATCCATTGATTAGATGAGATTATCCCTCAATATAGTTCATGACTAAAACATTTTAAGTATAGGGAATCCATACGCCTGACCAGGGATCTATTCTCCACTAATGTAGGTTTGGAGGTTCAAAAAGATCAATAGGGCATGGATCCGTTTTGGGAAAATGGTCAAGGGTAAATTTGAATAGAAAATGGGTTAACGTTGTTAACTTAACGTTACCCAAGGCACATCGTTGGCACTCTCACACTCGAACGCCTTTAGAAAAATTGTAAACAATCCCAAACAATCATTTTAGACCAATGTATTCATTTATAAAAAAAACGTAATTTTTTTTTTCCAAACACACCCCTAAACTCATTCGAATTTCTACAATTTAAGGAGTGTGCAAAAAATGATTAAGTAACGCACCCCCAAACATATTCGAATTTCTACAGTTTTAGGAGTGTGCAAAAATGATTAAGAAAATGACAAGTGAATACACTAATACTGAACCAATTCGAAGTTCGCCCTAAGCCTAACCGCTCACATCAAGTGGCATATATGAATGCTAACTTGATTCACTTAAATGTGCCTTTAATTCGGCGATATAGGTTTGGACAAAAATCAACTGGCTAGGGAATTTGTTCATATATTCAGAATTGAATTGACATTCAGGTTTTGACAGGGTAACGAGAGATAATGATATTACATGGTAAGCTTCAAAAGGCTCAAGCGATCAAATGAATGCCTAAATCATATCTCCTAAACAACCTCGCCTAGGATTTCGTCTCGAATTTCCCCCAAATCAAGTTCTAGAATCCCTATTGTTTTGAAATTGAGTGAAGGATAATCGGTTTCAAATCAATTAGATAGTGCTATATTGAGTTTACGTGCTCGTGTATTTAGGATCTACAATAACTTTTACTAAGACGATATGTTAAGCACACACAACACACATGAATGAGCTTTACGCTTGACCTCAATAAACAATCAAGGGACAGACTCATCATCAGGTAAAAGCCCAGATGACGTCAAAACTCAGCACAAAACAACAACTAAACTAAACAAACTAATCCTAAACAAGCATGCATACATAAAAAACAATAAAATATAACTAATAACATAAACACATACTAAAAACATACTACACATCACCACCAACTTAATATAGGTATTGCCCAAAACGACCCGTCAGCGATCCCAATAGACAGAATATAGCATGAAAATGAAGACGAGGGTTTAAAACACATACTTAGGAGGCGAGAGAATCTTGCCTCCGACTCAAAATGGCGGAGATGGATCTAACTTATTTTTCCTTGGGTTGCCTCCCAAGAAACGCTTGGTGTATGGTCGTCAGCCTGACACATTTAGAATGCCCTCAATCTTGGCGGGATATTTCTTTGTTCAGCTCAATCTTTCAATGACACGCCTCACCGGCTTATGTGCGTGGCCACGCACTATAAACGGTTCTAAATCCCGTTGAAAGAGATGCATCAATACCTGTTGGCCACGCCAAAAACTTGGTGGCCGATATTTAAGCGTCGCCACTTTCACCACAAGCGTACGGGTCAAGTTTTAGTATATGGAATTCACCGTCTAGGCTGTAGGTATGTCGGTTTAATGTTCGCCGCAGCGGTGGAGATGGCGGTGGATTCAGGGACCATCCTGCAGTTTCACCGCCTAGGTGGTGAATCTCCAGCAAGAATTAGGCCCTCTCTACAATTTCACTGCCTAGGCGGTGGGCTGCTGTTTTGATTATTGCCTCCGTGCTCGTTTTTCCACCGTTTTCCGACCGTTCTTGGTCCGAATTGATCGTTTGCGCTCCAATTTCATATATTTTTCACCCACACACCTGTTTTAATAAAAAAAAAAAAAAAACATATTAAAAACTTAATAAACGTACTCAAAAATTAACAATGTTTGGTTTGGAAATAGATAGGTAATTTACGCCTATCAGTCAGGGACGAAAAAAGTCATCTTTTCACCTTTTAATTGTAACACATTGCACCTTATACTAATTACCTGAAAATAGTAAAATATCACCAGAAAAATACTATTTTACCATAATATGTAATTAAAAATTTCAGAATGCATATACAATCAGGTATAAACTTTAAGCCTACAAATTAAAAATAAATAAATAAAGATATTTTTAAGTGCAAAACAATAACACTCAATCTCATTTTTTTAAAAGAATTACTAACCCTTTGATGCCTGGTTTGAAAAACTCTTCTTAATTTATAGCATATATGAGCTTTCACCTGGAATTTCGAACATTTAAACTGTCTGCCAAATGGGTACTTAAAACTGCAGAAGAATTGCTGGGTAAATCTTATTTGTCAGAGGGCACATTTTCTTATGCAGTTTTAAGTGGCTTCCTGCCCATAGAGTTTTTGCCCTATAATGCGTGCAGTTGATCCTCCTCAAGTTGTCTTATCATTTCTTCATCAATGCATGCATATATATATATATAGTCTTTGAGAAGTAACATATCCAATGAGGAAACACCTTTTGTTGGTGTCTGAAAATGATTTGCCTAGTTAGAGTTCGTGTGATGAGTTGTTGGTGATATGGGGGTGGTCTTGGTGGAAGAAATCTTCTGCATTCTTTTATCCCTAAATCTACAATCTGACCGAGCTGACCTGGGCGCTATCCATCCTGAGCTCTAGATGCGTACCAGTACAAGGACCCACCGAAGTTGTGCTTGGCGAATCCCCTCCGGTGTGAGAGTAAGAGCTCGGGAGTAGAAATTTAGGAATGTTTTGAATATTCTAAAAGTGATTACCTTCGTATGACTGTTCACTTTTCCTTTTATAAGAGAAACTCTTATTAGCATTTTGGTGATTAGGGGCCTTACGTTCGGTTATCGATCTTAACACAACGTGTGTTGGAGAAAAAGGGCGCGTGAAAGGATTAGATCTATGAGCCTAGGCTTTTTATTGTTGACAGAGAAATCCATGGGCTGCACTGCCAAAACAACAGATGAACCGGCCTAGACACGAGTATGGATGCTAAGGTGAGTATACCGATGATAGGTGGAATTTATCTATTTATTTCCAAACCATTTTTGGTAGTTTTCTAGTATTATTATAGTGTTTTAATACGTTTTTATTTGTTTTGCTACAAATAAGGTGTTTGAAACGAAAATGAATGAAAACGGTCTATAATCGAGTAAATCGGTGGAACATCGGTGGTAGAACGGTGAAAAAACAAGCAAGAAGGCAAGTTCATGAATGCAAGCCTACCGTTGCAGTGGTGAACCTCATTGCTGCAACAGTGGCCTCCACCACTGCAGCGGTTCGACACTAGATATTTTAGATATTTTGGGATATTTTGTTGATATTTTGGATCCTTCTTTATACTCCTTCTTCCCCAACACTTAAACCACGTTTTTGGGACGTTTTTGAGAGCTCCAAGGCCTATGAACCAAGAGAAGGTCACAAAGCCAAGAAGAGGAAACGATCTTGGAGCAGTTTTAGCATCAGTTCTTCGGATAACCGCTAGTCTCCTTATTTCTTAGTTTTGGTTGATTGTTTCGCTTATGTTTAGCTTGTGTATTATTGAATATAGGGCAATGGCCATGTGTAGCTAAGCATATATTGTTTAGGGAGCGATTTGTTTATAAAAAACGTTGTTTGTTTGATCTTTGTTTTGTTATCAGTTTTTTATCCATATTTGATTGTGTTTATCGTTTTATTACAATCATTATATACTTGTTATGCTATTGTGGTTAGTTTGAGAATACGGGGTTTGACACTCAATAGAGGTAACCCCGAATTTAGATTAGGGTTTATACACAACGCGATGATCTAATGACCCAGGAGGGTATTAGAAAGTGTGCAATCCGTGAGGTTGGGGCGAGACTTATGTGACCAAGTGTCGTATAGATGCTAGAGGGGGACTTCAGCATTGACGTGAAATCGCATATTCATTCACTTTACACTCGGGAGAGGTAGTGAGTGAGTTTTCGATACCTAGATTGTCAGATAGATTTAAATGTCGTTAATGTAAATTAGATTGAAACGAATACGTTTAAGTGAACAAAGTTAATTCCTAGGCAATATAATCCTTTAAACGTCATATTATTATTATAGTTATTAATTTAGTTTAGTATATTTTATTAACAAAAACTACATTTGAGTCGCCTAGATAAAGTTAGGTTATGACAATAGCGGTACTTAGCGATGATCTAATCCAATCCCTATGGATACGACAACCCTTACTCTTCCCACTTTATTAAAACTTAACTCGTACACTTGCGGTAAAAGTAGCGACGTAATATTCCACTACAAACCGACCAGGGCTTTATTGGTTAGTTTCTCCTTGATTGTAGAAAGTTTCCAGGAAGTAATTGTCTAAGCCTTGAGAAATGATAGGGCTCAATAGATAGAGCTGAACAGGAACCCTACTATTCATGCCATTGATGACACGTTATACATTTGGTCTACATGATAGGCTGAGGTGGAGCGACTTGGGGTTGGTTGATTTTTACCCATATCAGTTGCCCCTCAACCCTTAGTGTGGAGATGAAACACGAGATGCTGAGGGTTCTGTTCCATTCTTGATTTGACAAAAGATAGAACTCCGTTCTTAGGAGGGTTTTGCTTGGTACCGAGAAGAGCTCGACTGGGTTTTGTTTAGCTTCCTCGAGAAGCCTTACTAAAACTCCCCAGATGCACGACACGTGGCTTGTAACTTCTTACAGGTGTAAAGATTGGGGCACTCTCCGACGTCCAATTAAGCGACGGCTCGATAGGACAACCTGCCTATATATAGACACTTACCCTCCATTCATCTCTTCATACCAGAGTAACTTGAGCGCTCCTTCTCTTCCAGAGCATGATACTCTTTTCTCTTCTCCCTATTTCGTTCGATGTCTGTCTTTAATTTTTCTCTCCGGGCATAACTCATCGATGTTTGGTTCTTTTAAATTGACCTAAATAGTGTACCCTATCCAGCAGATAGAGCTCAGCTCATCTCTAGTGGAGGTCGACTGGACAACTTCATCATTCGAAAGGGCTCGCAGGTCCGTCGGAGCTAGGCCCTCCTAGTTTCATGTTGCGACCAATAGTCTTGGTTGACCTAGAGCCCAGTTCTATGGATTCGGCCACCCTGAAAGCTAACCCTTCGTTGGCCTCGTCTTGTCGGGCTCCATTGATCAATGTAGACCCCGATTAACCTGTCCATAAAATTTTCCCAGAAAGCTGGTTTGGAAGATTGAGTCAATTTTAACGAAAGACGAGGTAAAAAACCTCCAGACTAAATATTCATTTCCCAGCTCTGTAAAGTTAAGAGTTCTCCCAACTAAGGACCGTGCTTGTGTACCTCCCAAGGGGTACATTTCGGTTTACCTCGATTAGCTCTTAGCTGGCCTACGGTTTTCTGTTCATCTGTGGGTTCGGGCCGTCTGTTGGGATCTCGATTTTTGTCCGTCACACCTCACTCCAAATAGAATGAGGATGGTAGTGGTCTCCCATATCATCTTTTGTGCTGAGGGCATTAATTTGTCCCTAAACCTCTTTCGGGCTCTCTTTTCTTATAAATCCATGCCCGGGGGTTAGGGGCAGTGCTATATAACTGCTTGGCAATAGTTTCTCGATGGCTATGACCAATCAAAAAAGTTCTGGAAACCGAAGTTCTTTTTTCTCGGATGAACGAGATGGGATTTCGGCTTAGGAAAGGACATGAACTACCTTGTCCTGAGGCACTGGGAAAAAGTGGGTAAGAGCCTGTCTTGACTTGAGTTTGAAGTTTTTTCTAGGTACTTTCATCTTATTATTTTTCTTGTATTTGTAGAGCCAAAAAAAAAACAAAAAGAAGCACATCATCAACCCAAAAATTTTCGAGGACCGTGACTGGATTCTAAAGACGGTCTTTACGCACATTAAGGAGTTGATTAAGTTGTCCTGGTACAATTAATATTTCTGGTGTGACCCCACCCTTCCCGAGCCTATTTTGGATGAGAAATCCACCAACAATAAGTTATTTCATCTCTTCTCGGTTCTTTCAATGTGATTAGAAATTTTAATTGTTTTCTTAGTCTGACTGAGCTGTATTCCTTACAGTCATGGATCTAGCTATAATGAGGAGGCTAGCGAAATAAAGACAATCCCAAGAGGTCATCATATCTACTAGTGCCCAACAGGGAGTCTAGCCCAGAGAGGGGGACCAAAAGAGGAAGCCCACCTCTGCTCAGATCACCCCCCACAACACCCTTGCAAGGCCGACACCAGAGGTGACGACCTCTACTTCGGCCATCCCCCTCATCTCGGTGGGGAAAGATAGCCTAGTCCGTGCCTGGAAGAGGGATAAAAAGAAAAAGAAGGTGAAGGAGACTGAGGCTGAGCTGACAACGAATCGTAGAAAAAAATGATAGCCAGCTGAAGATCTATCCCGAACAACGGCTTGAAGCTCGAGAAAATAATCATTGATCTCCCTGAACTCCTTCCCATCTTTATCCATAAGATCACCTCCGATGACCGGGATAAAATTTCTTCGAAAAACAATGTGAAGTTGGTCATCGAGGTCTACAAGGATGCCACAATGGTAAGTATTCTTCTAGTTAATTTTTTTAACTTACAAAATTTTCTCTCTATCATACCATAACTTTAATTTTCCTTTTGATATGGAACTTCTTCAAAGTGGCTGAACTGGGCCTTCGCCTGCACCATGCTAATGAGGAGAACAAAGTCCACAACGAGAAAAAAATCTAACGCGGTGAAGGGCCTCAATGAACTTCATGAGAATATGCATGAGTTGAATGCAGACGACCTCAAGATGAAGGCCCAGATAAAGAAACTGATGAAGGAGAATGAGCAAATGAGCAACATGGCTAGGAAACTGAAGAACGATATAGCCGGGATGATGGATCAGTTGGCCGCTACTGAGGAGAAGAAGAGGGATGCTATGGCCCAGGCTGAAAGGCTGTGAACAAATGAAAAACGAGCCAAAAGTACAAGGACCTCGAGATTAGCAATGGGGGTGAGGTGATAAATGATGGTCATCATGCCACCATCCGTTCTCTTCGACGACAGTTATCCCAGATCCCCTATCAGGTCATCCAAATGGAATTTTCTGACTTTGAAGAGGAGGATGGGGGAGCTCATGGTTAGCGAGCCGAGTTGAGCATAGATGCCAGTACTAGGGGCAGTGGGGGCGAAGAAAATCCTGTCAGGCCAACCTAGTGACGTTGTCAACCACTCAACCAACCATTCTTTTGCCAATTTTGTTTTAGCCCAGATCGGGTTAGTTATACCTGACTTAGAACCCCATAAAGTAAATACAATTTTTTATGTAATGAATTCATTTTTCCCATTAATTACTTCTTTGTTCAGTAGTTATGTATGATCGGTACACTTACATCATTTGTTGTGTTCAAACTTGTTGCTTAAACATCAATCACGCAATAGTAAATATAATCTAAATATACCAACCTTAATCAACCATCCTTATAGTTGAAAATAAGCTATGTCACCTTCAAGCACTTAATAACTTTTGGAAACATCACTTAACTGACCAACCTCATTTAACTGATTTCATCATCTGGACTTAGTAGATCGGTTATTGTTAATTTGAAGAAACTTGGAAACATCACTTAATCCTTTTGAAACATTAAAAACCGGACATACAATCAGCTAGGTCTTAATTGAATGTCCTCATGGGACCAAGCTCGGTTATTTGTAAGAACTTTGTGAAATTCTGTATCCAACAATTCAACCTTTAACTTAAAGAATCGGGTAGAGTTTCACACCTGCCTTAGTTTTAATACTGAACAGATTTTAATTATAAATTGGACCTAGGACCATCCAGATCACAACACCGAGAAGTCATGTCTCAATCAGGTCGGTCATTCATCCCTTTACCATCCTCAGTCATTCTGCCCCCCAACCGACTACACGAGCTCGGTATGGCAGTGCTCGGGTGGTCGATTAACTAGTAAGGGCGTCCGACCTAAGTCAGGCCCTCTTGATCCACTAGATCTCCATATATCAGTGGATTCCAGTGGTCGATCATAGTGAGTTCTCCATAGTTAGGCCCATATTTGAGCCTTTTCAGGTTATCTCAAGTTAGTCCTTGTAGGAGCGTTATCCCTTTGTATCGTCCTACCTTGGTCAGATGTGAGGGGTAAGATGTTTGGCTGCAGTTTCTCAGACCCGATCGATGTCCCACACTCGGTGGACGACAGTGGTCCATCCCTGAGCATAGACCACTGACCTGGTGAGGGGTCTGGTTATAACCCTTGCCGGTTGGCACCGGGGTACAATTCTTTGTAGACTTTCGAGAGTTGAGAACATATTTAATCCGTGTTGATCGCTAGGTTTTGATGTACAATTAATGGTTGATATTTTTAGTAGAACTGATATGTTCGTTGAGTATTTCAGAAAAAAGTTCCATATTGTTGATTGTGTTGAAGACATCATGAAGAAAATGTTAAGGGTGAAAAGATGGATGCATTAAAGAAATGAAGAGCTGTGAAAAACTTGAAGAAATTAGGTGAAAACAACTCTATACATTTATACTCTTAATGTAACCCGAATTAGGATCACAAAAGATACTATTAAATGAGTTATCTTTTTATGTGTTGATATGATAGAATTTAGAATCCTAATTATTGATTTAATATGTACTCCTTATGTAAAAATTGAAAAATGAAAATTGACCTAATTAAAAATAAAAATTAAAGTATAAAAAGTTGAACTTTAAGGTCAATTTAGTCAACTGAGAAAAGTAATCGGTTAACTGAATCAAACAATGAGTTTTGGAGTAGAATTAGGGAAGAAAATGACCATCCAGCAACATTCAGTCAATCGATCAAAAAGGATCAGTCAACCATTTGAATATGTGAATTTTTCGGAGAAAAATAGATAGTCCCTTCATCGATGGGTCAACTGAATGCAGGCAATAGGCCAGTTGACTAGATTTAAGTTTTGGCAAGAAAAGTCTCTAAATCAATCGGTCAACTGATTAGAGAGTAATCGGTTAACCGATTGAGTTGAATTTTGGCAGCTGAAACTCTCTACATCAATCAGTCAACAAACCAGATGAGAATCGTTCAATTGACTAGCATTTTGGTTTGGCTTGGTTTTAATGTTGCATCAATCGATCAACCGACTGCTAGGGATTGGTCAACTGACTATTTCTGTTGAGATTTCGAGAAACTTAGTCTTTCAACAAAAAGCTAGCCATTTTTTATGATTGCCAGGGAGAATTTTTGGGGATCTGATCTTATTAATGATATGGTATATATATTTTATATCCCTATTGATTTGGTCCAAATAATTTAAGATTATCTCAATTTAAGTAATTAAATACTTCATATCTTTATAATTGATAATTGAGAAATATTTTATGGACATATTTGAGAGTTTTGAAAGATATTTTCAAGTGGATTATCCCAGAATTGAATGAGATCATTATATGGGGTCTAGGAGTATCTTTTAGAGGGATTGATATTGGTCTATATATTTAGACATTCGGAATTGAGGTTAATTACATCAAGAACATTAGTTCCTACGCTTTTCTAAGAGTTATTATTCTGATGAGATTTTTGAGAGAGATTTTGTGTTAAGTTTTTTATCTAAAGTGCTGATTGATTTGGCGTCACTGACTTGCGCTATTTTGCGATTCTGTTTCATTTTTCGTTGTTTTCCCGTGAGATCTTTCCAAGCTGTTGTTCTTTATTTTAATTTGATATTATTATTATTTGATTGGTTGTAAGATCGTTACAAAATCATTTACAAATTTAAATGCCTGAATTTTTTTTAAAACGATTTTGTGTGATTATCTAATTACGTGCTTTAATTTGTGCTACCCACATTGTTTATTAATCAGATATTAAGTTTCCTTACATTGTATCTATCACGTAGTAAATTTCAGGACATTAATCGAGTATGTCTTTATTAAGGTGGTAGAAGCTTCTTGTGGAAAGAAACTCATATTTTTTTGTATTTGTAAGTTTGAGCGGATTAGACACGGTTAGACCAATGTCTAGTTAGGGTAGTTAGGTTTCGATCTTTTTTCTGTGAAAAAAAATTAGGGTTTGATCTTTGTCCTAAGTATAAACAAGTTAGTTTATTATTTTCCCTTGAAAATAACTGGGTCTTGATTTTTCTTGAATTAAATTGAGTGAATTGTGATGGTTCCATCATTAACTGTGAAATGGATATTTGTGAGAGTTGTGAGGTTTGATGTTTAGCCAACTAAAAAGATTAGGCTTGATCTTTAGCATGTGAAAATATTAGGTTTTGATTCTCTCTGTAATAGAATTGGGTTAGTCTTTATCGTGGTAAAAAGATAAAGTTCTTCCTTAGCCTGAGAAAAGAAAAATTGTAAGGGTTTGATTCCTACCTAGTACAGGGATAAGGGGTTAGGGGTTGCGAATCTCCGTGGAGCTCGATGGACTGTTTTAGGCAAGATTAGCTAGTTGAACAAGGATATATCTTGGTGTACTGCATTATTTACTTTTTTCATATTTTGTTTGGTTGTGCACCTAATTAAACACTTATCCACTGCATAATGAAGAAAATAATTAATTTAGGAAAATTTATTATTTGATAATTGAGTGTTAAAGATTTATTTATTTAAATTTTCATGACTACCTAATTCACCCCCTCTTGGGTAGCTCATTGGGCCAACAATTGGTACCAGAGATGGTTTAGCTCAATTGGCTTAAAACCCTAGCTGAGAAAGATCACATAGCACGCCCGATAGGCACACTAGGTGAGGGGTAGTTGATAGGTGTGATTTACCTACGTATTTCTAAACCGATTTTGTTAGTTTTAGAGTAGTTGATAGGTGTAAAAAACCTATCTATTTCAAAATCGAATTTGATAGTTTTTGAGCGTATTAGTTATATTTAATTTAATTTTAGTTTGTTTTAGTGTAAAACAGGTAAAGGGACATTAACAAGCGATAAACAAGTGAAAACGGTGGAGAAACGGTGAACAAAATGTGAAAAACAGGGTTTCGGTGCATGAAGACCACCGCCTAGGCAGAAATTCCACCGCCTAGGCAGAAAAGAGGCAGAAAGTTGGAGTGCTAAAGTGATGAACCACCGCCTAGGCGAGAAAACATCAGAATGTTGTGCCAGCAGCCACCACCTAGGCGGAGAAACCACCGCTTAGGTGAAGATCCGACATAAGCTTAACCGACTTAAACTACCGCCTAGGAAGTGAACTACCGCTTAGGTGGTGACACTCTGCACAGAAATATCTATTTTTAGATATTTTGAAGATATTTTCCAAACCCTTCGTTTTAACCCTTTTCTCCCCCAATTATGAAGAGCCCCGGTTGATATTTTGAGAGCTCCTTCCACCTTAGTTAGGTTTAGATAATTTTAGGAAGTAGATTAGATTAGTTTTAGAAAGTGTTCTTGGCCAATTCTTGAAGAGCTAGAAGAGAAAGTTCATCAATGGAGAAGAGGAAGCTCGGGAGGATTGTTCTTTGGCGAAAGTGGACTACTCCACTTTGAGATTTGATTTTTCTTCCTTTCTTTCCATCTTTGTACTTAATGTTTATTATTGATATTGATGATATCCTCTTTATTTACTATTGTAATGGCTAAGATCATGTTAGTTTAATTAGAGATTAGTTAGGGTTAGATGTAATTCATGTAAATACTCGTTTGGTTTAATATATGTTTCTTTAACGGTTGTTGTTTTAAATCCGATTGTGTTTATCATTTAATGACGTTCTTAGTATGCTTGTAATGGTATTAGGGTTGGATTTGAGAATCTAGGGTTTGACACTCGGGAGAGGTAACCCTAGATTCAACCCTAGATTCAGACTAGGGTAAACACATCGTTACGATCTAATGACCCAGGAGGGCGTTAGTTAGTGTGCAATCGATGACGTTGGGTCAAGACTCATGCGGCCTAGAGTCGTTAATACATTGAGGAGGACCTCTTCGTCGACACAAAGTCGCGTATTCCCTCGTCTTACACTCGGAAGAGGTGGCGAAGGAGTTTACGAATAGAGATTGTCGGATACATAAACTCTGTTATTGTTAACTAAACAAAATCAAACATGTATTAAGTGAACAAAATCAATCCCTAGTTAATCAACTTAGTTAGGATTAACCCACTAATTGTAGTTTAGTTTAGTTTAATGTTTAAATCATTTCTTTAATCGTCAAGATAACATGAGACTACGTAAATTGCGGTATTCAATTATTCACATTTTTCTCTGTGGGAACGATATCCGATCTTCAAGATCCACTATATTAAAACTTAGACCTCGTATACTTGCGAGAGTAAGTAGTGGTGTATTTCACACCCTACCAGTAGTTTTATAGTTATTTTTATATGTTTTAATATATTTTTATTCTTTTTGTATTAAAATAGGTGCATAGGGTGAAAAGGTATGAAATCGGAGCATAAACGATCAAATCGTATCGAGAATGGTCGGAGAACGGTGAAAAAATGAGCAAGGCAGAAAGATTCTACAAACAAGCCCACCACTGCCGCGGTGAAGAAGTGAGAAAAATCCATTTTTGCTGAAACC
Organism: Eucommia ulmoides; assembly: GCA_016647705.1. Classification (NCBI taxonomy): domain Eukaryota; kingdom Viridiplantae; phylum Streptophyta; class Magnoliopsida; order Garryales; family Eucommiaceae; genus Eucommia; species Eucommia ulmoides. Next base: position 5,114,140 of record CM028329.1, read on the forward strand.
TCACTACCAAGGCGGTGAACCAGCAGAAACTTTTCCTAATCCATCGCCTACTCCATTGCCTCGGCGAACCTTATCCGACATACTCCACCACCGCAGTGGTGGCCTCTGCACAGTTTAGATATTTTGTTTGATATTTTTTAGCTTATAAATACCCTTGTCTCCTCCTCTCTTCCGAGTACTTCGGCCCCTAAGGCCTTAAGCTATATTTTAGGGTTAGGATAAGAGATTTTTGAGGGAGCGCTCTCAACCCGAGGTGGAAGATGAAGAGGAAAGCGATTGTTCGACAGTTCTAGCGCCAATTCTTCGGATATAGGCTAAGTCTCTCGTTTCTTATTTTTGTTTTCTTCATTTTGATAGTTGTTAAGCATGTTTATGCCATTTTATATTGTATACATGGTTATGGCCATTGACTAAACATAGGTTGTGTAGGAATTATTAATATAATTTATGAATATGTTGTTTAATTGAGTTTGTGCTTTGTTTGCGGATGTTCTTCGTTATTTTGATTGTGTCCCATATTGTTTGTTTATCATGTTATGAGAATATGGGTTTGACAAATCCCGGATTCGAACTAGAATAAACGAACACCATGATCCAACAACCCAGTCGAGAGTTGGATTGTGGACAATCGATGATGTTGGGGCGAGACTCACGTGACCTAGAGTCGTTAAGACGTTGATGGGGACTTCGGCATTGACGCGAAGTCACGTATTTCCTCATCTTACACTTGGGAGAGGTGACAGGGGAGTTTTAAAATTGAGATTGTTGATAGGGTAAACACAACGCAATGATCCAATAACCCAGGAGAGAGATGAATTATGTGCAATCGATGACATTGGGGCGAGACTCACGCGGCCTAGGGTCGTTAAGACGTTGAGGGGGAGTTCGGCGTTGACACAAAGTCGCGTATTCCCCCGTCTTATATTCGGGAGAGGTGACGGAAGAGTTTACGAACTGAGATTGTCGGATAAGTCGAACGCCGTTAATATAAACTAAAACGAGATCGAATACGTATTTGTAAACGAAACTAATCCCTAGACAATCTATTCTCTCAAAACTATCTCAATATAATATTAGTGTAGTTAAATTAGCATTTTAGTATTAGAATTAATTAATTAAATTTCCATTTTTTATCGCCTAGATAAAATTAGGTTATGATAATCGCAGTACTCGACAGTAATCTCAACCAATCCCTATGGATACGATACCCGACCGAAAGGTCCATTATACTAAAACTTGATTCGTACGCTTGCGGTGAAAGTGGCAGCGCATAAATTGCTGCCATCAGTAGTCTATGCACCATCCAGCTTTGTTTACAGATGAAAACTATTTTCTCTGGAATAATATAACGATTTCTTTTATTCAAGCCACCAATTAGGATGTGTGGCTAGCTATTGAGGACAGTCCATTTGAACCTATGGAGAATGGAATAACTAAGAAAAAAGATCAGTTGACCACTTCTGATAAACAGAAACTTTCTATTAATTCTCAAGCTATTAATATTCTGTTTTGTTCCTTAAATGCTAACGAATATACCAGGGTTTCAAGTTGTGGATCGACAAAAGAAATGTGTGGCAAGCTTCAAATCACTCACAAAGGGACAAATAAAGTGAAACAGTCCAAGATCAACACCTTATTTTGTCAATTCGAACTATTCAGTATTGGTGAAGCAAAATCTATTCAAGAGATTTACACAAGATTTAACAATATCTACAATAACCTTAACCAACTCAGAAAACCCTATACTATAGAGGATAAGGTGGGAAAGATTCTAAGATCATTGACTAAAGTCTGGGAGCCGAAAATAATTGCGATAGAGAAAGCTAAAGATCTTATAGTCTATGTTATTGATGAGCTGATCGGCAACGTAATGACACATGAGATGGCTATTCGAGAATATAAAGACAAAATAGGAAATATAAAAAAGAAATCATTGCCATTGAAAGTTAAAAAAAAAAAAAAAAAAAAAAAAAAAGACGATGACAGTGATGATATCAGTCTTGATAGCGAGTAAGAAAAGGATGTGGCACTTCTCACAAATAATATCATAAAAATGACTTGATAAACATTCTTGGAAAAGAAAATTTGCAACATGACTAATGTGGATTGTTACAACTGTCACAAGAATGGACACTTCCAAACCGAATGCCCTGAACCAAAGAAAGAAAAAGAAAAAGATAAGAAGATAAGGGAGAAGAGTAAGAAGAAATCAATGAAAGTCACCTGGGATGACTCTGAGTCCAGTAGCTTGGAAAAATTGAATAGTTACAATTAATCCATGCTTGTTTTGGTGGCCACTGGAGATGAGGTTATTATGAAAACATCAATTAGTAAACAGAAATGGTTCCTGAATAGTGGTTGTTCTCTGTACATGACGAGAGATAAATCTAAATTTACGTTTTTGACACCTAAAGACAGAGGTCATGTGACTTTTGGAGACAAGACAAAGGGTGAAATTATTAGTATAGGTAATATCGGTAATGGGTCTATAACTATTAAATATGTTCTTCTCGTAAATGGTCTTAAACATAACTTACTTAGTATTAGTCAATTATGTGATAAAGGTTATTACGTTATTTTTATTATGATAGATGTATAATTAAAAATGGGCATGATAGTAGCATATTATTTGTTGCTCTCAAAATTTATCATGTCTAAATACACTATCTGAGATCAGTTGGTTAACATAGAAGACTTGGGCATGCTAGTATGGAATTACTATCTAATTTATCTAAGAAAATTCTTGTATGTGGTTTACCTACATTAGAATATGTGAAAGATAAAGTATGTGATACAAGTCAATTAGGCAAGTAATATAGATCATCATTTAAGAAGAAGATGTACACATCCACATTTAAATGTCTTGAAATATTGCATCTTGATTTATTTTGTCCGAATGCCATTGCTACTTTTAGAGGTAAATTTATGCATTCGTAATTGTAGATGATTATTCTAGATTTACATGGGTGTCCTTCGTTACTAAAAAGAGTAAAGTTGCTTTTATTTTTCTAAGTTCTATAAACGTGTTCAAAATAAGAAGCAATGTTGCATAATTAACATCCATAATGATAGAGGCAGAGAGTTAAAAAACGATGAGATTATTAATTATTGAGATTAGCATGGGTATGCTCACAACTTTTCTGCGCCAAGATTGCCACAACAAAATGGTGTTATGGAGAGGAAAAACAAGACGCTTTAGAAATGGCCAGAACGATGCTAAATGAGAATCGTCTACCCAAAATATTTCTGAGCCAAAGCAGTAAATACAACTTTCTATATGGTAAACAAAGTATCTATTCGGAGAGATTTTAATAAAACCCCTTATGAAATTTGGAATGGTAAGACTCCAAATATATCCTATTTCAAAGTTTTTTGGTTGTAAATGTTTTATATTGAATGATAAGGATAATTTGGATAAATTTGATGCTAATTCTTATTATGGAATTTTCTTGGGTATGTTACTAACAGTAAAACTTATAGAGTTTATAATAAATGTACGTTAGTAGTAGAAGAATCTATGTATGTTGTATTTGAGGAATCTGATCCATTTATGTCGAGAAAAGTTTTGTATGATGATGATTCAGGTACATAAAATAACCAAAGTCAAGGAGGAGATAAGACAAATGAACCATAGAATGAAGAACCAAAAAGAGAGGAAACAAAATTACCATAAGCTATAAAGACAATGCCATAACACTCGCTAAAGGAAATTATTAGTAATTTCGAAAGAGGTGTAAGTACACGTTCCTCCCTTAGAGATATAATAAATCTTGTTTTCCTATCTCTAATTGAGCCTAAGTGAATGAGGCGTTAACTGATGAATCTTGGATCTCCGTGATACATTAGTTCAATTTGAACGTAATAAAGTGTGGTCTCTAGTTCTTAGACCGGACTTTTATCCTGTAATTTGTACTAAATGGGTTTTCCATAATAAAAAGGATGAAACTGGTATGACAATTAGAAATAAAGTAAGATTAATAGCATAGGCTATAATCAAGAATGGGGAATTGATTATGATGAGACTTATGCGCCTATGGCTAGATTAGAAGCTATTAGAATGTCACTCGTCTTTGCTTGTTCACAAAATTTTAAATTATATCAAATGGATGTAAAGAGTGTATTCTTGAAAGAGTTTTTAGCAGAAGAAGTTTATGTCGAACAACCATCGGGATTTGATAGTGGTAAACTTCCCAATCGTGTGTTTAAACTTCAAAAGTCTTTGTATGGGCTCAAACAAACTCCCAAAGCATAGTATGAGAGACTTAGCCAATATTTAATTGAAAATGGTTTTCGACGGGGTCTTATTGATATAACATTATTTATCAAATAAACTGATTCTGATATTCTATTAGTATAGATTTATGTTGATGAAATTATTTTTGGTTCAACCTATTCCTTATCAGGGGCTATGAAGACCATCCCGATCCTACATCCATTTAGATTGGAGGAACCTCCCATAAACAATTGCTAGGAATCTGGTCCCAGGTCGGTTTCCATGCTGGGGGATTCACTAGTTTCTTTATTAAGAGGAAGAGTCTCCTCGGTAGATTCCAGGTCAGTATTTGGCTTTTCGTCCGAGAAAGTTAGATCGGCAATGAAATCGGCTAAGACCTACCATTTGATTGCTATCTAGTGCCGATAATCAATATGAAATTGTCCAAGCGCGAAACTGTACTTCATTAACCACCCATAGATATTATGAGAGTGGAGGATTTGTCTTAGAGGCTGATTGGTTAGAAGAACGATGTTGTAGGCCTAAAAATACTACCTTAGCTTCCTCGAGGTGATCAGTAAGGCGTATGCCATCTTTTCAAACCGTAAATATCTAGTCTCGGGGTCGGTAAAGACCTTGCTGGAGTAATATACCGGATTTTGAATGGCATTCTCCTCTCTCACCAAGGTTGCGCTTACTGCCACGGTAGATGTCGAGATATAGAAGAATAGCTCATTTCCTATTCTCGATTTACTGAGTATGGGAGTGATAGGTATGATCTACCTATATATTTCTAAATCGAATTAAGTTAGTTTTCAAGCGTTTATATTGTATTTTATTACGTTTTAATTAGTTTTATTACTTTTTGTATAAATCAAGTGTGTGGGAAAAAAAGATAGAAAACTGGAGTGAAAACGATGAGATCGAACCAAAAACCGTCACAGAACGGTGGAAAAACAAGCTCGAAGGCAAAACAGTAAAGCAAGCCCACCGCTGCGGCGGTGAAAATGCTGTGAAGACAAATGCTACTGACGGACCACCGCCTAAGTAGTGAACCGACAGAATGTTTTCAAAATCCATCGCTATCCTCACCATTACGGCGATCAACTAACTGACCTACCCACCGTTGCGGCGCTGAATCCCACCGCCGCGGCGGTGACCTCTACACAGCCTAGATATGTTTATTAGATATTTTGTGTATAAATACTTACTCCTCTCCCCTCCTCTTGTCCCCCCTGGCCATTTGGGTACTTTAGGCCATATTTAGGTTAGGCTTTAGGAGTTTTAGAAGTGGAGCTCATATCTCAAAGTGGAGAAGACGGTGAATCGATCGTTGAGCGTTCTTAGCAGTTTATCTTCGGACGAGGCTAAGTTCTTCGATTATTTTTGCTTATTTTTTAACTTAGGATATTGTGAGCATGTTTAGCTTGTTATTTCATTGTAAATGCGGCTATGGCCATAGTTAAACATGGATTGTACAAGGATTAACACTATATTTATAAATACGTTATTTGGATGATTTCGGTGTTGCGGTTATGTTTGTTATTCATAGTTTGATTATATTTATCGTATTGTTTGCTTATTATGCTTAGTTAGATAAATGGAGAATAAGGGATTTTGACAAACCCCAAATTTGGATTTGGGTAAACAAGCACTACGATTCTATAACCTGGTCGGAGTTTGAATTGTAGACAATCGATGGCGTTAGGGCAAGACTCACGCGACCTAGGGCAGTTAAGACGTTAAGGGGGACTCCTTCGTTGACACAAAGTTGCATTAAATCCCTCGTCTTACACTCAAGAGAGGTGGCGAGGGAGTTTTAAAAGGGAGATTGTCGATAAGGTAAATACAACGTACGATCCAATGACCCGTTGAGAGCTGAATTGTGTGCAGTCAATAACGCTGGGTGAGACTCACGTGACCTAGGGTCATTATGACGTTCATGGGGACTTCTTCGTTGACTCAAAGTAATGTATTTCCCCATTTTATACTCGGGAGAGGTGGCGGTAGGGTTTATGTACAGAGATTGTCAAATAGGTTGAACACCGTAAACGTGAGTAAATTAAAATCGAATATATATTTGTAAACACGTTAATCCCTAGGTGATCCTTTACCCTAAAACATATTAGTATATTAATGTAGGTAATTTAGGTTATATTAGTATTAGTTTAATTAATTAAATACATTTGTTTTTAACCTAGATAAAGTCAGATCACGACAAATGCGATATTCGATAGTAATGACACCAATCCTTGTGGATACGATAACTCGATCTTAACGATCATACTATACTAAAACTTTGACCTCGTACACTTGTGAGTAGTCATATACGCTAGGATGCGAATCCTCCACGCGTATAAGTTTTTGGCAGCGTTGTCGGGGATTGTTTTGTTAATTATTGCCGCAGATACGCGGCAATGGCCTAGGACTTAAGTTTTAGACAGGAGAAGCAAGTGTATCATATTCTAGTCCCATCAACGACGTACAATCTTTTGGCGCCATTGCCGGGGATTGGTTACTGTCATAGTTTCCGGCGATCGCCACCAAGTTTTTGGTAACGATTGCCAGAGATTGTGTATTGTCGTTTTTTATCAATATTGTAAGTAAATGACCTGATTTTACTTTAGGCATTTCTTTTGTATATAATTTTTGTTTGTAGTTTTGTTTTTATTTCTTATGCAGGGTACCTGGAGATGTTAGATTAACAGGTATTGATGCATCCCTTTTGACGGGATTCCAAGCCATTTATTGTGCGGGGCCACACACATAAGCCGCTGAGGCGTGTCGTCGAAAGATCAAGCCGAACAAAGCAAAACCTCGCCAATCTTGAGGGAGTTCTGAAAATGTTGGGCCGAGGATATTAAACCATGCGCTTCTTGGGTGGTAACCCAAGGTCAAATAAGTTAAATCCGTCACATCTGACTTAAATCGGAGGCGAGATCCTCTCGCCTCCCAGGTAAGTGTTCTAAACACCCTTCGTCAGCATACTTTAAATTTTATATGTTGAGAATGATGATTGGGATCGCAGAGAACACTATCCGTTTTAAGTTCGGAAGTGTTGTGTAGTATAGTATGTTAGTTTATGTGTTATTGTTTTCTTATGTGCATGTGTGTTTAGGCTAGAATGTGTTTATGTTTTTGTTTTTGTTATATGTTGAGTGTTGTGTTCATCTGGGCCGTTACCCCATGATGACATTACCCCTGGGTATTTTCGAAGTTAAGGGTAATACCCATGCATGTGTGTTCTGTGTGCTTGACTATGCGTGTTAGTTAAAACTATGGTAGATCCTAATTTGCACGAGCACATAGACTCAATGTATAGTTATTCAATTAATTTGAGGGCAATTATTGATTAGCCAAATTCATGACACATTAAGGATTCTAGAACTTGATTGAGGGGAAGTTCGAGGTGAAATCCTAGGCGAGGTAGTTTAGGAGACGTGATTTAGGCATTCTCTTTGTCGCTTGAGCCTTTGAAGACTACTCTGTAACATGTTTATCCCTCGTTACCCTATCGAAGCCTAAATGCCATTTCAATTTTGAACACATAAACCAATACCCTAGCCAGTTAACCTTTTTCCAAACCTTAATCGCTGAATTTAAAGGCACATTTGAGTGAATCAAGTTAGCAATTGCAAATGCTACTTGATGTGAGCAGTTGGGTTTAGGGCAAACTTCGGATTGGTTCGGTATTCGAGTACTCACTTGTCATTTTTTGTTTGTTTTAACCACACCCGTGAAATCATACTAATCGAATAAGTTTGGAGGTGTGGTTAGTTAAAAAAAAAAAAAAAAAAAAAAAAAATTATGTAAATATTGTTAAATTTCGTTTCTTTTTGACAAGTGAGTACTAAGTTCTTAAATGTTAGTTCGGAATTGTTTTCCAATTTATCTATGGGGGTTCAAGAGTGAATGTGCCAAGTGTTGAGCCTTGAGTAACATTAAGTTAACAACTTTAACCCGTTTTCAATTCCGAAATACCCTCAGCCAAATATTCCTCAACCAAACCAAGTCTTTCTAATCTTTATGAACTTCCAAACCTATATTAGTGGAGAGTGGACCCCAATCCGGTATATGGAAATCCTAGTTCTATACGGTCTAAGTCATGAATTTCGTTGGGGGATAATCCAATTCGGTCATTGTACAGTTATATTATTAAGTCTCTCACTGACACGTTTACAGGATCTAGAATAGCGTTCACCATTATTGCATATCAAAATTCTAGAACCACATGATGTGTTTTACCACCTGAACTCGATAGAATTGGCGGTTGTTGAGGGAAAAAAATAAATAGGCCGTTAGAAGAATGTAAAACTTTCATGTTGTTATGTTTAGATTGTTTCTGGATGTTTGTTATTTTATTTCGTTGTGTATTTTTTTTTTCATTTTTCGTGTGTGTGTTTGGCTCAAGTACTAGCCAAATACCAAGTTTGGGGGTATTTGATAGGTGTGATCTAGCTACATATTTTCAAACCGAATTAAGTTAGTTTTCGAACGTTTATATAGTATTTTATTACATTTTAATTAGTTTTATTAAATTTTGTATAAATCTGGTGTGTGGGGCAAAAAGATAGGAAACTGGAGTGAAAACGATGAGATCGAACCAAAAACGATCGAATAACGATAGAAAAACAAGCTCGGAAGCAAAACTGTAAAACAAGCCTACCACCATGGCATCCAGACCTCCGTCGCGGTGGTGAAAATGCTAAGAAGACAAATGCTACTGATAGACCAAAAATGCTGAGAAGACAAATGCTACTGACTGACCACCGCCTAGGCGGTGAACCAGCAGAATATTTTCCAAATCCATCGCTGTCCTCACCGTCGCAGCGATCAACTAACCAACCTATTCACCGTTGCGGCACTGAATCCCACAGCCGCGACGGTGACCTCTACACAGCCTAAATATTTTTATTAGATATTTTGTCTATAAATACCCACTCCTCTCCCCTCCTCTTGTACCCCCCCATCCATTTGGGCACCTTAGGCCATATTTAGGCTAGGGTTTGGGAGTTTTAGAGGTAGAGCTCACATCCCAAAGTGGAGACGACGGCAAATCGATCGTTGAACGTTCTTAGCAGTTTATCTTCGGACGAGACTAAGTTCTTCGATTGTTTTTCCATATTTCTTTAACTTAGGATATTGTGAGCATGTTTAGCTTGTTATTTCATTGTAAATACGGCTATGGCCATAGTTAAACATGGATTGTATAGGGATTAACACTATATTTATAAATACGTTGTTTGTATGATTTCGGTGTTGCGGTTATGTTTGTTCTTCGTAGTTTGATTGTATTTATAGTATTGTTTGTTTATCATGCTTAGTTAGATAAATGGAGATTACGGAGTTTTGACAAACCCCATATTCGGATTAGGGTAAACAAACGCCACGATTCTATAACCCGGTCAGGGTTTGAATTGTGGACAATTGATGGCGTTGGGGAAAGACTCACGTGACCTAGGGTCATTAAGACGTCGAGGGGGATTTCTTTGTTGACAAAAAGTTGCATTATATCCCTCATCTTACACTCGAAAAAGGTGGCGAGAGAGTTTTGGAATGGAGATTGTCGATAGGGTAAATACAACGCACGATCCAATGACCCGGTTGGGAGTTGGATTATGTACAATCAATGACGCTGGGCGAGACTCACTTGACCTAGGGTTGTTAAGACGTTGAAGGAGATTTCTTCTTTGACTCAAAGCCATGTATTCCCCCGTCTTACACTCGGGAGAGGTGGCAGTGCAGTTTATGTACTGAGATTGTCAAATGGGTCGACCACCGTAAATGTGAGTAAATCGAAATCGAACACGTATTTGTAAACACGTTAATCCCTAGGCGATTCTTTACCCTAAAACATATTAATTTATTAATATAGTTAATTTAGGTTATATTGGTATTAGTTTAATTAATTAAATACATTTATTTTTAGCCTAGAACAAGTTAGGTCACGACAAACGCAGTATTCGATAGTAACGACACCAATCCCTGTGGATACGATAACTCGATCTTAACGATCACACTATACTAAAATTTTGACCTCGTATACTTTCAAGTAGTCATATACACTAGGATGTGAATCCTCCGCGCGTATAGAGAGCCAAGGAGAGGTACCTCTTGTGCTCTGGGAACTCTTTTTCACACTCCTCGGTCCACTCGAAGTCCTTATTTCCCCTAAGGACTTTGAAGAATGTTATGGACTTCTTTGAGGATCGGGAGATGAAGTGATGAAGTGTTTCCAGCCTCCCTATGAGCATTTGGCCTTCTTTCTTGGTGCGAGGTAAAGCCATCCCGAGCATAGCACTGATCTGGTCGGGGGTTGGTGTCGATACAGTACTGAGACACCATAAACCTAGGTAATTTTCCCACAAACACTCAGAGCGTGTTGAAATAGGCCTGGAGATGCCTAAAGTGTTCCTGAGCTCGGCTTCTTTTAACCAGCATGTCGTCGATATAAAGCTCTATGGTTTGCTCAATCTCCTCTTTGAACATTTTGTTGACCAATCATTGATATGTTGCTCTGGCATTGCGTAGCCCAACTATCATGACCTTGTAACAGTAAGTTCTCTAGTCTGTGATGAACAGGGTCTTTCTTTTATTAGGAAGGTAAATTGGATTCTGATTGTACCCAGCATACGTGTCGAGGAAGCTCAGTTGCTCATATCCTATAGTGGCGTTTATAACGATGTAGATCCTCGATAGGGCGAAGAAGTCTTTTGGGCAAGCCTTATTCAAATATTTGAAATCTACACAAAGGTGCCATTTGTTCCTGGCCTTAGGTGCAAGGACTACATTAGATAGCCAATTCGGGAATTTGACCTCTTCCACAACATCAGACTTAATGAGCTTATCATCTCCCCCTCAATGATCTTCTGCCGATCAAGGTGGAACTTTCTCTGTTCTATCGAATTAGGGGATGATGAACATCGACGTGTATCCAGTGAATGGCTACCCCGGGATCGATCCTTGGGAGCTCATCGTGAGACCAGGCAAAGACATCGTAGTTCTTCCGTAGCAGGTCGGTAAGCTCAGTCATTTTCTTGGGGCTGAGCCTAGATCCTATTCTCATAGTTCTCTGTTCAATAGAAGGGTAAATGCGTACTTCCAAGAGATCTTCACGGGGTCGGAGATCGGGCTCTTTTTCACTGGGATTATCGATCGGTATGAGTCCAACATCACCGTTTAGGACCATGAGCTCAAGACATCCAGGCTTGATTTTATCGAGCTTAGCCCTGACTGGTAATTGCTATTTCTTATTTTCCATTGCCCTCCTGACAAATGCTCTGGTCGACTCTTGATCTCCCTCCACTTCTCCCACCCTATATTAGTAAGAAACTTTATCATTTGGTAGTACAGGGAACAGACCGCCTTCAAGGCAGAAACAGTTAGGTGCTCGATAATGCAATTATAAGAAGAAGGCATGTCCATGATGAGAAATTTTGTCTAATCCGTGATCGACCGAGGCTTGGACCCTATTATGATGGGCAGGGAAATCCATTCGAGCGAGCTGGCAACGTCTCCCCTGAAATTGAAGAGATGAGATTTTGTGGGTTGAACGGAGTTCGACTCTAACTTCATCTTGTCAAATTCCCAGTCAAAAATAATATTATGTGAGCTACCTTTGTCAATTAGGATATGACCTATTTCATAATGATTGATTAGAGCAGAGATAACTAGAACATTGTTATGGGGTGTATGGACCTCGTGGAGATCTTCCTTGTTGAAGGAGACGACATTGTAAGAGGTCGCATCAATTATGCTCACCTCGTACACATCCTATTTGGCTTTTCTCTTAGCTTTATGCTCCTGCATCTTTCAAAATGAGGAGGTCTCGAGGCCAAGCCCAATGTGGATAACGTTGATCTCACCATCCATTCTCTGGCCGTCATCGTCACCGATCTTATTCTCCTGGGGTAGAGGTCGGTTGTGGTTTCCCTTCTTCTCCGACCTTTGTGTTCTTTTCAGCAATCAATCTCCTCGAACTGGGGTTCTCTATTTGCCCTACGAACATAACTTCCAAGGTACATCATTCTTATGAGAGCCATTATTTCCTCCTTGGGTTGGAAGTAATCTATAGTAGAGAGACCCTGGTTCTGGTAAAATTTACAGTATTTTGTTGATAGACCTACCCATGGGTTTTTCTCTTCAAGAAAGGCAGGTGGGAAGATCCATTTCCCAGAGTTTTCGGTGAAAATTATTGCTAATGAAGCCATCGGGGAAGAGGGTGAATACTTGTTGTCGATGCACTAGGGGTGGAAAAGGTCTTTGATCACCAAGCAGAGGTCCTAACCATCCCTAAGCTTGAAGCCTCAGCGAGCTTTGAGATCGGATCGGTCCATCCTCTGCCCGGCCTTTCTTCTTGGGGATTCCTTCTCAGATTCTCTTCACAATTTTTCTCAGATTGGGCTCAAAAAAGTTAGTGCCCGGATCTAGGTCAGCGTGCAAGTTCGGTAAGGGGCATGAGCAAACGTCATAAGACAACCTTCGATGCCTCAACCCGTCAATGAAGTCATTCAACGCCAAAGCATCTGAGATATCTTCACAAGCGATTGTCTCCCTATGAAATCTATCTACGTAATCTCCCATAATTTTACCAACCTCATCCTGTAGTGCCAGGATGTGAGCCATGGTCTTTGGCCTTCTTCGAGAGTAACTGACTAAGATAGGAATAGTTGCTCAAGCTAGGAGAAAGTAAAAATTGAGGTTGGGGCCAAATTTCAAAACCATGACCGGCTATTCTAATAAGGGTAAGGAGGAAAGACTTACATTGAACCGCTACTGAGGCTGTGTGTATATTTATGTAAGATGTAAAGATTGAGAGGTGATCCATTGCGTCGGTGGTTCCATCATACAGAGCCATCTGGGGGTCTTAGAATCTGAAAGGTACTACCTCATCCATGATATCATTTATGAAAGGTGCCCTTACTTCATCAGATAGTCAAGTTGTCCCCCTTGAGCCTTACAGTTGGTAAAGAGTCGCTTCCACCTTGGTAAGGTGATGTTCTACGACAGCTTTACCTCTGGGAGGTACGACGACCTGACTGGAAACTACCCGTGACCCCTGCCTCCTCGCTGGTAGAGAATGAGAATCGACCTCGCAAGCACGATGGGCTCAATACTCAGACTGGGAGACATGGCTGAGCGTTCTACCAGGTGGAGAATCTTATTAATCCTTAGCCCGGTGTCCTTGTGAGAGTTGAGATGATGATCCTAAGAAAGTAGAGGGCTAGATCCCTCTCCCTTACTGCTCGGTTATAGGGTCGAGGTTGAGCCCTAAGTATATGACCATGCGAGTGGATCATGTGATCTCTTGACTTCTGGGGTTGCTCCCTTCTGCCTACTAATAGGTGTAATCTACCTACGTATTTTCAAACTGAATTACGTTAGTTTTCGAGAGTTTATATAGTATTTTATTATGTTTTAATTAGTTTTCATATTTTTTGTATAAATTAAGCGTGTGGGGCAAAAATATAGGAAACTGGAGCGAAAACGATGAGATCAAACCAAAAGCGGTTGAAGAACAATGAAAAAACAAGCTCGGAGGCAAAATTGTAAAACAGGCCCACTGCCTGGCATCCGGACCACCACCTAGGCATATTTGTAAACACGTTAATCCCTAGTCAATTCTTTACCCTAAAACATATTAGTATATTAATGTAGTTAATTTATGTTATATTAGTATTAGTTTAATTAATTAAATACATTTGTTTTTCGCCTAGATAAAGTTAGGTCACGATAAACACGGTATTCGATAGTAACGACACCAATCCTTGTAGGTATTAAAACTTTGTCCTCGTACACTTGCGAGTAGTCAATACGAAGAGGATGTGAATCCTCTGCCGTGTAAGTTTTTGGTGCCATTGCCAGGGATTGTTTTGATGTTATTGCTATAGAAACGCAGTAATGGTCGGAGACTTAAGTTTTAGGTAGGATAAGCAAGTGTATCGTATTGCCAGGATTGTGTTTTATCGTTCATTATCAATATTCTGTGTAAATGACCTAATTTTACTTTAGGCATTTCTTTTATATATAATTTTGGTTTGTAGTTTTGTTTTTATTTCTTATGCAGGGTACTTGGCGATATTAGATCGACGGGTATTGATGCATTCCTTTCAACGGGATTCCAAATCGTTTTAAGGTGCATGGCCACGTACATAAGCCGGTGAGGCGTGTCGTTGAAAGATCGAGCTGAACAAAGCAGTATCCCGCCAAGCTTGAGGGCATTCTGAATGTGTCGGGCTGACGACCATAAACCAAGCGCTTCTTAGGCGGTAACCGAAGGTCAAATAAGTTAAATTCATCGCATCCGACTTGAATTGGAGGCGAGATCCTCTTGCCTCACAGGTAAGTGTTCTAAACCCCCTTCGTCAGCATATTTTAAATTTTATATGTTGAGATCGATGATTGGGATTGTTGAGAACACTATCCGTTTTAAGTTCGGACGTGATGTGTAGTATAGTATGTTTGTTTATGTGTTATTGTTTTCTTATGTGCATGTGTATTTAGGTTATAATGTGTTTATGTTTTTGTTGCTGTTATATATTGAGTTTTGTGTTCATTTGGGCCGTTACCCGATGATGAGATTGCCCTTGGTTATTTTCGAGGTCAAGGGTACAGTAATACCCGTACATGTGTGATTCTGTGTGCTTGACTACGCTTTTTGGTAAAAATTATTGTAGATCCTAATTTTCATAAGCACATAGACTCAATGTATAGTTATTCAATTGATTTGAGGACGATTATCGATTAACCAAATTCATGACATATTGAGGATTCTAGAACTTGATTGAGGGAAAGCTTGAGGTGAAATCCTATGCGAGGTAGTTCAAAAGATGTGATTTAGGCATTCTCTTTGTCGCTTGAGCCTTTTTAAGCCTACCCTGTAATATGTTTATCCCTCGTTACCTTGTCGAAGCCTAAATGCTAATTTAATTCTGAACACATAAACTAATACCCTAGCCAGTTGACCTTTTTCCAAACCTAAATTTCTGAATTTAAAGGCACATTAGAGTGAATCAAGTTAGCAATTGCAAATGCTACTTGATGTGAGCAGTTGGGTTTAGGGTAAACTTCGAATTGGTTCGGTATTCGAGTACTCACTTGTCATTTTTTGTTTGTTTTAACCACACCCATGAAATCATACTAATCGAATAAGTTTGGAGGTGTGGTTAGTTAAAAAAAAAAAAAAAAACAACTATGTAAATATAGTTTATTTTTTGTTTCTTTTTTACAAGTACTACGTTCTTAAATCCGTGTTCAGGATTGTTTCCAATTTATCTATGGGGGTTCGAGAGTGAATGTGCAAAGCGTTGAGCCTCGGGTAACGTTAAGTTAACAACGTTAACCCATTTTCTATTCCAAATTACCCTTAAACCGAACCAAGCCCTAATGATCTTTATGAACTACTTAGCTTACATTAGTGGAGAGTGGACCCCAATTCAGCCTATGGAAATACTAGTCCTTCACGGTCGAAGTCATGAGTTTCGTTGGTGGATGATCCAATCCGGTTGTTGTCAAGCTATATTATTGAGTCACGCACTAACACGTTTACATGATTTAGAATGGCATTCACCAGTATTGCATGTCAAAATTCTAGAACCTCATGATGTGTTTTACTGCCTGAACTTGATATGACTTGTGGTTGTTGAGGGACAAAAATAAATAGGTCATTAGAAGAATGTAAAACTCGCATATCGTTATGTTTAAATTGTTTTTAGGATGTTTGCTAATTCATTTAGTTGTATTTTTTATTTTCGTGTGTGTGTTTGGCTCGAGGACTAGCCAAATTCTAAGTTTGGGGGTATTTGATAGGTGTGATCTACCTACGTATTTTCAAACTGAATTAAGTTAGTTTTCGAGCATTTATATAGTATTTTAGTATGTTTTAATTAGTTTTCATACTTTTTGTATAAATCAGGCGTGTGGGGCAAAAAAATAGGAAACTAGAGTAAAAACGATGAGATCGAACCAAAAGCGGTCGAAGAACGGTGGAAAAACAAGCTTAGAGGCAAAATTGTGAAATAGGCCCACCGCTTAGGCGTCCAGACCACCGCCTAGGTGGTGAAAAAGCTGAGAAAGATAAATGGCTACTGACAACCCACCGCCTAGGCGAAAATCCAGCAGAAACATTTCTATGTCTACTGCTATCTTCATCGCCGAGGCGGTCACCAAACCGACCTAGTCTCCGCCTAGGCAGTGGATCCTTTCGCCTAGGCGAAAAGCCTCTGCACAGCTTAGATATTAATTTAGATATTTTAAGATATTTTGCTTATAAATATCTTTCTCTCTCCCCTCCTTTGAATGCCCCCGGCCATTTGGGCACCTTAAGCTATATTTAGGCTAGGGTTTAGGAGTTTTAGAGGTGGAGCTCACATCCCGTAGTGAAGAAGACGGTGAATCGATCGTTGAGCATTCTTTGCGGTTTATCTTCAGACGAGGCTAAGTTTTTCGATTGTTTTTCCTTATTTCTTTAACTTAGGATCATGTGAGCAT
Source organism: Eucommia ulmoides (assembly GCA_016647705.1). Taxonomy (NCBI): domain Eukaryota; kingdom Viridiplantae; phylum Streptophyta; class Magnoliopsida; order Garryales; family Eucommiaceae; genus Eucommia; species Eucommia ulmoides. The sequence goes on from CM028329.1 coordinate 5,130,842, forward strand.
GTTTAGCTTACTATTTCATTGTAAATGCAGCTATGGCCTTAGCTAAACATGGATTGTATAGGGATTAACATATAATTTATAAATACATTGTTTAGATGATTTTGGTGTTGCGTTTATGTTTATTCTTCGTAGTTTGATTGTGTTTATCGTATTGTTTGTTTATCATGCTTAGTTAGATAAATGGAGAATATAGGGTTGTGACAAACTCTGGATTCGGATTAGGGTAAATATACGCCACGATTCTATAACCCGGTCGGGGTTTGAATTGTGGACAATCGATGGTGTTGGGGCAAGACTCACGCGACCTAGGGTCGTTAAGACGTTGATGAGGACTTCTTCGTTGACACAAAGTTGCATTATATCCCTCATCTTACACTCGAGAGAGGTGATGAGGGAGTTTTAGAATAGAGATTGTCGATAGGATAAATACAACGCACGATCCAATGACCCGGTCGGGAGTTGAATTGTGTGCAATCAATGACGCTACGCAAGACTCACGTGACCTAAGGTCGTTAAGACATTAAGGGGGACTTTTTTGTTGACTCGAAGTCATGTATTCCCCCATCTTACACTCGGGAGAGGGGGCAGTGGAGTTTACGTACCGAGATCGTCAAATAGGTCGAACACCCTAAACGTGAGTAAATCGAGATCAAACGTATACTTGTAAACGCGTTAATCCCTAAGAAATGCTTTACCCTAAAACATATTAGTATATTAATGTAGTTAATTTAGTTTATATTAGTATTAGTTTAATTAATTAAATAATTTTTTTTTTCACCTAGATAAAGTTAGGTCGCGACAAATGCGGTATCCGATAATAACGACACCAATCCCTGTGGATACGATAACCCAATCTTAATGATCACACTATATTAAAACTTTGACCTCGTACACTTGTGAGTAGTCAATACGAGGAGGATGTGAATCCTCCGCCGTACACCTGTAGTATAGAAAGCTTGTCACCCCTGAATGGGGGTCGGTAGTAATTTTCTCTATCCTATTAATTTAGGCCCTGTCATAAATAGGTTCACAAGTTCCGGAGAATCAATAGCGAAGAGTCAGGGGAGCTTGTAAGTGCGGATTATCAGGTGAGTATACTGTCTTCTTGCCAAACTATATATAAATATATGTGTGTGTGTGTGTGTGTGTGTGTGTGTGTGTGTGTGTGTTTTGTGTGTGTTTGTGTGTGTGTGTGTGTGTGTGTGTAAAATAGATTTTACTTAACTTGGATGATTTTAAAACAACGTAGACAAGCCGGTTTTGGGTGCGTTGGGGAAAAATGGATTTTTAGTAAATTATGTTGGTTGTCTTAAAGAAAGAAAATTGGAAGAAATAGTTTTTACTAAATGGGTGGTACTTTTAAAAAAAGAGAGAAAAACGTGGTTTGAAAATTCTCCCCGTCAGGGGTGTGGTTTTTGTCAATTTGATTTTGGAAATTCTCCCCGAAAAGGGTGTGGTTTATATTCTCCCCATAAGGGGTATGAATTTTTAGACGAAATTGTTGATTTGGACGATGCCATAGTTTTCTCCCCGTAAGGGGTATGGCTTATTTCGCCCCGGAAGGGGTGTGGATTTCTTCCCATGGGATATGGATAGTTCTCCCCGTAAGGGGTGTGGATTATATTTCTCCCCAAAAGAGGTGTGGATATTTCATGGGAAGATATTCCTACAAATGTTACGGTACCGTTGCAACTCCCGATCGTGAGGTTAAACGATCATTATGGCTAGCCAAAGAGTGTTGTGTTTATCATCTTTGGTGTTTTATCATATTATTTTATATTGATGGTTTGGATGGATTTTATATATTTGATATATATGGATGATTCTGAATGGTAGAAAGAAGTTTTCTCGTGGTATATGATTTTTATATTACTGTTCAAAATGTATTTGTTTATACGCGTTATGCTTGATCCATTTTAAATGTTGTAATATTTAGAGAGTATTATTATTTTAAAATATTTTTATTAAGAAGACAGTACACTCTCAAGTGCTGTAAATAGGCGTTTGTCCCCTACTGGCAATAGGTCGGATCCGGAAGTACAATAGAGAGGGAATATCTTGATGGAGTTACTTAAGGAAAATCAAATAGGAGGTTTTTTGGTTTTGGGTTTTATGGTTTTGGATGTTATTGAATTTTGTAGGGACAAGAGTGTCCCTGAGTAGAAAATATATATATACATGTTTGGTATGGTTGGTTTTCGTGATTTATATATTGATGCGTGTACATTGTCGTATATAGTGTTGGTCTTTCAGGATAAGTTGTGTCGACGTCACGCCAGCCCCATAGGGATAGGTGTCCGGGGTGGGGTGTGACATTAACTCAGAGATAGTGGTTGACAAACTCAACATTTAAGAGTCTTTTCCCCTATAAGGCAGAAGAGAAGAATGTTCAGTCCGGAGAAGAAATAAGCAATAAAGTCAGAAGTGCAAAGACTGATCGGAATAGGACATATAAGGGAAATGGTCTATCCAAAGTGGCTAGCTAATCCAGTGTTGGTCAGAAAGAAGAATGGAAAATGGAAGATGTGCATGGACTTTACTAACCTGAACCGAGAATACCCAAAGGACTGCTACCGAATACCCAAAATTGGCCAAATGGTGGATGCGGCAGCCGGACACGAGTTGCTGTTAATGAACCCTCTAAATGAAGAGGCGACGACCTTCATCACCCCTTGAGGTAAGTTTTGTTATAAAGTTATGTCCTTTGGTTTGAGAAACGGGGGGGGCAATGTACCAATTTCTTGTGAACCATATATTCGAATAAAGGATTGGAACAACGATAGAAGTCTATATAGATGATATGTTGGTTAAAAGTTTCAAGAGAAAAGATCACTTGGAGTACCTGGGAGAATCTTTCACAGTACTACAAAAGTACAACATGAAGTTGAACTTGGAGAAGTGTGGCTTCACGGTAACATCGGGTAAATTCTAAGGCTTTGTAGTAAACGGGGCAGGCATTGCAGTTGATGCCGAACAAATCAAAGCTATCAAGACGATGAAGTCACTTGCAACGTTACGTGAAGTCCAAGTCCTAACTGGGAAATTGGCAGCACTGAACAGGTTTATCTCTAAATTTATGGACAGATGCGCACCATTCTTCAAGATCTTAGGAGGGAACAAGCATTTCAGTTGGTACAAAGACAGTGAACGCGCATTACAATCTATCAAGGAGTATGTGGGCATGGTGGGAACTCTGTCTAAGGCTAAGCTTGGGGATGATTTATATCTCTACTTGGAGGTGACCTCCGTCGCAGTCAATGCAGCTCTGGTAAAGGAGTGAGCATAAGGCAGAGGCCAGTCTTTTATGTGAGCAAATTACTAGCACCAGCAGAGACCCACTATATTCAGCTCGAGAAGCTCGCCCTGGCCCTGATCTTCGCAGCCCGAAAGCTGCAACCCTATTTCCAAGCACACGCGATCCTTTGCATGTTCTAACCTCATATCTACTTAGGGTCGTGATGCACAGACCAGAGGCTTCAAGTCACCTCACGAAGTGGGCAGTGAAAATAGGAGAATTCCTCATAACTTGCAAATCAATGACGACAATCAAAGGCCAGGCACTAGCTGACTTCAGTACCGAACTAATGCCACCAAAAGGGATGGTCACAGAGGACGAACAATGTCTCGTAGCCCCGACAAATCCATGGAAATTATGGGTGGATGGAAAGTCGAACTCATAGGGTTGTGGAGTCAGCATAGTCCTCGAAACCCCAGAAGGAAATCAACTAGAGACGGTAATCTTGGGCTTGACCTTAGCCAAGATATCAGGGGCTCGCCATTTGGAGCCCAGGTTAGATTCGTAGCTCGTAGTTAACCAAATATATGGAGCTTACGTGGTCAATGAAGGAAGGTTACACCTATATTTTGACAAAGTAAAACAGTTAGTGAAGACCTTTGGTAGCTACAAAGTGGAGGAAATTCCGAGAACTGAGAATGAGAAGGCCGATGTGTTGTCAGTACTAGTGTCAACCTTCGGTCCAGATCAACAGTCCAAAATGGTGGACTATTTGGAACAACCATCGGTATCGGCTCAAACCAGATCTTGTGCATGCATTGGAGAGTTGGGACAAGACGAAGACTAGAAGGCTTCCTTGGTATGTTACTTGACCGAAGGGACGCTGCCAGATAACAAGGAGGTAGCAAAAAAGGTTCTATACGAGGTAACGAGATGCATCATGATGAATGACAAGTTGTTTCAAAGATCGTTCACGTAGCCCTTACTGTTTTGCTTGGGGCTAAAGGAAGATTTTTACATGATGAAGGAAATCCATGAAGGAATTTGTGGGAATCACCTAGGAAGAAAAACCTTATATCACCAGACACTCACCATTGGGTATTATTGGCCAACCATGCACAGCAATGCGAATAAGTACATTAAGAGATACGATAAATGCCAATGATTCTCGAACGACATCCAAGTCCTAGCCCATAGACTTTAGCCTAGTGCGGGATAGACGTTCTAGGACCATTCACACCAACACCTGGGAATAAGAAGTATTTACTGGTACTAATTGACTACTTCACCAAATAGGTGGAAGCTGAAGCTTTCGTCACAGTAGGTGAGAATAAAGTCAAGAACTCTCTTTGGAAGTAGGTGATATGCCGTTTTGGCATTCCAACAGTGCTGATATCAGATAATAGGATGCCTTTTACAGAGGGAAACATTTCTTGGATGTACGAAAAGCTAAAGATACAACATTGAACGTTAAGCCCCGCCTATCCACAAGAAAACGGGCAGGCAGAGGTGACGAAAAGATCTATCAAGAAAGCTCTCAAAAAACAGTTAGACGACGCCAAAGGAAAATGGGTAGAAGAGCTCCCTACAATATTATGGGCTCATTGCACCACTGTAAGCTCAGCCACAGGAGAGACACCCTATTCCATGACATATGGCACAGAAATAATAGTCCTAGTAGAGATCGATTTGCCCTCAAGACGAGATAACACGATCAATCTCGTAGGAAATGAAGAAGCAGTACGCCTAGAGTTAGATTACTTAGAAGAGAAACGAGACTAGGCAACAATGAGGATGACAACTCATAAATTGAGAATGGTGAGGACTTTTAACCATGCAGTGCGCCCAAGGCACTTCACGATAGGGGAGCTAGTGCTTCGGAGAGTAATGCCACAATGCCTAGAGACTCGATTAGGAAAACTTACGCCAACCTAGGAAGGGCCATAAAAAGTGGTCAAGGTGAATAGGCTTGTGACATACTGGCTAGAAGATCTTAATGGAGTTCCGATCCCAAGACAATGGAATATTACGAAAATACTTCGTGTGAGTTCCCAAACTATTTGTCGTATCAGTTTTGTAGGAAAGATGGTTGTTGTTTTGGTAAAAAATCTTTCAATGGGCATTTGTCATTTTTTATATCCAACGAAGAATGGAACGAGAATCATTCCAACACTTGAGACTTGAAACATACTAAGGATAAACTTCCCAGCTCAGTTTGTCAACATTGGTTGCCCCACTAAGGTCAGCCCAATCCAAACGTGACTGCCTAGCCTAGTCCACGTACATACCAAACTGCCCAGCTCAGTTTATCAACATTGGCTGCGCCACAAGACTAGCCCAATCTAAACGTGACTACCTACCCCAATCCACGTCCAGACCAAACTGCCCAACTCAGTTTGTCAATATTGGTCATGCCATCAAGGCCCAATCCAAACGTGACTACCAAGCCCAATCCACATCCAGATCAAACTGCCCAGTTTGTTAACATTGGCTACGCCACCAAGGCCAGCCCAATCCAAACGTGATTGCCTAGCCCAATCCACATCCAAAACCAAACTGCCCAGTTCAGTTCAGTTATACTACCAGAATCAGCTGCTTAGCCCAGTTCACCAAATTAAGATTGGCACAACGAACTAAGGAAACATCAGGTCCAAGTCACCCTAAAGCTAATGAGGCCAACCCAACACAAACTAGCTTAGTGCAACCAAAACAACTGGGAAATTCGTCCTAAACAGCCTGGATTAATTACAACTCATTGTCAAATTTCAGGTCAACAAAACTTGATATGGAAGAAGGCAGAGGATAGAATAATAAAAGGTTCCTTTGCTGATACTTACACAATCATATCACGTTTATTACATAAGCTTAAGGGGAGATTCATCCTTATTGTCTCGGATTTCATTGTTTATTAAAACACGAGTTTCAAGAGCATGCACTTTGCGCATGCGCATAGATGAGGTTTAAGCACAAAAATATTTTTAAAAAAATTAAAATTAGCACACAATTTCGACAGTTTCTTACGAACAATGAATTTTTTCATTACAATTCAAAATACAAGGATTTCTTGAACTTATCACTTCCTACAATGGAGTCGACACATAATGAGACGTGATTACAGTTTATCGTATCAAGAGTCCTATTGTTCTTTTCCAGTCTTGAACTTATCACTTCCTACCATTGAGTTCAAACCAGAAAAAAAAACTATACATATTGTTCAAAAATACGCTTGAGCCCTTTTTCGAACATGTAGGAGCTTATTTGGTGACTAATAATCCCGTACTGTTCAAAAAATGCTCTTGAGGCATTTTTTTACAAAAAAAAAAAAAAAAATTAAAAAAAAAAAAAAAAAAGAAGAAAAACTACTCTGAGCCCGGAGACGGTGAAGAATTCGAGCCTTCGGAGTCCGAGTTTGAGCAGTAGAAGTCGCCCGCCTCGTATTGGCTCAACGCTAGAGACAAGGAGCATATTTTCTCCCGCTTCTCCTCGTTCTTTTCCAGCTTCTCCTTTCTCGCTTTCAGTGCAGCGTAACGGGCTTTGTGGAGTTGCACTCTGGCCCGTAATGCCTCATTTGTTTCTGTGCCGCTCGCAACTGACCACGGAGCTCTTGGAGTTGAGATACCGCACAAATATAGGCGGCATCGAGGGAGGTGTTGAGGATGGAGGCTTCCTCAATTGCTCGAAGCCGAGGGTGTTGCTAGTCGAAACATGAGTTGGTGAAAGAGGATCCCCCTGTTTGACCTCTTTCTTCTATTTAGCTTGAACGACGTCAAAAATAGCAAAAGCAGGTGATGAAGAAGCCATAACAAAAGTGGAACAAAAGCAAGAAAAAAAATGAGAAAACAACGAAGAATGATGAGAGAAGGTTTTGAGAAAATATGGCCTAAAATAGCCAAACCGATGATCATGAAGCGACGGGAAATAGAAAAGCAAATCGTCGGGATATTTATGACCGAATGGCGGCAATGAATATCAAGGGAGAAATAATGGTTTCCTAATTCAAGTATGACAAGGGTTTAAGGCAGGCCATGATTACTTAAACAACATCATTTACGATTACCGATAAGATCACATCAAGGAAGGACGATTAAGGAACCAAATGGTATTTAGCCAATCTGTACCGTTGGGCAGAGGTAAGAGCTTGGTCGGATTTGGACTAATCTCATTCAAATACAAGGCCCAATCCAACCAAGAAAGAGCCAATCGTATCTGAAGAAATATTGGGCCCAAACCGGAAGGACCAAAGGCCTAACACACAACTACTAGCAATTTGGAGGAACAACCCTACTTGGCCCAAGGCACATCGACTACACTATTTAGCTCAATTTCCCCAAATTACACTCTATCTAGAAATTCAAGAAAAGGTCAACCCCGAAGAAGCACGTACCAAGGAACTAAATAAAATGACATTCTGTCCCAATATAATCAGTCAGCACGAAAAGTTAGGAGGACAAATGATGTGGGAAAAACTCCGACGTGCAAATAATAGAGCCCGACCCAGGACAGCGGGTAGCGGGCAGACGAATGGGACCCAACCTGATTGTGCAAAGCTACAGACCCACAGCTAGCCGTGGGCCACTGAATTGGATAACCCAAAGAATAAAGCGTTAGGCCTGCTAATGAGGCCCACTGCACAAAAGAACCAACCCAACGAAGGACAAAGCGTCTGATGGAGGCCTAGGTGTCAGATCCAAAGCAAGCAAGTCAATAGTGACCGTTACTTCACCAACCCTACCACCCATGTACGAACGTAATTAATGCCACTTCCCATAAGGAGAGCACGAGCTACGATCACGGCGGTCAATTATGGAACATGGAGAACATCATGGCAGAAATGACTGACCCAAAGAGCAATCTATATATACGGCGGGATAAGCATGTGAGAAAGGAAAAAAGGACTTTTGGGGCATGTAATTATTCTTTTCTTGTTTGAGAGTTTCTTCTATAATCATGGTATCTTGTACCCTCCTTAGAGGATTGTAATCTAAGTGGGTACTGTGTGTTGTTGAGATTTTTGGCACGTGTGGCTTTGATTCATACACCGGGTGAATTTTGGCAACATAAAAAATATTGTTGCCTTTCAAGGGACAAAATAGACAATTTGCTTTTGATTTTTCGTTTAAAGGGTGTTGTATACTCTAACACAATGTAATAAGGGGTGTCTTTGGAAGATCCTACATGACAGGGAATCCCTTGGTTTTAGTAAAAATGGCATGGAATGTTAATGCTTGTAGACCCTTCCTTTCTCTCCATCCCTAAGTAGGGAAGCTTTTATGTTAAAATTCAATGTTCTCTTTCCTATCTCAATCTCTAGCCACTCTCTTTGAAGACCACTACAACATGCACCTATGCCAAAACCACCCTGAACCATTACAGAACAATCATCTTTCGATCTATTATTTGATTTTTTAAAATTGAAAATTATTTTCTCAAATTTTGTGGATTTTATGCATGTTTAATTTTTTGATTTTATTAGTTTTTATTATTATTAATTTGATGCATTGTTCTCTTATTGTTGATGTAATTTTATTTTTGTTAAATATTTGTATTAAAAAATTATAAAGGTATTAAAGTTTGTATACAATTTCAGTATTGAATTATGGATTAGTTTTTTCTTTAATGATTTAATTTCCAACATATGGTTTTTCATTTTTTTTTTAAATAATTAAATCCATTAATCTAATTTCTTTTGCTCTCTTTTAATAAAATTCCCACAAATTCTTGGGTCCCACAAGTCGTTGTCCACAATATAGAGGCAAACCAAGCAGAAATTGAATGGGAATAATTCCACCTAGAACCCCTCAACTATAATGAAATTCCACATACATTCTCTTAACTTTCAAAATTACCACCGCGATCCTTGCTGGAGCTATTTTTAAGGAATTTCCCATTTTGCCCTTACTAATTCAAAACCCAAAAAGTAATAAAATAATCTAAGATAACAAATGACCAAATTGCCCTTATCCCTTTCCTTTACAATTTTTTTTTTCTACCCATCTTGGGTTAATGACACTTTATACCCATCAAATTGCATTTATTTTTTTCACTGATCTTTTTTTCGTCAACCCTTTTATTTTCTTCAACTCTTGTTATTTCTTCTTCATCTCCGGCGGTGGGAAACCCGAACAGAACCAAAGGCTTTGGGGGCGAGGAAGGCGTCGAATCAAATTCCCATCCCTGATTCTCTCTCTCTCCCTCACTCCTTTTTTCACCGGAGCAAAAACCACAAACACCACAACTGAACCAAATAACTCCACCATCGTCAAACCAAAGATAGAGACAGAGACAAAGAGATGGGTTCAGATGAATATGGCTATCTCCATTTTCTCAGTGCTTTCTCCATTTTCTCATCACCCAAACAACACGAAATCACAAAAAAAAAAAAAAAAAAAAAAAATCACACTTGCATTATATATCCACACAAAAACGAGATAGATGCAGACATATATACCATTCACTAAAAATCGATGGCGAAGAGGAAAGTGAAAAATGGAACAAGGTTGCTGATGGCGGAATCAAGATCAATTTTGTCATGAATTAGCCAATTAAATAGACAAGATTATGGGGAAATTCAAAATTCAATTACCTGATAATACAGAAGAGCCCAGTTTTGCAAAAAATGGAGAAATTTAGAGGGGGAAGAACACTTGATTCGTGTATGAGCTCGATTTCAAGGATGATTATTTTGATTTCGTCTTCTCCAGAGGTCTTGATAGGGTTTCTATCCCATCTCTTCTCATCCGCGAGATCAAACGAGTATTGAGACCTGGCGGCAGCTTGATTAGGTCAGTGTCTCTCTCTCTCTCTTCAGGAGAAATAGGGCTTATTTTTGGAACCGTAATCACTGGGAATCAGCTTACACTTCGCCAAAACCACTGATGATTTCGAAGAGGCTCTTAAAAACAAGGGCCAACTTCCGCTTCAAATATGGTCCTCCCTGATGAGAGGCTTCGGTATGGACAATCGACTGGATTTGGCCATGATTTTTCTTGAATGGCTGAAAGGAAATAAGAAACAAACTGGTTGTTCGATCGGACCCTACCTCTTCATATACAACAGCCTTCTAGGTACGATCAAACAGTTTAAGCAATTTGAAGAAGTCGACAAAGTGACGAACGACATGGCTGCCGAAGGTGTGCTCCGCAATTTCGGTGTTCGCCGTCGGCAGTGGTGTGGTGCGGTGGTGTGGTGGATTTGGGGCTTGAACAAGAGAACATGGTTGAAGACCTAAAAAAAGAAATACTTTAATTACATTATGTACCCTTAAAGTTTTATTAGGTTTTATCTTGAACCAACACATTTAAAACATAAAACAATGGTAATTCAGTCTTTAACTAAAGATGATAGGGTTAATTTAGTAAAAAAAAATATGAGTTGACTTTCAAAGGATATTTTCGGAATACAAAATGAACTGGGGGTTTAACTGTCCTTTGACCAAATAGTTTAAGGGTGTCCCATGTAGTTTTAATAGTTGAAGGGATTTCTGTGATCACGGTCAATAGTTGAGAATGTGTAAATTGAATTATCCCAAATTGAATGGAAACAAGTCAAATTTTCATATATTAATTTTGAATTGCAGTTGAATTAATCACCCCATCCATCCCCCATAAATAGGAGATGGAGATCCTCTTACACAACAAGAGGCCTCCAAAGTAGTACTCTCACTTTGTCTCACTTTGCCCTGTCACAAGCTTTTACTTCCATTTTATCCTCCAAAATGAAGGTATAATCTGGTTATAAACTTTTGTTGAAAGATGTATCAAATCAAATTTAAGATACTAATCTGATTGATTTCATTTTATTCTCTTATTTTATTTTTAATTTTTCGATAAGATATGTTCGAGTCAACTTAAACGAATCTCTACTAATCATTTCACCAAGAGATGTTAAGGACATACTCTCCAATAGAATTGAATATTAGTTGACAAGAAAAATTATATATTCTCTTGTTAATTAAACTAACACATGTTATGTTATTCTTTTATTATATATTATTTTATTCTCACAAGGTAAATATGAGATAATACTTAGAAAGATATTGAATTCCAATTTTTATTGTAGCGACAAGTGTTGATTAGATTGTCCATGAATGACCCGCCGCCTCGTTTCAAGGCCATAAAGATTGTGTGGAGAGTCCTAGGCCCCATGGTAACTTGTGGGTTACCATGTCGTAGAACTCGAGGTACAAAGAGCCATGAAAATTGCGGTTGGTGTTCGAGGTAAACAAGAGTTTTCTTTTTATTATTATTATTATTGTTATTATTATTTATTTATTTATTGTGTTAAAATTAGCACATACAATTTCTTGTGACCTTCTCTTTTAGTTTCGTTTAGTTTCCTATGAATTTGAAAATTTTATTAGATTCGGTTGGGTTTTTTTTTTTTAACAAAAGATACAAAAAATCAAACTACAGCACATGTCAGGACTCGCAGTTTCATTTTAGAGAATAGAAAAATTAGTCATGTCTTCACCGCTCTCTGTTTCTCTTTTGGCTAGGTGATCAACACACTTGTTGTGTCCCTGGAGGAAGTGTACTCAGGAGGTAGTTGGGCGCTCCCAAAAACCTGTTGCAGTCCTGTACCCAAATTTTGAATTTGTGCATGTCAGGGCACTCCTCAAAAATCAGTTTCACTACTTTAGCCTTGTCTGTTTCCATTACAACTCTTGGATAGCCCCTCTTCACTGACCACTGTTATCCTCGTTTGGATGCTCTTGATCTCTGCTTCCACACTTGTAGACGAAGGAATATGTCAGTAATAGCCCTGAAGATAGTTTAGGGTTAATTATGTTTTTGGTCTCTGAAGTTTGCCGTTAGTGTGACTATGGTCATTAGTGATCAAATTATTCAATCAGTCCTAAAGTTTTTAAAAATATTCCGATTTGGTCTCTAATATTTAAAATGTTTCAATCAATTCGTTGAAGTTCTAATTTTATTTTTTTTATCAACCTTGGGTAGGAAAAAAAGAGATTAAATAACTTTTTTATCCTCACAATTTATACTTAGTTGCACTTTGCACCCTAAATTTTCAGTTGGTAGCACATTGCACTTTAAAATATATAAATTACATCGAAGTGGACGTGTTGGCAAACTCCAACCGTGTTTCGACATCTCAAAAAATCATTTTTGAAAATCTAATATCGCAACTCTTATAAATCGATTGGCGATTTCACAGGGGTAGAAAAGGTAACTTTAAAGGGAGACAATAAGAGCGAGTTAGAGGTGATGGGAAACGGAATTGACGCGGTTGTGCTGTCCAATTTGCTGAAGAAGAAGGTGGGTAATTTTCAGCTGCTAAAAGTTGGACCCGTCGATCCAAAGAAAGATAGTAGTGATAAGCCTACTACAGTCTATTACTCCTACGGGGTGTCTGACCCTTATTATTACCATGTTGACCCAAAGAAAAATAGTAGTGATAAGTCTACTACAATCTATTACCCCTATGGGGTGCCTGACCCTTATTATTACCATGTGTATGGCTCTAAAACCAAATAATTTGGGTTTCTTGTGATCTTGATGTCTAGAGAAAGCAAAAATTAAATGAAAGTTGAGGCCAACTTTAGTATTTTAGTAATTGCACTTTACTCCTTGTAGTGTTTTCATAAGCACATAATCCTCGTATGTTTATATTTCATAAGCACATAACCCCTTGGTGTGCTCATGACATATAATTTGTGCTTATGAAAATAGTAAAGGGGGAAAATGCAATTCGTGATTTCGACATGTAATTTGTGTTATTAGGTATTTCAAAAATGATTTTGACAATGTCAATGATTAGATGATTACGCATACTCCTATGGCCCACTCAAATAAATTTGAGGCTCAAAGCAAAATTTAAAAATGGAGACTTTCAATGTTTATTTATTTTTTAAAATACTCATTTTTTTTTTTTATAAAATAAAACTATTAAAAGAAAAAATAGTTTTTTTTTAACAACAAGAAAAAGAAAAATATTTTTTTTTAAATAAAAATATTAAAAGAAAAAATATTTTTTTTTTAGTACAAGACAAAGTAGTATTAGCGACGAATATTAGTAATGAAAATAAAATTCGTTGCAGAAGAATAGTATTGGCGAAAAAATTTAATTTTCACGTTAAAATTCAATGACTATTGGTCATGACATAAAAAAACTCTTCACTAAAAATCATATTTTGTGACTAAATTAAAATTTTGTTACTAATTTTTAAAGTATTAATAATATATTTCTCAAAAAATTAAAAGATAAAAAAGAAATCTTTCGTTTTGTTCGCACCCTACACTTTCCCTCTTATTCTCAATGATCATCGCTCCAAAACCTACTTGCCCCTAATTCATCCATAACTCTGCAAATTAGCCTCTCATCTTTCCCATACGAGTGCTAGCTTCTCCAAATGATTGCTCAACCTCGTCTTCTCTCCCATATGGCCTTGCTAGCTTCTCCACGCGACTGCCTCAGCCTCTACCTCGTCGTCGTCGCATCTGCCCTAGTGTCACAACCTGTCCCGGACACCCGTCATCCCGAGGCGGGCGTGATTACAACATGACATCACCAATACCCAAATAGGCAAATGAATGACAATATACCCCTACTGTATAATACTAACACCTATTATGGGGGACACACCCGTCCCAAATTATAATTAACCAAAAGTATTTATTCATGAGCCTTTTATAGGTTTGCTTCTGACAGCTTCTCCCAATCTCCTACATGACTTCATCACGTAGCTCTACCTAGTGCCAGTAGGGGACCGACTCCTAGCCGTTGTACCTGTGAATGTACTGCCTTCTTAGTAAAACATTTCGAAAATATTTATACTTTCTAAATATTTCCACAATCTAGTATGGATCAAGTACAAGTATATAAGCAATGACAATAAAGCAATATAGATAAGTTCCATCTAGTATAAAGTCCTACCAATCATCATAATAAATAATATCAAACCAACTAATATACGTAAAACACCACATTTTAAGCACCAATCTCAAGCACACACCTCCAACACCCATACACTGACCAGTCCTAGTGATCGTTTTAACCTCACGATCGGGAGTTGCAACGGTACCGTAACATTCATAGGAATGCCTTCCTATGAAATATCTACACCCCTTTTGGGGAGAAATATAATCCACACCCCTTACGGGGAGAAATATAATCCACACCCCTTGTGGGGAGAAATATAATTCACACCCCTTACGGGGAGAAATACCATGGCAACGTCAAAACAAATACAGCCACAACTCAATAAATATCATCTACTCAACATTTTTAAATCACCACACCTGCCACATTTCTACAAAACCCGCTTTTAAATTCAAAAATCATGTTTCGCACTTTCTTTTAAAGAAACGTCCAATTTTATCAAAACCATTTTTCCATCCTTTATTTTTAGAAAACCACGCATTTTTTAAAAAAATAGATGTTTCCTATTCTCTTTTTAAAAAACACTGTTTAACTTCACCAAATCCAGCGGAAATTCATTTTCAGCTCCTTTTCGAAAACTATCGAAATTCAGTTTACCACCTTATTCAAATCGTGCTTGATCTATATCATTTATAAATTCATACAATTTAAATACTCACATATTTCATCATATATATTCGTAGAAAAATAGTTTGGTAAGAAGACAGTACACTCACCTTAATATCCGTTTGCAAAACTAATACTGACTGTACTTTATCTGGACGTCAGTGACTACGAACCTAATAGTGGTAGATTCTAAATTAATATCTTATCGACAACATCCTAATCATGCAACGCGGACCCTATATTCCGAATCGTTACTAATTTTATGTACTACACACTTAAAATTAATTAATCATCACGAAATTATTATGATTTTAGGATTTGTAACACTAACTAAAATTTAAATTAACGAGAATTAATAATCGATTGGAGTTTCACCTGTTTCCAAAACGTTTGGCGACAACAAGATGAGTTTTGGATTCTTCTGGGGTGGTTTCTGCAATTTCCCCACCTTTTTTTTTTTTCTTTTCTTTTTTTTTTTTCCCTCTTCTTCTTCCCCATTTCCTGTTTCTGCTTCCCGGCCCTGTTCACGGTTTGTTGTTTTGAGGTGTCCACCGGCCAGCCTCGCACGATCCGTCGGCAAGGCGGTACCCACCGACGCACATCGTCACAGACAGCCGACGGCCGACGGCCGTCCGCCCGTACATCCACCGTCCATCCGAACCGACGAACGCCCCTCCGCCGATCTCTCTCTCTTTCACTAACTCCGGCCACCCCACTAAATATACACACCCACATACACACAAACACGTCTAAAAACACTCGCACACAGACAATAACCCAAAGCAGAGCACACACGCACGGCCGAACATATTACCGGACACTTACCGGACGACCGGCGACGAACACCCACCACCTATGCCGAACCACCCTCTCCGTCCCTCCTGAAATTTGATACGACACACCACGAAGCTCCCCGTCAACCACCGAATACCCACGCACACCCGCAACCCTGAAACCGGAACACCCTGCCTTCGCCGGAGAACCCTCCGATCTTCTCTCTCTCTCTAGATTTCCTCTCTTCTCCTCCTCCGGTTTGCGGTTCCTGTTTCGAGAATTGTTGCTTCGTGATCATTACATGCATAAGGTCGGTATTTATCTGCATGTAACTAGTGGATTAAGCGGTCACCTCCTCCTGCCACGTCGTCGTCTACGCTCTACTCCGGCCGGTGACTCCCGATCACCTAAATATACATTTTTTTTTTTATGAAATTACCCTTTTCTCCCCTCAACTTCCTAAAGGCTTCATTTTAGTTTAGGTCCCTTTTTAAGATTTTTTCTTAAATTGCAATTGCACCCTTAAAAGTTTTAATTTTAAGTTAATTGTCAATTTACTTTTCCAAATTGGGATTCACTATTTTCATATTTCCAATTTGACCCCTAGACTTTTTATTTGAATTTAATTGTCCCAATTCCACCCCGAATTTTTACAATTACTTTAAAATACCCCTGAAATGACGCACATGCTACAATTGAGGTCTCACAATTCTTCCCTCCTAAAAGAAATTTCGTCCCGAAATTTTTATTACCTTAGTCGAAAGAACGTGGGTATTTGTTCCTCATCTCGTCTTCTCGCTATTATGTCATATCTTCCGCTGCATGGTTGCGCCATAACACCTCGACTAACATAATCATTTCCCTTTGCACACCTGACCTTTATAGCTTATGATTTGAACTGACTCTTCCCCGTAGGTCAAATCTGTTTCCAACTCGATCGGCTACGAAACCAACACATGAGAAGGGTCTGACACATGTTTCCAGAGTATCGATTCATGACACATTTTTCTTGGTTCGATGTACCTTGGACTTAACTTCTCTCTCTTCCTGAATGCCGTTAATTTTCGTCAGGCCACTAATACGTCAAAGTCGCATTACAAAGTTATACTCATCTCATATGATTCTAGAACAACTGTTTCCCATATATGGTCTCATCACTCCAAATTGCCCAAAATTTACAACCAACAACTTTTCGTCAAATCATAACCATCCAATAAACAAGGTGCACTTGGACGGTTACCCTTAATACGGATAATTCTTTGTCAAAGGATCCTAGGTTCCTAACTGCTTCCACTGCGCTACTCTGATAAAATTAAAATCGGTAGCAACACTATATGTTGAAAATATTCCAATACGGTGAGTTTATTCCAACTCATCGTAACCGGCACTTATCCATTTCATCTAACCTTTCCTAGTCACTTGTCACAGCAATATTTTCCATTCAACATTTAACTTGATAATAATGGCCACCAGTCTCATAGGCACAGATAACTCAACTATCACTAACCTCGATACCTATCTCCACTCTTTAATACTTATATCGATATCTTTCTTAATACCTAAAAATATAACCAACTCTCATAACTACAACTTAAATATATCAAACAAACAATCTATAAGAATTCCTTTCATGCTCCCACATTTTACCAAGTCCCTGACATGGTCACGCGCTTCAGGTTCGTTTCCCCCTGCTCAACATGCTTCCAACCATATATCCACGTATGTATACAACTCGAAGGTCATAGGTATACCCCAGTCGCAACGAAATCAATACATTTTACTAATTACCAGCTACTAACTGTAAAATATTATATCAGGTGTACATATCATCTCAAGGATATTTTAAATTCTCTTGGTCCCATAACATCTCAATAACTTCCAATTTCCAGTAAAAAGGTAGTCACAGCGGGCTATTTTTAAATCTCGTAAAGGTTTCGTTTTCCTATCTCAGTTCCGTCTATCAGATCAGAGTCCTGTATCATTTTCATATAACACTTTATGCGTTGCCACCACGATTAACAACAAGATAGTTATTAGCGTAAACAAATTTTATTAACATTGCACAATCATTCCTCTTACCGGAACTTCCACGACACAACCCCTCAACATATCCTCCAACACCTGAATCGTATTCCTTGATAAACCATTGGTCCATAACTAGAACAAGGTACCAACTTCCACTTGGGCAACTAAAGGAGTTTGGAAAATTTTAACCCGCACGTTCAAATAGCTATCAGCTTTTGACATCACAGTTTCCCCTGCAGATTGTTTATATACTGACGACTTATTTTACTTTGATAACAACTATTGTCCAAATTACCATACGGCGACAATACCTATGATTTCAGGATTCCAGTTCAAAAATTTTGAATAACCGATTAATAAAATTCCTAGAATTACTAATCCTTGTACCTTTTGATTTTGATTTTTTTTGTTTTTTTTTTTTTTTATAAAAAAAAAAAGAATATCTTGTCCCAACTTAATTTTAGTATTTGCATTAAATTGATGCAACACCCAATCGAACAATCCTATCAATATATATATATTGGATATACGCATCAGGGAAACACTCCTCGAACTCTTCTCCCTTTTCTTTTCTGGTATAGGTCAAGGCTACAATAGCCCACCTAGAAATTCTTGTTACTTCTCAACCTTTAACTAACAACTCACTGAATAACAAATGCTGCGATTTTCCATTTCCATTCCAATCCACTAATCATACTCACGCCTTTACAGCATAGTTAATATTACCAGGGTATTGCATATCTTATTCCATGCACCCCTTTTAAGGTTTTGTCTGCAAATTGACATTATCAACCTTACACTTTCTATTTCAAATTCCCCAAACTTCATCATTTCTTCAGACACGCTAATCAGCTCTTCAGTCAAATTCTACTGCATTGCTCAACCTTCTAAACTGGACATCCGACCTTTATATGTCTATTCTACGGTAAAAAAAATCAATACCAAATAACGCTACCATCTGACCAGCCGCCTCCTAAATTTACGGGGGCTTTAACCTAACTCATAAATTAATATGAACAATCGACTCACCAAATTTTATTTATTTATTTAAATACGTGGTGTATATATATATATATATATATATATATATATATATATATATATATATATATATATATATATTTATTTATTTATTTTGACCCGAAATATTCGTTATGGTCAGCCCTGTGACCATCTTCATTCATTTCCACTCTAATTGTTTCCAGCTGAACATCTAACTTCTGCGCTTTCACTATTCAATCGATCGATGTCTACTTTATATCTATAAGGTCAGTCAGAGTGGTCATCTGACCCATTGCCTAATAGACTTACAAAGATTTTTGTTTTTTTTTTTAACTTGACATATACATTAGTAGACGTTAGAACGAATACGATCCCTACTGGTTCCCAAAAGTTTCGAATTCCAGTCACATGTTCTCGGCCTTCTCCATATTCCGTCAATCTACCCTTTCGACTCCCTTTGGATTTACGTAAATGCTATGTCCTAAGAGCACTAGCCATATGTCACCGCCTTAGTACACATTTGGGAGATGTTCGGCATGCTCCTCTCCACTTTCGACCGGGTCACCATTTTTACCACGTCATAGTCCTTAACCTCCAAATGATAATATCCTACTTAAAATCTAACATCCTGATCTTTCGAAGTTGATTGAAGTAACCGTCAATTTTAATTGATGAGTTACCATTACTGGATCTTTATGGAGAGAGACATCAGGTCTGCATAAACCATTAGTTGATATTTATTGTGACGACTTTTTCTTCTATTAGAACTCCTAAACTGAAAACAAACTTACTCTAATTCTCAATATCCAATTTTATTTTATTATTATTATTATTATTATTATTATTATTATTTATTTTATTTATTTATTTTTTTTTTTTTTTTTTACACCACCAAAATTATTCAAATTCAACTAAATGTGACCAATCATCGACTTAAATTAATCCACTCAATCTTTGTTATACCATAACAATTGCCCTTAAAGTCCCAAAATTATAATTTCCAATCTTACTTTCCCACATTCATTAATACAAGCATAATTAACCAACTTACGAGCCAAGCGTTCACCCCCTTATCCTTATGGAACTTATTTAACAGCAACTACATTTACTAATCACGCTTACAAGCACTATGTCAATTCTTGAAACTACAAAGGAAAAATCCCTAGTTATTACAATATCCACTGCTGGAATTTGTATGAACAACATCTGCGTACTAATTTGTGATATCTTTTCTTTAACCCTTTGCTAACCTCCTAAACCTACTATCAGACTAACTAAGGTACTAGATATGCCTCTCCAACATTACATATTTTTATTTATCCCAAATTTGATTCCACCCACAACTCTATATTACTTATTCAAATGAATTATCTTTACATGCACCTACTATCCTCCTAGATTCACAATCCTCGGTTACTTTTATATATCCTCTCCTATTACCTTGCTACATGCCACAACTTTAACTCCGTCTATTAAAGTGCTACCAAATTAAATTCTTGTTCGGTACGTCACAGTTTCCTTTTAGATTGCCTAGAAAGCGATTTACTCTTTTGAATATTATTTCTTATTTTAAGTGTTCCATATCATCTAGTATATTGATAGTGACGTGATTTGTGGTTTGTCTAACTTAGCCTTCTTATCTTGTGGAAGACATCCCTCCCAGCAATATCACCACGTGGTCATATCGCTGCTTGCCAAAAAAATAACTCTCCATGCACCATGCCCAAGCACAAACTAATGAAATAAAAGACCTAACACTCATATACCAAGATCACCTATTGACACCCTATCTCATGTCCCCTACTGACTAGACGACTGGCACGTCCTCCTACCTCATGGTCTTCTCCCGACACTTCTCCTGACAAGTCTACAGAACCTATAACCTAGGCTCTGATACCAAAATTGTCACAACCTGTCCCGGACACCCGTCATCCCGAGGCGAGCGTGATTACAACATGACATCACTAATACCCAAATAGGCAGATGAATGACAATATACCCCTACTGTATAATACTAACACCTATTATGGGGGACACACCCGTCCCAAATTATAATTAACCAAAAGTATTTATTCATGAGCCTTTTATAGGTTCGCTTCTGACAGCTTCTCTCAATCTCCTATATGACTTCATCACGTAGCTCTACCTAGTACTAGTAGGGGACCGACTCCTAGCCGTTGTACCTGCGAGTATACTGCCTTCTTAGTAAAACATTTCGAAAATATTTATACTTTCTAAATATTTCCACAATCTAGTATGGATCAAGCACAAGTATATAAGCAATGACAATAAAGCAATATAGATAAGTTCCATCTAGTATAAAGTCCTACCAATCATCATAATAAATAATATCAAACCAACTAATATACGTAAAACACCACATTTTAAGCACCAATCTCAATCACACACCTCTAACACCCACACACTGGCCAGTCCTAGTGATCGTTTTAACCTCACGATCGGGAGTTGCAACGGTACCGTAACATTCATAGGAATGCCTTCCTATGAAATATCCACACCCCTTTTTGGGGAAAAATATAATCCACACCCCTTACGGGGAGAAATGTAATCCACACCCCCTACGGGGAGAAATATAATCCACACCCCTTATGGGGAGAAATATAATCCACACCCCTTACGGGGAGAAATACCATGGAAACATCAAAATAAATACAGCCACAACTCAATAAATATCATCTACTCAACATTATTAAATCACCACACATGCTATATTTCTACAAAACGCGCTTTTAAATTCAAAAATCATGTTTCGCACTTTCTTTTAAAGAAACGTCCAATTTTATCAAAACCATTTTTCCATCCTTTATTTTTAGAAAACCAGGCATTTTTTTAAAAAAAAATAGATGTTTCCTATTCTCTTTTTAAAAAACACCGTTTAACTTCACCAAATCCAGCGGAAATTCATTTTCAACTCCTTTTCGAAAACTATCGAAATTCAGTTTACCACCTTATTCAAATCGTGCTTGATCCATATCATTTATAAATTCATACAGTTTAAATACTCACATATTTCATCATATATATTCGTAGAAAAATAGTTTGGTAAGAAGACAGTACACTCACCTCAATATCCGTTTGCAAAACTGACACTGACCGCACTTTATCTGGACGCCAGTGCCTACGAACCTAATAGTGGCAGATTCTAAATTAATATCTTATCGACAACATCCTAATCATGCAACGCGGACCCTATATTCCGAATCGTTACTAATTTTATGTACTACACACTTAAAATTAATTAATCGTCACGAAATTATTATAATTTTAGGATTTGTAACACTAACTAAAATTTAAATTAACGAGAATTAATAATTGATTGGAGTTTCACCTGTTTCCGAAACGTTTGGCGACCATGAGATGAGTTTTGGATTCTCCTGGGGTGGTTTCTGCAATTTTCCCTTTTTTTTCTTTTCTTTTATTTTTTTTTTTTATGAAATTACCCTTTCCTCCCTCAACTTCCTAAAGGATTCATTTTAGTTTAGGTCCCTTTTTAAGATTTTTTCTTAAATTGCAGTTGCACCCCTAAAAGTTTTAATTTTAAGTTAATTGTCAATTTACTTTTCCAAATTGGGATTCACTATTTTCATATTTCCAATTTGACCCCTAGACTTTTTATTTGAATTTAATTGTCCCAATTCCACCCCGAATTTTTACAATTACTTTAAAATGCCCCTGAAATGACGCACATGCTACAATTGTGGTCTCACACCTAGTTTCTCCACGCAATGTCCTACAGCAGCAACGCCTCTCTCGTGGTCTCCCGAGCTTCATCCTCTCCTCTCAATTGGTTCGTCTCTCGGTGTTTCTCTTGTAACGAGTTTGCATCTATGTTCAGGTGATCGAGTCTTCTTTGCACTGACATTTACTTGGGTGGTTGAAAACCTAGAATCTCTTTAATCCTCTCTCTTGCAAATAGCTTATGGTGAGCTAGGATATCTTTGATGCCTTCTACTTAAAATCAATCCCTGTATACAACTAAACTCTTTTTCCCTTTTGAAGAACCGATTACCTAATTTGTGATTGAAAAAGAGCAATGAATTAAACTACTTACAAATTCTCTTGCAAATATTGATTACCTATTTCGTGATTGAAGAGCCAATTACCTAATTCTTTTGCAAACAGTTGCTTCGTGATTTGCTGTTAACGAATCAAGTATTGCTTTCTTTCTTATGGACTAACTGAATTGACCATGTGGGGGTTTTTTTTTTTCTCTCTCTCTCGCTCTCTCTTTTTCTTTTCCCTTATATATATATATGTGTGTGTGTGTGTGTGTGTGTGTGTGTGTGTGTGTGTGAGAGAGAGAGAGAGAGAGGCTCAAAAAGTGTTTAATGAAATGCCTTTGAACTTCATAAGCTTTTGTGTACATGATTTGTTTGCATTTTTTTGTCTCGGGTTTTCAGAAGTCATAGGAGTACTTGCAAAGAACAGTAAAGATAATTGAAGGAAGATCCTGATGGCGTATGGAGGCACTACTGTAGAGAGACGACAATATGGAGAGAAATGGGGGAGGAGCAGTGTAAGACCCCGACCTTTGACTTACGTAAAATTTAAGTCACGTTTTAAATATTCTGAAAATACCGGGGTGGATTGCAATATTAATTATGTGAATTAAAATTTTAGGTGATAAATTGTAAGTTTCTTAAACATTAAAATTTAGAATAAGTCTAATTACTATCCAAACTAAAATGAGGGGAAGTTTGTGTAAAATTTATTTATAAAATTATATATATAGATAGATAGAGGTGGTGGAAATGAGGGCCACTTAGCCAGCCCTCATTTGTCAATATACATATATATATATATAAGGGAGAAGGATCGAGAGAAATCAAGAACGGAGAGGGGGGAATAGTAGGTCGGTGAGGTTTGGCCACCTTTCTTTCAGCATTTATATATATATTCATACATACATACGGATAGAGAGCGAGACAAACACAGCAAAAGAAAAAGAAAGAGAAAACAGAGAGAGAAGAGGGTCCGTTCAGAAGGTGTCCGGTGGTGGGTTGCCGTTCGGCTGAGAGGAAACCGAAGAGAGAGAGAAGATTGTTCGCTTCGGAAGGGTGTGTTTTCGGCAGTAGTTCGTTGGGTGAGAGGATCCAGGTATGTGTGTGTGTGCTCTATTCGGCTAACGATCATGTAGGTATGTGGGTGTGTGTGCTTGCTTTGTTTGTGTTCCCTGTTTTCTATTTCCCTTTGGTGATGCTGTGTTGGTATGGGTGGGTGGGTGCTGCAATGTATGTGTGTGTGGATGTTGTTCTATTCAAATTTTTGGGCCGACGGTAAGTGATAATTAGAGAGAGAGAGAGAAGTGGGTATGTGTGTGTTATCCGTTTTCCGGTAGTGATGGCTACTCCGGTGGTGGTCCGTTAAAGGGAGGGTGTATGGGTGTGTGTTCTATGTGTTCATTTGGTTGTGAGGGTGTTTCCAAAGTTTGGCCGGCGGTGAGGGTAGGTTAGAGAGAGAGCAGTGCATATGTGTGTGTATTTGCTCTGTGTGTGTGTGTCTGCGGTAGGTGGGTGTTCTAAGGGTTACGGTGTGTGTGTGTGGTATCCATTAGTGTGTTGTGTGTGCATGGTTGTGAGAATTAGGCTGATCGTCGGAGGAGAGAGAGAGGGAGAGAGTAACAACAGAAAACAAGGGAGCAAGTGGAGGAAGTTCGCCTAGGCGGAGGGGTTCTCTCCTCGGCGGAGGAGTAGCAGAACGCAAGTAAAAAGGAACTGGGGTATGTTCGCCTAGGCGGACGAAAATCTGGCCTAGGCGGAAGAGGATTAGTACGTTATAACTAAAGGATGGAGGGAGGTTCGCCGAGGCGGTGGGTTTTGTGCCGAGGCGGTAGGAGTAGGAGCAGAATAAGGAAATTTTTTTTAGGAGATCGACAACCGGTTCGGAGCGGGTAATGTTTCTCGTTAATTTTTATGATTTGTTAAATTAGTTTTCTAGCTTTAAAATATCGAAATGGCGATAATAAAGGATGGGACCGCTCATGAAAATAAAGTTTATATAATAAACCGTAACGGAGCGATACAAGTCAAATAGTTATATTTCATAATAAAACGCGAGGAATATGAAATTATGGAAATTAAGGTTACATGGCATGATTAGGTTGTTTTTACATAAAATATTAATTTAGGCCCTATCACTAATAGGTTTGCGGGCACCGGAGGATCGGTAGAGTATAGACAGTAAAAACTTTTTGGAGCGGATTTCCAGGTGAGTGTACTGTCTTCTTGCAAATCTATTTTTATATATTTGATGAAAAATGTGTTTGCTTAAAACTGTACGATTTTATAAATGATATGAATCAAGCAGGTTTTGGGTGAGTTGGTAAAATGGATTTTCTTTAGATTATGTTGGTTTTAAAAGAACGTTGAAAAATGATTAGTTGGATTTGGGTGTTTTGAAAATGTGAATTTCGTTGGTTTTTAAAGTAAATGGTGGAAAGAAATGATTTATTGAAATCAGTGGGTATTTTTAAAAGAGGGTGAAAAACATGATTTTTAGATTAAATCGGTCTTTGGAAATAGAGGTTGATGATATTGATTTGACGGTGTTGTTGATTGGACTATGCCATAGTTTATGTTATGTCTGGAGGGTAGTCTGGCTGGAGATTGTTGATATTATGTCCTGTCCAGAGGGTAGTCTGGCTGGAAGTTATTGATATTATATTCTCCGGAGACGTCCGGTAGGTGTCTATCTGCACAGTTAGTTCTGCTAGGAAGGCATATCCTACGGATGGTACGGTACCGTTACAACTCCTGATCGTGAGATTAAAACGATCACCATGGCTAGCCGGTGAGTGATGAGGTGGTGTGGTGTTTTGAGATGTGTTGTTTTACTTATATTTGGTGATTTATTATATATGGTGATTGGTATTATTGTATACTGGATGAGTTTGAATGGAACTTATATATATTGATTTATTTTCACTGCTTATATTATGGTGATAAACTTATATTATGGTGATTTTTATTAGATATGTGATGTTTGTATACTTATGCTTGATCTATTAAAAATATTTTTATTAAGAATATAGTACACTCGTAGGTAAAGCAGATAGGAGTTGGTCTTCTATTGCCGCTAGTTAGAGTCCTACGATGGAGTCGAGTACAGGTTTTTGAGATGAGTTATCTGGGGTGAACCTGTGAGAGGTTCATGGTATTTATTGTATTGTTCTTATATTTGGGGATGAGTGTTTCCCCATAGTAGATAAATTTGTATATGCATATTTAGATGATTTTATATTGTTGTAAGCATATATTGTCGTTCTATGAGTTGTGTATTTGGTGTTCAAGTGATGTTATAGTATAGTTGCACCGGCCCCTGGATGACGGGTGTCCGGGTTGGGTCGTGACAAGCAGAGTTGTTGTTGGTGCCGTCTTAGAACTTCACAATGGTTGATTATGGTGTTTTCATGTTCGGATTCTAGATTCAACGAACTTCGCCTTCCTGAAGAGCCTATGTCGTCGTTCAACCGTGTGAGTAGGCTTGTTTTATTGTTTTCCTATCGAGATTTATAGATTCATTGATATCTATTTGTGAATCGGTGATGAGATTTGTTGTGATTTTGTGCTGTTGTGTTAGTATCTGTGTCCAGAACACTATCCTAAAGTGGATTTGAATTTCCGATGAGGTACTATGTTTTCCAATCATGCCCTAGCCGTAGTTCTTTGTCTTTTTTGTTTTGAAATTCTTCTTGGAAAGATTCGACAAGTTCCTTTTCTCATTTATTAACCTTTGATCTCTTAGAAATTTATTTTCTACATTTTCATTTCGCTTTCCATTGCACACATGGAATGAAAAGTACATGGATGTACTTGTTTGACATGAGTTTTTCTTCTCTTTCACTTTCTTTCTGATTTTATATGTACAGTGTCTTTTGTTCACTTTAAGTAGAATATTAGAACTTCACTTTAGCAATGTGTGTAACATCTTTCCATATTCATTCTTTTAAACAGTTCTTCTGGGGACGAAGGAATGGAGCCTCTACTTTGCAATGGTTGGGATTTTGATTTTCAAAAAGAAAGAGGGGAGTTGAGGGTTCATGAAAGTGTGGAGGAGCTTCAAACCGATTTAGCCGAGTATATTGCTAATGTATCAGAGGCCTCTGTCAAAGACCAGGGCATGTTTACCGTTGCTTTATCTGGTGGTTCGCTCATCTGCTTGATGGGGTATATTATTACATATATGGGTTTTTTTTGTTTCCCATTTTTGTTTATCTAATTTTTAGGTTTTCTTCTGTTTTTGAATTTCAATGGAAGAAAACTGTGTGAAGCTCCTTATAACAAGACAGTTGATTGGACTAAATGGTATTTGATCAAATAACCCTCTTAACTAGTTTGATTTTCTAACTTTCTGTTTTCTCTCTTATTTTTAATTTCAGTATTTGTTTCAGACAGGGATTTCATTCAAGGGTTTTCACTAAAACTTTTCATTGTTTGATCAAATGAAGTTGTTCCATGTTTTCACAGGGTTATTGTTCACGGCTGTGAAGAACTGATTATATCAGGAAGGTTTGTGCATGATTGAATCCATTATTCATATCAATTCCGAAGTTTTCAAATGCTATCTTCATTATCACAAAGAAAAAAAAACATAAATCATGAAAATAAATAAAAGTAATGCAAGATCTATAGGTATATATCGTTAGCGTCGCCCTGGCCATTATGACTTGTAGGAAAAAATGGAATTGAATTTGGATAAACGGTTTAAGATGTATGTGAAAATATAGAAGTTGAACACTTAAAGAAGTTAAAAAAAGGGATTGGGTGTTCAAAATGCTCAAACGGGGTCCAATTGGTGCGAAACTCAAGAGTTAGCGTCGCCCTGTCCATTAAGACTTGTAGGAATAAACGGAATTGAATGTGGATAAGCGGTTTAAGATTTATGTGGAATGTTAAAAAACAGAAAGTTAACAAAAAATTGACAAACTTGAACAAAAATTGCAGAAAAAAAAACTGTACTGGGAAAAAAAAAAAACAGAGTAGAGAGAAAAAAAAATGAAATAAAAAATAAAAATTGAACACAGTATATAGAAAAATAGAACTTAAAGAACAGAACACTATCCAAAAGACTGTTAGGATGTTAAACTGAATAATGGGTCTTTTGGTAGTGCCAATTGCCCTACCCTTGTAATTTCGGTAATCTGTTTTTAAAAATAATAATTCTTGTCCAGCTCTTAGGAAAAAGAAAAAAAGAAGTATAATGTAAGATGTCAGGGGATGTTAGGATGGATCTTCCTTGCGAAAAGACTATCAGTTGATATTTAGGATCTTAAACACTAAATAATTGGTCTTTTGGTAGTGCCAATGGATGAATTGAGAATAATAATAATAATCAATGCCATTCACAATTAACGAAGTAAGAGCCAATCTACTTTAATTGATGTGAGTTTTGATTTATGTGATTTGTTTGTGATGTAGATTAGCTGACCCTACATAAGTGGGATAAAGACTTAGTTGTTGTTATTGTTGTGATGTAGATTGATTGTTCGTTGATTTGAAATTACAAAGACTATTTTTATGCAAGAGAACATATATGATACAACTCCTTTGGCTTCTTTTTTTTTTTTTTGTTTGGGGACAAGAATGGGATTTTTTTTTTGTTGTATCTTTCCACATTTTCTTTTATGCGCTTTTTGAGAAATTGAAAAAAAATGTTTATGTAGTTTGATATTATTTAGATTATATGAGGTTTAATTGAGACGTGTTTATTCGTTATGAAAGTTTTATTTACATATGTTTGGAATGTACGTTGTTGCTATGGGTTTTTGTTTCTTTTTGAATTTTGGATGTGATAAACATTTATTGTTATAAATATTTGTCTCAAATTCTAATGGTGGTGAATGTATGCTTATATTAGTAAGAAAACTATATAAATAAATTTCGTTGCAAATTCTTACTTTTAGTGAGAAATTTACTTGGTCGCTAAACATAAATTATTAGCAAGAAAATTATTCAAATAACATTCAAATTGTTATTTTTAAAGAGAAATTTAGTTGGTCGCTAATTATTAGTGACAAAATTATTCAAATAAATTTCGTTGCAAAAGGTTATTTTTAGTGACAAAGTAGTTCATCTAGTGAGAAAATTAGTGACGAAATAATTCTTCGCTAAATACATAATTTTTAGTGAGTAATTTCAAAATCATCACTAAAAATTTTTGTCGACAAGGTTTTCGCAACTACTATGGCGACGAACCCATTTCCTCGCTAAAAATTTTTAGTGATAAATCTACTATTTTTAGCGACGAAATTTTCTCGCTAAAAATCTTTTTTCTTGTAGTGTTTTTTGTTATACGGTAAGATGTGTCCGAGCTAGCTTATGCGCACCTCGACTAATCACTTCACTGACGATCTTAAGGACGAATTCCCTTACGTCGGCCTGATGTATTCAGAATTAAATTCAAGATTTAATTCCCTTAGTGCTTCGCAAGAGTGTCGAACTCTGATTGACAAGGAAAATGAGTACCCCCCTGCCAGTCGAACTAACACCTCTTGGGTAGAAAAAATAATTAATACAATGATTGAGCCAATTTTTTAATTTTCTTTTTTTTGTTTGAAATAATATATTAATAAAAAAATTTAAAAAAAAAATATAGGGATTAATTTGAAGGGAGCTTCAAAATTTGGGGCCCAAAACGATCACTTTGGTCGTTTTGGGCAAGGGTCGGCTCTATAGGGTTACATTGATGTTGTTGGATTCGTCACTAAGCATGCCAGAAGTGATTTCTACTTCGAAATAAGTAGTGTTGATGATTAGGCGATTATGCATACTCTCTTTATCTCAATTAAGAATTTTTTATTTTTTTTTTATATAAAATAATTGGCAAAAACTTGATTTTTTTTTTCGAAATAAATGGTGGGGTAAGTGGAAGTGAATTTTGTTGGGGATCGAACCAACTCTTAACAGCACAATAATAATTTGAAAACAATTAACACAAAAAATTCACGAATAATGAGAGAAACGACATAAGAAATTACTATGTTGAGAGAATGAGAGATTTACAAATAAGGATATACAAATAAGATTATTGTTTCTCACTTCACTTGACATACTTAACGCTGATGCATTTCTCCCTATTTATGATCTCAAAGAATGGCAAAATGGGTATTATGAAAATTCAAAATGCTTTATTGTTCACGCGTACTCAGTTCTCTGTTCACGCGTACATAGTTCATTGTTCGCCTTTGACTTTCCTTGTCCCTTTGCGGACTTGGAATGACTCCTGTTGTTTCCATTTTTCATCAATTTCCTTCAACTCTCTCCAACCTTCAATATTAGCAGAGAACTCTAGCCCGAGTCCTTCATTCAAGATTCCTCATTGATAATTGAAGTAACGATCTCCTTCTCTACCAACTTTGTATGATCGGCTCCATGGGTAATCCATACAACTAAGTTGTCCCAACTATCGGGAAGAGATAAAAGAAGGAACATAGCTTTAATTTCATATGCAATTGTTATTTCCACCATCTCCAATTGCTCGAAGATTTCATAAACACAACTGATGTATTCTGAAACATCAACTTACTCTCCTATCTTCATCTTGAAAAGTTTCCGAATAGCGCATAACTTTTTCGTCGCTGTAGGAGTCTCGTACATGTTGTTAAGAGCATCAATAAAATTCTTTGTTGTCTTCTCATTTTTTGACATTAATTAACATTGTGCTTGACAGTGTAAGTTGAACAGTTCCCAACGCCTTGCTATCGAGAACGTTCTAATCATCTTTTGACATCTCTGGTTTCTTTGTCTTTCCATATAATGGCTGTCATTTATCTTTTTGATACAGATAATCCTCTATCTATAACCTCCAAAGGGCGAAATTGTCCCCATTCAACTTGGCAACCACAAACTTGCCACTGCTCATTATTATGTTGAGAGAGTCAAATCCGAAGCTCTACTACCAGTTGTTGGGGATCGAACCGACTCCTAACAACACAACAATAATTTCAGAGCCAAGAACACAAAAAATTCACGAACAATGAGAGAAAAGGTACAAGAATTTAACGTGGTTCGATGTAACTCTAATCTACGCCACAAGAAGTAAGTACTATATCGAGAGAAATAAATATTTACAAAGAATGATATATAAGTGAGATTATTGTTTGTCACTTCACTTGAAACACCTAACACTTATCCATCTCTCCCAATTTATAATCTCTGAGAATGGTAAAATGAGTATTAGGGAAATTCAAAGCGCGTACAATTTATGCGGTTCACTTTTCATGCATGCGGTTGACTGTTCATATGTATGCGGTTTACTGTTCATGCAGAATTCATTGTAATTCACGCGGAATTCACAATTCATTGTTGGTAAAACCTAGCACTGTTCGCGCGTACGACACTATTCATGTATACTACGTTGTTCCCATGTTTATGCTCCAACCCCGACCAAATTTCGTAAACTTTGGATTAATCTAATGCATACAATTTGAACTAAATAAATCAAAATCAAGGAGCGCAAAGTGCAATTTAAATTGTAAATAAATTTGAGGAGTGCGAAGTGTGAGTTAACCATATACTCCTAATTAAAAGTCTATTTGGTCAAATAAATTGGTTTTTGAATATTAAAAGACAAATTCATTGACAATCACTTGACTTACGTGGATCATCCTTAACAATGAATTACGAGTGTGATTGATACATTCACAAGGCACTTTCCTAGAAGAAAAATAGAGCGACCCAAAAGCAACAGCGAAAGCTCTTCCATCGTCATTTATTTTCCGTGTCTCTAGAAAGCTAAAAAGCAGCCTTTCGAGAACTCAGGGTAAGGTTTGGGGTGGGGGCTGGAAGACGCGTGGAGACAGCGTCGCTGTCTTGAGTTATGATTTCGAGAGACCAAGTCCGGACCATAAATGTTAAATTGAGGGGGTGATAATGTAAATAGAATATAAAGGTACATTCTAATTAGGATCCTAAATGAGTCTAGCCAAACTGAGTATTAAATATTTAAATTTGGCCATTTATGTTTCATACTATTCGAGTTTGAACTGAGTTCGAGTCGATCCTAAAAATTTTATGTTCAAATTTAATTCATTTAATAATCAAATTGTTTCCAAATTTTTTAGAACTTTTGTTTTTGTTTTTTTCAAAAAATTATTTTTTAATTAAATTTAATATAGTTAGTTATTTATAATTTTTTCCTCAAAACCTATAAACGAAATTCAAATATTTAAATTACGAGCGAATCAAAATATAAGAATTATAAAAAATCAATTTAAATTTATAAAAAAATAAGCCTATTATAATAATTAAATAGATTAAATGAGTATTTATAAAATTAAAATTTAATTGAATTAACCGCTAGTATGATTGGATACATAAGATTATACCATTAAAAAAATTTAAGAGTATTTTACTATTTTTTCATACTAATAATATAATAAATATTTAATTTTATATTATTCGAGTTGTTCACGAACATTAATGAATTAATGAGTCGAGTTCGAACATATGATATTTATTTATTTAATGAACGAGTTTAATCAAAAGTTTGAGTTTGATTGATTTATTAAATGAATGAGTTTCTCAAATGAGTTATTTTCGAGTCGATCTTGAGTCGTTCATGAATGATTTGGTTCGTTGACAACCCTAATTCTAAAAAACAAAATAGTATAGGTCAAATTCTATTTTAATCCTTTTAAGTATTAACACATTTCTACGTGGTCTAATGATTTTATTTTATTTTCAGTTTAAACCTTTTAAGCGTGTGAACATGATTTTAAGAGGTGCTTATGTTAAATTTTCCGTTCAAATTGGAGGGAATTAAGGAAAAATTGTATTTTTTTTTCCTTTTTTTTCTTCTTCTTCATTTTCGTTGAGCTTTTTCACCACCACCGACTTTTCACATGATGTCGATACTCTTCTCGCTTCCGTCTTCGGCGTTGCGAGGGGCGTGTAATCGAGCTCCAGCCAATTCACTAACTTTTCTGATATTCGAGGTACAAAGGTCGACCCATGTTTCTCAGCAGTTTTGCCGGTGATTTGAAAGTAGGTAGCCGGGGTTTTCGAGCCCGACGAGAATTACAAGAGAATTGGGGAAATCCTCGTTAAAAACAAGAGCCGTAGCCCACTGTTTGTCGGTGTTTCCGCCATTGACGTTCTAAAGAATTTCTTGGAAACCTTACAGAGGAAGAGAAGGGGTGCTCTGCCACTAGAATTATTTGGGTATACCACAATCTCCATCGAAAACAAGGTCTCAAAGTTCATCAATGGAGATCAATCAATGAAATCGAAGTTCGACTGTTAATATATCTATATAGGCTTGACCCATTAGGTTAAACTCTAACCGGTTTCCCTAATATCTTATATATAGTCCCATTATAAATCTCTACAATTATTCTTTTTCCTAATAACAATACGATTGATCTATGTTTTTCATTCTCCCTCTCAATTACTCTAATATAGTATCAAGAATAAGTTTTTCTTGATCCTGTTCCTCCTAAATGTTTTTCGCAACCCCATTTTTTTTTTCCGAGTCTTTTGTCGCGCCTTTTTCATCATTCAACACCTCCATATTATGTTTACCATCACCATCAGACTCATTTCATTTTAACGAGTTCAACGACACCAAAATCACCACCATCGGGTTCTCTTACGCCCTCACGCCCACTATTTCTACCTTCTGATCTGTTAACTGTTAGAGGTCTCAACATCGCTTTGATATCATCACCTTCGTTTTGACAAGACGATTCGAATGTCATCAAAATCACCACTATCAGAACTTCCACGCGCCCTCAACCAATCTACTGTTGCTGTCAATTTTGTTCACTGCTACATGACTTACCGACGATCCGATATCAACCCCACCATATTACCACATTCGTCGTGAAGAGAGACGATTTCAACCCCACCGAAATTACTGTCAATGAACGTCCCACGCGCTCTCACACGCTCCAGGAATCCGATTGCTCCGTAGCTTCCTTCTCACACTGGTCAAACCCCAGAAAAGGCCTCCATGTAGGCGGCCATGTCATCTGCCACATCGCTAGTCATTGCCACAAAAATGCCGACTCAGTAACCCGTCATCTGATGTAAGAGTAATTGAGAGGCGGAATGGAAAACATGGATCAATCGTATTGATATTAGGCAAAAATACAACTGTAGAGATTTACAATGGATCTATATATAGAAGATTAGGAAAACTCTAGGGTTAAGGTTTAACCTAATGGTCCAAGCTCATATACATTTATTAATATCCTCCCTCAAACTCAAGGCGGTAAAGAGACGTGAACCTGAGTTTGGAAACCAGAGTGTGAAAGCGTTTGAGTGGATGAAATTTGGTGAAAATATATGTTATCTGATCAACAGAACTAATGAATTATAGACAAACAATATTATGGATAATGTGGTGACGGAGAATGTGTCATCGCTGATGCAACATAAGAACTATTTTAGTTTCTTTGGCTTCTCGTTGACATAGGGGTCTTCTCCCCTACTGCCACTATTCTACATTATGACAATAGAAGTGCTATTCAAATCGCGTACAATGATTTCTTCCATGAGCGTACAAAACACATCGAGACTGATTGTCACTATATCTAGCCGACTCAAATCGCTTATCTTTTTAGCATGAGTCCTTCAATTGAATTAATTTCCAACTTGGAAAACAACCAGCCCTACATTTCCATGAGAGTCAGTCTATTTCTCTTGCATCTTTTGATCTAGTTCATTCTGATGTTTGGGAGCCTTATCCTCATGCAACAATGAGTGATTCTCATTATTTTGTTATCTTTATGGACGACTACTCTCGATATACATGATTATTTCTTATGAAAAATTAATCCGAACTATTCCAAATATATTCTAAGTTTTCGCTTATGGTTCAAACTTAATTTTCTCAAAATATCAAAGTCTTTTACTTAGATAATGCAATGGAATAAAGAAAGATCGTACTTTTATCAACCTGCTTCACAAAAATGGCACGCTTGCTCATCGATCGTGTCTTGGAACCTCCAAATAAAAATGGACGAGCTGATCGCAAATATAAACACATTATTGACACAATTCATACCCTTCTCATTTCTTTATCCTATACTTAGCGTTTTTTGGGTGAGTCTTCCCTAACCGCAGTATACACAATAAAATGTGTCTACTTCATTACAATTCAGCACCAGTCTCCAATTGAGCGTCTTTTTGGTAAACCTCCCGATTACTCTAAACTCAAAATCTTTAGTTGCGCTTGTTTTATTCTTCTCAAACCACATGAACACAACAAGTTGGAACCAAGGATCCACCTATGTTATTTTCTAAGATATGACATTAAACGTAAATGGTATCAATATTGGAATCCTATCTCTAAAACTCTATGTATCTCTCGTCACGTTATTTTTTGGGAACATCAAATGTTTTATTCCTTATGATAATTTGATATTTCAACCCTTAATACCTCCAGATTCTTTACTGATTTATTTCTTAAGTTATTCATTGAAGATGCAGTTCCAGGTGCTACTGAGCCTATTCCAGCACCACTAGCTGAGTTCGCTCTAAAACCACCAGTTGAACCCACTCTAGAACTACCAGCTATTCTTACCCTTCCAACTCCATCGATCATGCCTGAGACTTCTCTTATGACTGATGATTCTGCACTATTTGGTTCTGAGGCCTACGTACCCTCCAGATCACTATTGTCGCTCTCACATGATAACTCATCATCCCCCTTATCTCACTGATTATCATGGTTTTCTACTATACTTAATCTATATAAATCTCAATCCTATAAATAGGCTTATACTAATCCTTTTTAGTAGAAAGCAATGGACAAAGTACTTCAGGCCATAGCCAAAATTCACACATGGGATCTTATTGACCTCTCCCTGGGAAAATTTATATTGGATGCAAATGGGTGCTTAAGATCAAAACACTTTCTGATGGTCTGTTGAACGCTATAAAGGCCGACTTGTTGCTAAGTGATTTGCTTAATAATATGACATTGACAATGAAGAGATATTTGCTTCAGTAGCGAGGCTCACATCTATTTTTACTCTTTTTGTTGTCATCGCCATTAAAAAATAGACTATTTTTTAGATGGAGGTAAATAATGCATTTCTCAATGACGATCTTCTTAAGGAAGTTTACATGTGTACCCCTCCTGACCTAGTTGCTAATCGACATAAAGTTTGTGGCCTTCGTCGTGAACTATATGGTCTGAAACAAGCTCAACGTGCCTGGTTCGCAAAATTCGGCACTACCATTCATCAGTTTGAGTTCAAATCCAGTGCTTATGATTCAACCTTGTTTCTTCCCCATACTAACATTTGTATTATCCTTTTTTTATTGTATGTGGATGACATGATTATTTCTAGGGATGATTTACGTACATCTCTAAACTCAAAAAGTTTCTCAGTGGATAATTCGAGATGAAAGATCTTGGCGTGCTCACTTATTTTTTGGTCTCGAAGTGTCATTCGGTTCAGAAGGATATTTTATTTCTCAGGCCAAATATATTTTTAATCTTCTTTCAAAGGTTGACATCACTGACTCTATCAATGCCACTACTCCTCTTTCCTGGTCCGCCACTCAATTTCTCCCTTTTATTTTACGGAGAAGTATTGGATCAACCACCAATTTACTACTATTCATTATTATTACAATATTTAAGAATATTACAAAATTTAAATATAAATTCAAAAATATATTTATACGGTATCTACACAGTAATGTTTATGCGATACTATTCATACGTACGAGTACTATTCATAGAATACTTTACACGGTACTATTCACTGATGACAAAGTATCGGACTCAATGAAATTATTACAATGATAACAAATTTAAATATGTCAATAATAATTAATACCAATTAATTTGATTAATTTTACAACAATTAACAATAAATACAATTTTACCGAATTAAATACAAATTCAAATATAATTTTTTGCGCAACTTCATTTTCATTGATCCTGCAATAAATATTGTAATAGTATGAGCCAACGCTTAGTAAAATTTTAACCCTTTAATACGTATATCCAACCAATAGCACATAGGCATATTTCTCAAATAATTGTCACATAATACAAGATCTTAGTTATTTTATGGAAATCAACAATTATGATTAAACAACTACTATAATGGAAATCAACAATTATGATTAAGTAACTACTATAGAATGAACAATACAATAAATAAAAAGATTAAACACAAATATCAAAAGAGTTAATAATTATACTTGAAATTAGAAATTGATAATCAACCAGAATTATTTTTCCTTATTCCTCCTCCTGTCTCTTCCTCATTCTCTTTATTTCTGTTCTTCTATGGTTCTCTCTTTCTCCATTTGGCATTTTCTCTTCTGTTTGTTTCCTTGGTGTGAATCTACACAACACACAACACACAACACACAAATATAAAAGTTTTTCCTTTTTCTTTTCTTTTTGTTCTTTTCATTTTTCTCATACACGTTTGACACCAACAAATTCACACTTTACACCTAAAAAAAATATTACACTTTTTATCCTAAATTTTTTCATAATATATCAAAATAAAAAATTATTACGCTTCTCGGACTACTAGTTATTCAGTTGTTCTTCGCATTCTTCAGTATGTCAAGGATGCCTTATTTTACGGACTGGATTTCTTAGTCCAGCTCGCCCCCACCTTACAAGTTTATTCTAATGCCGATTGGGTCGGAGATCCCACCGACAAAAAATCAACTACTAGATATTGTTTCTTCTTGGGTAACTCTCTAATTTCCTCGCGCAATAAGAAACAAACTGTGATTGTTCGCTCTAGCGCTGAAACTGAATACCGTGTTATTACTGATGACGTCATTCAATCAAACCTAGAGTGATAATTTACATCAGCAATTTGGAAAAATTAGTTGTTCATGAGTCCGCCGTTGATGATGTCAGCTACCTTGTTCATGAATTAGGGAAACTCTTGGAGATCTCTAGCGGAAGACTCCGATTGATTTCCGGCATCGGGATGTACGAAACATACATGAAAGTTTTGAATATGTTTCCTTGAATAGAGATGGATTGGGACCTTCAACTTCTCCCAATCAATTTTGTGAAACCTTCCATGGGAGAATCATGGCCAAGATCAAGGAGGGGATTAGGGTGGAGAAGCTCAACAAAGAAGAAGTAGAAAAAAGAAAAAGAAAAAAAAAATGAGTAAAAAATAAAAAAATAAAATATTAGAATTTTGTCTCTAATTCCGTCTAAGTTGGATAGAAAATCTAACAGAAGGATCTTTTAAAACTTTATTCATATTTTGAGGATTTAAAGTAAAACACAATAAAGTTATTAGACCATATAAAAATGTATCAATATTTAGAGGATCTAAAATTAAATTTTGTCCTATAGTATATGACACTTGGTAGTTGATGGATTAGTTTTCATCAACCCCTTGTAATTTAGTTGAGTAATAGGTAAAGATGTCAATTGAATTTGAATCGGTGGATAACCGAATCAAACATTTTAAAGCTGATCAAATGGTTTTGCTTACAGCTTTGGTTTCGGAATTGAAAAGCGAAGCGGTTTTGATTTTGGTTTTCGTTTTGACATAGTAATTGTGAAACCAAACTATGTAACCATATATGTGTGTGTGTGTAAATTTATTTGCATTTTTACCTCCATCTTTTGATTTTCGTTTATATTTGTTTTTTATTATATGTGAACTTTATGTATTGTACTTTAACTGTGCAATTTGAAGATATAACGAAATTATGTCGTAAAGCATTAATAACCAATAATCAAATCACTAAAAACAGAGAAAGCAACAATAGATGTTACTTACAATATCGATTCGCTGATCGTTAGTCGACCTTCTGCTTCAAGATAATTCAAGATCTCCAAAACCCTAACTTGACAACACAGAAATTGACCGAGAATACAAGAGAATTCCAAACTCAAACTATATATAGAGCATAATTCAAAAACAATGGCTAACGATCTGAAATTAATGAGAAGAAAAATCTCTTTACGCTCCAAAAACCATACGTTAGTATGCGCGAGACTTAAACTAAACCTAAAAACAGATTAAGGGACCAATTCTAAACTTAACAATAGGATAAGACTATTGGTGATTTACACCCTAAAAATAGGACTAATTGTCGATGATCCCAAAAATTTATAACTTGAGATAAAATGAAAAAATAAATAAATGATAATACGGGGGGCGTGTATGTAATTTTTTTTTTTTTTTGGTATATCTACAAGTGTCTTTTATCCACACAGGGTTAAAGACTAGTTCGTGTGGGGTGCGTGGTTATCCCTCCGAACAAGTGCTCTTCTATAAGTTCGAATCCCTAACTTTACAGAGATATCTTAACTATTTTAACTCAAATGTCTCTTATCACTTGAGTTACACGGTGTTATGTATAAACCAAATATAATAATTAACATATGACCCGTGTGACATACACAAAAATGGTTACGTTATTAAATATGACGTAGTAGTAAGAAAAAGGAGGGTTCGTGAAAAGAGAGCCAAAGTGAAAGCCTTCGAGTTGTACCAAAAACTTAAATAAAAAGAAACTAAGTCGGTCTTGGTCTTCGAGTAGTTGCCGTTAAGAATGAGGGGGTACAAGTATAAAAATTATTTATTGTGTGGGGGACGATACGTAACGACTCTGTCCTTGTCTCCAATTGGAGTGACCATAAATGTTGAAGTGAGGGGTCAACAAGTAAATAGAATATGAATGTGATTTCTATTTTATTTATTTATTTTTTAAATTTTCGTACAAATTGGGTGATATTAAGGATAAAATTATAACTTTATATTTTTTTTTAATTTTTTTCCTTCTTTGTTGTCTTCTCACCATCACCATCTCACAACTCTTCCCGTGAACCAGACCCATCTCTCTGTCTCCACCACTATAACCATCTATTAGTCGTCGTCATCTGAAGCTAGATGATAGGTTAGGATGGCAAACAAAACTGAATCGATGGGTAACCGAAAGAAACCAAATTGAATTACCCGATTTTGAAACCGACTAAATGGTTTGATTGTCGTTTTGGATTTGAAATTAACAACCGAATCGATTTTGGTTTTGATTTTGGAATAATAACTATGAAATCGAACTGCAAAATCGATATTTTAGATACATTTTTATTACATATATCTACTCATTTTTTTTTTATATATATATTTACAATTTAACCTCAAATATATATATATATATATATATATATATATATATATATATATATATTATTGTAATAAGATTAAATAAACAAAGTTGTGCTTTAATTATACTTAAAAACGTTTATTGTAGTAATTAATAGTTTTGTGGTTTTGTTTTGTTTTTTCGAAATTTATGTTTTATATTTTAGTTATATTTTTGTTTATATATAAATAACAACAATCTGAGAATTCGTGGTTTTGATTTTGATTTTTTGTAAAATCGAAAAATCTTATATAATTTTGCAATTTCGTAATTTTGATTTTATATAAATTTAAATAGTTCAATTTTAAAACCATTAAAAAAACTAACAGTTTTGGTTTGGTATATATATAACGATTTTGGTTTTGATTTTATATAGAACTGGACCGAAATCGAATCATTGACATCCCTAATAGGTAGGTAGTTTGTAGATAGTAGGTTGTTTGTAGATTACAGGAATCAGCCCCATTTGTGTTTAAACATATTTTTAATTTTGTAATCATCCTTCTTAAAATTTATGAAGGTATATATGTTTACAATAATTATTTTTCTTTTTTCTTTTTTTCTTTTTTTCAATCAGTTTTGTCCCTCCAAAAGACCCCCGATGTATGACTTTTCACACCGAAATGAACATGATCACCTAAATTTCAAAATGTGCATAATTTAAAATATTTCACTTGACCCCCTTCTAATATAATTATTTTTTATTTGACCCCCATAAATCTCGAGAGTAAGCCCACACTATATTATAAAAACAAATTAATTACACATTACCGGTTTTACAGTAGTTATCTTTTAGGGAAGTCAAAGCTTGTATCCTACTGGTTATCTAGTGTATCTGTTTAGCGAGAAATCTAGTTTAAAATTTAAAATTATCTCCCCAATAGTTTGTTAAAAATAAAAAATAAAAAATTTTGTTCTCATGGAATGATTGTCCTAATCCATTTAGTCTAAATAGGTTGCTGGCCCTGGGCGCATTGAGGGTAACATTCTCCTAAAATAATATATTTCGTGCTTTAAAAAAATAAGGAAAATAAAGACTTGTAATAAAAAAGGACCAAGAAAGGTGGACTTTATATATTAAAAAGTTATTGTCCAACAAATAAAATAAAATAAATAAAAGGCTATTAGATTGCGTTTGAGTAAGGAATTTGACAAATTTAAGAGATTTGCGAAATACAAATTTAAGGAATTTGTAAAATAAATGGATTTCAAAATCCTAAATTTTGAAATCCCTTATTTGGATAACGGTTTGAGCTGAAATATTTAAACATGTAATTTACAATTCCCTTATTTGGATAGATAAAATATTTGTAAACAGAATTTACATGTCTATTGATTTTTAAGTTTATATAAATATTTAGCAACGTACTAATATTAATTCAAAATCATGTGACGGCTCCTAAGGTATAACATCATATTTGCTCAAGTAGTATAGTCGAATCACAATTATTGCAAGCATAACCATAATTATATCCATTTCTTCTTCTTCTTCCTCGTTTCTTAGACGTTTACGATTTTTTTGCACAATTTGTTGATCCATTACTCTTGTAGAGATAAAAATAAAATAAAAACACCATAAAATTATTCATAATTATTGATGAGAATTAGTATAAAATATCCACAAAATAGACCACAAAACATCCAAGAAATTCATACTTTCTACTATAGAAATCCACAAAATGCACAATATAGATAACAAACTAACAAACCCTAGATTTAGTAAAAAATTGGAAGAACAAACCTAAATCTAGGGATAAATTGAAACAAATAAACTTAGATTCACACCAAATTGAGCAAGAAACATAGAAATTCACATGAAAACGAACTTGTCGTCGGTAGTCGCCAAGGGGCTCGTTGTCGTCGGTGGTTGCGAAGGGAAGGAGGGCTCGTTGTCGTCGTAGTCGGTGGTCGCGAATCAGATGCAGCAGTCGTCGATGGTCGCAAAGCAAGGCTTGTCGTCGGTGGTCATGAAGGAGCTCGTCATCCTTGGTGGTCGCGAAAGGAAAGAGGGCTTGTCACGAAGGTCTGTCGTTGCGACGAGAAGAAGAAGATGGAGCGCTCAGGTCAATCGAGAAGAAGAAGTTGTGAAATCTTCTCTTAGAAAGATTTGGCAAATGACACCCATCTCAAAAGTATTTACAAATCCTTCTTTTCACCCATTTTGTAAGATAAAAGGATTTGACAAATCTTTTTTTATTATTATCCAAACAAGGTATTTGTTAAAAAAAAATTTTGAAATCCCTTATCCAAAATGAAATATCTCCTTCAAATCCCTTACTCAAACATAACCTCAATGATTAAATAAGAATACATAACTGAGCTAATGCAATATCAAATTAACATGAACTAGAGTGACCATGTTGTTAACATTCCTCTAATCACAATAATGATAACGAAAGAACCTAACAAAGGCGAGACAACATTAACTTAACGTTCGTTAGGAAATCATCTAATTAACATTCACTAAGTAGTCATGTATCACAATATTAACTAATAGAAGCACCTAACAATGAGTAACACATTAAGTTAATGTTCACCAATAAACCTTTGTAAGTATTGTCCACCGTGTACACAATTATTATGTAGGAATACAAAGTTAGTGTTCAAACATAAATTGCACTGAAATCAATGATGGCAACTATTTCTCTAACGGCTCATTTGGTTGGAAGGAATAGAATGAAGGTGGAATTGAATGGAAGAACTAATGGAATGAAAGAAAGAATGTAATAGAATTGTCAATAGAATCACTATTTCATTTTTTATTTGGTTGGTATGGAATGAGGGAATGAATAAAATAGTGAAATATAGTAAAATTCTCATTATGCCCTTATGAAATTATTATTCCATTCTCTTATTTGGTTGATATGAAATGAGTGAAGAAATTGAATGAAATATAATAAAATTTTCATTATTTCCTTATTACAAAATTTTATTATATTTCACTATTCCATTACTTCCCTCATTTTATTATATTTCACTATTCCATTCAATTTTAAGTTTATGTTCTCTAATTTCTGTTTCTATTCTCAATTTTCAGTTTCTATTCTCTAATTTATGTTTCTGTTCACAATTTTCAGTTTCCGTTCTCAATTTTTCGTTTTCTAATTTTTTGTTTTTGTTCTCAATTTTCAATTTATGTTCTCAATTTTTTGTTTATTTCTCAATTTTCTGTTTTTGTTCTTAATTTTCAGTTTTTGTTCTCAAATTTCAGTTTCTTAATTTTCTATTCTCTAAATTTCTGTCTTTGTTCTCAATTTTTAATTTATATTCTCAATTTTCTATTTTTGTTCTTAATTTTCAATTTTTATTCTCAACTTTCAGTTTTCGTTCTCAATTTTATGTTATCTAATTTTATGTTTTTGTTCTCAATTTTCAGTTTATGTTTTCAATTTTCTGTTTCTGTTCTCAATTTTCTATTTCTATTTCTAATTTTCTGTTATCTAATTTCTATTAATGTTCTCTAATTTTTGTTTCTATTCTTAATTTTTAATTTTTGTTCTCAATTTTCAAAGACTTAAATATAAGGGTTATTATGTAATTTAGGATGTTGATTCCATTGGGTTGGAATCACATTCCACCCCATCTCAAATGGAATCTCATTCTACCCTATTTCATTCCAATGGAATCACAAAAGTGATTCCGTTGGAGAACCAAACAATGGAATAGGAATTGAGGGAGGAATGCGATTCCATTCCACCCCTGATTCCATCCAACCAAACATGCCATAAATGAATTTGGAAAATGAATGACGATCAAACGAGGGAATTTAGGTTGTGTTTGGGTAAGGGAATTGGGGGAGAGATTTCATTTGAGTAATTAAGGGATTTCAAAATCATTTTTTAACAAATACCTGGCTTGGATATTAAGTAGGAAGAGTTTGTAAAATCTCTTGAAGTGTCAAATAGTGTGAAAGATAAGATTTGGAAATCTTTTTGAAATAGGTGGAATTTGACAAATCCTCCCAAGAGAGGATTTCATCAATCTTCTCCTTCGTGACTGACCTTCTCGCAACGACTGAGCCCTCTTCTCCATCGTCGTCCTTCTTTTGTTCTCAGCCCTCCGATCTTCGTCTTCTTTTCGTCGACTGCGATTTAGGTACAGGGCTTCGCCATTGTCGATTTCACAAATATGAGACCTAGATCGTCGATATCCTTCTTCGTCGTCCATCAGAATCAAATTCGTCGCCGTCATCCATCGTCCATCTCCTTCGTCATCGACCATCATTCCGATTTAGGGTTTTTGATTGCAGAAATCAGAATCGGAATT
This sequence comes from Eucommia ulmoides, assembly GCA_016647705.1. Lineage (NCBI taxonomy): Eukaryota > Viridiplantae > Streptophyta > Magnoliopsida > Garryales > Eucommiaceae > Eucommia > Eucommia ulmoides. The sequence goes on from CM028329.1 coordinate 5,174,768, forward strand.
GAAATCAAATTCGTTACAGAAATCAAAATCAATCGTCTTAGGTTTCGTTTTCGTTGAGTACTGCAACAAATTTGATTTAGATTTCTCGTTTTCGTTGATTTAGATTTCTCGTTGGCTTTCGTTTATTCTTCGTTGCAATTTCTTCTTTGGCTTTTGTTCTTCTTCATTCGTTGGCTTTTGTTATTTAGATTTCTTGCTCTTTTCATTTTGTCTTTTGAGAATTGTTTAGTTTGAGAATTGTTCCATAATTCCGGTGTATTTTACAAATAATGTTAATTTATCAAAATAAGGGAATTATAAAATTATATAATCAAATTTTTCGGTTAAAATAGTTATCCAAACAAGAAATTTGGTAAATGATGGGATTTCGAAATCCCATCCTTTACCAAATCTCTTAATTTGTTAAATCCCTTATCCAAACGTAACCTAATATGATTTCATAACTCAGGTTAACTAAATGCTTTTCTTGTTAATAATTAATGAACTTTAATGTAATGGTCATATTTATTTTTATTTACACACTAATGAACGTTCACTATTTGCATTATTAGTGGATATATATAGATATCAAATTAACGAGAAAGATGAGATAATTTTTGTTTTCATTAGATCTCTACGAGATGACCGTCGTTTAAATCTGTGCCAAAGTTTCATATAGAAAGGAAATAGAATTTTGATATGAATACCTTCTATTAACTAATTTCTCGAAAATTCTGTTTCTGATAATTGAGCACCATTATAGATATATTTAATGTGTATTTCTCTTTTTCATTCCTGTAAATCTTTAGACTACTCAGGACGTTGAAATAATAACACACGATCAATATTTTTAGCTATTATTAATGAAGAGAATATAATATATTTTCTAAGAACTGATTAAGTTATTAACAGGCAACTTCTAGTGCTTGTCCCAATGTAAGATCGCCCTAATTTTCTGATATCATTAACCGTGCGTCCTTTCTTCTTTGCCCTCTCTGTGCTTCCTCCGGTCTAATATGGTGTCATTCATTTGGAACAAATTGACAGCTATATGAATTTTTGTTTGTCATTTTTTTTTTCTATGACACTGGTTACCGCTCTTAAAAAGTTTGAAGTGATTTGTGCTTATATATATATATTTATATTACTGTAGAATATGACACTTTCATAAATAACATATAATATTAAGTGTCACGTTCAAAAGTTACTTTTGCAAAATATACCCGAAGATTAAAAATTAAAAAAAAATTTGGTGAAAAGTCTATTTCATAATTCTATCAGTATGCAGGGTTATAGGTATTAATAATTATTAAAATAATAAAGGAAAATTATTACTGATACCCCTATCTTTTAGATAAATATTATGGTAATGTCCTACATTTTATCAAATACCGAATACATCCCTTATATTTTTTAAACGGATCAGTCAAACATCCAAATCGGAGTTGACCAACTGATGCCATCATTTAAATGTTAATTTTACCTTATAACTTAAAATTCATTTGTGAAATATTGTAATTACCCTAATTTTAACCCATTTTCTTTTTTCCTTTTATTTCTTTTATTTTTTTCCCTCTTTCTTCTCATTTTTTTTTTACTTTTTCTCATTCTCTCTCTAAACCGCTGTCTCACAACCACCACTGCCACTTTCACAATTAAAAAAAAAAAAAAAGGTAATCTTCCTCCCAGCACTGCAACCCATGTCGAAGTTTACATCTTATAGACAACATAAAAAAAATCATCCTCCCATCACCGCCACCCACCGCCTTGTTCATCCCCCACCCAGGCACCTACCATAATTCGCCACCATCTCTCTCTCTCTCTCTCTCTCTCTCTCTCTCTCTCTCTATATATATATATATATATATATATATATATATATATATATATATATATAATACATGTGTGTGTACTATAGAGAGAGATAGAGAAAGAGATGAGCGATAGAGAGACAGAGAAATCAAGAGAGGAAATGAGTGATGCATTGTTGGTGATAGAGAGAGAGACATAGATAGAAATTGAGATCTGGGTTGGAGGTGACGGCTTTGATGAAATTGTTCCTAGATCTTAGAATTGTTCTCAGAGCTGATTTGGGTTGGTGGCGACGACTTAGAGTGGAGAGGATGGTGGCGGCAGTAATGGTGGTAGGAGGTGATAGTGGTGGAGTTAGCAACTGTGCAGATGACGATGGTAGCGATGACGACAATGGTAGGGGTGGCTGGTTGTGGAGCCAAAGATTTTTTTAGCTGGGTTGAAGAGAGAGGGATAAAGAAAAAAAACAATATATATAAGGGTAGTATAATAATTGTATTAGTTTTTTTTTAAATAATTAATAAAAAATAAAAGACAAAAAAATAATTAACTAGTATTTTTCTCCAGCAAGCAATTTCTATGGTATTTATTAAAGAGAAAATTATCGATTAATTAACGAGCATGACCGTCCTATTTATTAAAGAAAAAATAGGTTGACATAGGCACATGCCAGAAACGTACAAATTGCTATACGATCAACTAATGTATGAGGGGGGGCATAAAGTATAGAGATTCATCCATGAATTGTCAGCCATGAAGTACAGTAACACATTTTCAGAGGAAAACAATATGGTAAGATGACTTCCAATTAGGTAGAGTGTTTTAATTCTTGGATAAACGAATTTTGCCACCTTTCTGCAATTTTGTTGAACAACAAGATAAGGATAAAGTAGATGGACTTAATGATAGAGAGGAGGGATGAAGCAAACAAGCTACAAGGTAAGATCACGCCATATTGGGAGAATAAGATGTGTGAATTGATAAATGAAGGACAAACGTTGAACATTGGCTCATCAAGTAACGGAGTGTTTGAAGTTCATTCAGCATATTCTGTCTTTAGTTGATACCGAGGAACGGTCATGCTCTTGCCGACAAAGGCAGATAAAAGGTTTTCCATGTGAACATGCATTTGTAGCTATAAACAAGATTGGACTCCTAATATTCAGATACATAGAGGATTATTTTCGGTGTTGGTTTTATCGGGAGACGTATTCGAGAGGTATATATGCAATACCAATGATTGAACGACCAATGTTGCTCGAGAATCAAGCAATTATTTTACCTCCCTTAACAAAGAAACAACTGGGATGGCCAAGAAAAATTCGGATTGCATCATAGGAAAAGGAAAAAGAAAGACATTGTGGGAGATGCGGTCAAATGGGGAGACACACTAAGAAATCATGCAAAGGACCGCTCGAATAGGGGAGATGGAGACTTTGATTTTTTTTCTTTCATTTGTACCAAATAAAATCTATATCTTGTAGATTTTTTGGCACATAAATAAAACATATAATGTCTTCATTGTTTTTGGGGGAATGTTACAGTTTTGTTCGCGATATATTACAACAGTTTTATATTGGGGTTATTTTTTTTCCATAACACACTCAGTTAAAAACACCATGTTAAACCATGCTTTATGTGCATGTTACGTTCAACATCCAAAAGACAATGTTGAATGCAACACCAAGGCAAGACATGTTAAATTCAACACGTACAATCAACCATGCTTTATGTGCATGGTACATTAAACATCTAAGGCAATGTTGAATGTAACATCTAAGGTAAAACCATGTTACATTCAACACGTACAGTCAAAACGCATGTAAAATCATGCTCCATGTGCATGTTACATTCAACATCCAAAAGGCAATGTTGAATGTAACATTGAAAGCACATGTATTTTGTTTGGCATTCAACAATAATACACAACAAGAATATCAACACAATTTGACAGTGCATCAAAAACATGTATTAAACATACTAGTTTCGACGAATCAAAACGACGGGCAGTAACATATTATAGACACAAAAGGCTAATCAAAATAAGCGTGTTTGGATCAAAATAAAAATAAAAAACTATATAGATAATAAATAAATAAATAAAAAAAAAAAAAATAGACATAGGCTTCAGTGCTCCATATAGACAAACGATTCGCTAGGGGCGGGTGCAACATAACAGGACCAAGTTGGTTCTTCAACGTCTCGATCTCATCTCGCAGACTCGAGACAAGCATATTGAGACGCTGGATCTCCAACTTCATGGCCCTATTGTCTTTGACCGTTGAATCATACCTCTACCATGCACCTATCATTTTCCACCACAGGCCCCGTGCAATGTCCATCAATAGTTTCGATTCCTTATCCCATTTCGCTATGCTCTCGTTAAAATCGTTGGTGTCGTGGTTGTCGCCCATCTTATCAGAATTAAGAACATTAAAAAATCCTTTAATTATCCAAAATCCCTTAATTAACAACTCGAAACGTCAAAGAAACACTTACGGTTTATGCGACGGGGGTGGGAGGTTTGACTTTTGTGCATAAATATTGAACGACAGAGAAACAACACCACCAACGAAAGCCCTAATCGATGCGAAAGAACTACAAAAACCTTGAACCGGTGTTTGAATTTTTGATTTATTTGAGATATATGAAGGAGAACGGTATGGGAATGAGAACAATTTGGATTTTAAAGATCATCATTACCCCATCCCTATACGATTGAGTTGTTTCGTTTCCCAACGCAGAAGAACGACGTCACGTTGCACAGTGAATAGGCGTACGGATGTCCATCATGATGGTTCAGTAGCTAGGCATCAATTTCTACGTTGTGCTGTTGGTCTTGCTATCGTTTTATGTAGAGACTTAGCCCTAACGAGGTGAATTGGCCCACTTGTGGTGGAAGTAGATTGTTTAGTTGCATGGTTACCCATGTAAAGTAGTTAACAAATGCCATCTTTATCTATAAGAAAAAATATCCAAGAAACACTGGTGTGAAAATTCAAAATTTTTCAATCAATGCTACATTCAACACCCAAAAGAAAATGTTGAATGTAACATCCAAAACACCTGTATCATTTTTTTCTTCGCATTTTCAATAATGTAAAAGAGGGTAATAACCCCAACATGTAAGCATTGTTACATTCAACAACAACAATAATGTTATATTCAACATTATAATGTTACATTCAACAACCACGTGCATTTTAACAGTATTTGTTGAAAATAACAACAAACAAAAATAACAGTAGCTAATTAAATGTCACGATCAAAATTTCAATATCATTTTGGTGCCAAGACAATCACATTCGTAACCTTTTTTTGTTGACATGACAGTCTATAGCAGTCAATATAATGTTAAAAAATAATGGACTGAATTGTTTTCTAGAAGGAAACAAAAAAGAACAAAAACACAAAATACTTATTCAAACATATTTTTGCAGTTTGGGATCCATGTTTGTTGTGGGTCAATACAAGAGCACGCTTTTTCACTGGGATACACGATCATTACGTTTCCTAGCCAAATACGTGTCGATAGTCCAAGAGTAGGATAGGTCATTAAGGAACATATGCACAAGTACAGCTCGTCCCATTCGGAACCTGTCAGGCCCCAAATTGACATTGATTTTATGTGCATTGTATAACTGTTTCATTACGTAATTCACAGCCACAATGCAATCAATACTGCACATATTCCAATATGATACAACAATCAATAATATGGTTATATAAATTAACGGAATGGTGGCATGACCGATGGGCAATGACACTTACACTGACATCCCCTGATTAGGCACGTTGGCAACGTTGGAAATTTGCACATGCTTCAGCTTATGCTGTTTAGTTTTGTTTGAAAGCAATGCGTTGACGTATGAAATCTATCAGGATTAAAAAACAAATGTAAGGACGTTTTTTAATGAACTACACTTTTGAATAAATATTTGAAACAAAAATTTACAACTTTCTTGGCATTCTTGTAATAAAGGTAAAATGATACTGGCTGCCTCAAGTTAATAGAATTATAATGATCCCAGGTTGATTTTTGCTTATCATACACAAGCAGCGTCCAATATACAGATTCAAGGATCAACACCTCAGTATGTATAGGGAATGTACATACCGAACGTTGGATGAAAACGCCTTTATTATACCTTGATCCAAAATATCTCTGAGACAATCGAAAACTTTTTTATAACAATTCCCCTCTTCTCTATGACCATTAGGAAAAAGGCTTTCGACAGCCCCCACCTCCACAGCTACAGCCTAGATCTTAGAGAAAGAAGCTTGCTTAGACGCGCATAACCTACCGCACAACGCTTTAGCTAGCACAAGACCAAAACATAAGACGCCTATTCAAACTATCTAATAGTAGAACGAGCTACGAACTAGTGCTAGATTGGGCGCGGTAACAAAGGTATTTGCGAATCTCATGGATCCAGGTCTGGTAGATGCATGGAAGAAAAAAATGTAAAACATAAACAACATTGGGTATGTATGGCGTTACAATTCACGAGTTAAAATACAGAAAACAAAAATAGTACAGTTTCAGACACTCACTCAACATGCACTGTTTACAAAAAATGATCAATTGGTAGATCCGGCAACTGAGAGACAACCTTACACTGTTTGTTCCATATAATTTCCATATATGCATTGATAACCTACACAAACAAACAAATAAAGTCGCAAATAACGAATAAGTGGATTGTGAGGGTTCTTAACCCACATGTTACATTCAATACAAAGAGCATGTTATATTCAACACACAAGAGCATGTTACATTCAACATGTGTGTAGTGTAACATACACTACCTTCTTTTTTTTTTTTTTGAAAAAAGGACAAAAGTGTGACTTACAAAATTCGTCAATTGGTCTTCCCGCCACAACCCAAGGATGTCGTCCATTGATAATTGAGCATCCGGCCACTTACCCCCCCATATGTACGCACTATAGAGTTTTCAAAAGATTTAGATATTGAGATAAGTATAGTGTCTACGTAAATAAAAATAATAAATACAAATAAAGACTTACGAAGACCCATCAGTTCGTATAATCAACTCAAGCTTCTCCCAATCAGCGAAGAGCAACAGACAGACTACAACACCATCTCGAGGGGTGGGGGGGGGGGGTGATACACTAGGCTTAGCAGCGACCGCATCAGATGTGGAAGGATCACTTGTGTAAACAACCACATCCCTAACACGATTATCGTATTTTCGCTTCAATCGATGCTGCTTTCTAAAAGTGACAATGTACTCATGAATAAGGTCTTCCCTAGGCTTCCACGTCCTCAAACATTTCTTCACATTTTTAACGAGCAAATTGGAGGTCAGTGGTCAGCTCTTTGATCGCATACGCCGTTGCGACGAAAGAACCGAACCTGAATCATCATGACGTCCAATCTCAAAAGCTTGCTGCACAATAACATTATCCCTATCCACCAATTCCATTTGATAGAATTCAAACATACCAACAATGTACTTGTCATGTTTCTGTTTTTCTTCAACTGACTATGTTACAGAATGAATACCAACCTCAACCAATTGTTCTTGCACCTCTGACTCGATGAGATCTCCTTGCAATTTTTGTATTTCCCCTTCAACTCTCGTACCCTCTCCCTCAGTTTTTCAATCTTTGTTGTCTTCCTCAATCTTGGACATCTCCGAGACTCCCTCAATGCATCAATCTTAGACGTTAGCTGATAATTTCGCTCAACGAGCTCAATTAAGTTTTGTGAACCGCCACAAAACTCAACAACTTCTTCATTAAATTGCTGCGATATCCCCAAATCAAAAGACGAAAACTCATTTGATTTACCATGAACATAAAAGAAGACGCCAACTTGTATTTAAGCTATTGTCTCAACAAGTTGACTCTCATCGATTTGAAAGTTTGTTAATCATCAATAACACAGTGTGGAAGTTACGTTCAACACACAATGAAATGTATTGGAATCACTATAACATACCTAATCTCCATCTAGGTTAGACAATCGCAGTCCAAATGCAATAGTCATCAGTTCAAGCATATTCTACTTCCCCCACCGTGGTATATATGTTTCTCACCGGGGGACAACACGAACAATGCTATTGTGATCGCACAACCAAAACTAAATATAAGGATTGGAAATCAGGAACAGTACCAAACGTTGACAATACTTATTAAGTAAAATTTAAACAAAAAAAAAAAACAGTTTATAACTTGTAGCACGATCATGCAACCAATGACTGACGACGGGGCTTGATATTCAGCCTCTATTGAAGACATTAGGTTTGAATGCACATGCTCAATCCAATTATAGGATGAAAGGGCATCCAAATCCTCAACGAGCTTCATATCAGAGAGACTACACGATTAGTCCTTATTTGCAAAAAAAATATGTCGCAATAAGATGCAAATAGAGCAATCGCACGACGTCCTCGACATCATCCTTAGCATCACTCCCCACAATCCCCCTTAGCATATCCCTGATCTAAACCACACTCATCCGGTTAGTCTTCATCCGCTGACGACGTATAAACAAGGAATCACTTTTCTTGGCATATCGCCCCGGTATTTTTTTCTTACCAAATGTAAAGCCAAAGATCAATTGAACGTCATCAAGGGTTAACGACACTAGTTTGGGGCCAATTTTAAAGGCCTTTCGATGCGGCTGGTATGAAAGTATAATATTCGCACACAAACTATTTATCTTATTGAAAGTCAAAATCGCCGATTTATTAGGAAATAGTGCAGACATCATGTTCCAAAAGGGTGTCCGTTTAAGGAGTTCGATGTGAGAATCACGGAGATGAATTTTGGATATAAGAGAGAAAAATTGTGACGGGTTTGCCTGGAATTTAGCAACCGAATTATCCGCTGGACGTGAATCTGCAGCTCCAGACGCCAATGAAACAATGCATCTGCATCACACGAGCTACATGATAGAATAGGGGAAATTTCTAACCCACTAGCCGATGCAGCGGGTTGTTTGTATTCTATGGACACCGAATCATCTGGAAACACAAATTAAGATGTAAGACAATGTTTCATTCAACACGAGTTGAACATAAGCTTGCAGATATTTTACACCAATGTTACATTCAACGCGTACGTTAATTTGGGAATCAAAGGAAGTTAAACAATGTTACATTTAACACACACAAAATAAGATTTTTTTTCCGTCTAAATAGACAGTGTTGCATTCAACACACAAGTTATATTCAACACGAGAAAAACTTGGAAATTCATCACACACAATGTATACATGCAAAACAAACATGAATATTATGGTTTGATCACATACAGTTGCCATATATTACACATAAATCATCAAACAACACAAACGATTTGAAGTTTAAATGAACGAAAACCCCCAACTAAAGAACACATGCATTTACGAAGATAGAAGACACAACCACAACACAAAAAATAGAGCAGGACTAAAAACATGTAACCATAACGAAATAGAGTGCAACAATAGTTTACACATGTCTTTCTTTTTGGGTGTTCGGTGCCTCACACTTGTTGTATGACAAGTTTTTAAGGATCAAATGAACAAAAAAGACGAAGAATAGTGTTTATTGTGCACAGAGCTGACCACAAAGCCAAAATTTGAAAAACAAGAAAGCGTACTGGAGTCGGTCAGATTCACGGTAGTATCAACAGTATTGGGGTTCACAGTCCTCATCTTACGTCGAGTATTCACAATTCTTTTGGTTTGGAGGGTTTTTAGAGTCGTTCAATGCTGAAATTGCCGGAGGAAATGGAAATATGGAAAGAGAAAGAGCTTTTAGGGTTTTGGATAGGAATGGAAAGTGTAAGGTCTGCAAATGGAAATTGCGCTATTACCAAAATGGTCACATCCACGTCGCAGAAAATACAATAGATTTTGAAAGAGGCGATACGGGGAATGATCTGGTGCTTCGCACACGTAAGACAAATGTGCACCCAAACACATGGCTTTGGATGTTACATTCAACATCCCCTTTGGGTGTTGATTGTAACATCCATGATAAAAGATTTACTCGACCAAAAAATATGATTAGCATATCAAAAGAAAGATGATTTTTTTTCCTGATTAATATGATGTAAAAAATTTAATTTTTCAACACCAGGATGAACACAAAGTATATTGGTTTTCATGTGTTCATCCACATGCTCTCACGCGCCAGTTTTTGTGGGATGCAATGGCGGTCTGTTAAATGCGCCGTAAAACAGGGAATAAAAAACAAAAAGTTTTTTGCACGTTGTAGGGGCATTATGGTCAGAAATCAACACAAAGGCGTGGACGGTGCAAAAAAAAAAAAAGGCGATGATTTGGATCGGTTCATAGAATTGTGAAAAGAGACCTATCGGTACGTGATGCTTTATTAAAAGGCAAAAGAGTATTGTAGTATCAATTTCAAAGATAGTGAATGTTAGTGATAATTTTCCAGCAAATAAATCATTACCATGTAAGATATGACGAAGATATTTCATGTAAAATATTATTAAATTCCCAATAAATTTAACATTGTAAGTTCTAGCGCCCCCACACACCTGTGCCACCGGATCTGACAAATCTAATGTCTAGGCCACCGAATTTGGCAAGTCTAGCAAGGAGGAAGAATAATAAGAAGAAGAAGGCCGACAATGAAGTTTGCTGGTCGAAATTGCCAGAAAAGATGATGGTGGGAGGATGAAGGAGGGAGACAAGAAAGAAAAAAGAAGAGAGAATTAATGAAGGATAATTTTGTTATTTTACACATAAGATAAAAGAAAATTTAGTAATTTAAAAACAAATTTATATTATAAGGATAAAATTAGAGTTTAAATGTTTACATCTACTAACAGAATAAAATTGGAATTTAAATGTTTATATCAGTTGGTCAATTCTGAATTCAGAGGTTGAATGCTCCGATTAAAAAGGATAAAGAGTCTTCGTAGTATTTGTTAAAAAACAAGAGATTACCGTGACATCTGTTTTAAAAATAGGGATGTTAGTGATAATTTTCTCATAATTTATTGAAAACCTCAAAATCTAAATTTTAATTCACTCTGGCCCTCAAAGCAAGTGAAAAGAGAGCCGCGCCATAAGAATTTTTTGCATCTTTCATAGTTATTATGTTTTTAGTTATTTGTTTTTATATTTAAAAAGTTTGATCAATGATAAACTTATTGAGAATTGTCACTTAAATTTTTAATTAAATGTATATTTTTAGTTTAATTATATGTGCATTTATAGGGGTTTAGGTTATTTACTTATTACAAGTTTTAGACCGGTATAATATGACGGTCTAAAAAAAATCATATGTATTTTTTAATTGAATATTACATTATGCACAATTGATTGTTTAATTTTATATTTAATATATTCGGTATATGTTTTTAACATTTTTTTTTTCTCACTCTTTTTTTTTTGGAGCAATTTTTCCCCTCAAAGAGACCCGGCGTATAAAGATGTCAATGGTTCGGTTTCGATCTGATTTTATATAAAATCATAACCAAAATCGTTAGACATATACTAAATCAAAATCGCCTCTTTTTTTTTAAATGGTTTTAAAACCAAACCATTTAATTTAATACAAAATCAAAATCAAAACTGCAAAACTATTTAAGATTTAAAATTTTATAAAAAACAAAACCAAAATCGCAAAACCATTTAAGATTTTTCAATTTTATTAGAAAATAAAACCAAAACCAAAATTGCGAAACTATTAACCGTTGTTTTTTTATATATAAACAAAAACATAATTAAAATGTAAAAAAAAAAAAAATCCAAAAAAACAAACCAAACCACAAAAGTAACCCTAACACACACACATGCATATGGGAGGGATTAAAGTGTACAAACACACACACACACACACATATATATATATATATATATTAGGGGTTAAATTGTAAATATATATAAAAAAAAGTAAGGGTATATATATCATAAAAATATATCTAAAATATCGGTTACACGGTTCGATTTCGCGGTTACTATCTCAAAATCAAAACAACTTCAGTTACTAATTTTAAGACCAAAACCGCAACTAAATCGCATCCAAACTATTTAGCTGGTTTTAAAACCGAATCATTCAATTTGATTTCGTTCAGTTATTCGTCGGTTCGGTTTTTATTGCCATCTCTGTTGACCTATGACGTTTGACATCGGACATGATCCCCCAAATTTCAAAATGTGCATAATTTAAAATATTACACTTGACTCCCATCTAATATAATTATTTTTCATTTAACCACATAAAATCTCAAGAGTAAAGCCTGCACTACATTACGGTCTTATATTAGTTGCCTTTTCATGGAATGATTGTCCTATTCTATTTTGTCCAAATAAGCGGCTGCTCATGGACCTAACCTTAACTTTCTCCTAGAATAATATATTTCGAAAATAAAGACTTGTAATAAAAAAAGACCAAGAAAGGCGGAATATATATATATATATATATATATATATATATATATATATATATATATATATATATATTGATAAGCAGGTGGACGTTATATATTAAAAAAATGATTTGAGAGACGTGATATTTGAGAGACGTTGATCAGTTAAGATTTGGTAAGAATAAAAGAAGTTAGATAATTCTCGTTCACTAAATATGGTAATTTGTAGGTTACAAAACATGATTATGATATATCATTGAATTCCTGATTAACTTATTTTTACAATGGAGGGTATTTGACCGATATCACATCGATATCCCAAGTGCTTTTCCTAAGTTTTGCAAGGGTTGATCAACAAGTTTAGAGCTGGGAGCAACGACGAATTTTCAGCGTTATCATTTGGCGTCATCTGTGGGAAACTAACAAAAGGTTTACAATAATGCCGCAACTAAGGTCAACATACAAAACCGTCGACAATGTGCCAAACAACAATATGGTCACAAGAGATGACCTTGTTGCAGAGATTGCCACTCTCCATCTCTAGATTGAAGAGCTATGAGCTCCAGTAGTACAATTAATGGAAGCACAAGTGCAGAGGGAGCAAAGAGCAGGGGGCATATTTACACGATCTGCTCCATCTCTCAAATGCTGAAGAAAATCAAATCTCACTCCAGAGTAGGAGAAAGGCTCATCCCAATTAAACTAACCATGTGGAGGAGTCGATCAACTTTGATCAAAAATGGCATAGCAGGAGACGGGAAGAAACTTGTTACAAGGATGAATTAGTGGAGCTTCTTGGAACGGCAAAGTCTCCATTCGTTCAAGCAATAATGAAAGAGCATTTTTCTCGGAAGTTTGATCCTACTAAGTGGAACAAATACGAAGGAAAGATGGATCTGATAGGTCACATAAGACATTTCAGGCATATGATGGCCTTATACAAGGCTGGAGATTCCATTTTATGCAGAGCATTTGCTACCATGCTAAAGAGATCAACCTTAGAATACTTCCATGGGCTAGCTCCATGATCAATCAGCTTGTTCACTGAATTAGAAAAGTAGTTCATCGATTGGTTCATCAGTTGTCAAAGGTTAAAGAAAGGGGCAGAATACCTACTGGCGTTGAGGTAAGAAAATTGAAAGATGATTAGGCAGTATGTGATATGGTTCAATAAGGAGCTGACCTGCATTCAAGGATGTGAAACTAAGCTGATTATGAATGCTTTCACCGCTGGGTTATAACCTGGGAGTTTTCAAGATTCTTTTATAAAGCATTTGCCTTTGAATATGATGGATTTGATGAAAAGAGCAAAGCCCCAGATAAAATTGGAAGATGTCAAAAAAGTTAGAAAATGAAAGTCTTCTAACAAAGAAGGTTAGAGCAAAGAGCGAAGGAAAGATCATCCTAAGAAATAGAAGGATAAAGGTCACATATACGAGATATCATAAGGAAAAAGCTCTCGAACAAAATAGAAACCTGCTCTTCCAAGGCTGAAGGTCCCTATTTGAAGGATATTGCATGAGATAAAATCTTCAGAAAATATGAACTGGCCTCGAAGGATCTACAATCATCGAGATAGGAGGGACAAAAAAAACTATTGCTGCTTCGACTAGGATCGTGGCCATAACATAGATGAGTGCAAGCACTTAGAGATGAAAATCAAACAATTGATAGAAAATGGGTACTTAACCAACTATCTCGAAGATAAGACTAAGGAGAAGAGGAAAGAAGAAAATGAGCCCACAAATGATTATCATGATAATAGAAGGAAAGCGTATAAGACCAATCAGAGGCAACATATAATCTATAAGATCAATTGCAGCTCAGCTCTCACCAGAGAATCGATCAAAGCAAGAACGATGAAGGTACGAGAAATAGCTCTAGAACTTTTTTTAGTTAATCCAAAACAGAGTTCAGAAGTACATATCTCATTTTCTGAAGATAATCTTCATAGAGTGGTTCAAACCCATGATGATGCACTTGCAGTGATTATGGATATCAAGCTTTCAGGTCAGAAGAATTCTAATTGACATTGGAAGTTCCGCCAATGTTATATTCAAGAATGACATACGCCAGATGAAGGTGCCAGAGTCAAATGTAAAATCAGCTAAGATGGTTATGGTTGGGTTTAACGAGGATCTACGATCTCCGGAAGGGAAGGTGGTACTATCTTTATCTACTAGAAAGGAAGAGGTGATGATAATTCAGGCAACGGAGGTTATGGTGACGACCTCCAATTTTTCATATAATGCCATCCTGGGAAGACCATGGTTATATACCGTGAAAGCAATAGCATCTACATTCCACTAGTGCCTTAAGTTCCCAAGTCCCAAAGGACTTGAAATAATCAAAGGATATAGAGTAGCCTCGTGAGATTGCTATGCGGTCTCCATGAAAAGAAAGTCAAAGTTGCAGTAGCAATTAGTAAGCAAGACAAGTGTCGCTAAAAAGATCATCTTAGATTCTGAAGTGGATGACTTTAGAGAAAATTCTCTCGTCCTACTAAGATAACAGAAAAAATGTACCTGGATGAAACAAACAAGAAGAAGGTGAATAGTGGAGCAATCTTACTAGAAGAAGAGAAAAGACAAATCATCTAGTTCCTGAAAGAGTTTGAAGATGAGTTCGCATGGTCTTTAAGTAATATGGAGGGGATATATACTCATATTTTAGCACATCGGCTTGATGTACACACCCTCCAACACCTCAGAAACGAAGGTTTTTTTGGTGCTGACAAAATGCGGATGATTAAGAAAGAGACGGAACAGTTGCTGAGCGTTGGTCATATTATGGAGATATGTACCCTAAGTGGCTAGCAAATCCAATCGTGGTAAAGAAGAAGAATGAAAAGTGGAGCATGTGTGTAGACTTCACTAACCTGAATAAGGCATATCCAAAAGATTGTTATCCAATATCTCGAATAGACCAGCTAGTAAACCCTGTTTCTAGGTATGAGGTCATTAACTTGATAGACACCTATTTTGGTTACAATCAGATGAAGATAGATCCACTCGATAAAGATAAAATGGCGTTTATAACTAATAGGGGAACTTCTTGTTATAAAATAATGCCTTTTGGCTTGAACAATACAGAGGTAACCTACCAGTGATCAATAAACTGGATGTTCCAAGAATATATTAGAGATACGGTGGAAGTATATATATATATATATATATATATATATATATATATATATATATATATATATATCGATGATATGATAGTGAAGAGCAAAAGAGGATTGATCATGTCAAGCACATGAGAGAAACAATAGAGGTGCGTCGAAGATACAAGATGAAGCTCAACTCAAAGAAATACACTTTTGGCGTATCCTCTGGGAAATTTATGGGATACGTGGTAGACCAATTCGGACTAAAAGCTGATCCAGAGAAAGAAATGCCATTACAAAGATAAAGTCTCCAACAAGTATCAAGGAAGTGCAACTGTTTATTGGGAAATTGGTTGCATTACATCGATTCATATCAAAATTCATAGATAAGTGTCACCCCTTCTTTAAGGTGATAAGAGGTTATAAAAACTTTGAGTGAACTAATGAATGTGAGTAGGCCTTCCAATTACTAAAGGAGTACTTAAGTATGATCGAATCGTTTATCTCAAGTGGAGCAAGAAGAAGAAACATATTTGCATTTGGCAGTATCAAAATGAGCTGCGAGTGCCACAACAAGGAAAAGGACATTTAGCAATGAATGTTTCCGTCACCAAATAGTTATGTTTCGTAGCCAAAGTATTTTACCAACGAATATATATGCAGCGAGTTTCGTAGTGTACACTACGTAGCAGAAGCTATTTAGCGATGAATCATATTTTCGTCTAGGAATATTAATATTTCGCTACACTTGATTTCTTCACCAAACTGTAGCTAAATAATTAGATTTCATTCCCAAAACAAGGTTGAAAATTGGCGAAAAAATATTTTAGCAATGAACATGTTTTGTCGCCAAATGATTGTTTTTGAGAGAAACATATTCGTGACGAAAGTGTCTTTGTTTCCTAACTTTTTTTCCCACAATTTGGTGGGAAAATTATTATATTATTTTTTGCTACAATTTTTTTTAGGTACACATAATGTTTTTCAAGCCAATAGTGGAAATATGCTTCTAGCCACACATTTCCATTTCTTGGCTAAACTAATATAATTAATTTTCCGATATCTCTATTTAAAATTTTCACTTGTTTTCAAGACTAAAATTATAACCAATCAATTAAAAAACCTAAATAATCTAATCCCAATATCGTACGAGTGCACTAAAAACAAAATATATCAATATACTAGTGATTGCAACCAATATCTTTAACCACTAATCCAACATAAGCAAAATTCATAAAGTTGCCTTACAAGACATCAAAGAATAACCTACAAATGAAAAACGGATGTCAAGTGATCAACATCATCAATTTCATAATATGTTGAATCTACAAAATATTTTAAAAAATAGAAATTACAATAAATTGGCCATTAAAAAAAATGATTGAATAAAATACAATTTTCAATTTTTTTTTGTGCGCTTATGAAACAAATTAGCTGGGGGTGATGGAGAAAGCGTAAATTACAAATTGCATCACAACTATAAAGATCATTTTTTGCATGATTCAGATTAATGGACCAGAAACAAATAATTGACAAGGTACTCAACCAGATCGATTTGAAGCTCCTCTATACTTTTTCTTTCAATTTCTTGGTGGGTTTTGTGTTTTTGTTTTGGAGATGGGAAAAGGAAATAATAGAAACAGCAGACTAGTGGATTTGGGTGGTGATTCGGGAAAGAAGTATTCGTCGTCTTCTGATTCTAGAAAGAGAGTAGAGATAGAATGAGGTTTTAGAGAGAGTAGAGGGGGAAAGAAGCAGAGACAGAGCTCAACCAGATCTGACGATTGTGAATGAGATGGAGACGAAGGTGATGCGATGAAGATCCAATTAAAGAAGATGGCAGTGACGATTGTGATTGAAGAAGAGAACGACAACGACGATTATGATTGAAAAAGAGAACGGTGAGCAGGAGCATTGATTGAAGAAGAGAGCAGGGAAGAAGAAAAAGAAAAAAGATGTATGGGAGGATATAAGTTTTTTTAATTTGTAAAAAATAAAAGGGAAAAAATATATTCTTTAAAATAGGGATGCTAGTGTAAAAAGATAAATGAGGAAAACATTAAAAAAAAAAAATTAAAGGAAAGAGTCCAAAATTATTGTATACATAAAAATTATTATAAATTTTTATAGTGTATGTAGTCTTGATAGCAATTTTTGACTTCTGAAAAAGATATTATAGCTCGTGAATTGAGGGCTAAAATTTTAATTTCGTAACCTAATTTTAAGTCTTATTTTATTTATTTTTAAATATAAAAATAAAAATGTGAATTTTTAGAAGTTGTAAAATGAAATATAGGGGTGCAAAGCATAAGTAACCTACATAAACTGAAAGGAGAGGAAACTAATTTTTTACATGAAATGATCAAAATACCCTTACACACGTTTGACTGTCAACTTTGACTAGCAAAATTTGCAATTTGGGTTCTTTCCACTTGCAAGTTATTCATCCTCTTTCGTTATTATGTTGCTCTTTGGCCATCCAGACTGCCTTCTTATTGGTGGGGGCTTTATTAGGTCACTTGGATTAAACTTTCAAAATTTATGATCTATAATTGGGTGGATCATATTACGGTGGATGCTCAAGTAGGTATCTTTGGCAAAGAATGGATGGATATAGTTTTCAATATTGGCCCATTGAGAAGTGATGGATACTTCAACATGTTTGAATGGAATATCACTAATTTGTCACTTCCCAACTATGCAGTACATTTTCTCCAAGTCCACAATATGTTCAGCACCCTTCTTATCACTCACATCAAATTCAGTACCACCAGCCCATAAAACTTTTCAGTACTTCTATCCATCATCCACGGATGCCCTATATTTTTTTCTTATGTTATTAAAAACATGACCCTCCCAAATGACAACCTTCTCATACCTTTTATGAAGCCTGGTCATCAGTCTTGTCCTAATTCCCTCGAGCAGACTCAAAATTGGCTTGCATCTAAGAGATCCTAAACAACTATTGAAAGATTCAACTAGATTGTTGGTTATATGATCACATCTTACCTTTTCATCAAAAGTGTGTCTTGCTCATATTTGAATTGGATGCTCCATTAACCAATTGTAGGCATTGACATCCAGTGTTTTCAACCTCTCCATAGCATCCAAGAACTCTCTTTTATTATATGCCCTTACAACCTTCCAAAATAGCTTCCTTAATGGTAATCTAGGGTGTCTTTTCCGAAAGTTGCCTAGCAGGTGTTGGCAACATCTTTTGTGTGTTGCTTGAGGAAAAACTTTAGCAACTGAGGTTTTAATTACCTGAGATAGAGAATAAAACAAAGCATTAAACAGATAATTAAATAGAGCATTAAACTGAAATTATATTTTCAGAAGTAAAAATACCTTGTGCCAATCAGATATTACAGTGAAATGAGCCCTAACTGTAGGTCCTCCAAGCATTTCCTTCAAATTTTGGAAGAACCAAGACCATGTCTTGATTGACTCAGCCTCAGTTACACCAACGGCTAATGGGAACAAACCATTATTATCATCTAAAGCAATAGTTGACAACAATACACCACTATTTGGATTCTTTAAAAAACATGCATCTACTCCAATTAAAGGCCTACACCATCCAAATATCCCATCCTCTAAGCATAGAAGGAAAGAAATAGTTGTCAGAGAACATGGGACACTGCAACTGATGGTTTGAAATATTGTGTTTTCATTGCACTTCCAAGATTGCTTTTCTTCACTTTCACTTCATAACCAGGTAGTAAAGCATAAGATGCACCATAATTACCCTCAAGCATCTCTATTGCCTTTGTCCTAATTATATATAATTGTCTTTTGGATGCCTCAATACCCTATAGTTCTTTCAGTTTGGCTTGTAGACAATCATTGTCAATGTTTGGATTACTTTTAAACTCTTAATTTCTTTGCAATCCAAGTTGAAGTTGCCTCAGCCACAAGACTCTTATTTCTAATGCATGTATGATCTGGTTTTAGAGTTCTAATTATGTATGAAGATTGTCCAGGCACAGGGGTAGCATAAATTCTCCACTGGCAGCCCTTCTCACTGTGGTTAGCAATTACTTTTTTCCATTCATTCTTCTTGCTAAACAGTTTGAACCCAATCTTCACCACATAATCAGTAAGGTCAACCCTTAATTCACGGATACTACTGAACAACATTTCTACAGAAAAAACAAGTGTTTTCCCATCCCCTGGTTTCTGATACATTGGGCAATTAGAAGTATCCCACTACCCATTTGTTTTGTAACATTTCTTACCATTGCTAATACAAACTTCATCCTCCTCGTCACTTTCCTTCCCAGAGTTATCACTTGACTCATAATTAGACAACTCATCATCATTGTTACCTTCAATATTTTCTGTATTTTCTGGCTCCAATTCTATATCCTCTGAGTCTTATAACCCAAGGTCTCCCTCAGGCATCCACTCATCATCTGAACTAAGGTCAAACACATCTTTCTCATTACCATCACCTCCAGATTCATCATCCTTATACTAATCATTTGCATGAGTTTGGCCTCCAGAATTGTCCAGAGAATCCTCCTTATCATAACTAATTTCTTCATCTTCACTGATGTTTACATTCATTTTTTCAGCAGTCCACAATTCGATACTATTATCACTCTCATCCCTACTCTTAACCTCACTCTCAATCCCATTGCTCTTATCACTCCCACTGCCCTGTTCTTCAACATTACCATAACTCTCATCACTACCATTGCCCACGATTACTGCTTCAACGCTTTCTAGTGGACCCACATTTAATGGCACATAAATTGTGACTTGATGAATAAATCAATATCAATAATCCTATATTTAACATACAAGTCAAACATTTCTAAAATAGCTCCATCAATCATCACTTGCATTCTTTCCCTAGATTTAGGCACCCTAGCATAAATTGTCAATTGAACACCTTGTTCAGTGGGTATCCTACCAGCAAATAGTTTATCTATGAAATCTAAAAGATCAAACAAGACAAATTTATCGGGATCAATATTACATACTAAATTAGTCATAACGTAATAATGCAACTCAAATCTCAAATCCATAACTCTGCATAATGTAAACCATACATAATGTAAACAAAAAGAAGACAACTTCACAAAAAGAAAAAAAAAATAACACAGACAAACCACCAAGTAAAACCAAAACTTTGACTAACCAACAAACAAACAATACAAACACAAAATGAAACACAAATAGAACTAGAACAGAATAAACAACCAGCACACCTTCAACGTTACGCAACCAAAGAACATCATTCAGGTAAGAGACGAAAAAATGAAAAAACATACAAACAAACAAACAATCATCCAAAAAAAAACCTAGAATTGAATGCGAGTGAAGTTATGCCCGTGGTACTTTCAAAGTTAGAGGGTATATGTGGAATGTCAAAAGAGTTGAGGAGGTGTAAATGATATTAACCTGCTATATAAAAAAAAATCTTAATTTTTACCATTAGATAGTTAGTTGAGATATTTCTAAGGGATTTTTATTATTTACACCAAATTGCATATTCTCTTTCCTCATCAAACCATTATGTAATAAAAATTATTATTTCAACCTTTTATAAAACATTCTAATAATATGATCCGTTGAAAATACCAAATGCATGGACGTCGATACCTCTTTGTTGGCTGAGCAGACGATTAATGTAAGTTCCTATTCACAGATTAATTAGGTAGGTTCATTAATCCATCTTATTTATAACATCTTTTCTCATTTCAAAAAACCCATATTTTTGGTAAATGAAGAGACGACCAAAACAAACTTCGAATCCAACAGAAAGAACAAGTGGAACATTGGATTGTAGTCTCGATATTTTTTATCTATCGAGCTCGGGTTTATGTATTGAAATGGAAACATGATATCGTGTGGTGTGGTGAGTATATTGTGTTTTTTTTCGACTGTCAAAGTTTCACCCGTTTATGTTTTTTACAAAAATCGATGTTCAATCTGCAAAATCAGTTCAATTTTGTTTTTCCATATCCATAGTTTTGAGATCTATACAAATCACATAAATGCACAACGTATGGGAATATCCAGGAAGTTTTTAGAACATTCACTACATGTTATGAAAAACCTCATATTTTGATTACATTCGTTAACATTCACAAAGAAGGTTTTGTTTTGCCATATCTTTAGTTTTGAGATCTGAACAAAGTCACAAAAATACACAGCGTATGAGAATATTCAGGGGGGAGGGGGGAGTTTTAGAGAACATTCACTAAAATGTTCGAAAAAAATATTATATTTTGCTTACATTTGAGAATATTCACAGGATGAACATATGAATACGAAATGTTCAGGGGCAGAGAGAATGTTCAACATGTGAAGGGTGTGCATGGAATGAACAAAGAAACATCTCCTTGTAAATGGATTTTTAACATGTTAATATGGTGTGAATATTTTTCAAAATCACCTTGTCAATTGTTGTGTTTGAAACAGACAGAGAAACTCTAAATTGCATTTTAAATGGTAGCATAGATAGAATTTTTAACGTACACTACTATGTTATTTTTTGTGAGCCTTAGTTTGTAAATGGGCAGATAACAAACAAAATGGATACTGCATACAAACTAGTGTTGATGTGCAAGCATGATGGGTATTCTTACAAAATTAAACGCGCGGATCATCTCACATTTGACATGTTGGTTCAAAAAATAATAGCGAGGTGGGAGATACTGTTGCGTGACGCATTTGAGCTATACTACTCCATCCCTGGACACGACAAGTGTATACTGTCATCCCAAGCCGACTTTGAAGTTGTCTGTAGCATTTCTCGAATTTTGAAGTTCAAATACATCTATGTCGACATCAAAGTGTGTGGCAACGGGAGTAGATAGGATGACAGCGGACCCATAATGACAATCGAGCCCTCAACGTTTCGGGGGCAACGGAGAAGATGAATCGAGAGATCATGATTTGTTGTCGATTTTTTGTCTGTTGTCACAAAAAAACATTGCTATCAGATCAGTGGGGTGAAGGCATCAAAGAGGTGGGACATATTTTTATGGGAAGGGTACCAGAATTTAGGGAAATTCTTAGGAAGTTTTCTGTTTCATGGAGGTTTTACCTTCAAATTGAAGAAAAACGATAAAAAGAGAGTTACAACAGAATGTTCACGAAAGGAAGAAATAGGATGCGATTGGGAAGTACACGGGAGGGTGAATAAGAGCAATGGGTTTTTCTACATCGGGAAGTTCAACAGTGTACACTCATGCGAGGCTGCTTATATGTCAACCCAGAACACAAACATGAACTCAAATGTGGTGAAATCTTGCTTGGTTGATTTGGTGAGAAACACACCTGATGTTTACCTCATTGATGTTTTTCACACGTTCAAGAATTATTACGGGATTGACATCCCATACCACATTGCGTGAAACAGCATTGAGAAAGCCCAGAATGAGTTATATAAGGATTACAAATCTTCATATGACCAACTCCGATGGTACATCGATGCTTGTTTGTGTACGAACCCAGGGAGTCATTTTGTTCTAAATTATGACAAAGAAATGAGTCATTTTAAGAGAAGTTTTATTGCATTTAACACTAGTATTAAAGGTTTCAACTATTGTCTCCCCATGATTTTTCTGGATGGGACCTTCCTATGTGGTCGTTACAAGGGATGTCTGTTGGTAGCGAATGCAAAAGACGGAGCGAATGGTAATTAAAATGATAAATCAATGTAAAATATATTTAGTTTCTTTTCTGCATTTTTTGGCGACAGTCTAATACATAACTTTGACGATTTGTTGGTATTCACAAGAATGTTCCCGATTGCGTTTGCGGTCGTAGATGCGAAGAACGACGACAATTGACGGTGATTCTTAACCAGTTTATCCATAATTGTTTCGCACACACATGTATTAACATTCATATCAGACAGACACAACGGGATCATCGACAGTATGGGGAAAATGTTCCCAAACTGTTTCCACGCATTCTGCCTCAATCACCTGAAAAATAACCTGAAGAACAAGTTAACCGGAATGAAGCAAGGATTCAAAGATAGCTTGGTCTTCAAATTTACAAAAATGGCATATGCAACGACATTTGAAAAATATAATGAAATGCTTGATGCCCTGAAGGCCGAGGGTAGAGATGGAGTTAAAAATTTATTACACGACGTCCCGCTGGATAGATTTTGTAACATGTTCTTTCAAGGTAACGGTACGGCGAAATGTCATCAAACCTTACGGAATCATTCAATGCATGGATTTGTGATATGTGACATCTTACAGTTATAACGATGATTGACAAAATTAGATGTAAGTTAACGGCACAAAAGTCCGCCAGACGCGTTGAGTCATTAACGAGATGGGAGTTATTTTTTCGTGCCGCGACGAAATGATTGCACAAAATATTAGTTTAGGACGAACTTGGACAGTCATTGAATATGAGAATAACGTTTATGAAGTTCTATCACATTTATCTGTGTTGGTTGACTTGAAGAACATGTTATGCTCATGTTTGAACTGGCAAGTCAACGACTTCCCATGCGCACATGCGTATTCGACTATTTTGAAGAGCGGCCAGAACATGCATATATTCATTGATGTTTACTTCTTAGTGGACTACTACAGACAAACATACGCAGAAAGAATTTTCGGCGTCCTGACACTTGAGAGGCCGGTGTGGAAAGAAGATGAAGTTGTGATCCTCCCACCGATTACCAAAAAGCAACCTGGACGTCTTAGGAAGAAGCGTATACCGTCCAAGGGCAAGATCGTCGAAATTCATTGCGGCCATTGCAAAAAGATTGGGCGTCACAACCGGAAGACGTACCCATGACGTCCATCTGAATTTACGGGGAACAATAGGTACCGACAGTTGTTGATAAACATAGCTTGGATCGTTGCGTGTAAATAATCCAAGAGTTTCTGTTGTTTTTTCTTTAGAACAGTCTGTGTGGCATAAATCATATGTTAGCCCCGATGTCATTAGTAGTAGACAAATTAAGACAATTAATGCTTACCCACACACTCGTGATAACGAACTTCGATTGGTCTAGCGTCCCCACCCCATTTGTATTGCGTATAGCGTTGATTGTCCGCATTCGTATTTCCAAGAATTCGCCAAACGAATCAATAACCTATGAATTGAAAAAGTGAAAAAAACGAAAACATTAACATTCACACATAATATCGTACAAACACAATTACAGGGATTATCATTTTAATGAACATCCCACAAACAACAACATCGGATAAGTTGCATATATTATCAACAACTTGTTTGCCCTAAATTAAACACATTGTGTCATACATGTGAATGTTGATGTCAGACCCTCACTACCCCCACAGAAATGCACTGCCAAAAACGAGAATCAAACAATCAGCTCAAAAATGTCATCAGAAAAAATAAGGTAACAAGTATAAAAGTTTTCATAACACACCCGACCCTCTCCTCAGTATGTATCAACTGCAATAACTCTCAATCCCTATCATCAAGCATCGTTGCTATTTTTTATTGTTTCCGGATGGGTATTTTTATGGTGTCTTCATAATCCCTCTCGGGTAGCTGATCGACATCGACATAGTCTTTTTTTTACACAATCTTCCCTTTGCCCTTTTCCTTAAGATACACATAATCGTTACCTATTTTACGTTCATTCCTCACTCGACCCATCACACATTGAACCTATCACAACCCATCTCGGACACTCGCCATCCTAGGACCGACATGACGACAACACGACATCACCAAACATTCCATCATCTAACAGTTTTCATTATGCATACATCTATATAATATAATACATTTAGGATGTACAACTACTTTTCATAGGGGAACACACCCGTTCCCAAAAATAATAATAACAAAATTAGAAATACTTGTGAACCCCTTACTAGTTCACCTTTGACGACTCATCTCAGAAAAAAATCAAATTGACTCCATCGCACAACTCTACCTAGCGTCAGTAGGGGACTGACTCCTACTGCTTCACATGTGAGTGTACTCCTTCTAAGTAAAAATATTTTTAATATTAAGAACTCAGTCTACAACATCTAAATGGATCAACTGCAAGTTTCTAAACACCACCTAGCTCATAAAATCTCCATTTTTAAAAGCAGAAAAAATAAAGTGATATGATTACGTTCCATTCGAATCCAACTAGTATAAAAATCATACTAATCACTATGATAATAAATATCAAATCAGCCAAGATACGTAAATACCATATCTCAATCAAACATCTCAAGCACATATATTAAACACACACCTAAAAAACACACCTCAAACACACATCTCATGCACACACCTCAAGCACACATCTCAAACACACACACTGGTTAGCCCTAGTAATCGTTTTAACCTCACGATCGGGAGTTGCTACGGTACCATACCATCCGTAGAATATACCTTCACTATGAACACCCATCACTCCGCACTCAGCGGATAATTACTGCGCAGTATAAATGTTTCTTCACTCCGCACTTAGTGGATAACATCACTCCGCACTCAGCGGATAATCTCACTCCGCGCTCAGCGGATAAATAATATAATATCGGCAAATCAAATATAACATCATCAAATCATAACTCGATAAATTTTCGTCAAATTAATATTGTTAAATCACCACATCTACCTTTTTATCTCAAAACCGTCTTTTATATCCAAAAATCCTATTTTTTCCACTTTCGTTGGAAAACCGTCTAATTTCAACAAAACTATTCTTTCACTCATATTTTTAGAAAACCCCATATTTTCCACTCCCTTTTAAAACCACCAAATCTAACGAAAACTCATTTTCAATCTCCTTTTTAAAAACCATTGAAATCTTCCAAAACTCCAGTTTTACCATCTCAATGAAATCCTGTTTGATCCATATCATTTATAAAATTCGTACAGTTAAATAAACACATATCTCATCATATTTATATAAAAATAGTTTGGCAAGAAGGGCAGTACACTCACCTCGATATCCACTTTCATAAACTTTAACAGACTATCCTCTATCCAAACTCCGGTGCCTGCGAACCTAACGGTGACAAGGCCTAAATTAATATTTTTGTATAAAAACAAACTAATCACACCATGAAATCCTAATCTCCTTAATTTCCTATTTCCCATCTTTTATTATGAATTATTTCTATTCGTTTAAAATCGCTTCGTTAAAAATTTATTTAAACTTTATTCATATTAACAGTCTCAATTTTCATTATCGCCATTTTAATATTTTAAGACTAGAAGATTAATTTAGTAATCATAAGCGTTAACGTGAAATATTATCCGCTCCGAAAAGGTTGTCGATCTTTTGAAAATTTCATTGGTTTTTGATCCAGAAATACTGACGGTTCACCACTGCAGCGAAAATCCTACCGCCGCGGCGAATGCTTCGTTGATCCTTCATTGCCGCAACGCACGAGAAATAGCTCCCAATCATACTTCCTGAATTTCTATCGCCACGATGACGAAATATTTCCGCCGCGGCGAACGCATGATAGCTCCCGTTCCTACCTTACTGACCTTACACTGCCACGGTGACGAATCGCACCGCCGCGGCGACGACCATCTTCCTTCTTTGCTCTGCTTTGCTGTTTTTGTTTCTTTGGACTCTCGCCGTACCACCTCAACAACAGCTAATACTTACTCCTCTCGCCGATCTTCACCGCCAACGATCCAAACACATACACGGCATGCACAACATACCCACGGCAAACACGGTGACCCCACCGCAGAACAATCACTACCCCCTCATCACTAGACCATCGTCGATTCTCTCTCTCTCTCTCTCTCTCTCTCTCTTCGTTTTCTGCTACTGCTCTAGGACTCGCCGCCGACTGACCTTGCTCTGATCACGCCACACATCCATAAAGACGAAACACCCACGACGCCAAATGGAACATACACCCAAAACAGATACCCACTTTCTCTCTCTCTCTCTAACACTCCGGCCGGCGACACCCACTCTACCGACGACACATCCACAGGCCGATCGCACACAAAGACCCGACATTGAAAAACACACATGAACACACTGCAATACACACACACCCATGATCACCGTCGGATCGCCTTCTCTCTCTCTTCGGTTCTCTTCTCTCTTTCCCGTTTTCTTTTTCTCTCTCTTCTCTCTAAATTTTCTGATCGTTTTCCCCCTCTCATGCGTGTGTATGAAGATATATATATAAAGAGAGGAACACGGAGAAGAATCAAGAAAGAAGGGCAGGTAAGGTCGGTATGGGTTCTTAGGCCTCTTCTTTCTCGATTCTTCTCTATGTCCCTCTCTTTATATATATATATATATATATATATATATATATATATATATATATATATATATATATATATACACACAAAATATCCTACGGTTGAAGGAAGAAGAACAAAACAAAAAAATATATATTTAATTTACACTTTTCTCCCTTAATTTCTTTAAGTCTCCATTTTAATCCAAATCCAACATTTACAATTTTATTAAATTGTAATTTCACCCCTACTTAAGAATTTGAAATCATTTTAGTCCAAAAGTTTACACTTTGCATTTTGAAAATTTCTAATTAGCCCCTCAAATTTAAATTAAATTATAAATTACATCATTTACCCCGTTATTTTCAAAATATTTTAAAACGCGACTTCAATTATCTGTAGATCACCAGTCGGGGTCTTACAACTCTCCCCCCCCCCCCCTCTCAAAGAAATGTCGTCTCGAAATTTTTGTGCTGAACAAATAGAATTAACCAACATTTCAAGTCGCACCACCAGGTCACGTTAGACATAAAGTCCCATAACCGGGAGTCACCCTTAGTTCATAGTCGTCAATTCCCGCTCCAATCTCATAATATTCTTCTTGCAGAAATATCGACATGATAATTAGCGTGCGTCTTGATTAGTAAATCTCATTACAAACAAACAATGGTTTCATGATTCTATTGTTTCTGCTGCGTCACTCTGATAAAATCACAATCAGCAGCAATAACATTATATGTTTTTTAAAATATTTCGGAAAATTAAGTCTATTTCATTCCATCGCAACGCCGCTTATCCATTGCCTTCGAAAATTTCCAGTTATCCCATGTAACAATATTTTCATTTAATCATCTAATTTAATAATAATCGCGACTTATTCATATCGATATCCTTCACAACACCCAATTATCACCAACCCACATATCTATAAGTCAAACATATTAAACAAATCATCAAAAAAAAAAAAAATTCTTTCATGCTTCCACATTTGATCAAGTCCCTAATATGGTCACGAACTTCAATTTCGATTCCACCTACCTGACATGCTTCCATCATATATCCACGTCTATACAACTCAAAAACATAGGTGCGTCCTAACCACAAAGATTCAATATATTCTAAAAAAAAAAAAAAATCTAGCTACTGATTATAAATTATTATATCATGAATATAAATAACTCAAGGATGTTCAAAATATTCTTCTCCCTTGCAATCTCGACAACTTCCCATTTCCAATAAAAATATTGTCACATCGGGCTATTTCTAAATCTCGCAAAAGTTGCGTTCTCCTATGTAAATTTCGTCTATTTGACCGGAATTCTGCACCTTTCTCATATAACGCTTTATGAGATGCCACTACAATTGGCGTCAAGATAATTATCAGCATACACAGATTTTTATCAACATTGCACAATCATCCTCTTTACCAGAAACTTCCACTACGCAACCCATCAACATATCTCTCAACACCTGAATCGCATTTTCTAATAGACTGTTAATCCATAATTGGAACAAGGTATCAACTTTCACCCGGGGCAACTAAAGGAGTATGGGAAAAATTAATCTGCACGCTCAAATAACTATCGACTTCTGATACTACAGTTTCCCCCACAAACTATTCATACACTGACGGCTTATTTTACTTTGATAACAACTATCATCCAGATCACAACACGGCGACAATACTTATGATTTCAGCATTCCGATTCCAACTTTCCAAATAACCGGTCAATAGATTTCCAAGAGAATTTAATCCTCATCACTTTTGATTTTTTATTTTTTTTTATTTTTTTTTTATTTATTTATTTTTATGGTTATCTTAACCTAACTCAATTTACCATTTTCATTGAATTGGTGCATCATGCAATTTAAACGATCCCAACAATATGTATACTGCCATACACATCAGAAAATATTCCTCAAACTACTTCCCCTTTCCCTTCTGGAATAGATCGAAGCTACAATAACTCACTTGAATATTTATTACTCCCCCTTAACTTTAATAACAAACAAAACACCTAATTACAAATGTTGCGATTTCCCATTTCCGTTCCAATCCACTAATAATACTTACGCAATCTCAATAGTTTAATCTTACCAGAGCATTGCATATGTTGTTTTATGCATCTCTCTTAAGATCTCTTCCGTAATTTGGCATTTTCAACCCTACACACTTTATTTCCAATCATTAAAACTTTGTCATCATTTTTGACACGCTGGTCAGCTCTACAGTTTATTTCCCCCTACTTCGCTAAGCCTTCTTAACTGGACATCCGACTTCTACATGTCTACTTTATGGTAAAAAACAATGGCCGACCAATATTACCATCTAACCAACTGCTCACTAGCTTACAAGAGCCTCAACTTAACTCATAAATTAATATAAACGTTCAACTCACCAATTTTCGACCCGAATTATTTGTTATAGTCAACCTTGTGACCAATCTTCATTTCATTCCTCTCTAATCTTCTCCAACTGGACATATACATTAGTATGAATAACCCAACTATGCTCGTTTTAAAAATACCAATCCCGTCATACAGGAAATATTGCTAAAATATGAAAGAAATAACAATCACTGCTACTCCAAAAATTTCTAAATTTCGGTCATACTTTTTGGCTTTCTCCATACTCCATGAAACCACAGCTTCGACTCCCCTGTGGTTTCACTTAAATACTATGTCTCAAGATCACTTATCTTAAAATTACCACTCGATCCAACTAAAACTCACATGCAATTGAATTCGACAACAATTGTTTACTCTCCCAGCAATTATGACACAATCTGGAGATGCTCTGAATACTCTGTTTTACACTCAACCGGATTGCCGTTTTCACCACATCACAGTCTCTAACCTCCAACTAGTAATACCCTATACAACAATTTTAGTACCCAATCTTTTGCAATTGATTTAACAAACCATCCATTTTACCTGATGAGTTATTAACACCGGATCTTTATGAAGAAAAACACCAAGTCGCATTTATTATAACGACCCGGTTTCCCAGGGCCGATACACAACTTCTCCTATAGAAATTTCCTAAACCGAAACTTCTCACTCGAATTCCCAATATTCAGCAAATTTTAAATATGAATTTTACGACAAAAATTTATTAAATACAACTAAGCAAAAATCAATCTTCTATTTAAAATTTATCTGCACATTTACACAACGATGACCAACTTTAAAGTCCCATATTTTTTTTCACATTTTATCAACCCGATTGTGTTTAACCAACTTGATGAACCAGACGTTCACTTCCTAAAAATTATAGAGCTTATTTTCTAACAACCACGATTTCTAATCACGCTTACTAGTACTTCAACATTTCTCGGAACTACATAGGGAAAATCCCTAGCTACTACCATATCTACCGCCTGAACTTATTATGTCTGGTGCCCAACTCCCGCATACTGTATTTTGATATTCGATCTTTAACGCCTTTCTGACCTCCTAGACCCACTCTCAACTAAGTGGGGCACTAATTACACCTTCCCAACAATACACCATTCGATTCTTTTAAACTTTGACTTTACCTCAAACAAACGAACTCTAATTATGCTCACTTATTTTCATCCAGACTCAAATTCTCAACTATTTCCTACATATCATTTTTTATTACGCTTGCTATATCTACAAGTTTCATAAACTTTTGCTCTACTTCCTGATAGTCTAGAACGTACTACCCTCTCATCCCAGTTTTCTAATATCTTTAGTTTACAACTAATATATCTTTCTTTTAATATCATTATAAAATGCCACTAATATTACCTAAAAGGCGATGTTATACTCATGTGAATATCACTTCATATTCCAACCTAAATGTGTTCTACTATATTATCTGCTATTTTCAACGACAACATTATTGGACGACTTATTGGGTGCTACCAATAGTTATCTCATCACCACCTAATACGCATATAATTATTTCTCAATTAAAATCTCACATCCACTATTTGCACTCCCACTATCGCAATCCGCCTATTTTTACCACCAACAATCGCAACACCACTCAAATGCACCAAGCACGATACCAGTGCACTAACCAACAAGATGAAAGAACTAACACTCACGTGCTGATCTCACCTATCAACACCCTATCTCATGTCCCCTACTGACTAACTAGACGACTGGCACGTCCTCCTATCTCATGGTCTTCTACTGATACATCCCCTGACAAGTCTACAGTATTTATAACCTAGGCTCTGATACCAAAATTATCACGACCCATCCCGGACACTCTCCATCCCGGGATCGACATGACGACAACACGACGTCACCAAACATTCTATCATCTAACAGTTTTCATTATGCATACATATATATATAATATTATCTATACATGATGTACAACTATCTCTCATAGGGAAACACACCCGTTCCCAAAAATAATAATAACAAAATTAGAAATACTCGTGAACCCCACACTGGTTCACCTTTGACGGCTCATCTCAGAAAAAATCAAATTAACTCCATCGCACAACTCTACCTAGCGCAGGTAGAGGACCGACTCCTACTTCTTTACCTGCAAGTGCACTGCCTTCTTAGTAAAAATATTTTTAATAATAAGAACTTATTCTACAACATCTAAATGGATCAAGCATGAGTTTATAAACACCACCTAGCTCGTAAAATCTCTATTTTCAAAAGCAGGAAAACTAAAGTGATAT
This sequence comes from Eucommia ulmoides, assembly GCA_016647705.1. Lineage (NCBI taxonomy): Eukaryota > Viridiplantae > Streptophyta > Magnoliopsida > Garryales > Eucommiaceae > Eucommia > Eucommia ulmoides. The sequence goes on from CM028329.1 coordinate 5,206,880, forward strand.
GATTACGTTCCATTCAAATCCAACTAGTATAAAAATTATACTAATCACCATGATAATAAATATCAAATCAGCCAAGATACGTAAACACCACATCTCAAGCACACACCTCAAGCACACATCTCAAACACACATCTCAAGCACACACCTCAAACACACATCTCAAACACACATGCTGGTTAGCTCTAGTGATCATTTTAACCTCACGATCGGGAGTTACAACGGTACCGTACCATCCGTAGGATATGCCTTCACTATGAACAACCATCACTCCGCACTCAGCAGATAATTACTGTGCAGTATAAATGTCTCATCACTCCGCACTCAGCGGATAACATCACTCCGCACTCAGCGGATAATCTCACTCCGCGTTCTGCGGATAACATCACTTCGCACTCAACGGATAAATAATATAATATCGGCAAATCAAATATTACATCATCAAATCATAACTCGATAAATTTTTGTCAAATTAATATTGTTAAATCACCACATGTACCTCTTTATCTCAAAACCGTCTTTTATATCCAAAAATCATATTTTTTTCCACTTTCGTTGGAAAACCGTCTAATTTCAACAAAACTATTCTTTCACTCATATTTTTAGAAAAATCCCATATTTTCCACTCCCTTTTAAAACCACCAAATCTAACGAAAACTCATTTTCAATCTCCTTTTTAAAAACCATTGAAATCTTCCAAAACTCCAATTTTACCATCTCAATCAAATCCTGCTTGATTCATATCATTTATAAAATTCATATAATTAAATAAACACATATCTCATCATATTTATATAAAAATAGTTTGGCAAGAAGGGCAGTACACTCATCTCGATATCCGCTATCATAAACTTTAACCGACTATCCTCTATCCAAACTCCGGTGCCTGCGAACCTAACGGTGACAAGGCCTAAATTAATATTTTTGTATAAAAACAAACTAATCACGCCATGAAATCCTAATCTCCTTAATTTCCAATTTTCCATCTTTTATTACGAATTATTTCTATTCGTTTAAAATCGCTTCGTTAAAAATTTATTTAAACTTTATTTATATTAACGGTCTCAACTTTCATTATCGCCATTTGAATATTTTAAGGCTAGAAGATTAATTTAGTAATCATAAGCATTAACGAAAAATATTACCCGCTCCTAAACGGTTGTCGATTTGTTGAAAATTTCATTGGTTTTTTATCTAGAAACATTGACGGTTCACCGCTGTAGCAAAAACCCTACCGCCACTGCAAACGCTTCGCTGATCCTTCATCGCCGCGGCGAAGTCCTTGTCGCTGCTGCGCATGAGCAATAGCTCCCAATCATAATTCCTGAATTTCTACCGCCACGGCGACGAATTTTTCCGCCTCGGCGAACGCACGACAGCTCCCGTTCCTACCTTACTGACCTTGCACCGCCGCGGTGATAGATCGCACTGCCGCGACGACAGCCATCTTCATTCTCTGCTCTACTTTGCTATTTCTGTTTTGGTTTGGACTCCCGCCGCACTACCTCAACACCGACCAATACTCACTTCTCTCGCCGATCTTCACCGCCAACGATCCGAACACACACACGGCACGTACAACACACCCACGGCAAACACAGCGACCCCACCGCCGAACAATCACCACCCCCGCATCACCAGACCATCGCCGATCATCTCTCTCTCTTTCTTCGTTTTCTGCTACTGCTCTAGGACTCACCGTCGACCGACCTTGCTCTGATTACGCCACACATCCACGAAGACGGAACACCCACGACGCCGAACGGAACACACACCCAAAACCGATACCCACTTTCTCTCTCTCTCTTTAACACTCCGGCCAGCGACACCCACTCCACCGACAACACATCCACGGGCCGATTGCACACAAAGACCCAACACTGAAAAACACACACAAATACACTGCAATACACACACACCCATGATCACCACCGGATTGCCTCCTCTCTCTCTCTTCGATTCTCTTCTCTCTTTTCCGTTTTTTTTTCTCTCTTCTCTCTGAATTTTTTGATCGCTTTTTCCCTCTCATGCATGTGTATGAAGATATATATACATATATATATATGTGTGTGTGTGTGTGTGTGTGTGTGTGTGTGTGAAAAAGAGGCCCAAGAACCCATACCTACCTTACCTGTCCTTCTTTCTCGATTCTTCTTCGTTCTAAAACCCATACCGACCTTATTGCCCTTCTTTCTTGATTCTTCTCCATTTCTCTCTCTTTATATATATATACACACAAAATATCCTATAGTTGAAGGAAGAAGAACGAAACAAAAAAAAAAATATTTAATTTACACTTTTCTCCCTTAATTTCTTTAAGTCTCCACTTGAATCCAAATCCAACATTTACAATTTTATTAAATTGTAATTTCACCCCTACTTAAGAATTTGAAATCATTTTAGTCCAAAAGTTTACACTTTGCATTTTTAAAATTTCTAATTAGCCCCTCAAATTTAAATTAAATTATAAATTACACCATTCACCCCGTTATTTTTGAAATATTTTGAAACGCGACTTCAATTATCTGTAGATCACCCGTCGGGGTCTTACAGAACCAACTTTCGGCATGTTATCAATTGGTTGTGGGGGACAAGTCAAACGTGGTGTTGGAGTCACATCTATCATGTCGTCGTCATCAGGCATAATCATTGTTATCGATTTTGCATCTATAAGGTCCACCCTTTCAAAACGTGGGGAACGTGATGGTTTTTCAGTTGTAGTAGAAGATAATTCGCGTTTGAAAGTCACCGACGATGGTATAGAACGTTTACCGATCGGAGCTCCCCCATGGGCAGCGAAAGCAGAATCAACACGTCTTTTCTAGCACACACGCACCTGCTGATTCGATCCTCTAACTCCTTGTTTTTGTCTGCAAGCTCCTTGATTATCGAGATGTAGCTTCAACGACCAGCCTTCTATGACTCGTTCGCCTCCTTCACGACCTGATCCCCATATTTACCTCCAGTTCGAGATTTGTGCATCTCTTTTTTAGCTCCTCAAGTTCGGCATTCACCGGTTGATCCCTATGTTTTTGCATGATTTTGTGAACGCTCATCTTGATAAGTATTGTCTCTTTCTCATTTTCAAAAGCTACGATCCTTGCATTGAGAGCACCCACATCATTATCGTATTTGACTTTTTGGCTTGCAAGTGACGTGGCTAGCCCTTCAATATCAGTTTGTTGGTTTATGTTCTTCACCGTTACATTTGCCAACACTTTCAGCAGGGCTTCATTACGTTCTTCAGCCTCTAACTTCCTCATGTAGTGGTCTTCCTACATTTCATCCAGTGCATGGTAAACGTCATCAACCGCAATGTCCTGTGTTTGTTGGTGGGCATAGTACTTTCGACCTGGGTAAAATCGATACCCAAATCGAACATTAACTGTGCGACGCTTTTGCTTGGTTGGGTGAGGACGGGGTTGATATATGTGCTTACAAGATTATCTATTGATAGGTGTGAAAAACTTATCTATTTCTAAACCGAATTTGTTAGTTTTCAAGCATTTTAGTTATATTTAATTATGTTTTAGTGTGTTTTAGTGTAGAACATGTAAAAGGACGTCAAAGGGCGAGAAACAAGTGAAAACGGTGGAGAAACGGTGAAGTAAATGTGCAAAACAGGATTTCGGTGAATGAAGACTACCGCCTAGGCGAAAGTTCCACCGCTTAGGCGGAAAAGAGGCAGAATGTTGGAGTGCTGAAGGGTTGAACCACCGCCTAGGCAAGAAAACCACTGCCTAGGCGAGAAAAGGACAGAATGATATGCCAGCAGCTATCGCCTAAGCGGAAAAACCACCGTTTAGGCGAAGTTACCGACAGAACTGAACCGACTTAAGTTCACCGCCTAAACGGTGAACCACCACTTAGGCGGTGACACTTAGTACAGAAATATCTATTTTTAGATATTTTGAAGATATTTTCTAAATCCCTCCTTTTAACCCCTTTCTCCACCAAACCTAAAAAAAAGCTTAGACACTCCTTAGACGTGGGAGAGAGCTTGGTTGTTCTTGAGAACTCTCTTCCACCTTAGTTAGATTAGATTAGTTGTAAAAAGTGTTCTTGTCCAATCCTTGACGAGCTAGAAGAGGAAGTTTATCAAGCGAGAAGAGGAAGCTCGGGAGGATTGTTCTTTGTCGAAAGTGGACCACTCCACTTTGAGATTTGGCTTTTGTTTCCTTGTTTCCATCTTTGTATTTAATGTTTATTATTGATGATGATCTCCTCTTTATTTAATGTTGTATTGGCTAAGAACATGTTAGTGTAATTTAGAGATTAGTTAGGGAAAGGTGTAGTTGTGTAAATACTCGTTTGGTTTAATATATGTTTCTTTAACGGTTGTTGTTTTAAGTCCGATTGTATTTATCATTTGATGAAAATCTTAATATGCTTGTAACGGTATTAGGGTTGGATTTGAGAATCTAGGGTTTGACACTCGAGAGAGGTAACCCTGGATTCGGACTAGGGTAAACACATCGTTACGACCTAACGACCCAGGAGGGCATTAGTTAGTGTACAATCGATGACGTTAGGTCAAAACTCATGCGGCCTAGAGTCGTTAAGACATTGAGGGGGACCTCTTCGTCGACGCGAAGTCGCGTTTTCCCTCGTCTCACACTCGGAAGAGGTGGTGGAGGAGTTTACGAACCGAGATTGTCGGATACCTAAACTCCGTTATTGTTAACCAAATGAAATCAAACGTGTATTAAGTGAACGAAATCAATCCCTAATTAATCAACCTAGTTAAAATTAACCCACTAATTGTAGTTTAGCTTAGTTTAATTTCAATTCACGTCTTCCATCGTCAGGATAACATGAGACTATGTCAATTGCAGTATTCAATTCAATTATTCACACTTTTCTTTGTGGTAACGATATCCGATCATCAAAGATCCACTATATTAAAACTTTAGACCTTGTATACTTGTGAGCATAAGTAGGCGTGCGTAAATTTTCCCCTACCAAGTTTTTGGCGCCGTTGCCGGGGAAAAATGTGAATTTTATTTGAATTATTATTTGAATATTGCAAAAGAAACGTGGTATCGGCTCAGAACTTAAGTTTTATATAGGAAAAGCAAATGTATCGTATCCTAGTTCCATCAACGCACCAAGTTTTGGCGTTGTTGACGTCGGATTAGTGTGAATTCTAAGTTGATATTGCGACTAAGTAGTCAAGTGTTAATCCTGACATTTATTTTTATTTTGTTTTTAATTTTTATTTTTGTTTCATTGTGTTAATGAGATCAAGCAGAGCGAGAAAAGATGAAGAAGATTGGAATTCTTAATTCTCAATCCCGAGATTGAGCTTATTGCAAATGATAAGGACTAAAAGGAGAAGCCGACTTCAAAGCCATGATCTTGATCCAACTGAGCATTTGAGCCCAAATTCCTTGTCTATGGGGAATTTTGGTGAAAAATACTTAGTGACACGATAGTCCAGCTGGGGACAGTAACTCAAGCGCTATGTTTTTGAAATGAAACTTAGGGTATCAAGTTACCCGATTTGTGTTACTATTTATTTGATTATTTATTCTTTTTGGAAGCCGGCATGGCTTCGGAATGTGTTCGGAAGTGAATTTAGGAGTATGAAAGTTTGGGAAAGTATTTTAAGTTTAAACACGTTGAACAAGTGAAGTGAAAACGTACGGGGCGGAGCCGTATTTTGAAAATTTGAGAAAAACACAGAAGTGGGAGCTTCAGGCCCACCGCCCAAGCGGTAAACCACCGTTTAGGCAGTAAAAATACAGAGAATGTGTTTTTCAGCAAAAAAGACCAACCGCCCAAGCGGTAAACCACCGTTTAGGCGGTAAAAATGCAGAGTGGGTAAAAATAGCCCACCGCTTAGGCGGTAAAAATACAGGATGCACCAAATTTTCAAAATACACTCCACCGCCTAAGCGGAATTTCTTCAGAAGGTTTGTTTTTAAAGAAATAAGTTCCACCGCTCAAGCGGTGAATCCACCGCCTAAGCGGTGGACCTTCTGCAGTTAAACAACCCCTATTCGTTCAAAAATTAAAATCGCAAGGCTTCTTCCCCAAAAATCCTCCACATTCTCTCTAAAACCTCACTTCCAAACCGTTCCAATACTTAAAAATCATCCTTCCATTACCAAAATTTGTGATTTCCACCCCCAAATCATCTACCACAAATCAATTTTCGATCCCATTTTCGCGATTTTCTTTATCACTTTGGGATTTTGGTTTGATTTTTGGTGATAACTTAGTTTCTATGGATTGTTACATTGTGTGAAACAAAATTGTATGCTACATTTTCATATTTTGTTGAAATGTTGTGATTAGTGTGTGCGCTAGATCAAATCCACAGGTTCATGTGTGACCGCTTCGGCATTGCCGCCGCACTTTTGCAACCGCCACAATTTCCATCTGACGTGATAATGGTGGAGAGGAATTTCCTGTCAGGTGAACAGTAGGGAACAAGTCTTATTCCCTAGGTATGTGTTTAACCCATTTTGTTTGTATTAATGCTATATGTTTATTGGGTTCGCTGCTTTTGGAATACTGCCATGTTCAAGCCTGTATTGGTATGGACTGGATGATTAGTTTAGTGGATGTTCATCCATTTTGATTTTTTGTAGAAAACGATGAACCATTATTTTGAGTATGTATTTTATTATTTTGAATGTTTTAGTTTTAAATTTTTAGTTTAGTTAGTTTAATTTTTATTTTTGCATGTTTAGTGTTAGATTAATTTATGTATGTTAGTGTTAGATTTAGTTTAGATTTGTGTATGTATAAAGTTGTGTTTGCATGTTAGATATGAGTTCATTTGGGCCAAGATCCGATGATGAGAATTATCCCCTAATTGCATATTGAGGTCGGGGGTAATACATTCCTTGTGTATTTTGTGTGCTTAACATGTCGATTAGGTAAAAATTATCTTGATCCGAAAATTGCACGACATTTGAACTCAATGTATAATTATCTGAATGATTAGACGTTGATTATTCGATATTAAGCTCATGATAGAAAATAAGGAAACTAGAACTTGATTTGGAGAAAACTTGAGGCGGAATCCTAGGTAAGGTAATTCCAGAGACGTGATTTAGGCCGTCAAATTTTCGCTTGAACCGTTGTAGCTAACCTAAAATGTTAATTCCTTATTTCCCCTGTCGAAACCGATAACGTAATCAATTCTAAAAACGTTCAAATACTCTTTTCATTTAAATTTTTCCTAACCCAAAGTCGTTAGGCCTAATTTTCAAAATTAAGTGAATTCAAGTGAGCGGTCGGGTTTTTGATAAATTTTTATTGATTCGGTATTAGTGTATTCACTTGTCACTTTAGTATTTCTTTTTTCACGCTCCTAAAATAAGTTTGGGGGTGTGTTTCTATCATTTCTTTTTACATATTCCTAAAATTTTATAAATTCAAATACGTTTGGGGGTGTGTTTCTCTAACTTCTTTTTGCACTCTCCTAAAACTGTAAATCATTCGAGTTAAATTAGGAATATGTTAAAAAAAAAAAACAAAAAAACATGAATATAGTTTTCATTTTCTTTTCTTTCGACAAGTGAATACCAGGATTTTCGTTTCTTATTCAGAGTTGTACTTTAAATGTGGGGTCATGAGAGAGGATAGCGACAAGCGATTTTACCTCGGGTATCGAACGATTAAACCGAATAGCTATCTTTATTCCAGTGATACCCGTGATCGTCCTCCAAAGCCGAACCAAGCCCTATTGATTTCTATGAATATCTGGGCCTACATTAGTGGATAGTAGACTCCAATCAAGCTTATGGTTTTCCTGAATCCTTCAACAGTTTAAATTATGAGCTTAATGATTGAATAATCGAATTCGATATTTGACTAGTTATATGTTTGAGTTCTCACACACACACTTCAAATGGATCTAGAATGGTTTTTATTGATATTGATCGTTGAAATTCTAGAACACCACTTGGTGTGGGTTACTTCCCGAACTTGATCCGTCTTAGGGATGCTGAGGGAGGAACAAATTGGTTATTTCGATTGAACTTTATATTTACATGCATATACTTCTTTCACGTTAGTTTAATTTTTTTCATTTTTTAGTTGATTAGTTTGTTAGTTAGTTTAGTTTAGCGTTAGTGTTTTGCTCGAGGACTAGCAAAATTCTAAGTTTGGGGGTATTGATAGGTGTGAAAAACCTATCTATTTGTAAACCAGTTTTGTTAGTTTTCAAGCATTTTAGTTATATTTAATTGTGTTTTAGTGTATTTTAGTGTAGAACAGGTGAAAGGACGTCAAAGGGCGAGAAACAAGTGAAAACGGTGGAGAAACGGTGAAGTAAATGTGCAAAACAGGGTTTCGGTAAATGAAAACCACCGCCTAGGCGGAAGTTGTAAGATCATGATTTTTTTATCGTATTTTGGAATAATTCAAAATTTACAGGGGTAAATAGTATTATTTATTATTTGATTTAAAATTTTAGGGGTCAATTCGCAATTTTAAAACCTTAAAATTTGAAATAGGACTTAAGTAATTTCAAACTTTTAATTGAAGGGAGGTTGATGTAATTTGGATATAATTAATATATATATATATATATATATAAAAAAAAAAAAGAGACTGTCCGTACGCTCATATATATATATATATACACACACACGCACGTGTAATCAAATAGAGCGACGGGGGGACACTTAGCAAATGCTATACATATATATATATATATATATATATATATATATATATACACTAATGCACACACACGCGATAGGAAGGGGGGAGAAAAACAGAAAACCGAAGAGAGAGAAAACTCGCCAGCGGCGAGAAATTCAAATCGGAAACTTACACGCAGCATGTGTGTGCGTCGATTGTTCGTAGCGATAGTCGTGAGTATGTGTAGGTAGCCGGCGATCGCATATAAGGGTGAGGTGTTGCCGTTCGTCGGTGGTGTGTTCTTCGATGTTGGTTGGTGTGCGTCGCCGTTTGGTTCGGCGGCATGGAAGGGTTGTTCGGCCGGCGATCGTGGGAGTGAGTGTTTTGTGAGCCGTGTGCGTTGTTTCCCGTCATCCGGTGCCGGCGTATGTGAGGATATGTGTTCGTCGGCGGCGGAGGGTTAGAGAGAGAAAGAGGGAGATGGGTCGGAAAAGTGGCCGATCGCGGTGGTTTGGGGAGTGCCGTTCACCGTTATTATTAATGGGTTGTGGGTGTGTGTTTCGTTCGGGTTAAGTAGGCGATGGTGTAGGTGGCGTGACGGCGCTGCTCGGCTGAGTAGAAACAGAGGCAGAAACAGAGAAAGGGGGAGCGTGGTGGGCCGCCGGTGGAGGTGCCGGCGGCTGAACCAGAAACAAGACGGAAAAAATAAAACAGAAGAAGAAAAAGGGAAAGGAAGAGGAAGTGGGGAGCCGTCGCCGGCGATGCAGGTCGGCGGAAGAGAGAGGAGGTACGGTGAAGCCATCGGGTACAGAAAACGAAGAAGGAACAGGAAGAACAGAGGAAAAAGAAAAGAAGAAAAAAAATAGGGAAATTCCACAAACCACCCCAACAGAAATTAAAAATCCGATTTTTGCGACCGATGGGAAAATCGAAAGAGGTAACATTCCTATTACTTTTAATATATGCACTTAATTGTGTTTAAATTGTCTCGTAAGTGATTATAAAACTAATCTCTAGTACCCAAATGTCGAAGTGACGATAATAAATATTGAGACTATTCGCATTAATGAAGTTGATATCGTAAACGGTAACGGAACCATACTCGTTAAATAGTAATATGGAATTCGGTGAATAGGAAATTACAGAAATTAGGGCCTGTATTTACTGGTTAGGTTAATTTTACGTAAAATATTAATTTAGGACTTGTCACGAATAGGTTCCCGATTTCCAGAGGATCAGTAGCAGAGAGTCGGTGGAACTTTTGGAAACGGATATTCAGGTGAATGTACTGTCTTCTTGCCAAACTGTTTTGCTATGTATATATATGATGAAATAGGTGGTTACTTAAACCGTATGAATTTATAAATGATATGGATCAAGCAGGATTTGGGTGAGCTGATAAACTGGATTTTCGAAAGATTTCGATGGTTTCGAAACGAAGTTGAAAATGATTTTATTTTGAATTTGGTGAAATCGGACGATGTTTTTAAAAGAAAATAGAAAACATCTGTTTTGCTAAAAATGTCTGGGTTTCTAAAAATAAAGGGTGGAAAAGTAATTTTGATAAAAATCAGACTTTTTTTTCTTTAAAAAAAAAAGAAAAAAAAAAGAAAAAGAAAAGAAGTGTGAAATATGATTTTTAAATTTAAAAGTTGATTTTGGGAGAAAAGGGATAGACGTGGTGATTTGACGATGTTGAATAGACGATATTTATTGGGTTGTGATTTGATGATGCTGTATTTGATTTTACAATGTCATAGTATTCATCTGTTTTGGAAGAGTGATATTATCCGTTTCGGCGGAGTGATGTTATCTGCTACGGCGAAGTGATGTTTATCTGCTTCGGCAGAGTGATGTTAGACGTTTATACTGCGCAGTGATTATCCGCTTCGGTGGAGTGATGGGTATTTGTAGGAAGGCATATCCTACGGATGGTACAGTACCGTTGCAAACTCCCGATCGTGAGGTTAAAACGATCACTACGGCTGGCCAGTGTGTGTGTTTGAGATGTGGTGTTTTACTTATATTGGGTGAGTTGTTATTTATTATGATGATTGGTATGATTTAATACTAGATGGAACTTATCTATATCGCTTTATTTTCATTGCTTATATACTCATGCTTAATCCATATTCAATTATGGTAATATTTAGAATGCTTTATTATTTTAAAAATGTTTTACTAAGAAGACAGTACACTCGCAGGTGCAACAGCTAGGAGTCGGTCCCCTACTGGCATTAGGTAGAGTTACGTGATGAAGTCATATAGGCGATTGAGAGAAGCTGTCAAGGCGAACCTATAAAAGGTTCATGGATAAATACTTTTAAAAACAATAAAAAAAAATATGGACAGGTGGGTCCCCTATAGTAGATGTTTGTATTATATAGTAGGTGTATATTGTCATTTATTTGGTTAATTGGGTATTGGTGATGTCATGTTGTAGTTACGCCCGCCCCGGGATGACGGGTGTCCGGGACAGGTTGTGACAGAAGTTCCACCGCTTAAACGGAAAAGAGGTAGAATGTTGGAGTGCTGAAGGGCTGAACCACCGCCTAGGCGAGAAAAGGACAGAATGATATGCCAACAGCCATCGCCTAAGCGGAAAAACCACCGTTTAGGCGAAGTTACCGACAGAACTGAACCGACTTAAGTCCACCGCCTAAGCGGTGAACCACCGCTTCGGCGGTGACACTCTGCACAGAAATATCTATTTTTAGATATTTTGAAGATATTTTCCAAATCCTTCCTTTTAACCCCTTTCTCCACCAAACCTAAAAAAAAGCTTAAACACTCCTTAGACGTGGGAGAGGACTTGGTTGTTCTTGAGAGCTCTTTTCCACCTTAGTTAGATTAGATTAGTTTAGGAAGTAGATTAGATTAGTTGTAAAGAATGTTCTTGGCCAATCCTTGAAGAGCTAGAAGAGGAAGTTCATCAAGCGAGAAGAGGAAGCTCGGGAGGACTGTTCTTTAGCGAAAGTGGACCACTCCACTTTGAGATTTGGATTTTGTTCCCTTGTTTCCATCTTTGTATTTAATGTTTATTGTTGATGATGATGATCTCCTCTTTATTTAATGTTGTATTGGCTAAGAACATGTTAGTGTAATTTAGAGATTAGTTAGAGAAATGTGTAGTTGTGTAAATACTCGTTTGGTTTAATATATGTTTCTTTAACGGTTGTTGTTTTAAGTCCGATTGTGTTTATCATTTGATGACAATCTTAATATGCTTGTAACGGTATTAGGGTTGGATTTGAGAATATAGGGTTTGACACTCGAGAGAGGTAACCCTGGATTCGGACTAGGGTAAACACATCGTTACGACCTAACGACCCGGGAGGGCGTTAGTTAGTGTGCAATGGATGACGTTGGGTCAAGACTCACGTGGCCTAGAGTCGTTAAGACATTGAGGGGGACATCTTCGTCGACGTGAAGTCGCGTATTCCCTCGTCTCACACTCGGAAGAGGTGGCGAAGGAGTTTACGAACCGAGATTGTCGGATACCTAAACTCCGTTATTGTTAACCAAACGAAATCGAACGTGTATTAAGTGAACGAAATCAATCCCTAATTAATCAACCTAGTTAGAATTAACTCACTAATTGTAGTTTAGCTTAGTTTAATTTCAATTCACGTCTTCTGTCGTCAGGATAAGATGAGACTATGTCAATTGCGGTATTTAATTCAATTATTCACACTTTTCTTTGTGGGAACGATATCCGATATTCAAATATCCATTATATTAAAACTTTAGACCTCGTATACTTGCGCGCGTAAGTAGGCGTGCGCAAATTCACCCTTACCATCAATCATTGCACCAACATAAACATCATCTTCGATCATTGGCGCCTTCCCCTTGTCCGTTTTTGGCATCACGTCCACTGGTGTTTCTTCGACAATGGGGTCTTCGTCATTTTCAATGCGCCCAGCGATCCCTAATCGAATCTTAGTCAACGTTTCCTCTGTCATGCACCCCTTCACCTGAACGTATTTTGGACATTAATTTGATTCAGGTTAACATTCACATTTCAACCCATCAACATAAATGTGTGAACACATTTTATCAACGCAAAAAAGTCACCTGATGATTCGGCAAGTGAGTCAACGATGTCAATCCAATTGCGTTTGAATATGTGGTCAGGCACCATCTCAATATCTGCGACACGCAAACATCTCGCCCATCAATTGGTTTAATCAAGTTGGTGTGTTTGCACAACCAATATTGTCAAATTGAAGAAAAATCCAATATATAAAAATAAAAAAATATAATAATAATAATAATAATAATAATAATAATTAAACATTCAATATAACTGACACAGAATATTAAAAATAAATAAGTACCTGCATCGCGATAACACACCCCGTAACCGACCTTGGTTATTTGTATGACTTCTTCAAATTAGTTTCCAAATCCGTGAAGATCGCTTGTGGCCAATTGTAGGTACACATATCATCAATGTTCTCAATATAGTGCACCAACCACTTAGGGACTTGTTGACCAGTGGTTGTAAAGAAACATGTCGTCAACAGGTACAAACAGAGGAGTTTCACAGTATCTTGTACGTTATCTTCACTTGTTCGCAACACCCGTTGTTCAATCAATGATTTGAAGAACCTGACACTGAACTCACGGGGTTAATACGTTAGTTTGTTGAGAAATGCAGAGTTGGCCCGCGTGTATCGATTTTGAACGACGGGCTCATCCCCCAAATGCAGCCCGAATATCACCTGGATATCGAGCGGTGTCAAACTAACACTCTTCTCGCCTAACCTGAACGTACCCCTGGATAGATTGTAACTCAAAACCACTCGCTCTATCAGGCTATCGTTCTTTTGAACGTTCTCCAATGACAATTTTTTGTCGTATAATGCCTCAAATTTTTTCGCAAATGGTGTTTTTGACAACAATTCCTTGTGCTTCGCGGTGAGTTTGCAATCTTTAAGAATGGCAACTGCTTGTTTGAGATTACATCGGTACAAAAACTGTCTGCTTTGAGATTGAGATTTATTTTCAATCTTTGGCTTCACAATCCGCGATGCTATAAACCATTTTTTTTAAAGAGGGAATGTCAGCGTATTTGCATGCACTAAAGTAAACATTCATAAACAATGCACAAGAAGTAGACAAATAGCAAACATGGACATTCACGAGACTAGGAACATTCATAATCGATTAAACATTTATACCAACAAACTACATCAGCAGGTTAAGTTCGTGTAAGAACATTCACAAATTGGAACAATGATTGACATTCACAACCCAATTTGTACATATTCACAATCTAATGGCATTGTCAAAAACCAGCACACAATCACAATAGGCACTCTTATCAGATCATTCACAAAGAGTAACAAAACCCGAAAGTAAACATTTGTCAAAACAACTCATGGGAACATGGACCCCAAACATTCAATAGGACCTTCAACATAGCATAAAGAAAAAATACAGGGGTACAATGGAAACACATGCATGCCAACATTTTGATATTCACACAGACGCACGAATATTCACAATCAATTGAACATAGACAAGACAATACATCAACAAACAGGTAAGTTTCATGTAAGAACAATCATAAAAAATCGGAGCACGCTTTGTAAAATATAAGAACATTCACACACACTAGCCACAAACAAAAAATGAACACTTATCATAACATTATCAAAAGTAAAAATGATGATCCACAAGAACATTCTACATTAAAAAACAATTGCCGAAAAGCATAAAACACGTGGGACGTTGTATTATACTGAATAGAACATAATTATTGGAGTATATATAAATATACAATCTCAGCCAAATCATAGACATTCACAATATTTACGAACATTCATAGTCCAAATCGACATACTCGCCGGACCAAAACTGCATTGACCTTGCGAATGTTCGGGATTCTTTCACTTTCACGACAGAGATAACTGGTTTTTAAGCTTCTTCGTCATTTTTTCAGATGGTGGTGCGTCGTTTACAAACCCTAATTTAGGGTTTCAGTCAAATACTCTAGGTCTGAAATGCGAGCGTGTCTTCGCAATGAGCAATAATCTAGAAATACGAAAGCCCTATATGGTAGGGGGCCGATTTATTAGTGGTAAGTGTGTTCGATATTTTAGGAAAACGCCGTCGATCACCAAACAGGCGGCAGAAAACTTATATGATGAATGTTCGCAAACACTGAAATCGGACCCAAGAAATTTGAAAAATACATCATTAGAAGGAGAATTTTTTTTCAAATAATTTGGTTTATTTGTTATCGATTTTGGACGAAAAAATCACGACGAATCGGTTGTTTTCTTGAGCGAGAGAGTAATAGTGTGAACTGTCACTTCCCATATACCCTTTTCTATGAATTGCAGAGAATCTGGTGGCAAGCATACGTAAATAGAACCAAATGAAAGGGCATAAGTTAGGGACCATTGACTAACTTTTTGTGTGGTCTCGAAAATTTATTTAAGTTGTTAAAGGTTCATTTTATAAGATGCAAATCTCTGATGGACTATAAAATTAAAATCCTTGTTTCTAATCGTTGATTTAGATTTTGTTCGGCAACTAAATAACGACCTCTCGAAAAAATTATTTTCATGATTATTGTATTTGAACTAACAATAAAATATGTATGATTAATGTATTAAACTAAATATAAAATATTTATAATTAATATATTAAATTAAAATTATTATTTTTAGTCACCAGTTATATACTAATTATATAATATAAAATGAAAAAGACACTTCTCAATTTAGATACAAAATAAATGAATAAAAGAGTTTTTTTTTTTTTTTTTATTGAAAAATATTTTAAATAATTTTTAATTATGACCCTATAGTTTTCAAGTAGGCCCCTTTGAAAAATTTAGATGACGAGTTTACGTGCCTCCATGGAAATTTCAAAGAAACGTTTTAAGCCTAAAGTCGTTGACTTGACTTATTCGATGAGCTTGTTACACGCGATGAGCGTACAAATAATAATGATCATGATAAATGATAATAAAGATAAATTAAAAATTAAAAATTAATAAAATTAAGCTTAATTTATATTTGTTTGTTATTGTATTGTATATGAGTAAAAATTAATTTATAAAAAAGAAGTTGTAGAAATATTATTTTATTTTTATGATTATTTAGGTAATTTTTAATAGTATATTTATTTCCCATATTTATACATAAAACGACATTATTCATTAAAATTTATGCATCTGTTTCTTGACATTACTATCAAAATGACTAAATCATACATATGTATTCATATTTAAATATTATTATAATTTTTTTCAAGTCCGATCAATATGTAGGTCTAAAACTAGTTGATATGTGTAAAATCCGACTATCTCCACGTGTCCGCCACCTGGATCAAGATAGCCACGTCACCAACATCACCTCATCAAACAGTCTTGAGAGCCCGGTGAGTTTTTCGTGTCGACAAAAGTGAAGGGCCATCGAGTCTCCAGGCCAGAATCTCCTCAAAACATCTCCCAAGGATCAGGTCAGTGCATATAGCATGGCCTTCACCTCGGCGCCTGGGCTGGCCTGTTACCCTTAGCAGGCTAGGCTCATGCGCTTGACTGATTAGCGGATAACCGAGTTTAAGACTCTAATTTCCCAAAATAATAATCATCCCCTTGCTTATAAATAGAAGACTTCACCAACACATTTCCATATGCGAAAATACACCTACAGGGCGAGGTAATAACTTTATCTCTCCAAACTCCTCCGAGCTCTTACTCTCACGTAAGAGGGGACACGTCGGGGAGCACCTCGGCCTGTCTTGTCTGCAAGTGACAAGTCGGAGCTCAGGCCAAACAACACCTATCCAGCCCAGATTAAAGACTCCAACAAGGACGAAAGTCATCTCCAGGTCAGTTGGAGCTCTCCACGCAAATAGTGACTAAACCATACTGCTGGTTGATCTAATTTTCTACACAAACACTAGCAATAATGAAATAAAAGTAACGGAAAAATGGAAAAGTAAAAGATCAACATCAAAAAAATTACAAAATTCAGGGACTTAGAATAAATATATTTTTAAGGGACCAAATTGAAACTGTTCTTAACATTTAGGGACCAAATGTAAATTTATCACCAACTCAAGTAACTCAACTCGAGCTATAAATTGGAGGACCATGGCGAGCGAAAAACATTCATACACAATCACAAACAGACCCTTCTGAAACGTAAAATATTGTTTCTCCCCAGAAGACCCAAAATTTTTGGTCTCTCTCTCTCTCTAAAAGGCCTTATATATTTACGTGTTCTAGTCCCATCACACCATCAAAAGGTCCAAATTAATTAAGCAATGTCGAAGGTATGTTTGATCTTACATAAACATATTACGCCATGTTTGATTGAAAGTAATATGATCGAATTCTCATATAATGAAATCAAAATTTAAAAGGACGTAGATTCAAAATTTAATTTTATTCTCTCGGAATTCAATTTTTTTTTACCGCTAAACAAACATGCCGTTAGGAGTGTTTCTTTAAGGTTAATTAAATTGTTGTTTTTTCAGCAAAAGGTAGTGATCAAGATTTCCATGAGTAGCCAGAAGTGCAAATGCAAGGCCATGAAGATTGCTGTCAGTGCTGGTGGTAAGAAAAAATAAATATGATAAATGGGTAATTAATATTTTGTACCCAGTTACTCATACATGCTTTGTAGGGGTGGAGTCAGTTGCTGTACAAGGGGAGGACAAGGACCAGTTAGAGGTCACCGGAGA
Organism: Eucommia ulmoides; assembly: GCA_016647705.1. NCBI lineage: Eukaryota > Viridiplantae > Streptophyta > Magnoliopsida > Garryales > Eucommiaceae > Eucommia > Eucommia ulmoides. The sequence continues at coordinate 5,224,187 of CM028329.1, forward strand.
AAATATTGACGCCGCCGAGCTCACCAACATGCTGCGGAAGAAGATTCGCCAAGCGGAGCTTGTCAGCGTCGGACCGGTAAAGAAAGAGGAGAAGAAGCCCGAGGCCAAAGTCGAGCCTGTGATTTGGGCACAGGCACCGTACCCTTCTTATTATGGTGGGATACCCCCTTATTGTGTGGACGTCAACTATCCCCACTCCTCTTGCACCATCATCTGATTCTCAGATTCTATATATATATTTAGGAAAAATCCGTGAAAAATCCCTCTCTGTTTTTTAAGTTTAATTGGTGAAAAATCATTTTGTATTATTTGATTTAGTTCTTTAAATTAGATTTTACTTATATTTTAGTCCCACATTACAGGAATTATAAGGATGAGTACATTCAGTTTTTATAGTGAATTATGTTACATAAAATTAATGTTAGTTACAATTTTATAATTGTCACTTTTCACACATATTTGGCTATTTTTAATTACATGTACTTATATAGTATTAGTTATATGTTATAATTACATATATATGTATAATATTTTATGATGTAACTGAAAAAATATCAAACTTTTTAGTTACATATCAGAGACATGTAACTAAAAAGTTACATATTTTTTAAACAAGTAACTGAAAAATATCAAACTTTTTAGTTACCTATAATTAATACAGTAATATTACACACAAAGTAGTTACATGTAACTGACGCGTGGCTATCATGTGAGTAAAATTTCCTCATTTTTAAAACAGATGGAACTAAATCAAAAAAATTTACCGCATGTAGAACTTTTGATCAATTAAAATTTAAATGGAGGACCTTCCATCCATTCTCTCTATATTTTACTCGGGATTTTTTATTTTTTTTTTCAAAAGTAATTATATTTTTAATAATTTTTTTCAATTTTTTTTTTCTCCCTCAGTGTGTAGAAATCTCTCTTGGAGATCAATAAATAATTTTTCCCGGGTACTATAAGTATCAGGTTTCTCTTTTCTTTTTTGTTATTGAAGACTCCAATTCATACTCACTCAAGAAGTGTTAATACGGATTAGTGATTGATTTTTAGAAAAAATGATTAGTGATTGATTTTAATGATATTTAAAAATCATTTATTAATCCATTTGTAATTTCGTAAGTTGCGCTACAGAATATTAATATTATGAACATAATTTAAAAAAATATATGATGCATATCGTTGCAGCCACATGACGGAACTGGCCAAGCCATGGCCCATTTTTTTGTGTCATAGAAAATTTATTGTAAAACGGCGATTTTGCTCTATAAATGTAAAAAAGTTTAAAAGTATATTATAAGGTATTTTTGCAATTTTAAAACTTTGTAAGCGTAAAAAACTCATCGGGCCCAGTCGACCTCATCAAGACCAAGAAGTAGGAAGAAGTATGAACTTAAATGGACCTAGGCATGAGGGGCCCCGGATTTTAGCTTATTTATTTTATTATTTTATGTATTTTAATTCTATTTTAGGTTGATTTGTAAGGTATAAATGTCAGCTAGTCTTTTTCTTTTCTGTTGTTTTGTTGTAGTGTGAGACATGAAGGCCCCGTTTGGTTACTGTTTCCATTCCAACCCAGCCCCAAAAATCTAGAATTATTTTTTGGAAACGCGTTTGACAACACAAAACTCAACTTAATCCAATCCAAAAAATGAGAATTGATTCTAAAAAATCTAAAGAAATGAGAAACAATTTTATTTTATTTTTTTTTTTTTTTTTTTTTTTTGTGGCAAAAAAATTGAACCCATTGATTAGGACACGCTCAGAATTATTAGAGTTGTTAGTGAGTTCACTCTAGTAGTACAGTTAATGGAAGCACAAGCGCATAGGAAGCAAGGAGCAGGGGGCACATCTACACGATCTGCTCCATCTCTCAAATGTTGAAGAAAATTGAATCTTACTCTAGAGTAGGAGAAAGGCTCATCCCAGTTAAACTAACCGTGTGGAGGAGTCGATCAACTTTGATCGAAAATAGCACAGCAGGAGATGGGAAGAAACTCGTTGCAGGGATGAATTGGTGGAGTTTCTCGGAACGACAAAGTCTCCGTTCGTTCAAGCAATAATGAAAGAGCATTTTTCTCAAAAGTTTGATCCTACTAAGTAGGAAAAATATGAAGAAAAGATGAATCCGATGGGTCACATAAGACATTTCAGGCATATGATGGCCTTATACAAGGCTGGAGATTCTATTCTATGCAGAGCATTTGCTACCATGTTGAAGAGATCAACCTTAGAATACTTCCATGGGCTGGCTCCATGATCAATCAGCTCGTTCGCTGAACTAGAAAAACAGTTAATCAACTGGTTCATCACTTGTCAAAGGTTAAAGAAAGGGGCAGAATACCTGCTAGCGTTGAGGTAAGAAAATTGAGAGATGATTAGGCAATATGTGACAATGTTCAATAAGGAGCTGACCTGCATTGAAGGGTGTGAAACTAAGCTGATTGTGAATGCTTTCACCACTGGTTTACGACCTGGGAGTTTTCAAGATTCTTTTATAAAGCGTTTGCCTTTGAATATGATTGATTTGATGAAAAGAGCAAAACCCCAAATGAAATTGGAAGATGTCAAAAAGGTTAGAGATGGAAGGTCTTCCAACAAAGAAGGTTAGAGCAAAGAGCGAAAGAAAGATCATCCCAAGAAGTAGAAGGATAAAGGTCACATATACGAGATATTAGAAGGAAGAAGCTCTCGAACATAGTAGGAACCTACCCTTCCAAGGCTGAAGGTCCCTATTTCAAGGATATTGCATGAGATAAAATCTTCAAAAAATATGAATTTGCCTCGGAGGATCTACAGTTATCAAAGATAGGAGGGACAAAAAACTATTGCTGCTTCGACCAAGATTGGCCATAACATAGATAAATGCAAGCACTTAGAGATGAAAATCACACGATTAATAGAAAATGGGTACCTGACCAACTATCTTGAAGATAAGACTAAAGAGAAGAGGAAAAAAGAAAATGAATTGGGTTCAACGGGGATCTACGATCTCCGGAAGGGAAATGAATTGGGTTCAATGGGGATCTACGATCTCCGGAAGGGAAAGTGATACTAGCTTTATCTACTAGAAAGGAAGAGGTGAGGATAATTTAGGCAACGAAGGTTATGGTGACGACCTCCAATTTTTTGTATAATGCCATCCTGGGAAGACCATAGTTATAAACCGTGAAAGCAATAGCATCTGCATTCCACTAGTGCCTTAAGTTCCCAAGTCCCAAAGGAGTTGAAATAATCAAAGGATATAGAGTAGCCTCGTGAGACTGCTATGCGGTGTCCATAAAGGAAAAGTCAAAGGTGCAATAGCAATTAGTAAGCAGGACAAGTGTCGCTAAAAAGATCATCTTAGATTCTGAAGTGGATGACTTTAGAGAAAATTCTCTCGTCCTACTAAGCTAACAGACTAGAAGAAGGTGAATAGTAGAGTAGTCTTACTAGAAGAAGAGAAAAGAGAAATCATCTAGTTCCTGAAAGAGTTTGAAGGTGAGTTCGCCTGGTCTTTAAGCAATATGGAAGGGGTATATACTCATATTTTAGCACATTGGCTTGATGTACACACCCTCCAACACCTCAGAAACGAAGGTTTTTTTGGTGCTGACAAGATGCGGGTGATTAAGAAAGAGGCAAAACAATTGCTCAGCCTTGGTAATATTATGGATATACGTACCCTAAGTGGCTAGCAAATCCAATCGTGGTAAAGAAGAAGAATGGAAAGTGGAGTATATGTGTAGACTTCACTGACCTGAATAAGGTATGCCCAAAAGATTGTTATCCAATGTCTCAAATAAACCAGCTAGTAAACCCTGCTTCTGGTCATGAGGTCATTAACTTGATGGACGCCTATTTTGGTTACAATCAGATCAAGATGGATCCACTCGATAAAGACAAAATGGAGTTTATAACTAACAAAAGAACTTCTTGTTACAAAGTAATGCCTTTTGGGTTGAACAATACAGAGGTAACCTACCAGCGATCAGTAAACTGGATGTTCTAAGAACATATTAGAGATATAGTTGAAGTATATATATATATATATATATATATATATATATATATATATATATATATATATATATCGATGATATGATAGTGAAGAGCAAAAAGAGGATTGATCATGTCAAGCACATAAGAGAAACAATAGAGGTGCGTCGAATATACAAGATGAAGCTCAACTCAAAGAAATGCACTTTTAGCGTATCCTCTGGGAAATTTATGGGATACGTGGTAGACCAATTCAAAATGAAAGCTGATCCAGAGAAAGAAATTCCATTACAAAGATGAAGTCTCCAACAAGTATCAAGGAAGTACAATTGTTTATTGGGAAACTGGTTGCATTACATCGGTTCATATCAAAATTCATAGATAAGTGTCACCCCTTCTTTTAGGTTCTAAGAGGTTATAAAAACTTTGAGTGCACTAATGAATATGAGCAGGCCTTCCAATCACTAAAGGAGTACTTAAGTACGATCGAATCATTTGTCTCAAGTAGAGCAAGAAGAAGAAACATATTTGCATTTGGCAATATCAAAATGAGACAACAAGGAAAAGGACATTTAGCAATGAAAATAGCTTTGGAATTTGCTAAGGCAACATTCCAAGTTGTCGATTCTTGAAGCTTCAATAGCCCTAGACGTCTGGACTACAAGATGCCTAAGGGTGGAGTTGATGGGACCGGCTTGGCCCACAGGAGGTAAGTTTTCTTCTTCAACCGGGATAAGGGCTAAAACCTTAACATCAAGCCCAGGAACCCTTGACATTTCTTCGTTTGGGTTGCTATTCACCGCAGCATTTTGGTTTCTTCACTGAATGATCAGACCAGACCTTGTAACCATCAAGTCTTAACCGAACATGGAGTTGATGACCTTAGGAAGACTTTTTGCACGTTTCCACGGATGGCGCCAAATTGTTGGTGTCGAAAAATGGTCTGCACCCACAATATGGGCTAGCCAGAATTCGCGTGATGAGTTGTCGGTGATATGGGGGTGGTCTTGGTAGAGAAAACTTTTGCATTCTTTTATCCCTAAATCTATAATCTGACCGAGCTAACCTGGGCGCTGTCTGGCCTGAGCTCCAGATGCGTACTTACACACGGATACACTAGGGTTGTACCAAGCGAATTCCCTCTACCGTGAGAGTAAGACCTCGGGTGGGAGAAATTTATGAATGTTTTGAATATTCTAAAAGCGATTACCTCTGTAACACTGTTCACCTTTCTTTTTATAGGAGAAATTCTAATTAGCTTTTCGGAGATTAAGAGCCTTAAGCTCGGTTATCGACCTTAACACAACGTGTAGTAGAGAAAAATGGGCGCATGAAGGGATTAGAGCTATGAGCATTGGCATTTTATCATTGACAGAGAAGTGCATGGGTTGTGCTGCAAAACAATAGATGAATCGGCCTGGACACGAGTACAGATGTTGAGGTGGGTATACCGACCAGGGCTTCATCGGTTGATTTCTCCTTGATTGTGGAGAGATTTTAGGCGGTAATTGTCTAAGTCTTGAGAAATGACTAGTCTTAATATACCGAGCTAAAGAGGAACCCTGCTATTCATGCCATTGATGACACGTCATACATTTGGTCTACGTGGCAGGCTTACGTAGAGCGACTTGGGGTTGGTTGATTTTTACACACATCACCTTTTATTTTATTTTATTTTCATTTTATTCTTTACCTTTTTTCATGAAGCTAAATGCTCACTTTTTAAATTTTTTGTACGAATGTTTTATTTTTTTATCTAATTATTCATGAGAATATTGTAGGCTATAATCTTGGTTTATAATGTTTTGGTATCTAAATTCTTCTATTCAGAACTTTTTTGGTGGAATTTGCCTATATATTCTCAAGCCGATTTTGGTAGTTTTTTAGTGTTATTATAGTGTTTTAATATGTGTTAATATGTTTTTATTTTTTTTGTTATAAATTAGGTGTTTGGAACGAAAATGGATGAAAACGGCCCATAAATGAGTAAATCAGTGGAACGTCAGAGGAAAAACGGTAGAAAAAGAACAAAGAAGGCAAGTTCGAGACTGTAGGCCCACCACTGCAGCGGTGAAACCACCGCTATAACGATCAATAAAATAGAAACCTTGTTGGCTCAGAAGAATACCCAAGAGGGGGGTGAATTGGGTAATTAAAAAAATATATCAGAATAAAACTTGATAAATCAAATAATTAATTTTATTCCTAAATTAATTATTATCTTTATAACACAACAGAATAATATTATCAATCTAAGTGCACACTCAAACAGCAAAAATAACAAAGTAAGTATTACAGCACACCAAGATATATCTTGGTTCACCAAGCTACTCTTGGCTAGTCCAGTCCTCCGAGTCCCACGGAGATTCACACCCATTAATTTTCAAGATCCCTTTAAAGGTATAAACCAAACCCACACACCGATTCTTTTACAGGCTCATAATCAACCTTTACAATTTTCTTTTCCAAGACTCAAGAATAACCTCTACTTTGTACAGGCTCAAGAATAACCTATCTTTTTACAGGCTAAAGATTAACCTAATTCTTTTTATCACTACGGCTCAAGAATCAAAACCTCACAAAACACTCAAACTATTCTTCTCCCAAGTAAGGATGAAACATTTATAAATCACTCACAATGCAATTCTATCCAAGAAGAAGCACTACCTTAATCTCTTTACAAGAAGAGACTAAAACTCTGTTACCCTTGATTAAATATCCTCAATTATATTTAATCCGTCACAACTCACCAATACAAAAATTAATAAGTAAATCTCATTCGAAGCTTCTACCACCCCAGATAAATAAAAACCCAATCAATATCCCAACTAGTGCTAGAAATATGTGAGATATAGAAATATGATTTTAACAAGATATGGGTAGCAAATTGGAGCACGTAATCAGATTCGAAAAATTGTTTGAAAAAATATTTTCTTCAAAAATCAAAAACAATTTCTAAGATCAATTTCCAAACATAAAATAATAAACAAGCAATAATCAGTATGGAAAGACCTCACTCGGAATCCACAGTATTAATGATTAGAACAATGTAGCTTCAATTCCGGTACCAGCAAAAATTGATTGCAGTTGATTATCAGAATCATTCTTAGAACCGCTCTCAATGATTTAAAATGATAACTCTTATAAAAACTCTCTCAAAATGATATAATATGATTTTTCTTCTTTACTGCTTAAAATTGCTAATGAAATTCGAAGGTCTATTTAAAGGAATATGTAATCAGTCTTCTAACGGCTAGTTTACAAGTGTCATGATAATTAATAGCACTTATAGACCCCTTATATCATAATGATTTCATTTAGGTTCAATTTCACTTAAAAATAATTTTCAAATATCTTAATTAAATCCCCAAAGTATTTCTCAATCTCAATTAATAAGAATATGAACTATTTCAAGTACCAAATTGAGAAACATTAATATTTAATGTACCAAATCAATAGAATTTAATTAATATATGAACCATATCTTAAATATCACCAAATCCCTTAAATTTCTTTCAAATCCTTACAAAAAACGACTACTTTTAGATATGATTTCAAATCAAACAATATCCTAAAACAGAGCACTCAGTCAAGTGCCCAGTTGACTAGACGATTCAGGGAAGTCTATGCAGTTTATCGGTCGACCGCTCAGTCGACTCTTCGATTCAGAGAGTTTGTTTATCTTTCACCGGTCGACCGCTCGGTCGACTCGCAGATTCAGAGAGTTTAGATGTTTTCACAAGTCGACCAGTCGGTCAACTCTTTAATTCAGGTTGTTTCATCTTCTTTCTCCGGTCGACTCCTCAGTCGACTGCCTCTTTCTAAATCACTTCTTTGATCTCGTTTTTAACCTACTTTCTTTTATGATTTCGTCCCTTTAACTAATTTCTTTTCTCAATTAGGTCCACTAACTTTCTCAAATTTCATTTTAACCATTTATAAATATTTCTTTTCAAATCACATATTGGAGCAAATAATGTCACTTAATCAAAACACACATAAATAATAAAAAACTTTTTGTACAATTTGTATGTTCCTAATTGGGATATTAAGAGTTGAAATTCACCTAGATTGTTTTCCCTAGTTTCTTCAAACTCTTAATTCTTCAATATTTTCAATATCATGGTTTAACATCCATTTAATCTGCGTCATCTTCATCACTGGAACTTAGATCACTGAAACACTCAATTAAAACATTAGTTCCATCAAAACATCAATACTTAATTGTTCATCAAAATCTTAGGATCAACAAACCTTCTCCTTTTCCACCGCTGCAGCGGTCATCTAGCAGAATGCTTACTAACTTCTTACCACTGCAGCAGTGATTCCCATCGCTGCAACGGTCCGACACCAGATCTTTTAGATATTTTGGGATATTTTCTTGATATTTTTTAATCTCATTATATCCCCTCTTCTCCCCAAACACTTAGGATATTTTTGGGACTAATTTGGGAGCTCCAAACCCTATCAACCAAGAGAAGATCACAAAATCAAGAAGAGGAAACAGTCTCGGAGCGGTTTTAGCATCGGTTCTTCGGATAACGACTAGTCTCCTTGTTTCTCTATTTATTTCTTAGTTTTTGTTGATAGTTTTGTTTATGTTTAGCTTGTATATTGTTGTATATGTGGTTATGGCCAGGAGAAACTAAACATATATTGTCTAGGGAGCGATTCGTTTATGAAAACGTAGTTTGCTTAATCTTTGTTTTATTATCGGTTGTTTATTTGTATTCGATTGTGTTTCTTGTTCTTCCACTATTATATGTTTGTTATGATATATTGAGAATATGAGGTTTGACACTCGAGAGAGGTAACCCTGGATTCAGACTAGGGTTTAAACACAACGCGACGATCTAATGACCCGAGAGGGTATTAAAAAGTGTGCAATCCGTGAGGTTGGGGCGAGACTCATGTGACTAAGTGTCATATAGACGCCAGAGGGGGATTTCGGCATTGATACGAAGTCGCATATTCATTCATTTTACACTCGAGAGAGGTAGTGAGTGAGTTTTTGATACCTAGGTTGTCGAATAGGTGTGAATACCGTTAATATAAACTAGATTAATTCGAACGCGTTTAAATAAACGAAGTTAATCCCTAGATAATTTACTCCCTTAAACGTCAATATTAGTATATTAATTTAATTAGTTTAATTAACTTAGTTTAGTGTATTTTATTAACAAAAATATAAATTGAGTCGCCTAGATAAAGTTAAGTTATGAAAATCGTGGTACTTAACGACGATCTAATCCAATCCCTGTGAATACAACAATCCTTAGTCTTCCCACTTTACTCAAACTTGACCCATACACTTGCGGTGAAAGTAGCGACGTGATGTTCCGCTACCGGGGGGATTTTATAATTTTTTGTAGATTTCCTCTTGATGTTTTTAATGATTTTTCACTTAATTATTATGTAGATAAGAGATTTTTTAGTTTGGTCGTTTGAATTTTTATGAATGTTATATTTTTTAATTTAGGATTATGTATATGATTTTTTTTAGTGTAATTTTTTTTTTTAATTATATTTTGTGGAATTGTTAATAGTCAGTGGAATTATAAAATTTTAGTGGAATTGTTAATATTTAGTGCAATTATAGAAACTCAATGGAACGTTTATCGATATAATAATTTTTGGTAATTAATTTTTTTTTTTAAATATGATTTTGTATTAAATAATTTTTAATCTTTTTAAAATTTAATATTTTTATATTTTTTAAATCTTTTAGTGGAATGTTATAAAAAATTAAAATTCAATGGAACATATGTAAGGGTAGTTGTGGTATTTTAAATAATACATATATTTTTTAATAAAAAATTAAATTTAGTGAATTTTTTATTGAAAAGTAAAATTTAGTGGAATTTACAAAATATAAGTGGAATCGCAAAAAATTAAGTTTAAATTGATTTTGTACACATATAAGAAGGGGTAATTTTAGAATGAAATAAATGATATACTTTTTGCATGAATTTGATTTGATTATTTTTATTTATATTATTATTTATTTGGAAGCACTCAACAAAATTCGCTAGTCGAAATATAGTAAACGAAAAATTGCACTTTTGGTAGGGTGAGTCTTTATATGGTTTATGAGATTTACAAAGTTTTACATTTAGTCTCTCACGTTTCACTTCTGTTTCAATATGGTCCAATTGTGAATTTTGTTAACAAAAATCAAACAAAATTCCATTAGCATAGGGATATTTTTGTTAATTTATCCTTTATATTTAGGTGGATTTTAAGTGGACCATGACATTTTTGGAGAAGACATATTTTGTCTAATTCATTTTTAATTTGGTCCAATCAAATTTTTATTACAAAATTAAAAAATTTCATTAATTTGGGAGTATTTTCATAATTTTCTGCAACTCACCCTCTTTTGTAGCTATAAGAAATTATTTTTGTCCCAAATCTAATTTTTCACTCTACATCTCATAATTATGAGAACGAAAATTTTTACTCCTATATATTTCAATGTGAATTTAACAAAATTTCTTAAAAATATAGCACAAAACTTATAAAAATCAAGAGGCCTTCATATTAAAATTTAAGAATTTTAATTGAATTTTTATTAAAATATGTGACTAAGAAGACTTTCATGTACTTCTCGTATTCTATTTTCTTATTTTTTTCAATTAGATTATATTTTTGGAATTTTATTTTTACTTCTCTGGTATAATTACATGGATTATGATTTTCTACTTTCTTTATATATATATAAAAAAAAAAAAAAAATCATTCAGTATCCAATAACCACATTGGGTTTCGACTAATCCAAATCGAGCCAAATCGGATCACAAGGGCGACAAAACTCTCCTTATTGAGTTTTAACGCAATTGTATTCCCAAGTCTCGAACCAAGAATCTTGGTTAAGTTAGAATAACCTCTCGCCAGCTGATCTACGCGCTCAGTGGTCTTCATATTTTTTTACTAGCATGTAACTTGTGCATAAAGTCGCAATTAAAAAAAAAAAAAAAAAAAAAAAAAAAAAAAAAAAAAAAGCAACCTTATGATTGTTTCTCATTAGAGTTATTTTTTTTTATAAATAGTGCCCTCATGAATAGTTTATTGTGTGTATATATATAATATATTGTCGCATTCTAACCGGATACATATCCTGTTTTTTTTTGTTTTTTTTTCCATTTTTCATGTCTTACCCACGTCGGACACGACAGGCATATCTATGTTCATTCTTCCCGGCTGAAAACAAACACTACCTTTGGAAAAATATCGCTTTAATGTTTTCTCTCTTGTTTATTTTTAACTTTGACCTTTTAATTGTAGCACATTGCACCTTATAATTTACCAATTATCTGAAAATAGAAAAATATCTCCAAAATTTCACCAGAAAATACTATTACACCATAATACATAATTAAAAATTTCAGATTGCAAATACAATCAGTTATAGACTTTAAGCCTGCAAAATAAAAATAAATAAATAAATAAAAATATTTTGAAGAGTAAAACAATAACACTCACGGCATGTTTGGTCGGATGGAAACGCATTCCGCTCTCAATTCCTATTCCGTTGTTTGGTTTTCCAATGGAATCACTTTTGTGATTCCATTGGAATGAAATTGGATGGAATGGGATTCCAACCCAATGGAATCAATATCTTAAATTACATGATAACCCTTGTAATTAAGCCCTTGAAAATTGAGAATAAAAATAGAAATTAGAGAACATAAATTGAAATTAGAGAACAGAAAGTTGGGAATAGAAATAGAAAATTAAGAACAAAAAATTAAGAATAGAACTAGAAAATTGATAACAGAAACTGAAAATTGAGAATAGAAACAGAAAATTGAAAACATAAACTGAAAATTGAGAACAAAAATAGAAAATTAGAGAACAAAAAATTGAGAACATAAACTAAAAATTGAGAACAAAAACATAAAATTAGAAAACAGAAAATTGAGAACAGAAATAGAAAATTGAGAACATAAACTGAAAATTGAGAATATAAATTGAAAATTGAGAACAAAAATATAAAATTAGATAATAGAAACTGAAAATTGAGAACAAAAATATAAAATTAGATAATAGAAAATTGAGAACGAAAATCGAAAATTGAGAATAAAAACTGAAAATTGAGAACAAAAATAGAAAATTGAGAACAAAAATATTAAATTAGATAATATAAAATTGAGAACGGAAACAAAAAATTGAGAATAAAAACAGAAAATTGAGAACAAAAATAAAAAATTGAGAACATAAACTGAAAATTGAGAACAAAAAATAGAAAATTAGAGAACGGAAAATTGAAAAAGGAAATTGAAAATTGAGAGAAAAACAGAAATTAAAGAATAGAAACTGAAAATTGAGAACAAAAATAGAAATTAGAGAACAAAAATTTAAAATTGAGTTGAATAGTGAAATATAATAAAATGAGGAAATGAATAGAATAGTGAAATATGAAAAAATTTTATTATAACCAACCAAGAAGAGAATGGAATAATAATTTTATAGGGGCAAAATGGAAATTTTACTATATTTCACTATTTCATTCTTTCTTTCATTCCATACCAACCAAACAAGGGAATTGAATAGTGATTCCATTCACAATTCAATTTCATTCCTTCTCTTATTCCATTACTTCTTCCATTCCATTCCACCCTCATTCCATTCCGTCCAACCAAACATGCCGTCAATGTCATTTTTTTAAAGAATTACTAACCTTTTGATGCATAGTTTGAAACATTCTCCTTAATTTATAGGATACAAATAAAAAGATTTTACCTGCCATTTCCAACATTTAAACTGTCTGCGAAACGGGTACTTAAAACTGCAGAAGAATTGCGGGGCAAATCTCCTTTGGCAGAAGGCACACTTTCAAGAAAAGCACAATTTGTTATGCAGTTTTGAGTGGCTGCCTGCCAATGGAGTTTTTGCCCTGTAATGCATGCAGTTGCTCCTCAAGTTGTCTTATCATTTCTTCATGAATTCATGCATATATATACTCTTTGAGAAGTAGCATATCCAATGAGAAAATACCTTCTTCTTTTTCTTTTTTTTTCCGAAGCCAAATGCTCACTTTATTCCTAGTATCAAAGCTAGGTAAACTCAGAAAAAAAAAAAAAAAAAAAACAATGTGACTACGTTGTCTGTAATTTTAGACTAGTGAGAGCTTAAATTGTAAAGGATTCATATATTCCTAGTACATTGGACCTCTTAGCTGTAATTTTTAAAAAATTAGAGTACAATATGTAATAATAAAAAGTTTATGATGCAAATTGCAAATGACTATAAAAATTAAGACTATTAAGAAAAAAAAAAAAAAAAAAAAAAAAAATATATATATATATATATATATATATATTTCAAGAGAAGATATAAACAAAAACCATTTTCAGCTTTATGAATTAAGTCAAAGAATGAATAAGAAATGGGTAAAATTGCACTTTAACCCTTAAACTACAGGTTTATTTTCATTTTCGTCCCAGAAGTAAATTATTTGTCAATTTAATCTATTGATTATCACATTCGTTTTTCAACTGTTCAATTGTTAAAGTCTGTTAACTTTGTTAACAGACTGAGCGGCCCAAATTTTGGATCAGATTTTAACTTGTTCCGTCAAGTGCGTCTCGTATGCTCCATCCATTCGCAAGGCTAAAGAAATGTTACAATTGGATGATTTATGTGGCGTTTGGTCAGTGTCTCCACTTTTTTTCATCCCATTTGAAATGCAATGGTATTAGAATTTTGTTTCCTTCTAAAAATAGAATTGCATTTGTTAACGACAGAATTCGACTTCCTTTTGAAAATAGAATCACATTTGATAATGATATTATGATAAAATTGTTTCCTCAAGAATTGTTCTTTTTTATTTATTTATGTATTTCTTTAATGTATGATAATATATATATATATATATATCAAATAACACCAAATTTAATAAATAAACAAACATTAATTAAAAACAGACATCTAAAAATATTAACATATTAAATGTAAACACCGTACATATTTTACAATAGATATTTAATTTAATTAAATATGATTTTTTGCGGCAAAAACACAATTGTATAGCAAAACCCTTTTATCAAATGTTACAAATAGTATTTCGTAGCCAATAGTTTATCGTTGAATAGCAAAATCTTTTTGGATAAAAATACATATTCCCTTAATTTACTAAAAAATATTACTTGATTTATATTTGTGCATGCTTTTGAAATTAAAAACATAAACAATCAAATATACAATAAACAAATAAAAAATAAAAAATAAAAATCTTCTTACGAGCCTAACAAAAATTGAACAAGGACATTATTAACAATTTTTTTAATTTCCAGCATATCTTTTTCTTTTTTTTTTGGGATGAGCTTTATGGGAAGGGAAAAAAAAAATCAACCTTTTTTCGTTTCTCCAATCCTCAAAAATTTTGGAATCAATCCCAAAATCTTGGGATGAGACAGAAACGGAAATGTGTTTACCAAACGCAATCCCAAATACCTGGAGATGGGATGGGATGTGAATACTAACCAAACGGGGCCTTTAGCTACTAATGTGATAGTTGAATGACCAAATTGACAAATTACGGATTGAAATAAAGTTTCACCAACAATTTAGGGGTAAAAAGTGTAATTTCAAGAAGAAAAATAAATTAGAATATTAATAGCTAAAACAAAGGGAGAAAAATAACAGAAGACAAAGTAGTGATGGGGATGCTAGAAAATGGGATATCCAAGGGCACCTTCCTCTTAACAGTTGTGTTCACACCATGGCCTCACAAAAGAACCTCCACCAAAGGAACAAAAAGTTAGATTTTTGTGCGACGCGAAAGCTCGATAGAGCATAAGGGATTTATGCGAAATTATTATAATTGTACAGTACAACAATTATAAATTTCAAAAAAAATTATATTGTACTCTCACATAAAATAAAGGAGTTTTTTTCCATCACTCCTATTTTAAAATATATTTTTTTTTTACCCACACAAATAAAACATTATTCACAATTTCTATTTTAAAAGTAAAATATGCACGGACTCTTACTAATATATAAAGTGAACAAATAAAATTTCAAAAATTAAGTGAAATTTGTGTATATAAAAGAAGAATAATTTTGAAATAATACTTTTGAACAAATTTAATTTTAGTAATTCTTAGAAATATTTTTTTTTTTTTTTACTTTTTGGACCCCTAAAAAAATCCTAAAACAAACTAGTGTTAAAAGCATCAAATATGTTATATAACAAGTGCTTATAGTAGTATTGACACATAATTGGTGGTCAAGTCAAAACTCTCTTACTAGGGTTAGTGACACTTTCTCTATGGTGATTTTACGGAATTGTATTTTATAATTATGTAGTATTTTTGTCATTATTTATTTTGTTGTGATTCAAATTTAAGTGCAATCGTAAAATATTTAGCAAAATTTCATAAAATGATAAATTTATAGTTATATCCAACTCGACCTGAAAGAATAAAGAAAAGATGCAATTGCTAAATTTTAGTTAGGATCACGGAGGGGGATGTTGATGAAAATATCACATAGATATAAATTACAATTTGATCAAATCGTAAAAGAGGTTAATTAACGCTTTTCAAATATAACTAACTATAGTCATTTCATATTTGTATTTTGTTAAAAATTAAATTAATAATTCTACAAGTTGAAAATACTACTTTCCTTTATATATGTCATGTTTCGTGAAGGCAATGATATAATTTGGAAATATATTGTGTGGGTGAAATACATATAAAATATATTAAGTTTATCATGTTCGAAAAATCTGATCACTGGAGGGGAGAATTAACCGGTATTAGTCCGATTGGTAAAGGGAAGTGTCATACTTCCTTGTCAACTAGAATTCGACTCTCCTAAAGAACATTTTAGAAATTAAATATTTAATTTAATTCTAAATGCACCAAGTCGATATAGGAGCATGTGCCTTTAAGATTATCTATGGAGATAATTAGTCAACATATGTGTAACTTGGCCCAGAAATACCTAACCTTAAAAAAAAAAAGTAAATAAATAAATTTTGGGGAGAACATATATGTTATAATGCGAGCATATATGTTATGATTTCCTCGTGTTTCACTTTGCATCCTGATATTTTAATTGTGGCATAATGCACCATAAAAGTACTACTTCGTGTCAATTAAGCTCAATTTAGTATTAGTTTTAAAATTATAAATAAAAAAAATACTCACATTGGTTTTAACAAACGCAAATCAGTTACGACTCGTTTAGTTAAATAGAATGAAATGGAAGAAAAAATTAAATAAATTTATTAATAGAATCACTATTCATTTATCTTATTTGTTTGTTATTGTATGCTTAAAAAATGAAATGAAATAATACTCTTTTAAATATCAATTTTGAGATCAAATTCATTACCTAATAATAATCCAATTAGACAAATAACTATAAAATATACGTAATATCCCATGTGTAAATATTCAAAAATTACAACTAAAATCGTTTTGTTCTTAAATTTTATTTTTGCTTTGGAAGCATAAGTATATATTTCAAATATTTATTTTTATTTAGGAATAAAAATATATTTTTTGTTGTCAGATTTCCACTTTAATTTTCTCTATAGATTTCTTTTTAGTTCTCAAATTTCTATTTAGGAAAGTAAATACATTTTTGCTCCTAGATTTTTGCTTCTGTTTCAAGAACAATAACATTTTCTATGTTCTCAAATTTATGTTTCTATTTCGGGAACATGAACTGATTTTTTTCGTTTTCAAATTTTTATTTTTGTTTGAAATATAAATTTGTGAACAAGAAAATATATTTTTGGTTTAGAAACATAAACAAAAATCTTGAAACAAAAAATATATTTTTATTCCAAAAAAAAAAATCGAGAACAAAAAAATCTATTATTATTCCTTAAACAAAAACAAAATATTAGGAAAAAACACTAATTTCTTTTCAAAATAAAAATATAAAATTGAGAAAAAAATATTTTACTTCATTTCAACAAATTATTTTACTTTTGTATTATTATTATTAAAAAATAATATAGGATTAAATTGATAAAAATCAATTTACAGGAAATGTCAAAATTATTTCAAATTGAGAATTATTGGCCAAAATAAGGTGAGTTAGTTTAGGTGTAACTCAAAAAAAAAATGAAAACCTATCATGAATTGTGAAATTAAATTCCGGTCCATAAAATATAAAATCTAATTCCATCTATTTTAATTTCAATAAAATCAAATTTCTTATTCTATTCAATAACCAAACAAATGAATTAAAATTGAAGATGAAATTACGATTTCGTTCTACCCATCCCGTCCAACCAAACACGAATGTCCAACTAAACACAACGTTGGTAAAGGATGATATGTGTAGATAGGATAGTACAAAGTGAAATAGAAAGAAGAGTGCACATTACCAGTGAGGATGGAGTTACTCTCCTTGTACTAAAACCTAATAAAATAGTTGATTGAGAGTATATATTCAATTACACTTTACACCCTTCAAATGTGAATCTTGTTATACTTTACACTACACCTTTTTATTTTAAAACTTACATACTAAAGTTCCTAAAATATGGCATTAGCGAATAATTCGCCATTTTGATCAAAATCCTACCAATCGAACATGTATAGTAAAAAAAAAACACGTCTAAATCTGGAACAAAAGACCAATCAAACACAATTGTAAAACTTTAAGGTAAAAAGTGTAACAAGATTTAGATTTTAGGGGTACAAAGTATAATGTCTAGTAAAGAGTATCCAAGTACGAATTCAAGAAGAAATCAAATCAAGAAGGAATGATTCGTTTGCAGGAAGGCAATGACCACATATGACAAGCATCCAATTGTACGTTAGTTACCCTTTCAGTAGTGGGTAGGGGTGTACATCTTTAATGCGTCTGGTAGGCTGCTCGGCTCACCAAGGGATGATTAAGGTTAATCAAGGTGGTCTTTTTTCTTTTCTTTTTTTAAATAAAAATAAAAATAAATAACGTAAAATACATCTAAAACCATCTTATGTAGATAGATTGAATTTGGTTGTATAGAATTGGCATCTTGGAATTAACATTCAATAAATTTAATAAATTTTTACTTTGTGTTCATTTTTTAATTAATTCCAAAGTGTTGTCGGTAATTATTGAAATTTTAAATAAAATAAATGAAATAAAATTAATAGTAGTTAAAAAAATTATATGTGAACTTTAACTAAGTATGTATAAGAAGCAAAATAGAATTCCGAAAATTTTGGGAATGTTTACAGTGTACTTATACTAGGTTATGCCCGCGTAATGCGCGGAATATATGACTACTTAATTTAGACTATTTTAATAATTTTTTTATATTTTTAATTGAACATTTTATTTTTTGAAAAAAAAAAAATCAAATTTTCAATAATGCTATCAAAATTTTCTTTTTAAAATAGGTTAATAACACAATATCTTTATTGATTGTTGAATATTCTAACAACATAAACTTAGAGAATTGTATTAAAAATGTGCAAACATTCCTTTCTATTATTAAATTATTATTGAGAATGTTTTGCCATCATAAATTTAAACCAAAAATAATAATAATAGAGAATTGAAAAGAAAAAAGTAATAATTAAATTTAGGAACAAATTAAAAAGAAAGAAAAAAGAAAGAAAGATTATATATCACATACAATCCAGTATACATCATATAAAAAATATAATTTAGACAAATCATTCACATATAAAGACTTGTCAAAACACAATATTAAATATGGTGTAAGAAATGATTTTCTCTATGTAAGAACATTTGTGTCATTAAAACCCACTTCAAATGCATTTAAAATTTAATAAATTAAGTATTTGAAGAAAAGCTCCTAGAATGCAAAAAAATACAATGGAGAGCTCTTGTTGTTTCATCCTATGAGCTTCCAATTTTAGTTATAGTAGTAGATTATTAAACAAATTTATAACATGAACATTTACAAAGAGATACATAATGTGAATGTTAACAGAAACAGAAACAAATTCAGGGTGTGAATATTCACAAAATATAAACAGAATTAGAAACAAATACAGAATGTGAATGTTCACAACACAAAAACAGAAATATGATGTGAATGATTCTGTTCGCTAAATTTTAGATAAAGACTTACTCGATTATTCAAACGGTGAATGAAAAAAGAAGTATATTGAGATTATAGTTTGACTCTATGCCCTTAAAGAGACTCCCCCTCCCTCCCCTCTATACTAGTGTTTATGGTTGAATAAACGTCCGTCGCTCAAAATTCAATGATCATCAAGTTTTTGTTTCAAGCACTTGAAATCAAAAACTCCGGCGAACTAAACTTTTGTTTGAACTTTCACAGATTGTTTATATGTATTGTGCTTCGGTGGTGATGTATAGTGATAGATGACGTGAATAAGACTAAAATAAATGAATATGAAGTCTCCTTGATGAGGATCGACTAAGGCGACTGTTTCGAACTTATGCACGGTGGGGGGCAAAAAATCATTGGTGTCTCTTTTCCCACTGTAGTTAATTATAGCTGATAAAGTAGCCATTACTTTTATTTTGTCAAATAGCCGTTATTCCCATTTTTTCAAGTAGCTTTTGAGTAGCCGTTATTCTCATTTTGTTAAGTAACCATTATTCTTATTTTGTCAAGTAACCATTACTGTTTGTTTATTTAAGCCTATATAATGAGGCTTTATTGTAATAAACAGAGATTTTTGAATTAATTGATTATTGAATTATTTGAACAAAATTATCTTATTTATGTTGTTGGTTTGTATGTGTTTTTTTTTTTTTCAATTGACCTCCTTTATCAATTAGTATTCAGAGCTCACTTTGACCCTCCACGCTTCATGTGCAAACCAAAACCCTAGCCGCCACAAATCAGAAAACTTTAACCACCATCAATTAGCCCAACCAAGTTCCACTACAATAGTCCGACAACCTAGATTCAGTTGGTTAACCTTCGCCAACCATCACCAGGTCTATTCCAACCTTCGCGGGACCCCAAAGTGTCTATTCTAGCCTACGTCGGACCTCACCAAGTATGTTCCAACCTTCGCCGACCCTCGTCGGAGCTTTATTATACCCTAAATCTGCTCGAGATTCCCTCTGTAGCTGCTACCAATTGCTTTGGGCCTAGGCATAGTTTGTAAGACCTACTATACATTTAAATATATATATATATATATATATATATATATACTATTGTTTTATTCCTTGTTTTTCCATTTTAATATTTGTCTTTTCACATTAGTACCCTTATTGCATTATTTTCCTTTGTGATAAGATAGCACTGTAGTAATTTCTTTTAAAATATTTGGAGAACGAACATCATCATTACTCAAAATTTTCAAAATATCGTGCGACAAGAAGTCCAAACCATGCAAGTGACTGTGGCTAACCTTAAAAATTCAATAGATCACCTTTAAAATTTTATTGACCACCTTAAAGAGGAAGTGAACCATAATCGAAACGATTTATATATAAACCTCATAAGCGACGAGCTGAATTTCATTAAGAAATCCGAATTGAGTTGGGTAGCCTGATCACTCAATTAGTTGAGCAACACTTAAATCATAGGACTACTAAGCACATGGAAAAACAAACCTTAAGGGAACATAGAAAAATTATTATTTCCCCACTTACTGCAGACTACTCCGAAAGTTCTACATTCAAGCTCTTTACCTACCTTAGCTCTTTCCCACAGTCACCCCGAGAGATGCACGAATGAAATAAAAGGTAGGACCAAGGACTTTGATAGAAAAATTCCCCTAAAGAGTCATCATCCCATAGCCCCAAAATATTCATTTTATGAGGCTCTAGAATTTTTCGATGAAGTATACCCCCATGAAAGGGAAGTGTTTGGCTATCTTGGACCAATAGGAGCCCAAGGTAGACCCCATCAACCTCGCTTCTACCATGATGATGTTACTAGAAACGTGAAGGTTGATATTTTTTATTATGGCACTCTAAACCATAACGCTTTCTTAGATTGACTAAATGATTTGGAGGATTATTTTGAATGGTATGAGATGTTAGATAACCATTGTCCTCTAGCGTATACCCGATTTGAGGAATTAATGTTGAGATGTGATATTTATGAAGTATCGTGGGTTCATGTCACCAAGTTCATTAATGGGTTAAGGCCTGATATTTAGAGATAAGTTTTTCTCCATTCGTAATCATTAGAAAAGGCATATCATAAGGCTCTAGAAATAGAGAGGTTCTCTAGGTTTCTCGATTAGAGAAGAGTAACTTCTCAGATAGAAGAGTCAAATCAGTCTAGATCTATACCTTTGGAGAAATCATCTGGGAACAATCAATCAGAATTTGTCTTCGTAGCACTCAAGAGTAGTTACAACCCTAGTCACGTACTAAGAACTTCCAAGACAAACTCTAATCCTAGTTAGAGTATCTACCGGAGACCTAGTATGACTAAGACCAGAGATTTATCCTCCATTGAATGTCACAATTGTCATGGTATAGGCCACTTTACGTCGTTCCCCACATCGAAGGTAAAACTCCTAGATGAGGAAAAAGGTAACCAAGTAGTGGAACCTTTAGAAAAATCAGAAGAAGGACAAGAACTAGGGGACGAATCCAGAAATGCTTATCTTAATTTTAATGTTATGAGGTGTATCATTACTACGCCTATAAATTCTGACGCCTGGAAACGTACCAATGTTTTCCACACTTATGTGAAGTGTGGGGGATAGAGTTTGTAAGTTGGTTATCGAAGAAGGAAGCTCAATGAATGTCATATCCAAGTCCGTTGTTGCTAGGCTAAAGCTTAAAAGTAACCCATAGCCTCACCCCTATAGGGTTGCTTGGTTAGATAAGATATCAAATGCCAAAAAAGTAGGATACGAAAATGACTAGGACATATCAAATTCTAATTATATGTTTTAAATATGCATACTCTATAAATTAAATTGATTTATCTTTTCTCAAAATAGAATTTATACACAACTGTACTTGACATACAAAAGAGTATTATTGGCACTACATGATGTCATGTTCTAATATCCAACAATTCAATAGTTTCCTATTTCATATACATGGAGTGGAACTACAGATATTTCAAGAATATGACATTTGGACTCGTCTCATATTTATACATTTTTGCAATTCAAACCTCTTAATTCCTAAATAATACTAGAAGTACCACTCGGTGAGTTCAACACGTGCCCTCATGTGTCGAAGAAGTATCCAAATAATAAATAATTATAAAAAAATTAGAACATGGATTTAGGCACATCGGATTTGAATCCATGTGTGTCATAGCGTGTTAGACACAACTATGTTGACCTAGTAGAAGTGAAGACGCTTGCTAACTCTGGAATGATGTTGGGATTAATTTAACATTATGAAAATGTACGTCCTCTTATTACTTTGTTCTAAGGTTTAGTATAAAAAATTTAAACAATGCCCTTGCATCATACACAACATGACCGGAACCTAATTCATCCAAATCAAGACGACCGTCGAACAACTCATCTACGCATTCAACATTCTCTAATCTGTCTGAAGTGAGATCTTGAAGAAGAGGTAAATGACCAAGCAGTCGGAACTTTTCACATCTTCTGCAATTTTGCAACTCAATCTTCACCATTTGTTGAGTGGGAACATGGTGCAATCAATATCTGCACCATCTCCATTAACCATGAAGGGAAGTTTTTACCTGCAAAGACAGAAATCTTAAAGAATTTATGTTTAGTAATGGCCTTAGGCCTTCCAAGACAAACTCGTCATTGACATTGCTTTCCCTCCTATGACTCCATTCAAACCTCAACCCATATATTTTGTCCTTATAGAATAAATCTGCTTTTCTAGCTCCCTCTCTATCCCATACATTTTCAAGATTGTGTATCTTTAGGTTGCCAAGGTTTTTTTAAATTTCTCAATTCTTTAATTTTGCAGCCTTTGTGATCTCCCATGTTAAAAAATAGTAAAGCCCGTAGGGAAGTTGGCCTTTCAAGTTCAAGAGGCATCTTCATTGCACTACTTGCTTTCAAATCGAGATGTCATAAGCAAATCAAGGTGCCGTTTGGTTAGTATTTCCATTCCCTGATTCTTGTTCCCACTTCCAGAATTTTGGGATTGATGTACAAAAACGCGTTTGGTAAACACGTTTTTGTTCCCATCCCATCCCAAAATTTTAGGATTAATTCCTAAATTCCGATGTGAGAAACCAAAAATTATTTGATTCTTTTCATGCATCTTGCAATACTTAATGCTACCACAGTCATCTAACTCAGTATCATGGAATAAGGAAGTCTGCAACAGAGTATTGAAATAATCGTTACCCACATCCTCCATTGCTCTTTTCGGCTTCATTTGTCATTTTCACCTCCGATTGAACTCCTAACTCCATCATTTAAATTGATAACCAAGCCTCTTTCTTCTTCTTGGAGTGCAGCATACCTCCTGCAACCTTTGCTGCCAATGGTACACCTTTTTGTTTTGTACGATTCTCCTTCCAATGGCCTCCAACTCCAAAGTCATTGAAGCTCTCCATTTGCAAATTCTTTTTCTTTCAAGAAGGACCAATAATAATCCTCCGATAACTTTTCGACCCAATACTCGAAGAACATTGCTAAAATTGATGCCACGTGAGCCCTGCGTGTGGTGACCAAAACATTGTTCCCCTTGCTTGTATCAACTCCAAACAAACAAGTATCCCACTTGTAGGATCTTCGTTTCCACATCATCAAGTACAAGAAGGTATCGTTTCTCCTTCAACTTTTCTTTAATGTTTTGGAGTATGACATCCACTGTTTGGTCCTCGCACTTGTTTTTGTTAGAGAACCTAGGATGTCTTTCAAAACCATGATGACATCAAAATTGTCAGACACACATATCCAAATTCTCTCATCAAACTCGGTCATTATCTTCTCATCATTGTATGTCAGTTTAGCCAAAGTAGTCTATTCAAGAGCACCCATACCGACAATGGGAATAAAAGATATCAAAGCTTCATTCTGCTGTCCCAATAATATATTAACTATTTTCGATGCGTCATTTTCCCTACCAACGATCTCTGACTTGACAAGAAACGAGTCAGTCTCTCGATCGACAGTGACAGAAGGAGGAGCCATCTGTTGTAAACCTACTCTTTGAAGTCCAAAATCAGTTGTTTATTTGTTTATCATGTTCAACGATGAAAAGATTTGTAGAATTATGATACCATGTAGAAATATGAAAGATAATAGAAATGACGAGTAATCATTGAATAGAGAAGAAAATATTGGAAAATTATATTCATTCACATCCTTTTCTATAATACACACTGTTGGGAATTTATATACTAGAGATCTTGAATGTTATCCCTAAAATAGACCACTAATTATGGTGCAAATTATGAAGGAATATAGGGAAATAAATGCTTTCCATAAAACATGGATATTTCCTTTCTAACAGGATCATCCTAATTTTATAAGACATGTTCCAACAGAGCACAATTGGATTTAACAGTGAGAAAAAGCGGCCGACCTTTCTCCTGATTTGATTTCGCATATCTACCTTTTGCCTTAGAATCTCATAATTGATCTCATCCAACACATTGTCAGTTTCGTAGCCTTTAAGCCACATCTATAATCATTTCAAATGTGTTTTTGAGCCTAGAAAATTCTTCCTTGAAATCACTTACCAAGCTGATCTCTTTTGCTGTCAGATAAATGAACTTCTTCAGTATAATCTCAGTACCACAATAACGGAAGCTTCATCTATCATCATCATGGTTGTATGAGACAGAATAGAAGAATACTACCATGTGCTGGAAATAGAAAAAAAATGGCCTTCCCTCTTTTAGATTTGATTAATGAGAAATCACTTATTTATCAGCGAATTTAGCCCTCATTATCAGTTAAACCCTCATATCTCCAAACCATACACGTCTAATCACTTTACCACCATCACTTTTAAAGAATCAATTAAAAGCATATAAGAGAATCACAAATTAACAAACCAATACGTTCCAATAAAGAATGTGAATGTGATGTGCAGTCATTTTCCCACGACAGTAATGGGCTCGGCTAGATGATGCCCATGGTCATCCGGAAAGGCATACTATAATGGGCACGATTGGATAGGCCCAACAACCAAAATAAAAGAAGTACATGGATCTGTGTTGAGACATCCCATGGGAGGTCTGAAATGACCAAGCCCAAAACATTTGAATAATTGACTATAATGTTAATATGGAAAATACGCAGGATTGGATAGTTAAGATCATGATGAAATTCATGGTGATCAAGTATATTTTACTCTATAAATGTAGCAATTTACATGCCCTAGTGGCTATATATTCTCATATCTCTAAAAATACCTAATTAACTTATTCTCACGTCAGAAGATATTTGGCCGATACTGCACCAGTATCCCATATACCAATGCTAAGTGTTGCATATATTATTCAGGAATTCAGGAGCTAGGATCATTGACAAATTTGGCAGCATCAGAATGCAAAGATTAACATATCCGGAGAAAAGATTAAATTAAACACCATTTTAGACTGAGCTAGATGTACAAAATTCCCTAGACTGATTCACGTGTCCTACCAGGTCGTGGAGCGATAACCAATGGAAACATGATTGTTTTCTAATTTAGTGAAATCATGTTTTAGTTTCTCTGGTTGAATGAGTGGGATTATTATAAATTTCTAGGATACAAGTTAATACATGGAAGACAAGTACATCTCACATAATCGACTTACCCCTGAAATCATTTTGGAGTGAGAGAGAACGATGGATACAGAGATTTCTAACCTCCAAACCTAGGAAAATCAAATCAGCGCGGTGGCGAATGTCGAATTTATTCTCATAATCTCAATAATACAAAAATTAATTAAATATCTTATTCATACATGATTAAAAGGACACAACAATTTTAAGAATGATTATCGAAAGTGTACCTATTTCAGCCATTGCAGATGATTGATCGTCACAGTGGATTATACACTAGGTCTTTCTCTCTATAATCTAGATTTACTATTGTAGCGGCTCTCAATGGAAAAAAACTGTTAAATCTAAATTAGAGAAGGAACCTTGTATTTATAATATTGGTTTCTCATTAGGGCCTCCCATAACAGGCTTCAATGAGACCCAAAACTTACAATTGTCACGCAACTAGGCTTCTACACAAAATATGTCATAATCCAAATCAAAATGTGATCATTATTTAATTAGACTGCTTATATAATAGACTATCCATTAATCTATTTTTATAAAATAATTAATTCAATTAATATTAGTCCACATTTAATAATAATTAAAAAAAAAAAAAACCTCAACAATCTCTTAGTTGGGTTACATTAATTTATAAGTACTTATAAATTTAATTTTGAAAACAAGACTATAAAGTTAATAACAAAAAAAATTTATTTTGTGTGGCCACACCTTTTAAAGAAATGATAGTCTATAAGTAATATCTTAATAAACTTATTCGGTTCAACATAATCATAATATTGGACTATGATGGTCTATATGTTAATCTCAACAAACATAAGACCTATCATAGTCACGAATACTTATAACCATATCGACATGGATCGTAAACCCAGTAGTGTAGTAAGAAACTAATGTCAACATGTGATCATTATCTATATGCATTGTTTCTTATTAGTTCTCATTACAATTTCTCAACAAAATAAAATTGTAATTGCAATTTCTCAACAAAATGAAATTACTGTAATTTCTCAACAAAATGAAATTGCTTGACTTTAACAAGTCATATGTCACTAACAGTTCACCACGAGATCTCAAAATAGTATTTTGTGAAAACAAAAAATATACAACTGTAATTCTTAAATCACAATATCTTAAGATGTCATATTGTGTATTCAATTCAAATAATATAGTATACAATAAAATATATAATTATAATTTTTAAGGCTCGCAATACCTTAAGATATCATATTATATATTCAATCCAAATAATACGACATGCAATAATATAGTACGCAATAATGATAATCATAAAAAAAAAAATTAATTTTACAAATCGCATAATAATCGAAAAGGCTCCCACTAAATCAAAGAATCAAAAAACTTAATGACACTCATATTCACAACATGTTCTTTAAACACAATGAGCCTTAAACCTTTGGTTAGATGAACAACTAGCATGGACTTAGTTCTTATATGCTCAATCACTATA
This sequence comes from Eucommia ulmoides, assembly GCA_016647705.1. Lineage (NCBI taxonomy): Eukaryota > Viridiplantae > Streptophyta > Magnoliopsida > Garryales > Eucommiaceae > Eucommia > Eucommia ulmoides. The sequence continues at coordinate 5,251,247 of CM028329.1, forward strand.
TCTCATTTTTCCACTAAGTCCTTAACTAGGAGGTACTTGATTTTCATATGATTGGAACCCGTACTGATCTTATTGTTCTTGGAGTATAACACAACTATATTATTGTCACAATAAATCACAATAGGTTGAGAGATGGAATTAGCAATTTGCAGCTTCAAGATCAAATTTATTAGCCAAACAGCTTAAGAGGATACACCATAACAAGCTACAAACTTAGCATACATAGTCGAGGATGCTATTAGGCTCTGCTTGACACTTTTCCATGAAATGGCTCCACCAGCCAGTACAAAAATGTATCCTGAAGTAGATTTGTGATCGTCTAAACAACTGCCAAAATTAGAATCTAAGTATCTAACTACCTCAAGATTATCAACCCTCTTATACACAAGCATAAAGTCCTTCGTTCTTTGTAGATATCTCATGATTTTGTTTGAAACAATCCAATGATCATGCCCAAGATTCGACAAATATCTACCAAGAAAATTAAAAATGAAGGCGATATCAGGTCTTCGTACATACTTGTGCATACATCAGGCTACCAATTGCACGTCTGCATATTGAACCTTTGAAGCAAACAATCGATATAGGCTCTCTGAGATAATCCAAGGAGGTTTCGAGATCTATCACGATGAATCTCAATACCCAGAACAAAAGATACTTCTCTGAGATCCTTCATGTCAAAATTAGCAAACAAAAGACGTTTGGTATCACTCAAGAAATTCACATCGTTACTAGAAAGCGGGATGTCATTGACGTAGAGAACCATGAAAATGAACTTGCTCACACTGATTTTCATGTATGAATAATCTCCAACAAATTTTGACTACAAGTAGCACTCCTTTTTTTGGTCTTTGTTAATTTTTCTCTCACACAATCAACACAAACTCCCAAGTAATCAGAATCAAGAGAATGAAGAATCCCAAAACCAATTAAGTGTTATACGTGTTCCTTAGAAATGTGCCCCAAACGCTTATGCCATAACAACGAAGATATTTCCTTAGTCAAAGATCTTTTAGCCGTAGTGTTTTCAACTTTGTAAGAATAAGCAGATAATAACGACAATCTATAAAGCCCATCAGATAAAACACAATTTTCAATCACTTTAGAGTCATAAATCATCTTAATTCTTTTATTCGCAAAAGTGAAACAATATCTAGCTTTGTTAAGTACTGAAAGAGAAATCAAATTCCTTCTAAGCGAAGGTACACATAAAATATCTTCCAAAACAAGCTCAAAACCAAAATCTAAATCTAAAATAGCAGTTCCAATATGCTCAACACTAATCTCGATGTCACTGCCAGCTTTAAATTTTTACTCTTTCTCACTTGACTTCTTCAGGTTTCTTATCTCCTATAAAGAAGTTGCAACATGAACAATAGCACCATTTTCAAGCCACCATGAAACTAAAAGAATATCAACTAAATTGGATTCAAAACAGACATAGACTGTAATACCCCAAAAATTTATATTTTTGAAAATATGACTTTATATAAAAGTTTAATATTTCTGAGACTATTTTGCGAATTTATGGTATAAATAATATTTGATATTTTTTTGGAAGTTAAATGTTTATTTTAAATTGATTTCAAAAGTTTTGGGACCAATGTGTTATTTAGAATATACTTTTAAAAGTTTTGGGATATAATTTATATTTTCTTAATCTTAAGGGGATGTTTATGTAAATAATATATATATATATATATGCATAACATGCAATTTACTTTAAAGCTAATACGAGAAAGCAAAAGTCCTCACTCGAGTCCTGCCTTTATGCTTAGGAATCATTCTGAAATAAAACATGAAAAAGATAGAATGGTGGTTAACTATAAAAAACTTAATGAAAAATCTAAATTTGATGGATATTTTCTACCTCATAAAGAAAGCTTAATTAATAGAACCAAGGGTAAAAAGATTTTCTCAAAATTTGACTGTAAGAGTGGATTTTGGCAAATAAAATTAACAAAAGAATCTGTTCCATTAACTGCTTTTAATACACCTAATGGCCATTATGAATGGCTAGTTATGCCGTTCGGTTTAAAAAATACTCCTCAAATATTCCAACGAATGATGGATAAAGTATTTGGTAAGATGTCTGATTTCTGTATTGTATATGTTGACGATATACTTATATTCTCAGAAAATAAAAAAGATCATTTAAAACATTTTAATGTTTTTGCAGACCAATGCCGAGAGCGAGGAATCCTGTTATCAAAAAAGAAAGCTGAAATAGGAAAGCATAAAATAGAATTTTTGGGACTAATAATTGATGCCACAGGAATTGAAATGCAATCCCATATCTGTGAAAAGATTACTGCTTTCCCTGATAATCTTGAAGATAAAAAACAAGTTCAAAGATTTCTAGGAGTCTTGAACTATGCTGAAACATTTATTGAAGGACTAGCTAGGCATAGACAACCCTTCTAAAGACTACTGAAAAAAGGTGTTAAATTTGAGTGGATAGAAGAGCTTTCTAACAAGATAAAAGAAATTAAAAATCTTACTACTTATTTACCTAGATTAACTCTACCTTCTGATGAAGATGACTTAATCCTAGAAACAGATGCTTATAATGCCTACTGGGGTGCTATTCTAAAAACTGCTACTGAAAAAATTTGTAGATATACCAGCGAAACATTTACTGAAACACAACAATATTACCATAGTAATCTTAAAGAATTACTCGCTATAAAAAAAGGGAATAGAAAAATTTAGATATTTCCTTATTCCAAAAACGTTTACAGTTGTTACAGATAATACCCAAGTTAAAGGATTTATATTTAATAAATTACCAACTAGTCCTGAATATAATAAAATGAATGGATGACAAACTTTTTTCCAACATTATAATTTTGATGTTATTCATCGAAGTGGTAAACAAAATATTCTTGCTGACTTTTTATCCCGGGAAGGAAATAAAAACTGACGAGATCTCGATCGAGATCCCTTTGAGTGTTGTTGAGTCAATTGAGAAATATTGTTCGCAAGGACACTATTTCTTTAGTGCTGTTGAGGAACTGATCCATTTGCACAAAAGTAAAAGTGGTAAAAGAGAAAAATAAATGAAAGGCCAAGCCTCCAGTGTTAAAAAGGATGATTGTTCATCCAGTGCTCCAAAAATTGATGCTCTAAAAACTGATGTTGAGAATTCCAAAACTCCAATAGGTCAAATCATTGATGACCTGCAAAATGTCACTCTTATCCGCTCTCCTAATCAATATGCTGATCAAATGAAGAAATCAAAGGAAACCCTTACGGTTCCTAACTCTCCTGTTCAAAAATTTGTCCCTTTCATAAAACCCCCACAAAATCCTGTTGTTCTAGAAAAGAAATTTGTTGAAGTAACTTCCTTTTCTTCTAAGGCCAAAAGCAGCATGCTCAAATGTCTAAATGAAATTTTTTATCAAAATTACATCAATAATCTCAAGGTTGCTTATCAAATTCGAGTAGATGAAAGTTCTACTATCTACCATTTTCATGAAAGTAGATACCCTAGAATGGCCTGTTTATCCGAAACCCCTACTGACGAAATAGAAAAAATGTTCAATTTCGGATATTTAGATTTTATTATCTCTGACCTAAGGACCAGTGCTGAGAGAGGATTGCCAAAGAGGGTGGAAGAAGCTATCAAAAGCTTCTGTGACAAAAAAAGCCAACATACCATACTGATAAAATGCTTCAGTGCTGCCCCTGAGAAAGGACATGACGCCTATCATATTGTCCAGTTATCAAAAAATCGTGCAAACCTGATCCCAGAATATAACCCTAATCATGTGTTTAAAGAAATGCCAGAGCTCCTAGAAGATGGTAAACTTGAATATTTTATTGCTACAAGAAGGGCTTTAGGTTTTTATGTTTTGGAGAAAACACTGAGAAAATTCATCGAATGGGACAAAGGGTATGTTTACCCTATGAGCACTGATAACCTGCTAATATTAACTACTGAGTGCAGCCAATTTTATGGTGCCGCAAAAACCTCCGCTATAAAATAGTTGGAAATGATACAAAGAGTGAAGTTTTCGGCAAGCCCAACTGTTAAAAAACTAACTTGCCAAATGCTCAAACACGCAGAAGGGACTTGTGATTATTGTAAAGAGACTATTGAAAAGAAGATAGCTTGGGCGGACATCAATGGTAAAAGTGATGAAGAGGTGCTAGTACTGTAAAACGGCTCAATGTAGACATCCGTAATTGAAATCAGGTGCTAAAACATACCGATCAAAAAGAGGACCCACATGCCGGTAACTGCTTATTCACAAGTGATGCTATGATGCTTGTCTGGTAATTGCTCATTCACGAGATGTGTTACTATGCTTGTCCAAATACGTCGGCACTACTATACCAACACTGTGCTGCTACTGTTTCGACACTGTGCTACTATTTACTTTTTGAAAAATTTGTATCTGCTTTCTGATAAATGTTGTACTAACCTTATCTCTTACCTTGCAAAATTGAAATGTAATTTGAGACCCGTGTGTATATAAACGAACACAAACTTTTAAATTAAGCAGAGTATAACAACCTACCTTTGAATTTCCTGTAAGAATGTGCTTGTAAACCTCTCTCAGGAGGAAAGCTTGTTATATATTATGAAATAAAGTATTTAGTGTTTTAAAAATATGTGTTACGTTTTTCTTAGCATATTTACCCACATCACCTGTGAGAATCCTATCCTATCTTTTATTATAACCTAGAACGATTTAGGCTTGGTATTGTGTCTGGAGTCCTTCATCCTTGTTTGCCAAAGTTAGGCATTTTTGGGTACCTTGGATTGACACTGGAATACTGAAGCGGCCTTTGGAGGCTACAGTTGTTGGTTCTAAAAGAAGACGTGGTGGACCCCCTATAGGTATAAAGTAAAGCTTGGTAAGGAAAGGATATACATATCACGAAGCCTAAATATTTTTATCATAGTATTTGCAAATGAGTACTCTGTCTTTTTATAATAAAAAACCCCTTTTACCAAAAATCTCTCACCATGAATAAGAAAGAATTTGTGAAAAAATTTATACCTACTTTTGACAGTATTGAATTAGGAATACCTGAAAATATTATCAAGTGTCATGAAGAAATTCAAGCCTTACAACGTGCTTATCTTACTTTTGTTGCTGAAAAACCCTTAATACAACATTCCCCTAATATCGAAACAGCATATACTCAGATACAGAGAGATAATAATGAAAGAATAAGTGACGATAGAAAGATAGAAATTCTAAATAAAATTTGTAAATACTTACTTGAAATTATAGAAATTGGTAACTCTACAAAAATAGGATCATGAATGATCAAGTTTTTCTAGATAAGTTTATGCTTGCTTTTGATGAACTAATTATTGGTACAAAAGATGATATTTATAATTTTTATGACCAAATAACTTCTGCAATAAAAGGAATAGAGAAAATTATGGATTTAAACCATGCATATTCTGAAATCCCTTTTATCAATGAATTTTTTATTGACATTAGAACAAGTAATTTAAGAAAAATCAATTTGCTTTATGCTATTCATCAATATTTGAAAATTTTAATTGCTAGTAATTATGGAGATTATTGCCCTGATGGAGAACTTCGTGTTAAAAAAGAATTACTAGTTGAGTTTTCTTTTATTGGATATTCTGCTGTCGGCTCCTCTGACCCCCTAGTGGTATCAGAGCTTGTTGATAAAACTCATGAAAAGACTTATTATTTAGAATAATGGCAGATAAATTAAAAACACAGGAAGAACTTCTTAAGTTAAGCATTGAGGAAAGATTTGTTTATTATGAGGATATTCCTAGCATTGCTAAAAATGAACTAGGAATAATGAGTTTAGTTAATAAAAAGAAATATCATTGCCTAGAAGATATGGAAGAACTATTTGAAGAAATTATCAATGATAAAAAAATTGATAAAAGATTGAATAGCATTGGATTACCAAAATATCGTGATGTATATTTATCTGAATCATCTCTGTTAGGATATCATGCTATAAACTGGCTACAAGTTTATAAAAAAAAGACTTGTGAAAAACTTGCATTAATAACTATGCTCTAAGCTAAACTGATCTCTTTAAAGAAATTAAAGACTTTATAAAATGGAAAGTACTAAAAGATATGCATGATCGCTATACTAATATTGCAAAGGAAGATGCAAAAGATGAAGCTGAATCCTCGAGAAATTATGATTTTGATGAACAAGATTTTACTTTTGATGGTTATGACTCTGCCCAAAACGATATTGACTAAAAATGTTTATAGAAAAAATTAATGAAAACACTGAATTACCCAAAAGTCTTGAAATTATTACAAATAATCAAGAAAAAATAATGAACGCTGTTAATAATAATAATAAAATATTATTAAAAAATTTAAGAATTGAAAAAATAGGAATTAGAGAATATCCTATGCCATCTTACTGACGAACTTATGTTTTAAATACTGAAGATAGTGAAATTTCGTCTCTAGACAGTAATGATAATATGAAAATTTTAGAAGAATTAAATGTTCTAATGACCACCGAAGCAAGTACTAGTGGTGTTAGACAACCTGTTAACCCAACTACTTCTGGTCAAAGTACTCAAATGACTCAGCCTGCTCAACCAGCCACGACCAGTACTAATACTCCACCTCCTCAAAGAAGAACAATAAGTGATTATCTTAACGACCCTTCACTTTTTACACCTCCTTCTGTTAACGAAACATTCCCTGAAAATGTAAGTACGAATCCTGCTTTTAGAGATTCTAGAAAAGGAATAGCAGATGCCAATAGAGAATTGCTTAAACAAAGATTTGGAATTATCAAAACGGAAAATATTTCTGAAAATGGAATTTATTTAAACCTAGACAACTATATGGGAAATTTTTCTCTGATGGATGAAATAATCACTAAATGGGTAAAATCACTTTATACCATAAGTATGTTTAGAAATGTATTTGGCCATGAAGAGATCACTGAGGATGCTTTTTCAAAATGGATACCTATGACTTTCATAGGAAACGTTGGTAATTTGTAGACCAATTTAGGTATTCATGCTAAAAATAGTATAAGAACTGGAGTTATTACTTTAAATCTAGATGCTACTAGTGAAGACAGTGATGCTGCAAAAGTTATTGGAAGATTTGAAAGTACTATTAGAAAAGAATTCTTAGGACAATTCTGGGATAGAAATGCTGAGGAAGTTAAAAGAAAAAATAGAATAAATGCTATAATTCATTTGATAAACATGAGAATTTGCAACATGTGCTATTTTGAAATATACATTAATGAATTTGCGAAACACTATTACAAAGCTGATTTTAACTCCTATGAGCAACAAGTTTATTTGAACATGTATTTTACCAAGTTACCTGCTTAATATGCTAGAGAATTGATAATAAGCTATAAGTCTATACCTAACTGGAAAATGGAAGACTCTTTAGGAACAAGAATGGAATATGCCCAAAGACAAATAGGCATATGGTGTGCTGCTGCTAAAAATGCTGAATTATATAAAAAAGACCATCAATTAGGACTTTGTTGTGATAATCAATCCGAAACTCCCAAGCAATTTGGATGTGTTGATATATTTCCTAAACAAAATAAAAGTCTATTTAAAAGAAATAAATATAAATTAAAAAAGACATTTAAAAGAAACTTTAGACCAAAGACTCCTTTTAAATTAAAAAGATTCTTTAAAATAAGATTTAATAAAAACTCTAAATCACGACCAGGAATAAAGACTGCTCAAGAAAAAAAAAATATTGTAGATACTGGGCATGCAAAGAAATAGGCCATTATACAAATGAATGTCCTAACATAAAAAATAGACAAAATGCTAAAATAAAAATGTTCTTAGAACAAGATGAGTCAAATATCAGTGAAACAAATAATATTTCTGATATTGAAACTGAAGAAGAATTTTTCTATCTCGAAGAAACTAGTGATGAGTCAGGAAGTGAGTACGAGTGCTGATCCTGACATGTCAGTAGATACTGATGAAAATAAGGGCGAATATAGAGCAGAAGCAATTATTAATCGAAAATTACTAAAAAATGTTGGAACCTTTGGAAATAATGAATTGTTCCGAAAAAGTTTTTTGGACAAATTTAATAGAAAGAATATTTATTATTACGGAGAATGTCAATTCGAAGCTGTTCTTAACACTGAAGAATCTAAGGAAAAAATTAACATCCCACTGATTAGTAGAAATATGATTAATCGACAATTAGAAAAATTAGGAAAGGATAAAGATAAAATCGGATATATACATGTTGGTGGAATACAAATTATCTTTAAAGCCTGTTTTAGAGAAGGAATTAACTTCCCCATAAAAGCTGTTGTTCTAGACAATAGAATATTTTATATAATTGATGCTCTACTAGGCTTTGTTCATGGAAACCTTAGTCAAGGAATACTAGGGATAAAGATATATCCAAAATATATTGTTAGCATACATGAATCAAGAATAAATGAAATATTTAGTCTTGCTCATGAATGTGCTAGAAAGGATTTTATGGAAGAAGGAAGATTTCTTTATTCCATAACATATCATGTTGGTTATTTTCTAAGTAATAGTCACCTTAGCGATAAATTCATGAAACATGAGTTTATCGAAATTGACAAAGTATTTGAACCGTTTGCTAATATTTATAAACCTGATTTAGTACAAAAAATAGATATGCCTGCTGATTGGAAATTAAACATTAATAAAAAATCTGATCTTGATGTTGCTAGACTATCCAATGTTAATAATCTGGGAAAAGCCAGAAGAATTTTACCTGACCTTGAAGTCACTAGCAATTTTGGTAAAATTAAAAGGATTTCCTCGCTAAAAATAACTAATGAAGAAATAGGAGAATGTTCTATAGATAGACGAATGATAGCAAAGAAGGTTGACGTTCCGATTTACAAAATTAAAATAAAATATTTCAATGGAAATAGTCTAAAAGAAGTCGAAGCTTTAATAGATACTGGTGCATCTGTCAGTCATATATCTCCTTACAAGATATCTGACGAAATGCCAAAAAACATGCTAAAAGAAACTTATGTTTATAAAGATCTTAATGGATTTAAACATACGATAACACATACCGCCGATATTCCGTTAATAATTGGAAACAAAGAATTGTTATTCTCTACACATTTGAATAAAGATGAAAAAATGGAATTGTTACTGGGAAATAACTTTCTTATTAATAGAAAATTTAAGAATTGAAAGAATAGAAATTAGAGAATATCCTATGCCATTTTACCGACGAACTTATGTTTTAAATACTAAAGATAATGAAACTTCGTCTCTAGATAGTGATGATAATATGGAAATTTTAGAAGAATTAAATGTTCTAATGAACACCGAAGCAAGTCCAAATACATCAGCACTACTGTACCAACACTGTGCTGCTACTGTTTTGACACTGTGCTACTATTTACTTTTTGAAAAATTTGTATCTGCTTTCTGATAAAGGTTGAAAGTTCTGCTATCCACCCTTTTCATGAAGGTAGATACCCTAGAATGGCCTGCTTACCCGAAACCCCTGCTAACGAAATAGAAAAAATATTCAATTTTGGATATTTAGATTTTATTATCTCTGACCCAATGTTGGAAAAAAGCTTGCTACCCATTCATTTTATTATATTCATGATTAGTTGGTAATTTATTAAATATAAATCCTTTAACTTGGGTATTATCTATAACAACTGTTAATAATAATAATAAAAAAAATCTTTAATTGTTATGAGCTTAGAAAGAAAAAAAAAAAAAAAAAAAACCGAGATAGAATAATTAACACATAAAATTATATGAGTTGAGATCACTTTGTTTCGGTATATATACTAACCAGTTATTAGCAAAAAGTTGCAGTTTTGGGATTTTTGATCCAAAAAAATATTATGATTTGGATTTCGGTTTAGATTTCAGGTAGCATTTCTAACTCTTCTAATATTTATATTTAATCTGTCTATTGGGTGATTTACGTTATTATTGTCGGTGAATTATAATTGTTAATTCGCATGAAATAATTATGATTATGTGAAAATCATGCCGATGTACTTTATTAATTGTAGTAATTAAATGCACGTATTTGCGGGGTTAAAGCTCTATTGAGCGCTGACTCACAACCCTACAGTTTTGATTGTAGGGCCGGTGAGAATGGAACGACAACATAAATTTTATTTGAAATTATATTTGATTTGTAATAGTTATATTTATTATTTTAAGACGGTAAAATAGATGCGATAATTCGATAATTATAATTATCGCCGTAGTTGTGTTAACTTAGCGTTGACAATAGTTTAATGCTTTCTATGATTACAATTAATTTAGGGTGATTTTGGGTTATACAATTCATACAATTAATAATAATTGTAATCACAGTATGTTAGCCGTTATTACTTTTAATACTATTTATTGTAAATCAAAAGATTTTTACAAAACGAATTAATAATCTCTTGTCGCCATCGCATTATAAAATTTACTAGATTTTATAGAATAAAAATTATGTCAATCGGTTTTAGTATAAATTCTCTATAGGAGAAATCCAGTGACGACCTTGGAAAATCGGGCCGTTACATGTAGTATTAGAACAGGTCTACGACTACCCTATACTTGGGTTATGGTACCCATTACTCATTATAAATAAAGTAATTAAAAATAATAATTTTAGTATTTATCAAATATCGAATTGAGTGTTTTTTTTTAGTTCTGACTTAACTTTTTATTTGTGTTTATGTTCTATGATAAATATCTAATTTAATGTATGTATACATACAAAAAGTTATCTGTTAACTCATAAAAAAAAAAAAAAAAAAAAGGGAATTCAAGAAACCAAAACAGTAAATATAGTTTTTATAGGACAAAAAAAAAAGGGAGAAGGGGGTGGGGTGGGGTTGGCCATATCCTTGAAGTTTGACTAAAATCTCACTTGGGTCCCTTAGAGTTTCAATTGAACACATAATTATTATTGGTTATTGGTTATTCGGTTGTAAAGATAGCCATGGAGTTTATATGTGAATTGAAATTTGTATTATAATTAAGCCTATAATGTTAATGAACATATGACTATAGTTACGCGTTGTTCATATTAATAAATTTCATTTAACCCCCAAATATAAATATATTTAATGGTGCAAGATACAAATTACTCCATAATTTGTATTAATTATGCAAAAAAATGATATTATAAGACTGAAATTCGCATTAGTTTTCTCTTAATGTTTTACTCTGAGTGATTTGACTTGGATTAAATGATTATGCAATGCAGCCTTTATTAAGTAATCTAAATCCATGTCTACCCAATTTGAATTTCATTATTTCAGTTAATTATTTGGTCTATATTTGCATGCATTGACGTATCCATTATGCTTCAGGTGGTTTGACACTTTGCACCCATGTGTTGTTACTATTATTTCACTTTGGTCCCTACAGTTTCAATTTGAATATATTAACATCTTAGGTGGCAATTGACTAATGCAACTTACTTACAATAGTAAAGTGAGACTGGGTTAGTACCGTGTTAGCCATTGACCATAGGAAGTGTCGTTGAATTGAAATGATCGATTTGAAGGTGATGACTGTCTTCTATATAAATTGTCAAACTATATTTTCGTATTAAATTATGGAAGAAAAAAGTGTTATTGGAAATAGAAAGTTTTACGATGATTAAATGGATCAAGTAAAATTTTAAAGGTGGTATCTGTAACGAACCGATTTCCTAGGACCATTACTCAGTTTCTCCTATGGAGAATTTTACCACGGAAATTTTACCATTTATAAATAAATTAGTATTATACATACATATATAGAGATTTGGAAAGGAGGGAGAGAGAGGTGTCTATATGTTGGGTTGAACAACAGTACATGAAGAAGTAGAAGGCATTGAAGGAGAAAATAATCACAGTCGATTAATCTTGGATTTCAAGTAGAAATTTTAACTCTTTTAATATATGTATTCAATTTCTCTATTGTGAGTTTTATTATTATTATTATTATTATTGTTGAATTTTAACTGTTAAATTTTATGTAATATTTATGATTATGTAAAAATTATGTGGAAATCATGTCAATATATTTTATTTGTGATATTAATTAAATGCATGTATTAGAGGGGTTGGAATTATACTCGATAATTCGATAATTATAATTATTCAAAAAAATTGTAATAAAATGATTATTTCTTATATTATTTATACGTTGGAGGAATAGGCATCAGATTATTATTTCATTATTAACAATAACGAATATATGTTGGGAAATTCTTACCATGATGATCACATGCAATATGGATTAATTCAATTAATTGGATTATGTGATTCGGTACATATTGATGTGATTGAGACGTATTTAGTTGATTGACACATATGTATGTGTTTCGAGACGTATTTATATGGTTCGGTTGTATTTATGTGTTTTAAGATGTATCTATATGATTTTGATGTATTCAGGTGTTTTGAGACGTATTGATGTGATTGAGGGGTAATTATATATTTTCAGATGTATTTTAGAAAACCTATTATTTGATGTTAGGATTGCGTTGATATTTTATGGGAAAGGTTTACAAGATTATTGAAATTTCGATGTGGATATTGGGATTGATTATTTTTAGTCTCACAGGACAGTGCACAATGAATGGGGCTATTTGTTGAATAAGATGTTGGATGTGATATGTTGGCTTGAAATGTCAGATGTAGTTGGTAAATGCTGGTTATGGAATATGGCATTACACTTGAAAAGTCATGCCGAGTGGAAAAATTATTAAGGTCGTAGACTTATTGAAAATAAGATAGACCCAATCCAGTGAGATTACCGTGACATTTTAAAAAGTTATATTGTTATTTACTGTTATTTTTATCAGAATAGTGTAGCGGGAGCGTGGTGGTGACTTTTGGTTATTATTTAATTGAGAGTGATTAGTACGGTGCAATTCTGAATTATTATTGATTTGAACAAAGTTTCGAGGACAAAATCATTTGGGGGGGGGGATAGATTGAAATACCTCAAAAATTTATATTTTTGAAAATATGACTTTATATAAAAGTTTAATATTTTTTAGACTGTTTTGCTAATTTATGGTATAAATAATATTTGATAATTTTTTGGGAGTTAAATGTTTATTTTAAATTGATTTTAAAAGTTTTGGGACAATATATTATTTAAAATATACTTTTAAGAGTTTTGGGATATAATTAATATTTTCTTAATCTTAAGTGGATGTTTGTGTAAATAATATATGATGATATAGATGATGAAAGATTAAGAGGTTGAAGAAATTGAAGAACCTAGGAAAAACAATTCAGGTTAAAATTTTAACTCTTAATTTCCCAATTAGGATTACACTCGGCACAAAAATATTTTTAAATAATTTTTATAAATATGTGTGTTTTTAGTAGGATTCCATTTAGATAAATTATTTGCTCGTATGAGTAATTGAAAAAGAATTAATTAAAATTGAATTTAAGTATTTAGTGGAGCTAACCAATAAAAGAAATTGGGTAAAGGGGCGAAAACGTCAATAAGAATGAATTAAAAACGAGTTTAAAAAGTGATCCAATATCCATAAGTCGACAGGTAAGTCAACCAGACAAAGAATGAAAACTCTCTGTATCTATAAGTCGACAGAGCGGTCGACTTGTGAAGAGAAATAAAACTCTCTGAATCTCGAAGTCGACAGATAGGTTGACCGGTGGGCAAAAAATCTTTGGCTTGGCTACATCCTGAATCGAGTTGTTGACTGTTGATCTTGGTCGGTCGACTAGTTTGTCTGTTTCAGGATATTATGGAATTCTGGATTTTAATCTGAAAGTAGCCATTACTAGCCGTTTTTTTGTTAGGATTCAAGACAGATTTTAGGGATTTAATCTTATTTAAGATATGCTACACATATTATGTTATCCCTATTGATTTGATTCATTAAGTTTGAATATTTCTCAATTTGGTACATATAATTGTTTCTATTCTATTTAATTGTGATTGAGAAATATTTGGGGGGACTTAATTGAGAAATTTAAAAGCTATAATTAAGTGAATTGAACCAAAATGAAGTCTTAATGATATAAGGGGTCTAAAAGAGCAATTAAGTGTCATAATAAGTAGGAACTAGCCGTTAGATGGCTGTTTTTAATCTCATTTATAAAGACCTGCGTTTTTCATATTATTAAGACAGATTTAGAGATCAAGAGATCAAATTGAACTTTTCTAAGAGAAATCATACTGAGTTTTTGTGAGAGTTTTTCTAAGAGACATTCTTGAGAATCATTTGTTGTGAATCATTGCTACTATTGAATCTTAAGTAACATCGCTCTAATTATTTTTTTCAGTGGATTCAGTGAGATCTTTCCAAATTACTTTCCATATAATATTGCTTGATTATTTTTTGGAATAAGATCTTTAGAAATTATTTTCTGATTTTTTATTTAAAAATATTTTTTAAAATAATTTCTTGAATTAATCTAATTACATGCTCAATTACGTGCTACCAATTTTTGTTTAAAATCAAATTTTGAATTTTTTACTTTTCTATCACTAGTTTTGGGATATTAATTGAGTTTTAATTTATTTAGGGTGGTAGAAGCTCCGAGTGAGAAAAATCACTTGTCAATTTTGAAATTGGTAAGTCGAGTGGCATATTAAATACTATTAGGTGTATTTAATCAAAGGGTAGCTGGTTTAGTCTCTTCCTGTAAAGAGATTGAGGTAGTAATTCTTCTTGAATTGAATTGTTTTGTGTGGATTTTGTAACGGTTCAATCCTTACCGGGTAAAAGGATATTTAGAATGTTTTGTGAGGTTTTGATTCTTTAGCCTTTGTATTAAAAAAAAATTAGGTTATTCTTGAGCCTATAAAAAATAGAGGTTATTCCTTAGCCTGTAAAAAGAAAATTTTGTAAAGGTTGATTCTGAGCCTATAAAAAAAATATTTGTGAGGGTTTGGTTCCTACCTTTAAAGGAATCTTGAGTTTAGTGGGTGTGACTCTCCGTGGGACTAGGAAGACTATGTCGATTAGCTAAGAATAGTATGGTGAACCAATATAAATTTTCAGTGTGCTGCAATCTTTACTTTATTTATTTTTGTTATTTGGTGTACACCTAATTGATTTTATAATTTCGCTGTGATATAAAGATAATAATTAATTTAGAATTAAAATTAATTATTTGAGTTATTAAAGTATTTTTTTTCTTGGATAGTTTTTAATTACCTAATTCACCCCCGGTATTTCACTGGACTAACA
The DNA here is from genome assembly GCA_016647705.1 of Eucommia ulmoides. Classification (NCBI taxonomy): domain Eukaryota; kingdom Viridiplantae; phylum Streptophyta; class Magnoliopsida; order Garryales; family Eucommiaceae; genus Eucommia; species Eucommia ulmoides. The sequence continues at coordinate 5,266,422 of CM028329.1, forward strand.
ATTGGCAGAATAGTTGGTTTTAGCTCAATATACTTCATAGTATATCTAAACACAATCACATGGAGTGTCTTGATTCTAAAATTATGTGTACTACTATTAATTCTACTTCTTCTAATAGTCATTGTTCTGATCGTGATACTGATATAATTTGCAATGATGAGAATGTAGATAAGGTTATTGAGACGCTTATTGCTCTTACGTATGTTTTTGAAAAAGAGAATTTTAAACTAGAGTAAAAAATTGTAACTCTTGAAAATAAGAAATTTAGTACTATCGAATCTCTCAAGAAAAATAATTTGGACAAATATTTTGAAACTGTTGAGTTTAAAAATGTTTTATCTGAAATTAATAAGTTGTGTGATAAAATTGAGTCTCTTGAGGATGAGATTGAAGTTTTGAAAAATGATTTTTATGATCTTCAATAGAATGAATTTAAAAGAAAAAATCTTGAAACCTTGAATGAGGCCTTGAGTATTGAATTAGATAATACAAGGTGTGAGCTTGATAGAGCTCGTGTGAAAATTCATTCTGTTGAAAATGAGTGTCAAATTCTTAAGAATGATCTTGAATTTATGCATAAAAAAAAAATTGGTTTACAAGTAAATATTAGCACCAATGAATGGTTATTTGAGAAGACTCAAAAGGAGCTTAAAGAAGTAATGGATAAATTCAAGGATAATGAGAGTACTAAATCTATTGAAAAACCAATAGTTATTAAAGTTGTTTCTCAAAATCGCAAACAATATTATGCTCATGTACGAAACATTGACTATTCGAAGAGGCGTGCTAATAGTATTAAGTGTTTTTATTGTGGCAAATTTGGTCATTATAAAAACTCTTGCTATTTATTATATCGTTACCCTGTCGGATCCAGAAATAACTGGATACCAAAAAGAGAAAATTTTGGTGCAGGTACAAATCAGAGATTTAGACAAAGGTACAATGAATACTACGTGTCGACAAGGAGATTTGAACAGACAAAAAAGTAGAATGAATATGCCCTGCCAAAGAGGGAACCGAGGTTCAATGTACCTAATAAGAAGAATCAGCACATCCCAAATACAAGAGTATAAAAACAGCAAGCTTAATATGTGAGAGCTAACAATGCTTATCCACAACAAACGACAAGATACCAGTATAAGAAAATTTTCATTTACAAAGTTGTACCAAAACAGCATGAAGTACCAAACAAAGGCAAAGAAATTCTTACTGAATTAGTTTAAAGAATTACTATTCCTAAGAAGGAAGAAATTAAGGTGAAAAATCATGCATTGGTGTAGCCAAAGGATACCAAGTCAAAAATTATTAATTCACCAAAGGAACACACACTACTTGCTCCCAAAGATGATCCAGGTATGTCAAAAAAAATTAAGTTTAAGTTTATTAATTTTGTTAGGGAGACTGAGCATGTTCATTTTGAAATTTAGATGTTTGTGATACATGTGTGTGTGTGTGTGTTTTTAAATGTGTGAGTAATTAAATTTTTTATAAAATATATGTGGATCAAAATAAGAGGTAAAAATTGAGCTAAGTTGATCAAATTAAGTTTAAATGCGCAAAATCAAACAACTTAGAATGAGCAGTCGACCGACAGTATCAGGTTAGAATATCGAGAGACACGCAACATTCATCTGTCCACTACCTCTAAGATGGCTGTCGACCGACCATTATGGGATATAAATACTCTCACTTGTTTATTTCATTTCATCCGAAACTAAAAACCATTTTTCTCTAAAACCCTTCCTTTCCCAAGTTCGTTTAAGCATAAACCTCAAGAAATCAGTTCATTTCGGCTTGGATTAGAAGATTTTTTGGTTGAATCTAAAGGTCTAAGGCTTGTATGTGAGTGTTGGAGGCTCATTACTCGCGAAAATAAAGGTTGGTTTTCTCTAAATTCTAGGGTTTCGGTTGGATCTTGATTTAGGGTTAATCTATTGAGATATTTTGCTTGAGTTATTTTAAGTTTGTGTGAAAAATATCTAGAATCAAGAATCGTGCTAATAGGCCTATATTTGACAATGTATTTTTTCGAAAGGAAGTGGATGAGAAAAAATATAATGGGGGGTTTATCAATCGAAAGGTTTTGGGCTGCAAACCTATAAATTTTGATAGTTTGAAAGAGAAAAATATTAATATTGAAAGATATCTTAGAAATTTGAGGTGGGTCGATTTTGTCACCCAGAGGAATGAGTGGATGCCGGTGTGGGTGAGAATGTTCTACAATAATCTCACTTATAATAATATTGAAATTTCATCATATATTAAAGGAAAAAAAATCCGATTTGATAGGGGGTTATTATGTGATATTTTGGAAATACCTAAGGAGTCCTAACAAGAGGAGGAACCTAAGGAAAATGATTCGACTTTACCAAGAGCTATAAAGACAGTACCGGGATATTCGATAAAAAAAATCATCAATAATTTCGAAAGAGGTGTAAGTACTCGTTCTTCTCTTAGGGATATAACTAATCTTGATTTCTTCAAATTGAACCTAAAAATATAGATGAGGCGTTAACTGATGAATCTTGGATTTCCGCAATACAAGATGAGTTAGTTCAATTTAAGTGAAACAAAGTATGGTGTCTTGTTCCGAGATCGGGTTTTCATCCAGTTATTGGTACTAAATGGGGTTTTAGAAATAAAAAGGATGAATCTAGTATGGTAATTAGAAACAAAGCAAAATTAGTGGCACAGGGCTATAATCAAGAGGAATGAATTGATTATGATCAAACCTATGCACCTATTGTTAGAATAGAAGCAATTAGAATGCTACTCACTTTTGCATGTTCACGTAATTTAAGTTATATCAAATGGTTGTAAAGAGTGTATTTCTGAATGGCTTTCTAGCAGAAGAAATTTATGTGGAACAACCCCTAGGATTTGAAAGTGATAAATTTCCCGATCATGTATTTAAACTTTGCAAAGTTTTGTATGGGCTCAAACAAGCTCCTAGAGCTAGGTATGAGAGACTCAACCAATACTTGATCGAAAATGGTTTTCGAAGGGGTATTTGTGATGTAACACTGTTTGTGAAGCAAACTGACTTTGATATCCTATTAGTACAAGTGTATGTTGATTATATTATTTTTGGATCTACTAATGAGGATCTTTACCAAGAGTTTGCGAAGATAATGTAGGTTGAATTTGAAATGAGCATGATGGGACAGTTGAATTTTTTTCTTGGACTACAAATAAAGCAAACCAAATAAGGAATATTTATAAATCAAGCTAAATACACTAAGGAGTTGTTATAGAAATATGGCTTGAAAGGCGCTAAAGAGTACAAAACTCCAATGGCAACGGCTACGAAGATAGAAAAAGACAATACGGGCAAAAGTGTTAATGAAAAAATGTATCGAGGTATGATTGGTAGAATGTTATACTTAACTGCAAGTAGACCTGACATTATTTATAGTGTTTGTCTTTATACTGAATTTCAGTCTTATCCTAAAGAATCGCACTTGACTACGGTTAAGCGAATTTTTTGATATTTAAAGGGGACGACTAACCTAGGATTATGGTATCCTAGGGGGAGTGATTTTAAATTGGTAAGTTACTCCGATGCTGATTTTCCCATTTGCAAAGTTGAGTGAAAAAGCACGAGTGAGTCATGTCATTTGTAGAACATGCTTTGATTTCTTGGTCAAGCAAGAAATAGAATTCAATAGCCTTATCCACTACTGAGGCTAAATATATAGCAGCTGGTAACTGTTGTGCTCAAATTTTATATATTAAGCAACAATTAAATGACTTTGGAATTTGTATGGAGAAGATCTTGATCTTTTGTGATAATAAAAGTGCTATTTGTCTAAGTAAGAATCTTACACAACACTCACGAACTAAACACATAGAGATTAGACATCACTTTATTCGTGATTACATTCAGAAAAAGGACATTATTATTGAGTATATTGATACCTCCGACCAGCTTCCGGATGTTTTTACCAAACCACTAGTGGAAGATCAATTTATGAAAATCATTCACGGTTTGGGTATGTTATGGCATAATGATATTGGCCTAGAGTAGAATTTTTGTGTGTTCCCCCCTCCCTAAATATTTTTTTTGAGATGACAAAAGGGGAGAATTAATTGATGTTTTATTGAATATCTTAAGGGGGAATTTATTTTTATATTTGTGTTTTATTATTATTTTTTAATATCTTCATTACTATGCTTTAAATGAGTTACAAAACCTGTCCTCAGATTTAGAAAGAGTGTGGTTACATTATTGCTTTAAAGAGAACATCAAAGTTAATTGTCATCATAAAAAAATGGGGAGATTGTTGATCCTAAGATTTTAATGGACAATTAAAGGTTGATGTTTTTTGTGGAACTAACGGTTTGATTAAATGTTTCAATTTATTAGTTCCAAATGATGAAGATATGATGATAAAGATGATGAAGGATTAAGAGATTGAAGAATTTGAAGAACCTAGGAAAAACAACTCAAGTTAAAATTTCAACTCTTAATATCCCAATTAGTATCACACACGGCACAAAAAGATTTTTAAATAATTTTTATAAATATGTGTGTTCTTAATATGATTCTAATTAGATAAATTATTTACTCCTATATGTAATTGAATAATAAATATTTAAAATTAAATTTAATTATTTAGTGGAGCTAACCAAGAAAAGAAATTGGTTAAGGGAGCGAAAACGTCAATAAGAATGAATTAAAAATAAGTTTAGAAAAGTGATCAAATATCTATAAGTCGACATATAAGTCGACCGAACAAAGAAGGAAAACTCTTTGTATCTCTCAGTCGACAGGTAGATCGACCTGTACTTAAGAATGAACTCTTTGTATCTATAAGTCGACAGAGCAATCGACTTGTGAAGAGAAATAGAACTCTCTGAATCTGTAAGTCGACAGATAGGTCAACCGGTGGAGACAAAATATTTGGCCTCGCTACATCCTGAATTGAGTTGTCGATTGCTGATCTTGATCGGTCGACTGGTGTGTCTGTTTCAGGATATTAAGGAATTTCGGATTTCAATTTGAAAGTAGATGTTACTAGCCATTTTTTAGGTAGGATTCAAGAGAGATTTTAGGGATTTAATCTTATTTAAGATATTCTACACATATTATGTTATCCCTATTGATTTGGTTTATTAAGTTTGAATATTTCTCAATTTGGTACATATAATTGTTTCTATGTTATTTAATTGTGATTGAGAAATATTTGGAGGACTTAATTGAGAAATTTAAAAGCTATAATTAAGTGAATTGAACCAGAATGAAGTCTTAATAATATAAGGAGTCTAAAAGAGAAATTAAGTGTCATGAGAAATAGGAACTAACCGTTAGAGAGCTGTTTTTAATCTCATTTATAAAGACCTGTGTTTTTCATATCATTAAGATAGATTAAGAGATCAAGAGATCATATTGAGCTTTTCTAAGAAAAATCATACTGAGTTTTTCTAAGAGACATTCTTGAGAATCATTTGCTATGAATCATTGTTGCTACTGAATCTTAAGTAACATCGCTCCAATTATTTTTTTTCGGTGGATTCCGAATGAGATCTTTTCAAATTAATTTCCATATAGTATTGCTTGATTATTTTTGGGAATTAGATCTTTAGAAATTGTTTTTTGAATTTTTTATTGAAAAATATTTTTTAAAACAATTTCTTGAATTAATTCGATTACGTGCTCAATTACATGCTACCCATTTTGTTTAAAATCATATTTTGAGTTTCTCATTTTTTTATCACTAGTTTTGGGATATTAATTGAGTTTTAATTTATTTGGGGTAGTAGAATCTCCAAGTGAGAAAAATCACTTGTCAATTTTTAAATTGGTAAGTTGAGTGGCGGATTAAATACTGTTGGGTGTATTTAATCAAAGGGTAACTGATTTTAGTCTCTTTCTGTAAAGAGATTGAGGTAGTAATTCTTTCTAAATTGAATTGTTTTGTGTGGATTTTGTAACGGTTCAATTCTTACCTGGTAAAAGGATATTTGGAGTATTTTGTGATATTTTGATTCTTTAGCCTTTGTATTAAAAAGAATTAGGTTATTTTTGAGTCTGTGAAAAGTAGATGTTATTCCTTAGCCTATAAAAAATAAATTTTGTAAATGTTGATTCTGAACCTGTAAAAGAATCTTTGTGAGGGTTTGGTTCCTACCTTTAAAGGAATCTTGAGTTTAGTGGGTACGACTCTCCGTAGGGCTCGGAGGACTGGATTAACCAAAAGTAGCTTGATAAACCAGTATAAATTTTTAGTGTGCTGCAATTTTTACTTTATTTATTTTTATGTTTGGTGTGCACCTAGTTGATTTTATAATTCCGCTGTGATATAAAGATAATAATTAATTTATGATTAAAATTAATTATTTGAGTTATTTAAGTATTTTTTCTCTTATATTTTTTAATTACCCAATTCACCCCCCCTCTTGGGTATTTTACTGGGCCAACAAAAACCTTTACTTGTTATGAGCTTAGAAAGAAAAAAAAAAACCGAGATAGAATAATCAAAACATAAAATTATATGGATTTAGATCACTTTGTTTTGGTATATATATTAACCAGTTTCAGGTAGAATTTCTAAGTCTTCTAATATTTGTATTTAATTTATCTATTGGATGATTTACGTTATTATTGTCGGTGAATTATAATTGTTAGTTCGTATGAAATAATTATGATTATGTGAAAATTATGTAGAAATCATGCTGATGTGATTTATTTCGTTGTAGTAATTGAATATATGTATTAGCGAGATTGAAGTTCTATTGAGCGCTAGTTCACAACCCCACAATTTTGATTGTAGGGCCGGTGACAACAGAACAACAATGGAAATTTTATTTGAAATTATATTTGATTTGTAATAATTGTATTTATTATTTTACGGTTTTAAAATAGATGCGATAATTTGATAATTATAACTATCGCCGTAGTGGTGTTAACTTAGCGTTGACAATAGTTTAATTCTTTCCATAATTACAATTAATTTAGGGCGATTTTGGGTTATACAATTATTACAATTAATAATAATTGTAATCACAGTAGGTTGGCCATTATTACTTTTACTACCATTTATTGTATATCAAAAGATTTTTATAAACCAATTAATAATCACTTGTCGCCGTCGCATTATAAAATTTATCAGATTTTATAGAATGAAAATTCTATTAATCGGTTTTAGTATGAATTCTCTATAGGAAAAATCCAGTGGCGACCTTGAAAAACCGGGCCGTTACATAAACAGATAACATACTCTATTCTTTCTTTTTCTTATTCTCTAGCAAATTCTTAAACTTAAAGTAATCAACCCTCTTATAACCCTTGTTGTTGTAGTGATAACACTTAAGGATTGTGTTCGTGGCATCACTATTTCTCTACTTCTCACTCCCACTCCCACTCTTCTTGAAATTCTTACTTTTCTTGTGACTGTGGAAGTTGGGCTTTCTAGTCTTTCATCTCTCTTCTGATTATTCGGATTTCCAGGAGCAATAAAATGAACAGATTCATTCTTTTCTGTTTTCAAATTTTCTTCCTCAGCCACACACTTAGTGATCAAATCGTTCACACTCCAAGTCTGATTCAGGGTGTTGTAGATAGTCTTGATTTGGCTAAAAGAAAATAGCACAGTGTTGAGAGCTTAATAAACAATGAACTTATTAGGAATAAGAATATCTTGTGCCTTCAATCTAGTTTGAAGATGCACCATTCTCAAGATGAATTCACCAACGCCTTTTGTATCATCGTATCTCATATTCTTTAATCCGTCCATAAAATACCCAGCTTCGGTGTTGTCAGATGTTTGGTATATGTTTCCCACAGCAACGAGAAATTCTTTAGTATTTTTGCTCTCAAGTATTCCTCCAAAGAGATGCTCAGCAATGGATCTCTTGATCAAAATGAGACTTAAATGGTTTCATCTTTCCCATTTCACATAATGAGATCTTCAACTTCAGTGCTCTCATCAGTAGATCGAGGAGGTTCATCTTCATGCAAAGCCATGTCTAAGTTCATTATTCCTAAAGCGAACTCTATGTCTGACCTCCATCTCTTATAGTTTGACCTAATTAGAATTTTAATTGTAGCATTATTGTTGTTTATAGTAAAAGAATCTGTTTTCTAAAAAAAATGCAACTAGATCAATTATGGGCAGTAGGCAAAATGCTCAAATAAATATAAGTAACACAATATAAGAATCAATTATGTTATTATAAACTCTCATTTGGACAGAAGTCTAAAATAAACAATTGTTCTCTAGGCATGAAGATCAACAAAATAAGAAAATTTTATAGATTTAAAAATCCACCCCTTTGGGCAAATTGACCTTCAAACCCACATATTTCCTTCAAAAGATAATGAAACAAATAATCCATGAAAATTCATTTTCTTTGACCAAACAAATTTATTAAATTATTTATCCCATACAACATCTTTATGCAATTAAATTAATTTTTACAATAACCCCCTTTGGGTTGGTGAATATACAAATTAATCTAAAAATTTTCCTATCAACAAAATAGGAACTTAAAATCTTGCAAATTTTATTGGTTAAATTTCTTTGGTGAAATAACATAAAAAGTTTACAAACAAACGTTCCAAATTGAAAAAATTAAACAATATTATCTAACAACAACAGTGTATTATTAGCGACATATATGCATATGATCAAAATAAGATAAAATACGTCACAAAATTTACTTTTAGTGGTATACGATCAATTATAATTGCAAGAATTTGAACAATTTTTGTTACACTTTTAAACTAATTATTAAACTAGTTTATGTGACTTAAAAACTAAGAAGTAGATAACACACTAAAAAAATTTAATATAGAAAGAGTGAGTATTGTACTCCTATTCCATATAAACTAACACAATATCTGGTAAATTTTCAACATAAAAACATACCAAAAAATAATTTTAAGTTAATTAAATCATATAAATAAGTAACAATTAACTAAAAATTATTTCTTATCCTCAAAATATAAAATAAATTATCTAGAAAAATAGAGGACAGAAAAACGAGTGCACAGAAAAAAAAAAAAAATACCCAAAAGGGATCCGGATGGACTCTCAAGCACGAGGTAGACTTCGATAAACCATTGCAAACGAATATTGAGGGAGAAGGGCCCTCATTATTGATGTGAGAATCAACACAAAACAATAATTCACAGCTAAGACACTAATTTTCCACCTTTTTTTGTGATAATTTATTCTTTTTATTTAATGCAACAAAACAGATTATTAGACTCAGAATCTCCCAAAGGGAAAAATGGAGCAACATCTTACCACTTCTCACAAGCAAAGGAAAAAAACAAGTCAAATTTCACTACCTAAAAGGGAGATCATAAACTCTATTCACTCCTGTTTAGTTCATTCAGAACGTCTTGTTAATGACATTTGGACATTATAAATTGACACAAACTCACAAGTAAACAAAAATAAAGGCTATAAAATGCAAAATTATTTCGTACTCGCAATCTAAATAATCAAATACATGCAAGTCTGTGTAGATTGAATTGACGCAGATGGGGAGGTGGAACCCAGTACGATGAAACCGGAATAAAGGGGAGCCAATCGAGTACGGATCGCCTTATGACGATGCTCTGGATCAGCTCATCGAGCTTCCGAATCCTAAGGGCTTTGATCTCATCGTTCGATGACGATGCTGACGAATCGAGCTCGATTTCTATGAGTTGGCCCTTAGGGGAACGGTCTGAACGGTGGTAGCTTTCAAGGTTCATTCCGACGGTTCGTTTTCTTTAAGATTTGAATTGTTGAGTTTTGAGTTGGTTAGGATTTTTTTTTTCTTTCTTTGTTTTTTTTTCCCAGTCAACTTACCCATGGTTAAAACCCTAGAAATCAAAAGCTTGAAACAACAAGCTAAGCTTCTAGAACCCTAGAAATCAAAAGCTTAAACAACACAGTAAGATTTGATTTCTGAAATTCTAATTCAATTTCGATTTCGCTCGAATAAAAGCAGAAATTAAAGTAAGAGAGGAATGGGAGAAGGGTGAGGTGGGTAGAGAGAGATGGAGATGACGCCACTTTCAACATTTGTTTGAGCTTAGGGTTCAGAAAGCATTCGTTTTGGATGCGAAAATTAGGGTTTATGACCGAAATTTTGATGTTTAATTATTCTCAGATCACACAATCAAATTACACATATAATATATCTATTTGAAGCTTGAATCAAGAGGAATAAAAATACTAAAGTTTTACAATCAATTGAAAAAAAAAAAAATTGTACGAAATCATGGCTCAAAGATTCGGCTCTGAAAATAAATAAAAATAAAAATTTGTTTCTAATTTCCAATTGTAGGTCCTAAATCATGTATGTTAGCTCTCAAACCACATGTTGAATTAATTCTCATAATCACAAAATCTTAAGCATACATGATTAAAAGGACCGAATAATTTTAAGAACGGTTATCGAAAGCGTACATGTTTCAGCTATTACAGATGATTGATTGTCGCAGCGGATTACACACTAGGCCTTCCTCTCTATGTTGTAAATTTATTGTTGTGGCGACTCTCAATAGGAAGAAACCCTTAAATTCAAGACTATAGAAGGGACCTAATATTTATAATATTGGTTTCTTATTGGGCCCTCCCATAACAGGTTTCAATGAGATCCAATACCTACACTTGCCACTCAACTGAACTTCTACACAAAAGATGCTATAATCGAAATTAAAATATGATTATTTTTTAATTGGATTGCTTATATAATAGACTATCCATTAACCTTTTTTTATAAAAAAAAAAAAAAAAAAATCAGTCAATAAATGGAAGACTAGTATGTTGATTATTTCTTATAATCAAAGTAAAACGAAATTAAAGAATAATTTCAAGCATACATGATTATTAGGATACAACAATGAAGAACGGTAATAAAAAACATACCTGTCTCGGCCATCGCAGAAAATTGAATATGTCGCAACGAATTACTAATTAGGTCTTCCTCCCTATGATATAGATTATTGTGGTGGCGGCTCTCAATGGGAAAAAACCCTTAATCTAGAATAGGGATGGGACCTAGTTATATATACTAGGGTTTCTTGTTGGGCCCTCCCATAACGGGCTTCAACGAAACCCTAAACCTACACTTATCACTTAACTAGGCTTCTACATAAAAGATACCACAACCCAAATCAAAATATGATCATTTATTATTTGGGTTACTTAAATAATAGACTATCCATTAACCCATTTTTGTAAAACAATTAATTCAATTAATGTTAGCCCATAAAAAATATTCCAACATTCTCCCACTTGGGCTACATTAATTGAATATATTTAATTTTGAAAATAAGACTCTCGGGTTAATAGCAGAAAAATTTATTTTTTGTATGACCACACTTTTTGTTTAAAGAATGATACTCTATAAGTAGCATCTTGATAAATTTATCCGGTCTAACAAGATATTAATATTGGATTATGATAGTATATATGTTAATCTCAACAAATATAAGACTTTCATACTCACAAATACTTATAATCATATCGACATGGATCGTAAGCCTAGTAGTGTAGTAAGAAACCAATACCAACATGTGATCATTATCAATATGCATTATTCTTATCAGTCCTCATTACAAATTCTCAACAAAATAAAATTGTAATTGTAAATTCTCAACAAAATGAAATTGCTAATTGCAGTTTCTCAACAAAATGAAACTGCTGTAATTTCTCAACAATATAAAATTGCTAATTGTAATTTCTTAATAAAATGAAACTGCTGCAATTTCTCAACAATATAAAATTGCTTGACTTTAATAAGTCATCTGTCACTAACAATATATCACAAGATCTCAAAATAATGATTAGTGATAGTCAAAAGTATACAATTGTAATTCTTAAGACACAATATCTTAAGGTACCATATTGTATAACCAATTCAAATAATATGATATGCGACAATATAATACGCAATAATGATGATCATCAAATAAATTTTAATTTTGTAAAACGCATAACAATAGTGGTCACACGTAATCATCCAAATAAAGAAAAATACAAAAGCTCCCATTAAACTAGAGAATCAAAAGACTCAATGACACCCATATGCACAACATATTCCTTGAACTCTATGGGTCATAAACATTGATTTAGTATAATCGATTCAAATAATATAATATGCAACAATATGATGTGCAATAATGATGACCATCAAATAGAATTCAATTTTGCAAAAAGTATAACAATAGTGGTAATAACGTATCATAGAATTAAAGAAAAATATAAGAAAACTCCCACTAAATCGGAGAATCAAAATGCTCAAATAATTATAAGTAACACAACATAAGAATCAATTATATCATCATAAACTCTCATTTGGCCATAGTTTATAATAAACAATTATTCTTTAAGTATGAAGATCAATAAAATTATAAAAACTTTATAATAATAGTGATCAATGCTTACATGACACAATCATCGAAATAAAGAAGATTACAAAGATTCTTATTAAATCAAGGAATCAATTTAGAATTTTATTGTGGTGTTATTGTTGTTCGCAATAAAAAGAAATTGATTTCACAAAAAATTGCAACTAGATCAATTATAGGTAATAGGACAAAATGCACAATTAAGTATAGGCAATGTAATATAGGAATAAATTATATTATCATAAACTCTCATTTGAGTAGAGTTTACAATAAAATAAGAACTCGAAAACTTGTAAATTATGTTGGTTAAATTATTTTGGTAAAATAACTTCAATAATTCATAAACAAACGTTTCAAATTGGAAAAATTAAATAATATTACCCAATAATTAATAGTACATATTAACGACATATATGCATATAATCAAAATAAGATGAAGTACGTTACAAAATGTATTTTCAATTATCAACAAGCAATTATAGTTGTAAGAATTTGAATAATAATTTTATTACACTTTAAAACTAATTATTGAATTAGTTTCTATATAGAATAAAGAAAATTAAGAGCTTAAAAATTGTAAAATTATAATTAATCATAATTAGTATTTTTATAGGCTCCTTAATATGAATCTCAAGGCCGAAAGTTATAACAAAAAAAAAATCCAATTGGCTGAGATATTACATAGGCCCAAACATAAAATCAATATCTATATAATAAGTCTAAACCTGGATCTCTACCAAGATATTCTAGTCACAGTAATAGTGTTTCCGATTCAAGGCCTTCTCATATATTCATGAATAATTTATCCATATTAGTAATTCATCAGGCTCGTTAATTAATAAATAATTAATGTCTCAACAAGGCCATCAGAATATATGTATAACCCATTAAACACTTTAAGGCTCAGGAAATACAAGAAGATATCCATACAAAATTATACAAAATAATTCAATACTTTTCTTCCATTCCAAAACGCAAATATATTGCCCCAAACATAACCCAAATTCGAAAAATGAAAGATCTCATTTTCGTTAATGGAAGATGTAGTAATAACCAAATTAATTATTAAAATCATACTTAACCCACTAAGAATCATGAATACTTATCATACATTTCATTATCCATAACCACTTCTCAATAGTTATATCACTAATTTAGCTTCCATCAAGTTACCAAAACAAAACAAAGATATAATTCTCTTAATTATGTCACTCATCGTATAAATATTTCACAAAGACAATAAATAGAAAGATAAGGAGTCAAACCACTTTAGAATTCCTAACCATCAAATACATGAATAATGTGGGATTCAACATGCCCAATGTCAAACAAGAGTCCTAATATTGAAACACAGTGGACCTAACTCATTTTCAAAAAAAACCTCAGTCTAGGATTAGGTAATATAAGTGATTGGGATTCAACAACATGTAATACTTCTAATGCATAAAATGGAAAAGTTGTAAAAAATGATCTTTTTTCACAGTGAGATATGCAAGAGACTGAATCCAAATACAAGCCCAAGGTCAAAATATTTACTTTAGACTTGATGTCTCGCAAAACTATATTACCTAAAATACAACTCTTTTGTAAAATAACAAGTCTCAAGATTTAACTGCAAAACTAAATATTGATGGGGTAATTATTTAATAGAAAATAATTTAAGATTCAAAAAAATGATTATACAATATTCATAATTGTTGGGCAATGACTGACCATCCTCTTTGTTGATAGAGACTTTAATTAAAGAAAATAGAGAATTGGCAGGTGATATATAGTTTTAGTAACATTTTTTGTACTTGATGCATAAATAATAACAAAATTTATTTAATAAGAAAAATAAACAATGCCATGCAACATGATCAATTAGCAGATAAGTCCAAAAAATACAAATAAATACCCTTTCATGTTTTGAGGGTTGCATAACCAATCAAACAGCTCATAACTATGATTTTCCTTAATTTTTTTTTATTTTTTTTTTTTTAAGTATGTAGATCATAAGTAAGATCAAACTTAAAAAAAAAAAAAAAAAAAAAAAAAAAAAAAAAAAAAAAACTATTCATGAGGAAAAATTATATAGAACAACAAATTATGCATCAGGAAAATATCACAAAAATAAGAGCACCATAATTGCACAGCTTAAAATTCAAATTATTTTGGAAGATGTAAATCTCATAACTCAAAAACTTCAGACTAACTCTATCCTCAGAGACAAACACAAAAAGTATGCGTCATTATCACATCCGTGAGTAGAAAATAAAGTGATATTATGAGAATATGCTACATGGGCTAGTCCATATCTATTTGAATTATTCCCGATGGCTTTAACACTCTGTTGGAATTTTGGGCTTCATCTGAATAAAAAGATTGGAATCTATTGGCTTTTACCTTCAGGCTATTCCCATGGGCCTTGAGGTATTGGGCCTATTACTAGTACATATATGATTTTTCTTAGCTAGCATCTAGGGCCCAAAACTTGATTTGTTTGAGTCATCATGAGTCGACTTACTAAGGTTTGACTCACTGTCATATTCCTTTAAACTTTTGGGGTTTAATAGTGTAATTAAACATCCTTACTAGGTTCAAGTCATTACACTTCAGAAAATAACATGTAAAGTTAATAAGACATCTTATATGTTTAAATTGAAATTACTTGGACAGAGTGAGATTCTAGTTAAATTTTCGGTTATAAAGGGTAAAAAATTTCATTGTTTTAAGGCCAAATTTCAGGGACGAAATCATAACCCTGTATTCGCCTCCCTTCTGTCGCGCTGCGATGAGAGACGAAACCAAAATTAAAGACCATTTAATAGAGAATCATTGATTTTGACTGTTAATGACAAAGAAGACAGAGGGAAAAAGGGAATCGAAGAAATTATTTCCTTTACATCCACCCTTATAATTAATAAAGTGATGCAGTACAACATGAATGAGATTTCATGACCCAAAGAGAACACTCGAAGGCCCAAAAGGCCCAAGAAGCCCAAGTTTGACCAAAAAGTCAACTGTAACCATTTTTAACAAACAATACCTTATTTTTTAGTAGAAACGATCTTCTGAGAAAAACTGTTAGACTATGTCTAGCGTCAGATGTGATTTTAGCCAAATTCTATTGTTTCAAGGGTCAAAACGACCCTCAACCGTTTTACGTGATAATTTATGTGAATTTAAACTAATTAGGAGAGTACACATCAATAAATCTTAATATAGAGAGAGTGAGTACTGCAATTCTGTTCCAAATTATCCAATATAATTTCTATAAAATTTTCAACAGAAAATAATGCCTAAAAATAATTTTAAACTAATTATATTGTATAATAAGTAATAATTAACTAAAAAAAAATTTAATTCTCAAAAAATAAAATAAATTTTACAAAAAATTAGAGAACGAAAAAACAACCACACAGGAAAAAAGGGACCCAAAACGGGCCCCGAATAGGGCCGCACGCGCGTGGGGATCACCGCTCCCGGCTGGAGGTCATCTTCAACCTCCATCTGGGTTTGCAATTGGGTCATACAAGCCGATTTTGACCCAATTTGTTTAATCCCCCCAAAAAATGTTTTTTCTCTAATTGTTTCGTGGGTTTATGTATATTTATGTTTTCCTAACATTCCCATAACAATTAATTGAAGGAAAACGTATACAATCATCCCCAAACATGAAGAACAATTCACGGTTTTAATTTTTTTTTTATTCATCCATGGCCAAAAAACTAAAACTCGATTCAAACCCTTATTTATACCGAATGTTGTATGGGTTTGTGTCTAATACTAATTTAAAACCTCTCTATGATGTTTAATTGAATCAAAACATCATCAATCTTGCTCGATTTTAAAAGCAAATCTCGGTTTCACTAGGGTTTCGAAGCCGAAACGTAAACCACGAAATACTTCCTAATTACACAGCCAAATAACATGTATAATATATCAAATTAAATCTTTAATCAAGGGGAGTAAAAGCCCTAAGTTTTTAGTCTCAATAGAAGCAAAAATATACATAAAATCACGGCCCCAATTTTTGGTTTCGGTAATGTTCTAGGGTTCGTAACCGAAATTTCAAACACGAATTTTTCTCTGATTATATAATCAAATCGAATGAATCTTACATCAAATTAAAGCTTAAAACAAGAGAAACGAAAGCCCTAATGTTTCATATCTAATTGAAACGAAAAATCGCATCAAATTGTGGCCACAATTTTTGGTTTCGAGAATGAACAGAAATAAAAAAAAAATCAAAAAACTAATTGTACATCCTAAATCATGTATGTTGGCTCCGATACCACATATTGATTATTTCTTATAATCACAGTAAAATGAAATTAAACAATAATTTCAAGCATACATGATTATTAAGATACAACAATAAAGAACGGTAATCGAAAACGTACCTGTCTCGGCTATCGCAGGAAATTGAATCTGTCGCAACGGATTACTAACTAGGTCTTCCTCCCTATGATCTAGATTATTGTGGTGGCGGCTCTCAATGGGAAAAAATCCCTTAATCTAGATTAGAGAGGGGATCTAGTCATATATACTAGGGTTTCTTGTTGGGCCCTCTCCTAACGGGCTTCAATGAAACCCTAAACCTACACTTGCCACTTAATTGGGCTTCTACATTAAAGATGTCATAGCCCAAATCAAAATATGATCACTTATTATTTGAGTTGCTTAAATAATAGACTATCCATTAACCCATTTTTGTAAAACAATTAATTCAATTAATATTAGCCCATAAAAAATATTCCAACAAAGTACATCTCACATAATCGACTTAGCCATGAAATAACTTTGGAGTGAGAGAGAACAAGGGATACAGAGATTTCTAACCTCCAAACCCAGGGAAATCAGATCAGCACGGTGGCGAAGGCTCAACTTTTTATTGCAGATCAAACCAGAACCGAAAATCAGGGACTTAAGAGGCTTCATTTTTAGCTCAAAGGATTAAGTGATTTCGGTCGTCGCCAATCTTTGCGGCTGAAGTGATTTGGGTGGCCATCGATCTTCGCGGCTGAGTTGATTCCTACCATGGTGAAAGTTGTCATGACATGCAGAGGAGAGAGAAAAGTCGTAGTATTGTTGACCAAATTAGCATGGGATTTTACCAAAAAAGCACGGATTAGGAATAACACAGGCATATTATGTAACGATTAACGAAACATATAAGAACAGAAAATTGCTCGTACAGGCAAGCCACCTGCAATAAAAGCGATTGTCAATGGTATTGACGATAAAGTCCATAAAAAATAGAGGATGGATCTCCCTTTTTGTGAAAGGAAATGTGATCATCTCATTAGATGTAATTAATTCTACTGCCATGATCAGAGAAATTTGGATAAATAGAAACAAGAAAGTGATCGATGGAGTTATTCAAGATATTGTCTTGGTGACCTTCAAAATTTATCACTTTACCAAAGAGATGATTAAGACTTTCTATCATAACCAAATCAGAGATGGTATTTTGCTTTAACCGTCCCCTAACTAGCTTTCTCCCTATGTAGGATTTTTCAAACTTAATACAGACAGAAGCGCTTAAGGAAATCCATGCGAATGAGCTATTGGTGGTCTGATAAGACACATTGATGGTAGCTAGAAAGTTAGCTATTTTGGGAATCTGAATTTGTGCACCAACCTTGAAGCTAAGATCAATAGTATTCACACTGACATTTGTCTGGCTGTCTTGAGGGATTATCTTTGGATCATTGTGAAAACTGATTCAGTCGAAGTTGTATCCCTCATTAATGGGGACTGCCCTGAGAATCATGTCTACATGAGTTGGATCATCGAGTGCAAGCAAATTCTAAGATCGCATAACTTCTCCCTCCAAGCAACAGGTGTGCTAATTACCTTGCCAAAATGGGAACGGACAATGGAACGGAAATCTGGTATCTGGAAGTATCCCCCCCCCCCCCCCCCCCCGGCCACGAAGAGATGACAATACTAATTCTTTTTGAAATGAAGAACGAAACTTTTTCCGCGACCCTTAGACCTTTGTTTTCACAACTGTAACAAAAAAAAATATAATTTAATTAAATTAAAGTTTGTATAAAAAGACCACAATATTAAAATTGGATTCTAATTGGTATCACAAGTGAATTATATTATTAATAGGACACATATGATTGAAGTATAATTTTGACTTTATCCACGTCCTATTAATTCTCTCTGGAACATAGTGATAGAGATTGAAGTGTACAGTAATCAAAATCAAAATGTTCTCTAATTAAATTCCTATTAATTGAGTGGAAATTATGACATATTGGTAGATATTAATCATCATTATTGAGAATACTGAAGCAAAATTAGAATAGTTCTAATTATTTAATTAACGGGTAAAAGTATTAATTAATTTTTGACTTTTATTTTTTGATATGAATCTAATGACTCACAAAAAGTTAAAATAAAATAAAATAATGAGGTCTTATTGGCTTTTCCAAAAATAAAAAATAAAAAATAGAAAGAAATGTAAACAACTTATGATAAATAAATAAAAAATAAAGATACACTCTTCCAAACATTTTTAATCTCTAGATCCAAAATTACTGTTGGAGTTTTGAAACAGTACTATTAAGATGAATATATTTTTTTTTTTGGTAGATATTAATGTGGGGAAAATCCGCCAACTAGAGGACAGAGGAGGACCAAGTGGGCCCATTAACCTTCCGGCTGAATTCTGACCTCAGGACCTGGTCGTGGCCCATTTGGAAAGTGTTGACTACTGCCCTATCATTCTACTTCTGGTCGGCATCCACCAAGGGTAGAACCCATTGGAAAAGCGATGACCAGAGCTCCTTAGAAGGCCTTTGAGCTCTCCGCTCTGTGGTCTCCAACCAGAGCTCTCTAGCGTCTGAGCTCTTCGCTCTGTGGTTTCTAACCAGACCTCCAGTGTATGAGCTCTCTACTCTGTGATCTCCGACCATGGCTCCTTAGAAGGCATCAGAGCTCTCCATCCTGTGGTCACCGACTAGAGCTCCTAAAAAGGCGTATGAGTTATTTGCAATGTGGTCTTTGACCAGAGGTCTCCAGCATCTGAGATCTTCGCTCTGTGGTCTCTGACTAGAGCTCCTTAGAAGGCTTCTGAGCTCTTCGCCCTGTGGTCTCCAACCAGAGCTCCTCCAAAGGCGTCTGAGCTCTTCGCTCTGTGGTCTCTGACTAGAGCTCTCCGCTATGAGGTCTCATCCCAAAACTCTCCAACATGTGAGCTCGCCACTCTAAGGTCTATAACCAAAGCTCTCTAGCATCTAAGCTCTCTACTCTGTGGTCTCTGAGCATAGCTCTCCATCATGTGAGATCTCTATTTTGTGGTCTTCGACCAGAGCGGAGAGCTCTGGCTAATATTAAGTCAGCCGAATCTACTGACCAGCGCCCTGCTAAACTATCTCTGCTAGACAATCACGAAAGAGATCGCCATCTGGATTTTGTCGACCGACACCCTACTGAGTTATCTCTGCTAGGCAATTACAAAAAAAAAAAAAAAAAAAAAAAGAAAAAAAGCCCCATTTTCATTTCACCAACTAGAGCTCTCCACTCTCTGGTCTCCCACCAAAACTCTTATGCACCCAAGCTCTCTATTCTCTAGTGTCCGACCAAATCTCTCCAACATCTGAGCTCTCCGCTCTTTCGTCTTCGACCAAAGCTCTCTAATGTCTAAGCTCTCTATTTCGGAGATCTCCACCTCTTAAGGTCTTCTGGGATTGAGTTGTTTATCAACAATTAAAGACAAGTGGTATGGCCCATGGGCCCATCTTAAAGGTCAAAAGCCTAGGCCCATTGAGACCTTGGGTATGCAATTCTGCTTACACTTCGCTCCTACAAATTCCCAGGCATCCACATGCCAAGAAAAGAGAGAAGAAAAGGTAATGGTCAATCTCTAATTTGAAGCATATCACTCAATCTCCCGCGAGCGCTTACTCTCACACCAAAGGAATTTCACCGGGCGAAACCCCAGTGGATCCTTGTACAGGTACTCGCTAGACTTCATCTCTCTGGATGTTAGTTCTTTGGACTGTATCATAGAATTCAAAAGGGTCTTAGCTGTTAGTCGCGGAGCTCTCCAATTCTCCAACTCTTCAGCTCTCCAAGACTCCAAACTCCTACTCAACACCACACCACAGCAAAAAATCTCCACGTGGAATCTAAATAGACCATACTAGAGGTGTTCACCATATTTTGACACCAACAAATAACATTAAAGATAGGACACATGTGTCGATGTCAGAGATCTAAAGTCGAAGATCGTGCCTGTGAGATTTACGGATGAAAATAAAATGTAACATCATTAGAGTATCGGTTAACTGTTGAAGCATGTTTCAAAGCTAATTAATCTATCCAAGTAGATTAATTAAATTACTATGCCATATACAGGATATATTGATTCAAGGGTAAAACAATTAAAGGGGTTTTTAATACTTTATAACGTTAAAGTTTGACCATTGTTTCACTTTGGTCCCTATATTGCAATTTGAACACATAATACCCTAAACTTTTGTATCATTCCACTTATGTCTAGATCAATAATTCCATTGTAATTTTGGATGAGAAGCAGTCCACTACCATGTACCCAACTATTTTAAATGGATTTTTATGGGAGGTTACAATAACCCATAAAACCTTTTAACAATAGTAAGGTTCATGATATGGGAAAACTCCCGCTCATGACTATTAAAGACTTGAGAGCTTTCGTGGGTCGGATCTGGTCCATAATATGACCCGAAAGACATAATCTGATATATGATCTGGGCTGAGCGCATCAAGCCCACCGGGAAAAAGAACTTAGCAGTCCAATACACAAGCGAAACAGGCCTCGCAAGCAGGCTCAACAATGGGTGATCAAAACCCATCATGACAAAGCCAAGAATAGGGCAGCCTAGAACGTTACCACCGACTGACTGTAACGACTCATATTTAATGGAAGAAATGTTACATAGATCTTTTTCCATATTTAATGGAGAAGATCGTGTCCATATCCCAGGCCGTTAGGAAGAAATCACGAAACGAGCGACCTCACCAATGAAACAGCAGTAATCTACTAAGTCTATATAAATGGAAGGTATCATCATATTATTTTTACGATTGATTCAAGTGCTTGAGCTTTCTTCATAAATAGACTAACTTATTCTCACATTGGAGGTTCTTTGACCGACACCACACCGATGTCCCCCTTAAGAACTAATCGGTTTTGTAGGTTGAAAGAAGAAGTTGAGAAGGTTTTTGGGAAGCTGATTGCACGTGCTGAGAATTTTTAGTAACATCAATTCATGACAGATGATGACTATTTTTCGTCCAAAATTATATTGGAGATAATTATTACTTGCGTTGTAGTGGGATGATTAAGAAAGTTTAAGGCATTATATGTGCAAATTGAAACCATGGGGACTAAAGTGAAATTTTGGTCAAACTTTAAGGTACAATGTGTCAAAACCCCAAATTAAATTATGAAATGAAAAATAATTTCAAATTTGGCTTTATTCACCTAATCATAATTCCTTTCAAATAATTCTTTCATTTTTAAAATTTGCGCATATGATTACGGTTAATACATGCATATGCGCTTGGCCCATTTGGTTAAAATCTTAACCCTAGTATTTCCCTAATCTCCTATTTATGTCTCCATTGTAAATCACCATTATTACACTTTTCCTAAATATCAATATATCGTTTATGTTCTCTTAACTTTTCATCTCTCAATTATCTTAACTTAGTATTAAGAGTAAGTTTTTCTTGGTCCTGTTTCTCCTAAAAAAAGTTTGCAACCCTAATCTATCAAAATCTTCTACCTCCCCGCCTCTTTCCTATAGTATTCATGACTACTATAGGCCTCAACACCACACCAGTGTCAACTACCATCACACCACCACCTTCAACTTACAGAGATGAGCACAATGCCAACAAAACCACTACCACTGGATCTTTCACACACTTCCACGCGCTGCCACAAGTTAGCAGTTGTATCATCACTGTCGCCACTATTTTTGGGCTCTACCGCAACAACAAGTGCTCAAAACTCGTAAACGACCACATCATCTGAACTGTTTCGACAAGCTAATTCTAACACCACTAAAAGAAATACTATTAGAGGTTTCATGTGCCCTCACACGCGCTTAACCATTATTTCGTTGTTGTCACTTTCGTTGACTGCTACAGGACTTATCGTCGAATAGATATCGACGCACACCATACCTCTGGATTCATCATAAAGAGACTAACAAACCACCATAATCAGATATTTTACACACTTTCACGCATCATCAGAAGATAAGCACACTGTCGTGCATTAATCACGCACCACTTCTTTTTGCTCCCCCATATCAGCTGCCAATCATCTCCACGTCAGCTGCCACAATAGTTACCACGTATTAGCATTCAGTTACCACACCATTGCCACGTGGCTGCCACGTTTCAAACACATTAGTGTCATGTCAAAGGCCTCTGCCAACTCAGTACTACATTAGCCCTAGTCAACCCTGCTATTGACCGGTTTAGTGTTGGATTTTTTGTGGCCGATTCACCTATTTTTGGACTAGTTGTTAAAGATCTAATACCGATTCTTAGCCAATTTTAGCATTCCAAATCTATTTGTCGCATCTGTTTAATCAAATTTGGATCATACAATATAGTTTCCTTTATATTGTTTATTTGTGTTAATCATGGAAATTTGATTAGTTCAAGGGTTCATCAATCAATTCTTTATGATTATAAACTGTTCTTGGATAATTTCAGCATTCTGCATCCAATTGTTGCCTCGGATTCTCCATATTCATATCAAATAATATACTTTATTATATATTGTTGAGTTAGTTCAAAAACGATATTAGAGGGTTGCTCTTCTTTGATCATTCTCAATGCCAAAGAGGGTTCAAATCTTGCCTCCACTATTATTACCATCTCTATTGTGGATATAAATTCACTTTTCCACCAAATTGTCTTTAAGAATGGTACAAACTTTTCTCCTGCCCTTTCATTTACTACAGTTAAATCTTTTTTGTTCTTTGATTCTATCTATTGTAATCATATGACTTCTGGTCCCAACATCTTCTCATCCAAACTATCCGATATGAATGACCCTAGTATTCATATCACTGATGGTTCTCCAATGTAGGTTACTCATATTAGTCAGATTTCTACTTCATATATTTCTATTCCTGACATGTATTTAATTTCGAAACTTACCTTAAATCTCTTATTTGTTGGGCAAATTTGTGAATTAGGATTTGAAGTCATATTTTATAATAGTGGTTGTCATGTACAAGACCTTCAGACTTGAGAAATTCTTGGGACTAGGCATAAAGTTGGACTTCTATTTGAATTCAGTAGTTTCCACCTTTTACCTCAAACCCCATTACTACTACCCTATGTCCCTTCATCAACCTGTGCAATCTCACCACCACCATCTTCATCCTTATCATCTTCCTTATCTCTTTCGTCACCATTACCATTATCCCCATCCTATATTTGGCATTCTTAGTTAGGTCACACTTCATCTAACTAACTCAAATCGCTTATCTCTAGTAGTCAGTTAGTTTAAGTTCAGCATGAGTCCTTCAATTGTATTTATTACCAACTTACAAAACAACCAGCCCTACCTTTCAATAAGAGTTAGTCTATTTCTCTTGCCCCCTTTGATCTAGTTCATTCTAATATTTGGGGGCCTTATTCTCGTGCCACAATAAGGGGTTCTCGTTATTTTGTTATCTTTGTGGACAACTAGTCTTGATATACATGGTTATTTACTATGAAAATTGATCTGAACTATTCCAAATATATTTTTAGTTTTGTTCTTTGGTTTAAACTTAATTTTCTCGAAATATCAAAGTTTTTCGCTTAGATATTGCAATAGAATACAATGATCTTGTTTTCCTCAACCTGATTCACAATATTGGCACACTCTTCCATCGTTTATGTCTTGGTACATCCCAACAAAATAGATGAGTCGAAAGAAAACTTAGACACATTCTTGACACAGTTCGTGCTCTCCTCATTTCTTTGTTCTATCTTGACCGCTTTTAAGGTAAGGCTGCCCTAACTGCACTATGCACAATAAATTGTGTTCCCTCTGCAACAATCCAACATTAGTCTCCATTTAAGCGTCTTTTTCGTAAACCTCATGATTACTCTAAACTCAAAGTCTTTGGTTGCACTTATTTTGTTCTCCTCAAACCACATGAACACAATAAGATGGAACCAAGGGCCCACCTATACTGGTTTTTAGGATATGGCATTAAATATAAAGAGTATCAGTCCATCTCTAAAACTCTTTATATCTCCTGTCACGTCATGTTTTGGGAACTTCAAATATTTTCTTCTTTACGATCCTTTGATATGGCTACACTTACTAACTCTAGAGTCTTTAATTATTCATCTCTTGGTTTATTTCTTGAGAATGCAGTTTCAGGTACTATTGAGCCCATTCCAGTACCACCAGTTAAGTCTAGTCTCGCATCTTTTGTTGAGTCTACTCCAACATCACCAGTTGAACCTACTCCAGAACCACCAACTGATCTCACCCCTCCAACTCCATCGACCATGCCTAACTTTTCCTATGGCCGATGATTCTAAACCTACTATTTCTGAGACCCATCCTACTAATCACCATCACCATTCTACACATGGTAACTCATCCTTCCCCTTATCTCAAAGATTATCTTTGTTTATCTACCATACTTAAACTGCATGAGCCTCAATCCTATAAGGAGGCTAGTACTAATCCTCTATGGCAGAAAGCGATGGACGAATAACTTCAGACCCTAGCCAAAAGTTACACATATGATCTTGTTGACCTCTCTCCTAGGAAACCTCTTATTGGATGCAAGTGGGTATTTAAGATCAAAACACTTTCTGATCGTTCCGTTGAACACTATAAAGCCCGACTTGTTACTAAGATATTTTCTAAGAAATATGTCATTGACTACGAAGAGACATTTGCTCTAGTAGTGAGGCTCACATCTATCCGTACTTTTTTTCCCGTTGCCACCATTCGAAAATGGATTCACATCTATCCCCTTTTGGCCTAGTTGCTCCTTAACATAAAGTTTGCCACCTTTGCCGCGCCATATATGGTCTGAAACAAGCTCCACGTATTTGGTTCACAAAATTCAGCACTACCATTTATCAGTTTGGGTTCACATCCAATGCTTATGGTTTGGCCATATTTATTCGCCATACGAACAATGGTATTATCTTTATTTTATTATACGTGAATAACATAATAATTACTAGGAATGATCTACGCTGTATCTCTGAACTCAAAAAGTTTCTCAGTGGACAATTTGAGATGGAAGATCTTGGTGTGCTCACTTATTTTCTTGGTCTAGAAGTATCATTCAGTTTAGATGGATATTTTCTTTCTCAGTCCAACTATGCCTCTGATCTCTTGTCCAAGGTTGGCATCACTGTCTCTACTACTATCACTACTTTTCTAGAGCAAAATATCAGATTCACTCCACTAGATGGTTCACCTCTTTGGGATGTCATTTTATATCGCCAACAGGTTAAAAGTTTAATATACCTTACCGTTACTCACTTAGACATCGCCTATGTCATCCATCAAGTTAGTTTGTTCTTGTCCGCTCCTCAAACCACTCAATACTCGGCTGTTCTTTGCATTATTCGGTATGTCAATGGTACTTTATTTTATGGATTTTATTTCTCAGTTCAGTCCGCTTCCACTTTATAGGCTTATTCTGATGCTGATTGGGCCAGAGATCCCATCGATAGAGGTTCAACTATTAGTTATTGTTTCTTCTTGGGAAACTCTTTCATTTCCTAGCGCAGTAAGAAATAAACTGTGGTTTCTCACTCCAACATTAAAGTTGAATATCGTGTCATCGTTGATCCAATACAAGAACTACTTTGGCTTCGTTGAATCCTCCCTGACATAGGAGTCTCCTCTCCTACTACTACAAGCATACAAAAGGAGTACTATTCAGACCGTACATAATGATGTCTTTCACGAGCATACAAAACATAACGAGACTGATTCTTACTTCATTTGTCACTAGGTTCTCCATAATACCATTCATCTACAACCCGTCACTTCAGCCGATCAAACAATAGATATTTTCAAGAAGGTTCATTGGTAGCGCGTGAATACGCTGCTACTTACTCTCGCAAGTATACGAGGTCAAAATTTTAGAATATTAGATCGGTTAAGATCGGGTATCGTGTCCACAAGGAAAGTGTGAATAATTGAGTATCGCAATTTACGTAGTCTCATATTATCCTGACGATTCAATTTAATATTTAAATTCAACTAATTAAAACTACTCCTAAGGATTAATTCTAATTACACTAATTAACTAGGGATCGATTTCATTCACTAGTACCTATTTGGCTTAGTTTAGTTATCAATAACGGTTATTATCTCATCCAACAATCTCGGTATCTATAACTCACTTGCTCCCTCTTCCGAGTGAAAAGCGAGCGAATACATGACTTCGCGTTGACGCCAAAGTCCCCCTTGAACACCTTTCCGAACACATAGCCACATGATTCTTGATCCAACCTCATGGATTGCACACTCTCCAACTCTCGCCCGGGTTATTAGATCATCGCGTTGTATTTAACCCTAGTCCGAATTCGGGGTTATCTCTTCCGAGTATCAAACCCCGTATTCTCGGTTTATCGTAATAAGCATAATAAATGTGAAATAACGGTAAACACAATTGGAATTGGATAACAAACCATTAAATTTAACTTATATTCAACCAAAAAGGTATTTACATGAATTACATCTAACCCTAACTAATCTCTAACTAAACTAACATGATCTTGGCCATTAGAATATTAAACCAAGAGGAAATCACACTAAAACATTAAGATACAAAGATAGAACAAGGAAAGAAAAATCAAATCTTAAAGTGGAGTGGTCCAATTTCACCAGAGATCGATCCGCTATTGTTCTTCCTTTTCGGTATGTGAATCTTCCTCTTCGATCTCCTTAAGATTGGCCAAGGATCACTTCCTAAACTAATCTATTATACTCCTAAATTATCTAAGATGCAAGGGGTCTCAAAAACATCACTCACAAATTGGGTGAAAAAAGGTTTGTATGTAGAGGTTTGGAAAATATCTTTGTGCAGAGGGTTTTTGCCTAGGCAGAGGGGATGTTGGTTGACTTTCTGCTGCTCCTCTGCCTAGGCGGTGGAATTTCTACCTAGGCCGAGGAGATGCTCCAAAGTTTCTGCCTCTTCTCGGCCTAGGCGGTGGAATTTCAACCTAGGCCGAGAGACTGCAATCTTGAAACCTAGGCGGTGGAATTTCTACCTAGGCCGAGGAGATGCTCCAAAGTTTCTGCCTCTTCTCGGCCTAGGCGGTGGAATTTCAACCTAGGCCGAGAGACTGCAATCTTGAAACCTTGTTTCTTCACTATTTTTACACCGTTTCTCTGCCGCTTCGCTTGTTTATCACTTTTTTGCGTCCCTACACCTGAATTACATAAAAACAAGTAAAAAGCAATTAAATATAATTAAAACACTTGAAAACTACCAAATCCGATTTAGAAGTAGATAGGTATTTTACACCTATCACTCATCTACCTGGACGCTTTCACACTCTGGTTTTCAAACTCAAGTTTACCTTTCATTTACTGCCTTGAGTTTGAGGGGGGACATTAATATTTGTATATGGGCTTAGCTCATTTGGTTAAAACCCTAACCTTAGGGTTTCTCTAGTCTCCTATTTATATCTTCATTGTAAGTCTCCATCATTGTACTTTTCCTAAATATCATTATATCGTTCATGTTCTCCCAACTTTTTGTTTCTCAATTATCAATCTCCAAGATGCGTTGAAAAATTATACTATCATCTTTGTTAGTATATACATGTGGATCTTACTTCACTACATTACACACTAATCCCATTAGGTCAAAATATTTTTCATTGTTGTCTAAATATAGACACTTGTGTACATCTATGTATATTGTAGTTTCCACACACACACACACACACACACACACACACACACACACACACATATATATATATATATACATATAATTGTCTCATATTTTCTCCCAATATTTATGTTTATCAATTATTCTTGTAGTCTTTGTACGATAGACTTCTCAAAATTCATCTTGAATCATAAATAAGACAGCAAGAATACCCAATGCTTACTAGGTGATGTATTGGTCAGCATCTTCTAAAAGATTGCGATATAGACAAAGAGACAATTCTTATTCTTAAACTCAGGTTCAAAACATCTTTTTTAGTTTTACGGTAAGGTGTTGTGCAAGCCAACTTACATGCACTTTGATTAATTACCTCCCTAGACGATCTTAAAGGCGCACTCCCCATATCGTCCCGGTAAATTCAAGATCAAATTCAAGATGTAATTTCTTGAGTGATTCTTAGGAAAGTTGAACCTTGGTTGACAAGGAAATGAAATACCTTACCTTTCTTGCCAAACTGACATCTCTAAGTTCGAAACATAATAATATGATACTAAAATTGATTTTTAAACCACTAATAAGATATATTCATATTTGGAGATGAATCATCTTGTTGACACCATTGACCTACGTAAAATAAATTACATGAGTTGCTACTCTCACCATGAATATTTTGATTATTATGTTTTTCACCAACTTTCTGATAAAACCCTAGGTCTAATGAAGATACAAATTGTTAATGTTAATGTAATATATGGGCTTAGCTGAGCTCATTAGGTTAAAACCCTAACCCTAGGGTTTCCTTACTCCCCTATAAATATTCTTATTGTGTATCTCCATAATGTACACTATTTTCTTAAACATCAATACAATCATTTCATGTTCACCATTCAACTTCTCAATTATTTTAATATGCTATCAAGAGCCAATATTTCCTGGTCCTGTTCCTATTAAGATTTTCGAAACCCTAATCATCTCAAAGTCTTCCAGTACCACTTTTCTCACGTGGTATTCGTAACTACTCGTGTTGAAGAGACAAGCATAACACCATCAAAATCAAGACCACAGAAACGTCCATGCGCCCTCATGTGCCTCCCAAAGCCTGCAGTACCACTAAGTCTCATCGTCTTAGATTTTAGGCTCTATCACCTCAAGCAGGGCTCCATATCTATCTCCAACCATACCATCAGAACCGTCTTGATGAGATGAGTCGAAATCAACCAACCAAGAGCAATTTGGAGTCCGCACATGCCCTTACACATTAACGATAGTCTCGCCGTCGCTTTCAACTTCGTTGACTCTTATGGGATTTAATATCAACCCAAATTCATCATACAATATTCCATTAGAAGCGTCACTCCAAGATAATTCCTATAGCATCAAAACAACCTCCGTACACCACTAGACGCGCTTGTATATGCTATCCAAAGTTTCTGCCGCTCTATCGCTTTTAGACCACATGCCGCCAGACCGGTTTAGCTTTTTCTATTAATCAATTCATCCGTTTTTAGATTAGTTCTCAATGATCTAACTCCAATTCATGGCTAATTTTAGTGTTTCGCAATTATCGGCGATATCCGTTTACTCAAATTCAGATCATACAATATAATTCTTTTTATATTGTTGATTTGGTTTATCACGGTGGTTTGACCGATTCAAAGGCTCATCAATTGATTCTTCAAGATTCTAGATCCATTATTGGCTAATTTCAGCATTTTAGATCCATCTGTGCCCTTAGTTTAATTAGATTTAAATCATACAGTATAATTCTTTTTATACTGTTGATTCGATTCATCACGGAGATCTAATTGGTTCAGGGATTCATCAATCGGTTCTTCATGATTATAGATTAGTTCCTAGATAATTTCAGTATTTTGAATCCATTCGTGGTAGCAGTTTCTCCAAATTCATATCGTACAGTATACTTTGTTGTATATTATTGATCTGATTCAACAACGATGTCTACGGGTTGTACTTTTTCGATCATTCTCAATGCCAAAGAGGGTTCAGATCCTACCTACACTGTTGTTACCATGTCTATTGTAGATATAACTTCACTCCTCCATCATATTTTCTCCAAGAATGGTACAAACCTTTTCCCTGCTCTCTCGCTTACTACAGGTAACTCGTCTTGGTTCTTTGATTCTGCCTATTGTAATCATATGACATCTGATCCCAATATTTTCTCAACCAAACTCTCTGCTATGAATACCCCTAGTATTCATACTAGTGATGGTTCTCAAATTCGTTTTACTTATACCGGTTAGGTTTCTACTTCTCATCTTTCTATTCTTGACACGTATTTAATTTCAAAACTTACCTTAAATCTCTTGCCTGTTGGGAAACTTTATGAATTGGGATTTAAAGTTATATTTTCTAATAGTGGTTGTCATGTGTAGGATCCTCAGACAGGAGAAACCCTTGGGACTGGTCGTAAAGTTGAAAGTCTATTTGAACTCAACAGCTTTGCTCCTTCCATCTCAAACTCCACCACCATCATAACCATATGTCCCTTTATCAACCTATGCAACCTCACCACAACCACCATTATCCTCTTCCTCCTCATCGTCATAACCATTATTGTTGCTATAACCCTCCGATATTTGGCATTCTCGGTTAAGCCACACTTCATCTAGCAGACTCAAATCACTTATCTTTAGACGTCGGTTAGGTTCAGTTCAGTATGAGTCCTTCAAATGTATCCATTGTCATCTTGCAAAATAACCATCCCTACCTTTCAATGAGAGTCAGTCAATTTTCCTTGCACCCTTTGATCTAATTCATTCTGATATTTGGGGGCATTTTCTTCATGCCTCGATGGGTGTTTTTTATTACTTTGTTATCTTTGTGGATGATTACTCTCGATATACATGGTTGTTTCTTATGAAACATGGATCCAAACTATTCTAAATATATTCTAAGTTTTCCTCCATGATTCAAACTCAATTTTCTAAAAATATCAAAGTGTTTCGCTCAAATAATGCAATAGAATACAAGGATCGTGCCTTTCTCAATCTGTTTAGCAAAAATAGCACGCACCCCCATAGGGGTGTACACGGGTCGGGTGGGGGGTATTTTGGACAAATACAAGACCCGACCCAAATGTGTCGGGTCTGGATTTTCAAAATTCACTGTCAACCGAAAAGAGGGATAATCCGACGGTTTTGGGTGTTGTCGAATTTGGTTAGCAAACAGTCGGGTGAGGTTGGATGAAGAACCAAAACAAAATTGAGATAGATTCAACACAAAGCATGCTAGAACAAAACTTGAACATATTTAACAAAAATAAACAAAGAATTACAACAAAACTTTCACATACCTGCATAGTGCTCACACCTCACGTTTTCATTAACAATTGCCCCTACATATTCACTAACTGTTGATTCTTCAGAAGGTAATGATAGACCTAGATGAGAATCAAAGAAATTGAAGACAAATTGGGAAGAAGAAAAAGAAAAATTGAAAAAATCGGAAGACTGTCTCTGGATATTGGGAAGAAGAATCGAAAACGAATAAATCTCAAGATTAGATTTCGAGAAGAGAGAAATGGAGAGAAGCGGCGGCAACACAGAATAGAGGGAGGGGAGAATATCACAATTATGAACTCAGAAACCCTAAAAATCCTATTTAAATGATCCATCTTCGGATGGCTCGGGTTTCACGGGTTTAGTGTATGGAAACCCGCTATCCGACCGAAACCCCAAAAAAGAAGGATAATTTAGCACATCGTCCGACCGAAATAAACTCAAATCTGATATGTTGCGGGTCAAAACTATCAGGTCATGCGGGTGGGTCAGGTCAAGCGATTGGATTGCATAACCCTACTCCCCTATCACTAGTGTCCTAGCATATCCCAACAAAATGGACGAGCCGAATGCAAACATAAAAACATTCTTGAAACAGTTTCGCTACAACCCTTCATTGTGCCTTATATGGTTTGAAACATGCTCCACGTGTCTGGTTCGCAAAATTCAGCACTACTATTCATCAATTTGGGTTCACATCCAGTATTTATGATTTAGCCCTGTTTATTCGCCACACTGACAATGGTATTATCCTTCTTTTATTGTACGTGGATGACATGACTATTACTGGGGATAATCTACGTGGGATTTTTGAACTCAAAAAGTTTCTTAGTGGACAATTCGAGATAAAAAATCTTGGCGTGCTTACCTATTTTCTTGCCCTCGAAGTCTCATCCAATTCAGATGGATATTTTCTCTCTCAGGCCAAATATGCCTCGGATCTTCATTTCAAGGCTAGCATTACTGACTCCAGCACTGCTACTACACTACATATATATCTCTAGAATTTACTATTGTGAAAGGACTATTATTTGAATACATGCTTGGGATGTTGGCTAAAAAAAACATTGTTTACAAAAAATCTAAAGAATAATAATTCTTTATTTGATTATGCTCTCACCCCTTTCTTTATTGGTTAAGCATCTACCATTTGACATTTTGGACCTATTCTTACGGCATGTTTGGTTGGACGGAATCAGGGGTCGAATGGAATCGCATTCCGCACTCGATTCCTATTTCGTTGTTTGGTTCTCCAACGGAATCACTTTTGTGATTCTATTGGAATGAAATAGGATGGAATGTGATTTTATTTGAGATGGGATAGAATGAGATTCCAACCCAATGGAATTAACATCATAAATTACATAATAACCCTTGATTCCTATTTCGTTGTTTGGTTCTCCAATAGAATCACTTTTGTGATTCTATTGGAATGAAATAGGATAGAATGAGATTCTATTTGAGATGGGATGGAATGAGATTCCAACCCAATGGAATTAACATCATAAATTACATAATAACCCTTATATTTAAGCCCTTGAAAATTGAGAACAAAAATAAAAAATTAAGAACAGAAACAAAAATTAGAGAACATAAATAGAAATTAGAGAACAGAAAATTGGGAATAGAAACAGAAAATTGAGAACAAAAAATTGAGAATAGAAATGAAAAATTGAGAACATAAATTGAAAATTTAGAATAAAAACAAAAAATTAGAGAACGGAAACCGAAAATTGTGAACAGAAACAGAAATTAGAGAATAAAAACTAAAAATTGAGAATAGAAACAGAAATTAGAGAACATAAACTTAAAATTGAATGGAATAGTGAAATATAATAAAATTTTGTAATAAGGGCATAGTGAGAATTTTATTATATTTCATTCCATTCTTTCACTCATTTCATACCAACCAAATAAGATAATAGAATAATAATTTCATAAGGGCATATTGAGAATTTTACTATATTTCACTATTCCATTCCTTCCCTCATTCCATACCAACCAAACAAGAGAATTGAATAGTGATTCTATTGACAATTCCATTCAATTCCTTATTTCATTCCATTACTTCTTCAATTTCATTCCACCACCATTCCATTCTGTTCAACCAAACGAGCCGTTAAGGATTGACATTAACTTTTGTTCTGAATTAGACTTTTAAATTGCGTGCCATGGGAAACATTGTGAGCTCTAAATTGCTTGCCGTATCATAGGAAATATTGTGACTTGGAAATTATTGGCCCTACCATATGGAATAGTGTTGCCATAATCATTATAATTGTTGAATTCTACTTTTCTAAAAATATTTTAAGTTATAAATTATTTGATTAAATTTATTTATCTTGAATATTGTGAAACATTGAATTTTATTAGAAAACTATTTATTTTATTGATGTTATTAGTCCTTTTTTTCATCTTTGTTCCATAGATTGTTGATTACTTACTAATTATGCGGTGAATTATGTAGTTTTATATATTTATTGGTTATAGAGCTAGTTGCACTATAAGAAAAATGCTTTTTAGCGAGAAAAAAAATCTGTCGCTAAAATTCGTCACTAAAGCTTTTTAGCGAGGAAATAGATTCGTCATCACGGTTGTTGCAGAAACTTTGTTGTTGAAAGTCCTTAGTAACGAATTTTGAATTCCTCACTAAAACTATATATTTAGCAATGAATTAACTTGTCGCTAATTTCCTCACTAAATGAACTACTTGGTTGCTAAAAGTCATCTTTTTCATCAAAATTTATTTGAATAATTTCGTCGTTAATAGTTAACAACCAACTAAATTTCTCACTAAAAGTAACAATTTACAACAAATTTTATTTGAATAATTTCCTCGCTAATAATTCACATTCAACAACAAACTAAATTTCTCACTAAAAGTAAAATTTTGCAACAAATTTTGTTTGAATAATTTGCTCGCTAATAATTCATATTTAGAAACCAACTAAATTTCTCGCAAAAAGTAAGAATTTGCAACAAAATATATTTGAATAATTTTCTCACTAATAACTTATGTATAGAAACCAACTAAATTTCTCGCTAAAAGTAACAATTTACAACAAAATTCATTTAATAATTTCCTCACTAATAAAAGCACACATCGATTGCCATTAGAACTTGAGACATATATTTAGAATGTGAACTATTTATCACATCCAAAATAAAAAGAAACAAAAATCTATAACATGCATAATCTATAACAATCTCATTCTTGCCAAAAGAAAAAAAAGAAAAAAAAAATAGCAAAATATTTGTATCAAATATCTTCACTTGCACAAAAATAGTCTTCTCAACGAACAATTAATCTGCATCACAAACAAATCAGATAAATCGATAAGTCACAACTAATTTATATAAAAACCAATGAGCAAACATGAATAAGATTCACGAAAAAGTTTTGAGAATCAACTTAACACAAACAAATTAACGAACATGGAAAAACCCCATATCAACTCTAGTCTTTTTATAGTGTTATGTTTTGTTTTTTTTTAAATTATCTGTGCAACGTTTTCTGTTAAAAAACAAAAAATCAACTGAACAGATACTCAAAAGAAATATTATGTCAGTGTTTAAGAATTAAATCGGTTCAATATTTTTTTTTTTAAATGAACAAATACTCAAAATAAAAAATAGAACATGAAAAACTGATTTTTTTTTAAAAAAAAAAAAAAAAAACAGAGCACGGACCTCTCCCTACAAACAGAGAAGAGAACAAATGGAAATTTTCGTCTGACCTGTAAATCCGAAACACTTGAAAGTAGAAAGTAAAGTTTTTTTTGGCACTACCTCTCCCTACAATCATTGTGATTTTGCGGGTCAAAATTGTTCCCTTACTTTTAATAATTTTGGGTTTTTGGGCAACTTCGGAATGAACTAATGACCATTGTCATTTTGGGCAACTCTAACTGAATCCACTTGCACGTCACTTTTTATTTACACAGTATGGTAAGTGCACTGTACCAAAGAGAGAGAGAGAGAAAAAAAAAAAAAAAAAAACAGAACATGAAAAACTGAACACAAAAAACAGAAAAACGGAGTAAGGACAGATGAATTACACACTAAATCTACACAGTATTGTAAGTGCATTGTACAAGAGAGAGAGAAAAAAAATAGAACATGAAAAACTGAACACAAAAAACAGAGCATAGAAAACAGAAAAGTGAAGTGCACTGTAATAGGAAAAAAATGGACACCCGGCCCCATTCCATTTTTTTATTGTTTTTTTTTTTTTTTTTTTTTCAGTTGTTCTTTGTTCTGTCCCTTTTCCAATAGCAAATATTTTTTCCATTTTTGTTTCCTTTTTCTTAGATACATTAACATTAATTAACATGAAAAACTTAACACAAAAACAGAAAAACAGAGCAAGGACAGATGAATTGCACACTAAATCTACACAGTATTGTAAGTGCATTGTACCATAGAGATACCAAAAAAAATAGAACATGAAAAACTAAATATAAAAAAGGGAAAAACAGAGCATAGAAAACAGAAAAGTGAAGTGCACTGTAACAAGGAACAAAATGGACACCCGACCCCATTTTTTTTTTTTTTTTCATTTTGTTTCCAGTTGCTTTTGTTCTTTTTCTTTTTCTCTTTCTTTTTTTTTTCTTTTTTCTTTTTTTTCTAGTTGTTCTCTGTTTTGTCCCTTTTCCAATAGCAAATATTTTTTTTTTCCTTTTTGTTTCCTTTTTCTTAGATACATTAACATTAATTAACTTATAAGAAAATCAAATACAAAAATTACCATGACGACAATGACGGTTCCATTCCACCATACGATTGTTGTACTATCATTTGTGTCAATGCTTCAATTTGAGCCTTCATGTTATCAAAATCTTCTTGTGTTGGCCCACGGCAAGATGTAGAACCGCGAGTGGAGGTTGGTTTTGGACCGAGACCAAGGCCTCTAACATATCCCAATTTGTGGCCAAGAACGGCCTCACGAATCTCCTCATCACTCATAGGTTTTTCTCCTTCTTCTATAGGCTTTTCTTTCATCTCCATCATTTGTCTCTATAAAATAAAATTAACTAGTAAAGGAATTTTTTTTAAAATTTTAACAGGCTAGGAGGATTTTAGCAATACTAAAAGTTAAAATTTTAATATAATATTTACAAACTTACATATAGATTTTCAGCTGTCGGTGCAACCCATGTCCTATCAGCCCTTTGGTGTGTGTCCCTATAGACATCAAAAATATCTAGGCATGTACCTGTTTTTGGGTTCTACATTTCCAAAATATTACTATAGAATAAAAAAAAAAAACTTGCACCATTAATTTAAAATTTATAAAATTACTTTATTAGAACCTTCGTGGGCAAGCATGTTGTGTATGCCTTGGATCCAGATACATGATTGTACAATAGTTTCCTGCGATTCTTTTTATTTGCAACCGATCGCTTCTACATTATATGTATACAAAGTCAATGAACATGTATACAATTAAATCATGGACGAGATATTAATGTTAACGCTCAAACATAGCATTTACTACCTGGAATTTTTCCGACTCAAAGAGATCACAAAGATTATTGTATACATTAGTGCTCAAGGCCTCGTAAGGATGCTCGCATAGATTATTCCCTTTCTCAGTAATTTTTTCATAGTGTGTGTGGAGTTTATTTCTATATCTTGTGTACCTTCTCGCTAACATAGCATCCATAGCTTTCCTTACTCTTGGGGTATCAATATCAACGATGTTAAACTTACACTACAAATTAAGAAATTAAATTTTAAAAAGAGAAAAGTTAACATTAAAGATAAATGTGGAGGTAACAAATTATAAACTTAATTTTTAATTTCACATACCTGTGCTCTTGTATAAATTGGCTGCTTATCAATCTCCTTTACATCACTCCATGATTTTATATCATCAAGTGGTGCATTAGTTCTAACTAAGTAGCCTAATTCACTCGCAAACTTGCTTGCAACATCGTTAACCGGCTTGTTGAATATTGGATCAAATACAACTACCAACTTATTTTTACCATTACAAATTTTTTCTACTCCACAACTTCTAGTCTTGCCTCGACCCCTTTTCCCACCAATCGTTGGTGAACCTGCAAAAAGGAACACACGAATAACAAATGTATTAAACAAGTTTCGCTTTGAAAAAAGTTAAAAAAAACAATGAATTTACCTTAAGGACTATTATTTGTCAAAGACTCAAGCAAATCATTTGCTTCATCAAACTCCACAGATGGTGGAAGGGAATCAAATGGTTAGGAGATGGATCTTGCTC
Source organism: Eucommia ulmoides (assembly GCA_016647705.1). Classification (NCBI taxonomy): domain Eukaryota; kingdom Viridiplantae; phylum Streptophyta; class Magnoliopsida; order Garryales; family Eucommiaceae; genus Eucommia; species Eucommia ulmoides. The sequence goes on from CM028329.1 coordinate 5,304,204, forward strand.
GTGCGGACGCAACAACGGATGGAAGCATCGGAGCTGGTCGGATACCATCGTTTGTCGTAGCTCTTGATAGTGGTTGTATAGTTTGAGAAGCACGAGATCCTAATGATTGCGGGATTGTTCTTGATCGTATGGCCAATGAGCCTGGTGCAATAAAACGAGTTGACGTAGACTTCACACGTGGTGACATGTCTGGCGATAATATGGTTCTTTTTTTTCCTGGTGCTGTTTAATTAACCTTCAAAACTAACATTGTTAGATAATTGATATAATATTTACATTAAGGATAAATACTGAAAATTAAACAATCAATAAAAGATGAATAACGAAAACAATGGCATGTATACGTCATTAATTTATTGTAGGAATTTTAATTAAATTAATTAACAAAATGGTTAAGTAAATCTATCAAAAACTAACAGATAACAAAAAATTAAAGACTTCTAACAAATTTCAAGAGTAACCAAACACCCCAACTATCTATTCCATGCTATCCGAATCTGTCTTCTGATCTTTCTTCATCATCCCAATACTCAACTAGTGTATCATCTACTTCGTTGTCACTATTTGTAGGACTAGGTAGAGATTGTTTAGCAATAGAGTTGGGATCAATTTCATCAACTTCAATATCAGACCTGTTCAAATCGTGTACTTCATCCTCAATTATCGTTAAAATCTCAGTTATATCATTCTCTTGATAAGCATCAAGTTTCTCAATATCATCTTGGTTATCTTCTTCTACCTCCGGCACATCCCATAAATGTCGATGATGTATATGTTGTACAAGTTTCCAATTTCTCCCTAGTCTCGTGTCATTGATGTAAAAAATTTGTTGTGCTTGGTCTGCTAGTATGAAAGAGTCATTCTTATACCACGTTTTAGTGACATTAACACTAGAGTAATGTGAAACCTTTTGGAATGTCTTCTTGTTGCTAAGGTCAAACCAATCACAATTGAACATTACAACTGAATGATCATATATATAACTTAACACAATAATTTGTTTCACAACACCATAGAAATCAATAGCTTTTCCAACATGATCCCCTTCAACCATTAATCCACAATTTTGACTAGTGCGACGATCATCACGGTCCTTTGTGTGGAATCGTACACCATTGACTATTCAGGCTGGGTACAACCTAACTCTCTTGTCAGGGCCATTGGCTAAGGCGTACAATTCATTTGTGGCTTCAGGAGATCTCTTGTTGCGCAACTTTCTCATCTAAATGATAAACAATACAAATACCATAATTTTAATTAGTTATATTACTGTATCGTAATTTTTAGTTAAACATGAACTTTGATACTTACATGTGCTTTGAACCACGAAGGGAAATATTGTTGTTGCCTCTAATGAATGTTTTCTTCACTTTCCAATATCAATTCACATTCATGCTGACTATAAAAAAAATATTTATATTACATAAAGAATTAAAAAAAAATGTTGCTAGTAGATATTAACAAATGAATTTCAACTTACTCAATATATGGTTTCACCTCCTCGCAGTTATTCAAGACATACCACTACACGAGTTTGATATTTGTTCCCAATTCAGTACATACACGTGCATGTCCGAAAGGCCGCACCTTTTGCAAAAAAAAAACTAATAACTCTATATTACTTTCTTGGTTACCACCATCATCATTCCATTCATCCTGATTAAATCTGGTTTCGATTCCTTTCAGATATATTGAACAAAACATCAAACTTTCTTTAGCGATATAGGCTTCAGTTATCGATCCTCCAAGACGTGCTTTGTTGGTAACGAAGCCTTTCAAAGTTTTGAGATATCTCTCAATTGGATACATCCATCGATAATGTTCAGGTCCCCCGAGTTTTGCCTCAATAGGAAGGTGGACAACTGAGTGTGCCATTACATCGAAGAATGCAGGAATAAATATCATCTCCAATTTACAAAGGATGAGAACAATGTCTTTTTCCAATTGCTCTATCACTTGAAGTTACAACGTCTTTGAACACAATTGCCGAAAAAATTCTCCCAACTCAAATAGTGTCGTGCATACTACTTTGTCTAAGGAACCTCGTATTCCATCAAGAACAATACTTTGCAACAATACATGACAATCGTTACTCTTTAATCTCAACACTTTACCATCAGCAATGCTTACACATCGTGAGATATGCGCTGCATAATCGTTTGGGTATCGAACAGACTTCAAAAACTCGCAAAATCCCTATCTCTCACTCTTAGACAAAGTGTAACATGCGGGAGGCTTCACATATGAATTACCATGCTTTTTTAGGTGTAACTCAGTTCTTATTCCCATGTCAGCTAAATTCATTCGTGCTTTTATTGTGTCTTTATTCTTGCCTTCTATACTAAGTAAAGTCCCAACAACATTATCACATATATTCTTCTTGATATGCATCACATCAAGACAATGTCTTATTTGGTGCTCTACCCAATAAAGTAGTTCAAATAAAATACTTTTCTTTGTCCAGATACTTTCATCTTCCTGATGCTTTCTCTTCTTGTTGGTTGGATGTTTTCCTCGTGTGAAAGTCCCTGATAAATCCAAAAGTTGTTGTAATACATCATGCCCAGACATTTGTTTAGGTCTTGGATCAAGCTCTGACAGACCGTTAAATTTCTTACTATTATGCCAAGCATGATTTGATGGCAAAAAACGATGATGTCTCATATAACATGTTTTGGAACATATTCTTGTTAAAGGAGCTTCATCGTTGCATGTAGGGCATACCTTAAACCCATATGTGCTCCACCCAGACATATTGCTATAAGCAGGAAAGTCATTTATAGTCCAAAGAAGTGCAGCATGTAGGGTGAAATGACTTGAAATATAGGCATCGTAGGTGTGCACCCCATTGGACCATAGATCTTTCAATTCATCAACTAACGGTTGCATATACACATCGATATCTTTTCCTGGAGCTTTTGGTCCTGAAATTAACAATGACATCAAAATATTTGGCTCTTTCATGCACTTCCATGGTGGAAAATTATAAGGGATGAGTAGGACAGGTCACATACTATAAGAATTACTAATGTTCCCAAATGGATTGAACCCATCCGTAACCAAACCCAATCTCACATTTCGATGATCATTAGACAATGCGGGAAATTTTCTATCCAAATTCTTCCAACCTTCGGCATTAGCAGGATACCTCAAAACACCATCATCAATGCGCTTCTCTTTATGCCACCTCATATCTTCGGCCGTTTTTCGCGACATAAACAATCTTTGCAACCTAGGTTTCAATGGAAAGTAGCGTAGCACTTTATGCGAAATCTTCTTGCCCTTTCTGTCATTCTTTTTCCATCTACACTTACCACATACTGGACAATTGTCATCATTTTCATTCTCTTTCCATAACAAAGCACAATCATATTTGCAAGCGTGAATTGATAAATATCCCAATCCCAAATCCCGTAATATTTTTTTGGCCCCACAGTGTGAAGAAGGGATTGTCTCACCTTCTGGTAAAGCATCCTTCAAAAAAGGAAGAAACGAATTGATGGATTTGTTACTCCACTTGTTCATTACCTTTATGTAAAGGAGCTTTACAACAAATGAAAGTGTCAAATACTTAAAACAATTAGGATATAATTCACGTTGTGATTCTCTAAGCATCCTCTCAAATGCTATATTTTCACCATCATGCAAGTCCTCTTGAACTTCCCCTCCACCATCACCATCATCCATACTCACATCTATATGGTTTGTGCCCAACATATCTTCCAACATCTCAGGAATTTCATCGTCGCTCATATGATCAACAATTGTCAAAGAAACTCTCTCCCCGTGAAATATCCATTCTTTGTAACTTAATTGAAATTCATACATAAGTATGTCATGCTCCACATCGTAGAATGTTTTGGACATAGAATTCAAACACTTTCGACAAGGACAACGTATCTTGTTGAAATTATTGACAGCATTAGTTCGCGCAAATTCTATGAAGGCTTCCATCCCCTTCATGTATTCTTCGCTAAATCTATATTTGACATCCATCCAACTCTTATCCATTTTTTCTAATAGCAAGTACAAAAAAAATTCGCAACGATAAAAAAGAAATTAACAAAAAAAAAATAGTACTACAAGTAAATGCCAACTAGAAAACAATTGAGTATGACTACCCTCGGCATTCCTCATATCAACTCTAGTTTTTTTTTAGTATTCTTTTTCTTTTCTTTTTTTTCTAATTATCTGTGTAGTGTTTTATTTTAAAAAACGAAAAATCAACTGAACGGATACTCCAAAAAAATGTTCAGTTCAGTGTTTAAGAATTAAATCGGTTTAATATTTTTTTTTTAAATGAGCAAATACTCAAAATAAAAAATAAAAAACAAAACATAAAAAACAGAAAAACAGAGCACAGACAGATGAATTGCACAATAAATCTCCACAGTATTGTAAGTGCACTGTACCAGAGAGAGAGAGAGAGCAGAACATGAAAAACTGAACATAAAAAACAGAAAAACATAGCACGGACAGATGAATTGCACACTAAATCTACACATTATTGAAAGTCCATTGTAACAGATAAAAGGGAAAAAAAAACAAATAAAAACAGCACGTAAAAAGCTGAACTTAACAAACACTGAATCCTAAATTGAATTTACTAAGCAAAGGGAAAAGGAGCACTTAAAACATTTTAACTTCTTTTTCAACTTTGTTCAGATTATCTATTTGTACATAAATCCTAATCTGCTTATCCAAATTTGATTCGGTTTCTTCCTACAAGTCTTAATGGCTGTGGTAATGCTAACCCTCGAGTTTCGAGCGAATTCGACCCCGTTTGGGCATTTTGGACACCCAACCCCATTTCAACCTCTCTAAGTGTTCAAATTCTATATTTGCACACAAATCCGAAACTGTTTACCCAAATTCGATTCGGTTTCTTCCTATAAGTCTTAATGGCCGTGGCGATGCTAACCCTTGAGTTGCGCACCAATCGGACCCCGTTTGGGCATTTTGGACACCCGACCCCATTTAAACTTCTTAAAGTATTCAAATTTTATATTTACGTATAAATCCTAAATTGCTTATCCAAATTGAATTTGGTTTCCTCCTACAAGTCTTAATGGCCATGATGATGCGAACCCTCGAGTTGCACACCAATCGGACCCCGTTTGGACATTTGGGACACCCGACCCCATTTTAACTTCTTTAAGTGTTCAAATTCTATATTTTCGCATAAATCATAAACCTCTTATCCAAATTCAATACGGTTTCTTCCTACAAGTCGTAATGATCGTGGTAATGCTAACCCTCGAGTTTCGCGCCAATCGAACCCCGTTTGGTCATTTTGGACACCCGACCCTATTTTAACTTCTTTTAAGTGTTCAAAAATCTATAATTGCACATAAATCCTAAACCATTTATCCAAATATGATTCGGTTTCCTCCTACAAGTCTTAATGGCCGTGGCGACGCTAACCCTTGAGCTGTGCACCAATCGGACCTCATTTGGGCATTTTGGACACCCGACCCCATTTTAACTTCTTGAAGTGTTCAAATTCTATATTTGCACATAAATCCTAAACCGCTTATCCAAATTCAATTCGGTTTCCTCCAACAAGTCTTAATGGTTGTGATGACGGTAACCCTCAAGTTTGCACACCAATCGGACCCCGTTTGGACATTTGGGACACCCAACCTCATTTTAACTTCTTTAAGTGTTCAAATTCTACATTTTCATATAAATCATAAACCGCTTATCCAAATTCAATCCGATTTCTTCCTACAAATCTTAATGGCCGTAGTAACACTAACCCTTGAGTTTCATGTCAATCGGACCCCGTTTGGGCATTTTGGACGCCCGACCCTATTTTAACTTCTTTTAAGTGTTCAAAATTCTATATTTGCACATAAATCCTAAACCGCTTATCCAAATTCGATTCGGTTTCTTCATACAAGTCTTAATGGATGTGGCAACGCTAACCCTCGAGTTGCGCACCAATCGGACTCCGTTTGGACATTATGGACACCCGACCCCATTTTAATTTCTTAAGTGTTTAAATTCTATATTTGCATATAAATCCTAAACTTCTTATCCAAATTTGACTTGGTTTCTTCCTACAAGTCTTGATGGCCATGGAAATGCTAACCCTCGAGCTGCGCACCAATCAGACCCTATTTGGACATTTTGGACTCCCGACCCCATTTTAACTTATTTAAGTGTTCAAATTCTATCTTTGCACATAAATCCTAAACCGCTTATCCAAATTCGATTTCGTTTCTTTCTACAAGTCTTAATAATTGGGGCAACGCTAATCCTCGAGTTTTGCGCCAATCGGACCTTGTTTGGACATTTTAGACACCCAACCCCATTACATGTGTGTGTTATTATTCATATATGCAGGATTTAACAATTAAATAGTTAAGAATTAAACAATTAAATTATTAATCAGCTCTAAATAAAAAGATAAATAGGGCAGTGACTGAAATAAACAATTAAACAGGGCAGCAGCTGAAGAAAAAAAATAACAATCTAAAGCTGAAGAAGAACAGTGCTGGAAAAATGAAATAATTGACACGAGCTAGAAAAACAAAAAATCAATTCAGATACATATGCATGGTTCAGAAACATATACATATACGAGCTTGAAATAATTGGCACGAGCTGGAAATATATAGATTCCAAAGTATCATCTCAATCCATTAAAAAACAATCAAAATCGATCATGAGATAAACAGATCCAAATTTGTAAACAAGATTATTAACCAAAACACTTAAAGAGATCAACCTTATCATCACAATCTTTTGAACAGAAACAAACATGCAAGAGAAACTGAATTTGAAAAACTAATTAACAAAATTCAATCATACAAAAGACATGGAATCAGATTAAACAGACCTTCAGAAGATGGATATGCTGAGAGCCTTGAAATCAATCTCAATTAAAGCCCTAAAGAAACAAACAAGAACATATGTGAAGTGTTAATCTCTTTAATTTATTTAATTTATAAGCACAAATACCACTGTGTTCATTCTAATTTCTTTAATTTAGGGTACAGAATGACAAAGAATGAAAAATCTCATTCTAATTGAAGAGAATATGCATACATGTTCTAATTGAGATAGATAGAGAACTGGTTGGACAACATTCAAGAGCAGAACTAGAGTTGGAGCAATGGAGAAGGTGGAGTGCAGCGAGAACACCAATTGCACTAGTGAATTGGAGAATTAGGTTTTCGGAGATTAAAGAGGATGAGAGATACCATACTCGAATAAGGAAAGGAGATGAGTGAACAAGAAAACAAGAGCGGCAATTCTTGGCTCCAAGATTTTTCATTCTTCCAAGATCGTGAGCAGCGAACAAGGAAAGTAGAGGTCTTGAGCAGTGAAGAAAGAAAGTAGATGGTAGAGGCATTGACGAGGGAATATCTGAATTGGGCGTGAATGGGAATGGCGTATGTGGTATACTAGCATTTGATAATTTTATATATATATATATATATATATATATATATATATATATATATATTAAATTACTAATATTTTGATAATTAGTGAGAAATTATTTGGTGGCTATATATTATAAATCTTTTAGCCACCAAAAATAATTATTGCTAATAAGTAATTGTTTGTTGCTAAAATAAAGTTAAATAGCGGTAAAATATTTTTAACTAATTTAGTGACGAATTTTATATTTTCTCACTAAAACTAACTTTTAGTGAGGAATTTTTAGTATCGTGGCCAATAGTCATTGAGTTTTGGCGAGGAAAATAAATTTTCTCGCCAATACTATCCTTCTACAACGAATTTTATTTTCGTTGCTAAAATTTATCACTAATATTACTTTTTCTTGTAGAGTTGAAACGTATACTCGGTGAGAATGTGATTGTTATGCGTAATTGTGATGATTCGTGTTATTGAAAGTTTGAGTATATTTATGGATTTTAGAGATAAGTAATTTAATTCATTGGATTTGAAGTTGCACAATTCAATTTTTTTTTTTTTTTTTTGACAATTTAGTTCTCTGTCTTTTTGAGCAACTTTCCCTCGCACGCGAGGTTCCCAAGTAGACTAGGGACTAGGGCGTGGCACTTAGTTTTATCAATTTTAAAACTTAATAATAATCCTATAATTTAATTTTTTTTGTCTTATAACTTTATAAAATATTAATATTTATACTATATACAATTATAACTAACTGTTGAGTTAATCTCACATCGAATGTGGAAGAGACTAGTAGTCACATTATAATTGTGAAAGAAAATCTCACCTCATGAACTAATTTTTGAGATTGAGATGTGACCACCTTACACTGGTATCGAAGTTCGGATTATAACATTTTTTATTCAATAGTTATAAAGGGAGATATTGGTTGAGAGTTAGTTGACCAAAGACTCGATATATATGAAAAAAAAAATTGTTGAGTTTATCACACATCGGATATAGAAGGGGTTAATGGTCAAGTTATAAATTTGAGAAAAAATTTCACTTCATGAACTAATTTTTTGAGCTGAGAAAGGACCAAGATTATCTTACACTAACTAATAATTTAAATAAATAAATTATGATGTAGAAATAAATATAAATTAATGAAATACTTTTTTAAAATCAAATCGGAAAAGAATGTAAAATTGGTTAACCCTTCTACCTATTATTATTTATACTTTCTTTTCCACACCATTTTGAACACCACATCCCACCTCCTAGGAAGCCATGGGCCTTAATGAGTTAAATAGTATAATTGTTACTATTTTCCTTGATGATAGGGTTGACACATGAATCACGAGGGGATCAAACCAAATCATTATTTTCAACAAATGTATTTGTTTTTATGCAATTGTAATGCTCCATAAATACATTTAATCACACATCACAATTCTTTGGACCAATAATTAACATCACCAAATTGCAAGCATCGTCACATTGTACACTTGACAAGTGACATGCAACCTAATATTCGATACTCATCATACTTTTGCTATTTTTTTTGGCACATGAGAAACATGTTTGTGCTCATATTTTTGCTATATTTATGTGACATATTATGAGAAACATTAGTGTAACTAGAGATGTATCCGAGACTTATGAAGATTCTCATAGACATCCTTAATTGGGTTTTGATTTCACAACTTTAATTTTAATGATTTTACACCTTAATTAAAAATAACATTTTAATCCTATCATTAAAATCAAGACAAACCAAAATTTTGCAATATACCGAAATAAAAATATTCAGGGAGATTTTTTATCCAATAAATATGAGATTGTATTGACTTATTAAATTCCATATTTGCAGTAAGAGATTGTGCTAGTGAAATGTAACTATATCTTAAAATAAAAAATTGTATTATTTCAAGTTAACTACACCAAATATTTCATTATGATTATATTTGATAAATTTAAATTAAGTGTACCGATATGAAATGTAGCTAAATGAAAATCGTGCAAATTAAAAGAATATGACAACTTTAGTGAGTGACAATAATTTATTTTGGTAATACCCACGAGTCTCCATATTAACATAGGGCATGAGACTAATTTCGTTCGAGGTTCTTTAACTACTTCTCTCAACAAATATTTTTCGCAGGTTTAAACTCCTGATTTTGTAGAGATCTCTTAACTGCTCTAATTCAAACATGTCATAATTTTATAGTGAAAATTTAAAAATTAAATGAAGCAGTAAAAAAATTTAACTAACAATATGAAATGTAACTAATGAATAGATGTATTCGACAAATTTAATAAATAATAAGATATAAAATAATTCGTGAGACTTTGCTTCAAGTCAACAAAACAAATGTGTATTTCCCAATTTTATTATGAGCGGGGCCAAGAGTACTAATACAAAATACATGTTGGAATCGTTAACATGGGCTCTTGAAATTTTAAAATTTTGAATTGTTATTTTGCCGATTCTAGAATTCAAAATTTCATTTGATAAAAGGAAAAATTGGTGAAAAGTCTCATTTTTAAAATCTAATTGGTGAAAAAAAAAATTGTATTATTAAATTTTAATTTAATCTTTTAAATTAGATTTCACTTGGTCCCGCATTGCAGGGATTGTAGGAAAATTATAGGAATTGTAGGGAGCCCTTAGTGAGTACACTGGATTTTTATAGTGAATTTTGTTACATGTAACTAATATTAATTACAATTTCATAATTGTTATTTTTTACACATATTTACGTATTTTTAGTTACATGTACTTTAGTTACATGTTACAATTACATATATATGTGTAATATTTTATAACGTAATTGAAAAAATACTAAACTTTTTAGTTACATATCAGAGACATGTAATTAAAAAGTTACATATTATTAAAACATGTAACTGAAAAAATCAAACTTTTCAGTTACATATTAGAGATATGTAACTAAAAAATTACACATTATTGGCACATATAATTGAAAAATATCAAGCTTTTTAATTATATATCAGAGATATGTAACTAAAAAATTATTTATAATATATATTTTGTGATATTAAACAAATTTTTTTACAAACAAAATTGTTACATAAAAAAAAAAAAAAAAAAAAAAAAAAAAAAAAAAAAAAAAAAAAAAAAGAAGAAGAAGAAGAAGAAGAAGAAAAAGAAAAAGAAAAAGAAAAAGTTACTTGCAACTAATACAGTAATATTACACACAAAATAGTTACATGTAACTAACGTGTAACTATTATATGTGCAAGATTTTCACCTTTTTAAAACATATGAGACTAAATCAAAAAAATTTAATGCCTTTAAGAGTTTTGACCAATTAGAGCTTAAATATAGGATGTCCCACCTATTATCTTTGATCCCACCTATAATCTTTGATAAAATAAGGCAGCTAGATTGAAGTTTCTCAAATTTGATTTCAAAAATTAAGGAATTTAAACCAAATGCTAAGATTTCAATTTCAAACTTTAACTTTCCAAATGGATTCAAAAATTCAGATTCTTGGTGCAAAACAAAAATTCAAAGATCCATTCATAAATTAAAAAATAAATAAAAAACCAATTTGATAAATTTCATTTTTTTAGCAGACGACTAATTTGAAATCAAATATTTCATAGATCAATCATATATTGAGAAATTAATTGCATTATCATATGACATCATCATGGCATCATCCCACCCATTAAATTAGGAAACATGGCAAATGAATTACTCATTTTTCATTGAGAATTGAAACACTCCGACCGGATTTGATGACATCTCTCCATATCTTTTGCCTTTAAAAAATGCATTGTTAAATTTCAACGCTGATTGGTCGTGCATGAATTTTTGAACTTTTACACCTCCTTCATACATTATTTGATCGTATAGCATCTTATACATTTGCAGTGTGTGCGCGTATGTCAATGCATTCAATTTTTGAACCATCATTTCTTTGAATACCGTACTTGTACCAGACATTGCGGTCCTTAAATTCATCTTCAAATGTTGAAGACAATTCGCATGGTGATAATGTGGAAACATGTTTCGTACTCCTAATCCATTGTGTGGATAGAAAATGTTTGTTATCACGAGTTACGGCTCCATGATCTTTCGGAATTCTAATAAAAATCAAAACCAATTGTCTTCATTCTCTACAACAACAATTGCAAAAGCAACAAGAAACATCCCTGTAAAAAAAAATGTGTTGTAATTCATTATACATATTGAATGTAACATTGTTCTATGTAACACCAATATTAAAATTATACATTGGTATCATCCATAACAACAAGGTTTCCTGGGTTTGTCTCTCTTCATTTATCAGTGTATCATCGTAGCTGGTCATATGATGTTGAGTAGTCCCTGAATACATTGTTTCGAGCTTTTTCTACTCCAATTCATGCATTACGATATGATATTTCTAATTCATATTGTTTCCTAAAATTATCAATAGTATTCGCGCACCTCATCTACCAAACATGCCGATATAATATCTAAACTCAAACATTTGTTCTTGTCTTTTGCGAAAAGCAACTCCACATGTGTGTGCTTTTATCATGTTCTGAATATGAAAGATACAATTCTCACTCCTAACACAACCATGCACAAACCATGGGCAATTACTTCCCTCTAGCAATGAGCTCGCACCCGTCACACGTACTTTATCATTTCTAATATACCGAGAGTTGAAGCCTACTTCTACCACAAATTTCTTTAGTACCGTACAAAATTCACTTGTCCCACCCCTAATTTTTATCCCTCTTCCTGGATACCATCAGCATATCTAGCAGACAATAGCATTTTGTCGTTGCTTATCAGCAACATATTCTCATAGTCACCTATATAGTCTATTTCGTCATCACTATCGTAGCTGCCAACATTGTTGACGGGTACAGTCGCACTTGATGAAGTCCTCATGGATTCGCTAGAATCATTCACCCTTTGTTAGATGCATACCTTCAGAATTTCAATCTTCATGTTACCAGCCAGCAAAATCATTTCCTCAAAATTATTTTGGTCATCAAGCACACATTTTGGATGCCCAGGCAACGAATATGATAGCTCAAACTTACCATTACATAGATCTATCCATTTATTTGCAATTTTTTTTAACCAACTCACCTAAATTGTTGACGTTCCCTACCCTCATCACTGTTATCACAATCTCGTACTTGCACATTAATGCGATAGAAACCATCATCCTAATTTATGTATCATACACCAATTCATTATGTTAAAATGTACCATTGGTTAAATGTTTATAAAAATCAAAACTATGTGAAATTGTTACGCGTAACATGACCTGCATACACCTATTTGTAACATTATTGTTTTTTAACCATAATTATCATTGTGTTCAATGTAACATATGTGCTGGTATTGAATGTAACAGTGGTCACATAATGACGCGCGAGTGTTTCAAAACATGTTGAATGTAACATTCCCTTGGTTTTCATCCACTTATATAATTGTGTTGAATATAACCTCGCCATATGATTTATTCATTTGCATGTTGAATATAAATGTTCAGATTCGCATGAAAAAAAATATATATATATAAATTCTATGATACAGATCTTGCATATGTCACTCAAAAAATTGAAAAGAATGTGACGATTTGTGTGCACATGCTAAATAATAACGAAACACACCAATATGATGAAAATCCATTATTGTTCAATGTGCTAAACATCGCACTTACGACAGCTAAATGATTTTGAAAATCTAAAATACTTAAGCCTATCGATGAACACTACCACCAACGCATGCAAAACAATGAGCTTACGCTTACCTGTCTTCGTTTCAATTTTGAATGGCTCGAAATGATGTTCATAAAATGCTCATGTTGTTCTTCGTTCGACTTCTCTGTTCTCTTTCAAATTTGAATTTTTGAAATAACCTACCAAATGGAAGCGTTCTTTATTTTTCACTTGAAAGAGTTGTGGCTAAATAAGGAGGGATCCAAATGGGCAAATTAGTCGTCTGTAGTCTAGCGAAATTTGAAAATGATATTAAACAGTTCATAAAATATGATTAATGGGAATGATTGATCTATTATAAATTAGATGGAACGTATCGATAATTAGATCTTTAAATTAGGCTTAAGCGGTAATTTTCCTTTTTTTAAAATCAAAAAACAATTAAAGCCAATGTGATTACTTAAAGGACCAAATTTGTCATTGGTGAAATATCAAGGTTCATCTAAACACTGCCCCTAACTTAATGGACAAAAAATGCACTTTTTTTTTACTTTCGTTTTGTATTTCTTTCAGTTAATTTTGACTTATTTTTTCTCTTTATTGATGTTAGCTACAAAAATTAGCAATTAATTTATATTAATTAAAAATAAATAATAACTAGTTAATATTAAGTAAAGTACCCAATACTAATTCATAAAAACTAGAAAATAAACAAGAAAAAAAAAGGTACAAAAATGATAAGCAACTTATTTTAACAATTAAATAATTTCCCCAAAACGTATATCAAGTAATTAAGAAAATGTTATAGGAACAAAAAAAATTGTAGGAGATTAAGGTGGCCTTTGGTTAGTGTTTCTATTTTTCTTTTTAGTTTTAATAAACTGAGATAAAAATTATGTTTCTGTTCTTAGAGTATTTCAGAAATAGAAACATGTTGGTAATGACCATTGTCTTGAAATTGTTTATTTAAATTTATGAGAACAGAAACAAGAAACACATTTGGTTGCAATATTTGTTCCTTGTTTTTTTTCTCTTTAAATATAGTGGTCTGTGTGGTGGCGGCTGGTGGGGGTGGTGATGACCGGTGGGATGGAAGTGGAAGTGGAAGTGAATAGGAATCAACATTTTTTTTCTCCAATTATTAGGAATTTGGGAAATAGTCTCAAATTACTCCTAAATTTTTGTGAGCATAAATGTGCTTACCAGCATTTTTGTACTTTTGGGAGCAAGAACAAGTCAAGGAATAGAAACAGTAACCAAATAGGCCTCAGTGTCATATTTTAGTCTCATCTGCGAGATGCCATAAAAGAATACTTAGGGCATGTTTAATAACGCTTAAATTTTAAGTGTTGAAAATTTTAAATGCTAAAATTATAAGTGTTAAATTCATTAAGCATTGAATATATTATATATTCAATTTTTTAATATTTTTAACTTTAAAAATTATCTTTTTACAAAATTTAAATGTTTTTTTTAAATAATGCTTATATTTTAAGTGATTTTTTTATTTTGTTATGAAACATACTTGTACTTAATAAATTTAGTTTTAAATATTTAATTGCGTCATCAACCGGATATTAGACCATGTTTGATAACCACTTAATGCATTCAGTTTTAAATGATTAATGGCGTTCTCAGTCTCAATCCCAGTTCCCTTGAATTCATACATACTACAATAATCATATACTATATATTAAAATTGGAAGTCAAAACTAAGAATAAGCCACAACTCAAAATGAAATATTTTTTCAATCTCTTTATTCCTATCAAATTAATAGGTAAGATCTTTTTTCTTGCTATTAATTTTTTGACTCTAAATCTTTTACGAACTAATCACCCTTAATTTTTTGAAATTAAATATTTTCACACCTTTATTTTTAGAAAAAATCAATTATAATCTTTAAAATTTCATATATTCCTCTTCTAATTTATATAAATTTCAATTGAACTCCTATAACAAATTATCTCTTAAAAAATACTCTATATTTTTTTGTTAAATGTAGATAAAAAATTAAAATTATAACATCAAAATCAAAGTATTTAAATTAAAAATATATATTAATAAATTTTTTTGTATAGAGGTCTAAAACTAGTTATTATAAAAGAAAAAGAAAATCAGGAGCTATGTTTAGTTGTTTACTGACTAATTTCGTTAAGACATCCACAGATTTTTGGCGCCAAATAAATAAGGGTATAAAGTGTAGTTTTCTTTTGTATTGTAAAAGAAGAAAGTACAATATAGGCTTTATTGCTTTAATGTCACCCTTGGCGTTATTGCTTTAATATCACCCTTTCCATCTGGTAAATTAAATCAAGCTGAAATTTGTTTCAGAGCTGAAGTATAAAAAACAGAGAATAAAACAGACGGAGTTTGCTTGTCAGAGCATGTGAGCTACAGTCAGTGACAATAGCCAGGAAGACAAATTGAAAACAGACACTAGACATACGTAGAGAGAGAGCGGGTGTGAAAACAAACAATTTGGTGAGAGAAAAAAGATGATTTAGAGAGAGAACCAGACGTTTTTAAAGGGAGAACAAGACAATTTTGGGTTAATTACTCTTTGTTCCATGTAGTTAGACCTTATTGTACTTTGCCCTCCGTGTTATTTTCGTCAGCATTTTGCCCCTTGTGGTAGTGGACTAAACTGCAAGAGTAACGGTTTCCATCTAAGTTAATGATTTTTGTGGCTCATGCGCGACTTCCGAGATTGGGGTTCTGTTTTATGTGATCTTCCTCCAAAATTCCTTCATCCAATTTGAACCCAATCATGCATTCCAAGAATTGGATTGATCATGTAGTTGTAGATGGCCAAATACAAGCCTTTTCTATTACATTCATCCACATAATCTTTTGAGACTGGAGCAAAATCACACAAAACGAAGTCCCAATCTCAGAACTCATGTGTGAGCCACAAAAACCGTTAACATTGATCGAAACCGTTAGTATTGCACTTTAATCCACCACCACGGGAGGCAAAGTGCTTACGAAAATTACATGGGAGGCAAAATGCAATAAGACCAAATCACAAGGAACAAAGAGTAATTAACCCGACCATTTTAGAGAGAGAAAACGAACATTATATGTATATATAGAGAGAGTATCCCACTCGTGATGACTGGGAACTTAATGCTGATCACTGACTGTGACACTGAACACCCATTCATCACTGACTATTCCATTCCTATTTGTCATATCCTATGCAAATTTGTAGTACACATTTGAATCACGCACCAAAACACACAAAAACACACACAAAAAAACATTTGAAATGTTTTGTCTACCGCTGCAGAAGGCCTGCACCTCCTAAAACCGCGTAAAAAACGTATCTTTTGTTTGTTCTCTTAATAACAATTTGATCCCTTGAAGTTTACCTTGTGTTTTACTTTCAACCCTCATGGTTTACTTGTGGCAAGTTGAACTCTAAAGTTACTAAGTTTTGCATCTCCAATAGATGTGCTATAAGTCGCCCCAAAAATTTTGAGGGAAAGTTGATGATTAGTGCTAAATAATGGGTGTAATTTATTATTAATCTCATTTTAAATATAAATTTGATTTAGTCCCTCAAATAATTTTTTATTTGCGTATTAATCCCACATGTGGTCAAATATTAGTTATATGTATCTATGCAATATTAATTACTAATTACAAATTACATATAACAATATGACATGTATTTGTATAATATTTGTTATATCTAACAAATATTTTACACGCGAATTAGTTACATGTAACTGCAAGAGTGTATTAAGTCTTAAACATTTTTTAATGCACGGGATTAAAACACAAGTTGCAATTGCTTATGACACTTTTTTAAAATTAAGAATAAAATAAATGACTTACCACATAAGCACCCAAATTTGAATCACTATTTTGATTTTTTTTTAGCCAAAATTAGGATTCCAACATATGTTCTATCTGCTTGCCAAAATGGTACACCCCCTTGCTTAAGCTATATTTGTTACAAATGCAAGTCTAATGAAAAATTAGAAAGAAAAATTGTTGGAGTTAGTTGTTACTCCAACAATCATCAAACTCCCTCAAAAAAAAAAAAAAAAAAAAAAAAAAAAACCCCAAAAACAAGAAGAAAAAAAATAGTTTGTTAATTTTATTTTACTTTTTTAATTTACTTATTAAGTCATAATTTAATTTGAGCTAATTTACATCTAAGTTTATTTGGTTTTATTTGATACATATAGATTCAGAATCTAATCATTAATTCGATACAATCAGATACATAATGCATGCACATCGTTGTCCCATTTTTTCCTTTGTGTTCATATTGGTTAAGTAAGGGGAACTGCTACTATCGAAGAGAACAATGCACCCGCCAACAACACTATTCATGATGGTCGTCGATCGTCTATTTCTCTTTCTACTGTCATTGAAGGTGGTACAAGTTTTGGGACATCAATGGGACATCTTCTACCTCGAGCTCAATCGTAAGCGTGTAAGTCAGAGTCAGTAATAGTTTAAGCATCTCGAACATAGGAAGAAGAGGTTTCGGACTTATACCTTAGCATATATTTTACAAATTAAAATTAAATTAAAAAGAAAGGGAAAATTACCTATTAATCCCAAAAAAAGAAATTATTTAGCACCTACTCCCATCGACTTTTCTTTATACCGATTAGTTCCATCAACACTTTTTTCTTGCACCAATTAGTCCCATCAATACCTTTTCTTGCACCAATTAATCCCGTTTTCAAAAATGGTGAGGATTGAGTTTATCGAAATGCACTCCCGTGAGTTTCACATCGAGAAGGAAGGTTGTCAAACTGATACACCACCGCTGTCAGCCGCCGCCACCATAAATTACAACTTTCACCCCAAACTTTATGACTTTTTGTCACTTTTTATATGTTTCTAAAAAAAAATAAAAAAAATCTTGATTTTAGGATAAAATCGTTACTAAACGTAGCATAAAATAAGAGAACAATTGATGTTATATTCAACATTTACAGGTGTTGAATGTAACATCCACATGTGTTTAATGTAATATCATATGTATTTTACTCTGCATACAAAAATAAGAGAATAATGAATGTTACATTTAACATCCACATGAGGGGTATTTTGGTAAAAAAAAAATCATCATAAAAAAAAAAAAAAAAAATAGTTGATGTTACATTCAACATCCACATGAGGAGTATTTTGGTCAGAAAAAAATAGCATCATGAAAAAAAAAAAAAATACAAACAATTGATATTACATTCAACACCCACAGGTGTTGAATATTACATTCAACATCCACATGAGCCGTATTTTGGTAAAAAAAAAATAACATAAAAAAAAATAAATAAATAAAAAAAAAAATTAATAATTTTAATATTACATTTAACATCCATATGAGGGGTATTTTGGTCAGAAAAAGACAAAAAGACTTATTGGTGAAAAAAAAAAAAAAAAGTGATGGGAGTAATTGATAATTTCTTTTGTATTTTGGGACTAAATGGTGCATGCCCCTAAAAAAAAAATTAATTTAATGATAAAATTTAAAAAATAAATTGAAATTTGACAATTACTTGAAATTTTTTAGTCAAGTCCATTTCTGTTTTTAATTTTAATACAAAATACATTTAAAGAAATGACACATTTTTTTTGTCAGAGTTATTCGAGTATCCATCTTAAAATACGTGTATCATGTCAGATGTCAGTATTCATGTCTCATATCACCCAAATACCACACCAAATTTATCAAGATAAGAAATTTGATAGATATCATTTCAGATGAGAAATGATATATATATATATCTCAAAATTGCCTGGAAATGCTCAAATCAAGTAAAAAATTAATAAAAAAAGTTTGAAGTTTGGGGTGGGTTTAGTTGACACAAGGCAGCATTGGCCAACTGCTTTATAGTTCTTTTTTGATTTTTTTTTTTTTTTAATTTCCAAATATTGTGAACAGAATCAGGAAAAGAAAATCCAATCAAATATGTTGTTCAATGTTTTCTAGAATTAAAACAAAAACATACCATTTTTAGTGCAATCGAACACTACCTAAAATTTTTTTTGTTTGTTTGGATATTTTCCTTTGGGGAGGGGGTGGAAAGTGTAATTTGTTATTTTGGTGTGTTGTTTTGTTCTCTTGTTGGTCTTTCTCAATCTATCCTACGTTGTTCATTGGTCTTGCCATAAGAATATGGTTGGTCATATTTGAGTGTGGTCCTCCTAGTACTTTCAAATTGATGCAACAATATTTGGCGTCTTACTACTTGTGGAGTAAACAAACTTCATGGCGATATTTGAAAATTAAAAAAAAAAAAAGGAATATCAAAGAATGGAAGGGGTAAAACCGTACTTGTATAAATGTTGAAGAGAAAAAAAATAATGATAATCAATTGAATATTAGGTATAGTGTAAGGGGAGATATACATTTTCCTTGTCAATCAATATTCCATCTTCCTAGAAAACACTCTAATTATAAAGTTGAGCCGGAAAAACTTTATGTCTACAAAAATGAGAGACACGTAATTAAAAAAACACGTGTTTTATTTATTTTTTCTTAGAAACTAAAACTATTCTCCCTAAAATAACGTACTCTAGAAATTTCTTTTTTAAAGAAAATAGTTGTTGGATTGCCACTGTAACGGCCCAGTTTTTCAGGTCGCCACACAGTTTTTTCTAAAGAGAATTAAACTTAAAATTGAATAAAGAATATTTTATTATATAAAAATATGAAGAAAAAAAATTCTAGAACAATAACGATTTTATACAAATATTACAAAAATATAAAATAAAAATTAATCTAAATCCATTTATAATTCCTGATGCAACTCCATTTTCATCGATCTTAAAATAAAAATTGTAGGGTTGTGAGTCAAAACTCAGTAGAATTTTAACTCATTTACTATATCAATTTAATCAATTTACAAATAAATACATAGACATGTTTCTCACATAATTTTCACATAATAATCCTAAATGTTTCATGAAAACTAACAATTAAAAATTAACAAAAACTTTAGCATGAATTACATAATAAAGAGAGAGATTAAATACAAACATTAAAAGAGTTAGAAATTTAACATCATGATTTGTTGTCCTCTTCTAAAAAAGACACCAAAATCCTATTATATATACACATAAATATCCCTTTTAAAATAAAATAAAAAATATTAATTATATCTCAAAACTCTTAAAATTATTTTTTAAATAACACAATAGTCTCAAAAATTTTAAAAGTCAATTTAAAATTAACATTTAAACCCCAAAATTATCAAATATTTATTTTTACCATAATTTTTCATAATATACAAAACAACCCAAAAATATTAAATTTAAATAAAATAATATTTCAAAAATATAAATTTTTGGGGGTGTTACAATCTACTCCCCTTAAATAAATTTTATCTTCGAAATTTCGTTCAAAATAATAATAATTCAGAATTGCAATGCATGGTCATGTTAATCACACTTGATTCTAGAACTATTATTCTCTACGTTAGGTCCCGTAATCGAAAGTCACTACCAATCCATATCTCACCAAAAATCATACTATGTATTGTCAATTCTGCATTTACGATGACCCATACTTTATTCAATACAACTCAACATGATGCACTTTAGTCAGTAACACCTAACACAGATAACCAATTGTCAAAGAATCTTATATTTCTAAATATTTTCACTATGCAACTCTAATAAAAATAGCAATACATACATACATACATACATATATATATATATTTTTTTTAAAATATCACAGTAATCTCACTTGGATTGGGGTTATCCTAATTCTAACAAGTCCACAACCTCATCTAACATTCAAACCAATATATTCACAACTAACATCGTAACCAGTAGATAGCCTAAATTTCTTATGGATTGTCCCATGAGACTAAAATTAATCATCTCTAATATCCATATTAAAATCCCAATTTAATTTCATAATCTCGTAAAAAATTTCATAAATATCAACACAATCTAAACTTCAAATAATAGATTCTTTGAAAAAACACAAATATATAATTGTTGTTAATCCAAAATAATATATCTAATTTTCATCGCATAAATAAGTCTTGAAATACATAAATACATCTCAAATCGCATAAATTATATCTCAAAAATACATCTCAAACCACACAAATTATATTTCAATCACATAAATACGTCTTTAACATATAAATATGTTTTCAAAACATATAAATACATCTCAAAAGTTTAAAACTCACGAAACATAATAAGTTCAATACTCACATAATATGTATATAAAATATTTTATAAAAACCCCACTTGAATTTCTAAAATATTATTTAGGCTCAAAATAAAAATTAACATAAATATATAATTGTTAATAAGTAATAAGCAACTAATTAATATTTTATATAATTAATATTATATAAACCAAACCCAAGCTTGTCTTTGATTGTCTTGTATATTATAGTAAAATTCTTGCATATTATAATAAAATAATATAATTAATTATATTATATTTCCATAAATTATATAGTGGTACCCATTATGTAATATTTATATACTTCTCATTTACTATGTTTTAATCAAACAAGCAGACCCTCAATAATTTTTGTCCCTAAACAACCTTAGAACATAAACAAACGATCAACTCTTCAATAATGTGCCTACAAATTTTGTCTAGAAATCTGAAAAAGAAAAAGAACAAATTTAATATTCATGTATTTCACCATAGGCATCGTTTGCAATGACTCGAAAAAGAGACTTCCGTTGCAAACTAATGAAATACGAATCATAGAAACAAGTCCAAATTTCCCACAGACCATCTGAATTGCCCAACCAATAGCCATTTTTTTAGTAACAATTAATTATATATTAACCATTCCCGTAAAATTATAGTAAATTAAGAAATTAATTACTAAAATTACACCAACATATATATTATACTCATTCCGTAAATTAATTATAAATTAATTAATTAGGTATAACATAATGTTATTTACTAAAATTAAATATAATTTCCCAAGTGTGGTCTCTTCTTGGAATTTTTTAATTTATTATGAGTAATGGGTATCATAACACAAGTATAGCGTGATCATAACTTATGTTTTGATACCATTTTGTAACGACCTGATTTTTCAAGGCCACCACATAGTTTCTCCCAAAGGGAATTAAACTTAAAATTAAATAACGAATATTTTATGATATAAAAATCTGAAAAAAAAAAATAAAAAAAATTCTACAACAATAACGATTTTATTCAAATATTACAAAAAAAAAAAAAAAAAAAATTAATCTAAATCTATTTATAATTCTTGGCCCAGCACCATTTTAGTCGACCTTGAAATAAAAACTGTAGGGTTGTGAGCCAAAACTCAGTAAAATTTTAATCCTTTTACTATGTGTATTTAATCAATCCACAAATAAACTCATAGATATGCTTCCCACATAATTTTCATATAATAATACTAAATATTTCATGAAAATTAAGAATTAAAAATTAACAGCAACTTTAGCATGAATCACATAATAAAGAGAGAGGGAGAGATTAAATACAAATATTAAAAGAGTTAAAAATTATATCTGAAATCCGAACCGAAATCACCACTGCATAGATAGATTTTTATGTTTAACATATATACATGTATACATATAATTATCCATCATATATATATACACACACACACACATTGATCACAGGGGGTGAAATGGTTTCACCACCTCATTAATCCATTTATTTTTTTTCCTTTTTAAAAAATAAATAAATAAATAGCCGCTTGTGGATCGTGATTTGTTGTCCTCTTTTAAAAGAAGACAACAAATTCCTATTAATATTTTAAGAATTTTGGAACATAATTAATATTTTTTCTATTTTAAGGGGAACATTTATGTCAATAGCATATATATGCTATTTACATAAATATACCTCTTAAAATAGAGAAAATATTAATTATATTCCAAAACTTTTAAAATTATATTTTAAATATCGCAATAGTCCAAAACTTTTAAAACTCAATTTAAAATTAAAATTTAACCTCCAAAATTATCAAATATTTATTTATACTATAAATTTTCATAATATACAAAACAACCCACAAATATTAAACTTATATAAAATAATATTTTCAAAAATATAAATTTTCGAGGTATTATAACCATTAATATTTGGTTCTATCTATTTAAGAGGTGTGAGTCAGGTTAACAAGGGGCGATGCTCCTTTCCTTGTTAATCAAGATTCAACTCTTCTGGAGAGCACTTCAGGAATTAAATCTTGAATTTAATTCTGAATGCACCAGGTCGATATGAAGAGTGCTCTCTTAAAATCACCTGGAAAGATGATCAATTGAGATACACGCAAGTTGATCTGGATACACCTTACCGTTTAATAAAAAAAAAAATATGTTAGATTTCTGTCTGGTTTGATATTAGTAAGCCAAACAATTTTTTTCCTAACATAATACTCTGTTAAAAATAAATAAATAAATAAATAAACAAATTGGTTTGTAAAAGTATTTTCATTTATTTTCCATAAATAGTTTTCAGAATACAACCAAATAAATGTTCTTTAAAAAAAAAAAAATTAGAAAATTTATTTTAATTGTAAATCAAATAGAGAAACCCCAGAGTATCATCATCATTTTAAATCTCATGCCATAAACCAATAATATTTCATTTTTAAATGTTTCAACCAAGTAATTTGAGTTTTATGGTGTACTAAAGAATACATAAATTGTGTTTGTTTAGTGTTTTTTCTCCAAAATTTCTATTGCTATTAAAAAGAATATAAATATGAAACATTTTAGTTTTCCTAAATTTATACTTATTTCTTGTTGATCTAACTTTGAAGTTTTTTCTTGGAAAAATTATATTTTTGGTGCTGCTTTATGAGGGGAGTGCCTATATCAAATTTGTCATATTACATATTTGATTCTTCGAATTTTAAATTTATTCCAATCACACAAAATTGAAAAAGTTGTTAGTGATTTTCAACAAAATATGGATAGTCTAAACACTTAGCTTTTTAATGAAGATATTTTTTGTTATTTCTCTCTTATCCATGACACGAATTGTTGTTAAGAAAATGTTATGAGTAAATATTTTAAATTTTGAGAAGTCATGAAATAATATAAATATTCTTATTACAAAGTCACGTGTTAAACCTAATTCATTTTCCATTTAAAATTATTAATAATATTTTTAATTTCACGCTATTTGAATAAACTGGAATTTTGAGATGAGAGCACAAATTTAAAGTAAAATTTAAATGACTAAACAAATGGTAAAATTGAAATTACTAAACAAATGGAGAAGTGCTTGAAATCCATAACCCTTATTTATTTGGGATAATAGGTAGGAGGTCCTACATTTAGGCTCTATTTGGTCAAAACTCCTAGAGTCGTTAAAAACTTTTGATTTAGTTCCATATGTTTTAAAAATGTGGAAGTTTTGCACATATAATAGTCACGTGCCAGTTACATGTAATTATTTTGTATGTAATATTATTGTATTAGTTGCAAGTAATTTTTTTATTTTATTTTTATTTTTTTTACATGTAACAATTTTGTATATAAAAAATTTATTTGATGTCACAAAATATATATAATTAGTTAAAGGTAACTAATTATATATAATTTTTTAGTTATATGTCTCTAATATGTAATTAAAAAATTTGATATTTTTTAGTTATATGTGTCAATAATGTGTAATTTTTTAGTTACATGTTTCTAATATGTAATTAAAAAGTTTGATTTTTTTAGTTACATGTTCCAATAATATGTAACTTTTTTAGTTACATGTCTCTGATATGTAACTAAAAAGTTTGATATTTTTTCAGTTACGTCACAAAATATTACACATATATATGTAATTGTAATATATAACTAAAGTATATGTAATCAAAAATACGTATGAAAAATAACAATTTTGAAATTGTAATTAACATTAGTTACATGTAACAGAATTCACTATAAAAATTCAATTTACTCACTAAGGGTTCCCTACAATTCTTACAATTTTTCTACAATTCCTGCAATACGAGACTAAAATACAAGTGAAATCTAATTTAAATGATTGAATCAAAACCTAATAATATAAAAAGACTTTTCACCAATTAGACTTTAAAAATGAGACTTTTCACCAATTTTTCCTATTTATTTTTTGTTTTACGGTAGGATATTGCCCAGACCAGCTTATGCGTATTTTAATTAATCACCTCCCAGAGCGATCTTAAGGGCGCACTCTTCTATATCAATTTGGTACATTAAGGAATAAATTCAAGATTTAATTTACAAGGTCTTCTCTAGGAAAGTCGAACTCTTGGTTGACAACTGGACTAAAGAGGTTGAATTCCACAACCCTAGCATTATGATTGTTGCTGGATAGTATGAATTATATATATATATATATATATATATATATATATATATATTGTATCGGTATTAATTTAATATAATATTGTTTAAAAGTTTAAAGTGTAGTCATATATTTCTACTCATAATTGTCTAATAAGACAATTGCGCGCGTCAGTATATCTTGATATTCCAATATACCAAATCAAATCATCCCCTCCACCTACTTAAATACTATAAAAACCAGCCCTCACTTGGCAGATTTTACCTACACTTTCTAGAGAGAGAGAGAGAGAGAGAGAGAGAGAGATGGCGAACAGAAGGCAGCTGCAAAGGAGATTTGCGTTAAGAAGAAAGCTTCATGTTCTTAAAAATCTTACAAAATCAAAATCAGTAATAAAAATTTCTAATCATGTACTTTAAATTAACCTTCTCTTTATTATTACCGTATTTTAAATTTTAATTTTAGTTTTCCTTTTTTGTGTGAAGTTGAAGAAGAGCTCAATCATAAAGGATGCTTTTCTTTATATCTACAAGTTGAAACTCAGGCTAGAGGCAATAAAACAAGAGTATCTTCTCCTCATGCACCAAATCCAGGTTTCTTCTTCTTCTTCTTCTTTCTCTCTCTCTCTCCATATATATATATATATATATATATATATATATATATATGCATATATTGTATAGTTATGTACTCAATTTTCCTGGTAAAGTGATATGAACATGAAGTAGGGAGTTTACAAGCAGCTTAGCAAGCTCCAATCACTACTTTTTTTTTTTTCAAGGAATAGGCTAGACAACCGTTGCTAATTAAAAAATAAATAAAATAAAAAAAGTCCCAGATTAAAAGAAGATATTATTACCAGCAGGGGTTCTAAAAAATTGGTTGAGAGGGGATAAATTTATTCCGGAGAGGTTATAAAATATTTTACAGTTTGTGGAGTAAGATTTTTTCAAGAGAGTTCATTAGATATTTTTTTAATTAGTAGGGGTTTTCATAGCCTGGCTAGATTGAGTACGGGTCAGGCCCAACCCAATAAATTACAAGAATTTGTAGGGCTCTGGCCCAAATATCATGCTCTATTCCCCTATATATATATATATATATAGGGTCGAGGCGAGACCGAGCTTGGATTTTATGCATTTTACAATGGAACGACCTTGGGAAGGGGAATAGAGTTATATATATATATATATGCACATTATAATACATACACTATCTAATTGAAGGAAAGTATTGGACGCTCATTAAATGATCACTAGGTTACAAGTCTTCTGTTTAAATGTGTTACATGTTATAATTTATTTATTTCATACACACATTTTCTTTTAAATAATTAGATAAAGGATTGGGCCGGGCCAACCCTACAAATGATCGGGCCTAATTATTGGGGCCCAGGCTCTAGGCATGGACTTAAACTTCAAACCCAAATCCTAAAAAATAGCCAATGGGTTAAGCGAGTCTTCGGACTCATGAATACCCGTAATAACTAGAAGCGGATCTAAAAAATGATTGAGAGGGGTAAATTTCTTTCAGAAAGTTTATTAAATATTTTTATAATTTGGGGTATGTAAAATTTTAGAAGATTTTTATTTTTTATTTATTTTTTAATTATAGAGGATAATAGTGAAAATTAAGTAAGAAGTTGAGTCCCCTTAGTTGCTCTACTGATTGTTGAGATTGCTTTGGTTGATGAATACCCTTGCAATTCACTAGAGATCATCAGTTTAATTCCGTTTTCTTTTTTATTATTTTTTTCGATAAGCTTTTAATTCAGTTTTCATATGGGGAAAAAGCCGATAATATTTCGCATAATTTAAATTTAGGTGTGGTTGCACTTTGCTCTCTATTATTTTTTTATTTTTGTACACTACTCTCTTAACATTTTATTTTTTGTGTAATAATTGTCTAATTTTACAATTTTGTTTCTATTTATTGTTATTCAGTTTAATCACAGAACAAAATGCAAGCACACCCAAACTTCAGGGTGCAAATTATAATTTAGATCATTTGCTTTATATTGCTTTTCTCCCACCTACAAATTGTGCTATTGATTTAAATCACAAAACAAGTGAAGACTATGTATGCGATATTTGTGTACTCAACATTTACTTTTTTTTTGGTTCAATAGTAACTTCAATTAAAGAGAAAAATTATAAAAATGTATACATACGATATTTATTTATTTTCTTAATTAATTTAATAAAAAATGTATACTTAATATTTTATAGGGAAAATTATATTTTTGTTCCCTAAAGTGAGGTGGGTATTTATGTGGACCCTCATGTTTGTTAAATATTACTTTTAATCCCTCAAATTTCATATTTGTTTCAATCAGCTAAAATTAAAAATGTTTTTAATTCATTACTCTACTAAATCTAAGTTGTTTTTCCTTAATTTTTTTCCTAACAACAATTCATCGAGGAATGAGAGAAAAACACAAAATGTTATATGGAAAATGTTAGGGAAAAATGTCTTAGGTTTAGTGAAGTAATAAAATGACAAAAATATCCTCACTAGAAGGTCATGTACAGAGCAAAGCCCATTTCCCGTCCAATGTCATTAGTAGTATGTTCAATTTTGCGGGATTGAAACAAATCTGAAATTTAAGGAATTAAACGTGCAATTTAGTAAATTTCAGGCTTCACATAAACGTTCACCTCATATTTCAGGGACACAAAAATATAATTTTCCTGTTTTATAAATATTTGATGACACTTGTGTAAGTATTACATTAGTAATATGCTGAAAATATCCAAATATTTGTAACCTAGTGGATATGTAGTTCACCTCTTTTGTGGAATGTTTAGGGTTCAACTCTTCCCCAAATAATAATAATAATAATAATACACAGGAAATAAATTATCTTACACTAACTAATTTGCATTAAATGATAGGAGGTGAAAGTGGAAAAACTTGGGGAAGGACGTGTTGTAGTAAGGGTGGCTTGCAAAAGAGGACAAGATATGCTTGTTTCAATGTTGGAGGTATTTGAAGAAATGGGTCTTGAAGTTGTCCAAGTTAGGGTTACATGCGACCACTTCTTTGGGATGGAAGCCATTGTTGAAGCTCATGAAGACCAAGATCTTAGTGATGTGACTCATGCTATTCTTAGGGCTATTCATAATATAAATATGTAGTAATACTAGGGTTAAAAATGTGTGGTTATAGTTGGAAGTTAATTATCCTTGAAGTACCAGTGTAAGTTTCCTTTTCACTTTCATTTTGGAGGTGAAAAATTGTGAGAGTGAATGTTTTTATTTAAAAAAAAAAAAAAAGTGATTCGGTTTTGAGTGTTCTTTTGAATTGATTTTGTCCCTACAAAGCATAGGGAAAAGGGTTAAATTTCATTTCATGCTAATCAATTATATATAGCTTAATTATATTTTAATTATCGTTTTCGTTTTTGAAAATTTGAAACGTAAATGAAAAACCTAAAAAAAAATGTCAGTCTTTTGTTTTACCTTTGTTGGATATTTGTTTACAATAACAAAAAAGGGAATAGAGATTAAACCCAAGACACTCAGTGTGAGTTCAACAAATACCAAAGATAATTCCTGTCATTTTCATAAGGACAACTTTTATTTTAAACTCTCTAAGTATTGACACATATTTTTAAATAGTCAAATAATTTTTTGTCGTTTCCATTCAGACACTCTATAAGTATAAACGTGATATTAAAAAGTCTTTTTATTAAATCATACATCCAAACTGACAGAAAAATCCAAACTGACAGAAAGGCTATCATATGCACTGCACGTGCCACTTTGAGGGGGGTATCATGGTCTTTTTACTATTTATTTTTCTTTTTTTTTTCTTTTTCTTTTTCTTTTTTTCTTTCCTCTTTCTTCCTTAGATTCATCCTCTCTCCCCTTTCTCTCTTAGCTCCTCCTTCCGAGGGTAGCCTTCTGATTTGGAAGATAAAACCCTAGGTTGAGTTAAAAAAAAAAAAAATTGATTTGGAGCATCAGTTAAAAAAAATCCAATTTATGTTCTTGTTCAATTGAAATGGAT
Source organism: Eucommia ulmoides (assembly GCA_016647705.1). NCBI lineage: Eukaryota > Viridiplantae > Streptophyta > Magnoliopsida > Garryales > Eucommiaceae > Eucommia > Eucommia ulmoides. The sequence goes on from CM028329.1 coordinate 5,333,549, forward strand.
TGTTTGCTTTTTTGGCTTTTTTGCTTTCATTTTTTGTATGAATGATTGAAGATCAGATAGTAAAAATTAGTAGATTCTGTAGTGATTTCAAGTGATCGCGGTGTGCATTGATTTTTTTTTGGGGGGGACTTTTTTGGGGTTTGCGAGTTAGGATTTTTGGATTTGAACATTAATTTTACGTAACAAGTCAAATTAGGAGTTCTTTACACTATTAGAGCTCAAAAGTGACACTACAACAAAAAAAGTTTTTTTCACGATTAAAAACCGTGATAAAAAGCTTTTTATCACCGTTTTTTATTCCAAACTTGACCGTGATAGTATGCAGTGTGATTAAAAGTAAGTTTTTTATTACAGTTAAAAACCGAGATAATATATTTTTTATCACAGTTAAAAATCAAGATGGTAAACTTTTTATATCTCGATTTTCCAATGTGATTAAAAGATCATATATATGTGATGAAATTTAAAAAAACGTGATTATTTACGTAATACTTATCTTAGTTTTGTGTCAAACCGATATGTTTACCCTATTTTTTATCACATTTAAAAACTGTGATAGTTTCTCATATATATATTAAAAAAAAAACCCCACAATTTTATAAAAATACTATAAAAAATAACTAAAAATGAATTTCGCATGACATAAGAATTCTACATCAACATAAAAAACACAAGTACCGTTATCTTTAATACAAAAATTATAAACTTGAATTTCTATAAATATAAATGTAAAAAATGTAAAATTTCTATCAAGTATAAAAACAAATAAAAATAACTAACTTATGGTGAAATAATCTACCAATGTCTCGGTTGTAGAGCATCCAAAGGTGAAGTTCAACTAACTTTTGCCATTGGGTGATTCAAAAATGAAGTCCTGCAGCTAAAAAAAATATAAAGTTAAAAAATACACTTGCAACTTAAAAAAAGAACAACTAGGAAAAAATAAACTTGCAGCTACAAAAAATACAACTACAAAATAAACTTCCAATTACCAAAAAAAAAAACAAAAAAAAAACAAAAAAAAGAAAAAAAAAAATGCTAGACAAAATAATCAGCTAAAAAATACTTGTAGCTAGAAATTGAAAGGAAGAGCAACACATCATTTGGACTTTAAATACTGATTTTGTATATTAGTGCTTACCTACACACAAACATGAACAAAACTTAAGCCCCTTCCCATAGGAGATTAATTACTATACAAAGGGTCAAGCTTTACACACAGAGTAGCATCTCTGGTAGATTATGTGACGAGCTAAAAGAAATTTAGCCAACAAGTCATAGCAAATCAAACATCATTTCTTTAACACATTACTAAGAAAGTAAGAAAGTTTCTTTAACTTAACAAAACAAGTTATAATAGTTTTTCAAAACTATCTTAAAAATTTTACGAAAACTATTTTCTAGTGGTAAACCAAACAGACTTTTAACGTTTCGGATCTTAGGTGAAGAACAGATTTATTGATCAAACAAAACCTCTTCCACAGTTGCTATGCCTATAAAGATGTGCTAAATTGAGGAATATCAGTTTAAAACTATTATCTTCCCATTGCCTCGAGCCTAATTTGCAACAAAATAAGAACTATTGGGAGTAAGAAAAACGGGTCGATCAAAACACATGAACTCGTAGATTTTTTCATAAACAGGCAAACAATGAAGCTCAATAAATATATCATGGGTAAACAAAGATGACCATAAGTAAGAAAACATAGGTTTGTAAAACATAAATTACCTTGTAAGTCTTTTCATAAACGAGCAAATAGCGAAGCTCATTTGACGACTTCCCCCCAAGCTTCAATCAGCATCAAAGCCTTGCTCCAATTGTTAACAACGGTCTGAGGGTCATCAATCAATTTGACCATCTCATCAAGCATCCTCTCCGCAGCTAACACATCAAATTTTGCTAAAACAATGATAAATATACAACTGTATTCAGATTTCAGACACTAATCGAGTCAAACTAAAAGAGAACAAGATCAAATCGCCTACAATGAATGAATTCCGTCAATGAGAGTTTGATCATCGCTATCCCCAAATTCATAATTTTGCTAGTCCTCGAGCAAAACACCCACACAATACAAGAAAATGTAAAAACTAATTACGAAATTAAAAACTATAAATGAAAAAAATGAAAAAAAAAAAATAAAAAATTAAAAACAAAAATGTGTAAGTTTTGATTATCATCTACTGGCCGAAAGATTTTTTCCTCATCGGCCCCCAATCCTATCAAGTTCAAGCATAAATCACACCATGTGGTATTCTAGAAGTTCAACGTTCAAAAATAGTAAGCGCCATTTTAAATCCTATTTAAGTGTGTGTATTTTGAAACTCAAATATACTACTATCCAGTGATTAGATGGGATTATCCCTAAATAAAGATCATGACTAAAACATTTTAGGTATAGGGAATCCATATGCCTGACCTGAGATCTATTCTCCACTAATATAGGCTTGGAGGTTCATGAAGATCAGTAGGGTTTGGTTCGGTTTTGGAATAATGGCCAAGGGTATTTTGGAATAGAGACCAAGTTAACGTTTAACTTGACGGTACCCGAGGCACATCGCTTGGCATTCTCACACTCGAAACCCCATAGTTTAATTAGAAATAACCCTGAACAAACATTTAAGAACGTTATACTCACTTGTCATGTAAAAAAGAAACTATTTTTTTTAACATACCCCCAAACTCATTCGAATTTCTACAATTTTAAGAGTGTGCAAAAATGATTAAGTAACACACCCCAAAACGTATTTGAATTCTTATAACCTTAGGAATATGCAAACAATATGAACGACAAACGACAAGCGAGTACTTGAATACCGAACCAATTAGAATTTCGGCCTAAACCCAACCGCTTACATCAAGTAGCGAAATGCTAACTTGATTCACTCAAATTGTACCTTCAGTTTGGCGATATAGGTTTGGAAAAAGTTCAATCGGCTAGGGTATTTGTTAAGTGTTTAGAATTGAAATGTCTATTAGGCTTCAACAGGGTAACGAGGGATAACCATATATTAAGGTAAGCTTAAAAGGCTCAAGCAATCAAATGCATGCCTAAATCATATCTCCTAAACAATCTCGCCTAGGATTTCGCGTCGAATTTCCCCAAAATCAAGTTCTAAAATCCCTATTGTCATAAAATTGAGTGAAAGATAATTGGTTTCAAATTAATTAGATAGTGTTATACTGAGTTTACGTGCTTGTGCATTTAGGATCCACAATAACTTTTACTAAGATGATACATCAAGTGCACAAAACACGCATGAATGAGCTTTACGCTCGACCTCAAAATAATCAGGGGACAGAGTCATCATCGGGTATAGGCCCAGATGATGTAACGTAGCACAAAACAACATCTAAACTAACAAATTAATCTTGAATGAGCATGCATACGATAAAAACAGTAAAACATGCTAAAAACATATACACATACTAAAACATACTACACATCACCACCAACTCAACCCAGGTGATGTCCAAAATGAGTCGTTAGCGATCCCAATGACAGTATATAGCATGATATTGAAGATAGGGGTTTAGAACACATACCTGGGAGGCGAGAAGATCTCGCATCCGACTCAAATTAATGGAGATGTATCTAACTTATTTGTGACCCTGGGTTGCCTCCCAAGAAGCGCTTAGTTTAATGTCCTCAGCCCGAACATGCCCTCAAGACTGGCAAGATATTCAATTATCGAATCTCAAGAGCACTTGTCGATCTAACATCTTCAAGCATTCTGTTGGAAACAAAAACAAAACTACAAACGAAATTTATATACAAAAATGCCTAGATTAAAATCAAGTTATTTACTTCCAATATCAAAAGTAACACTCATTCCAATCCCCGGCAACGACGCCAAAAACTTGGTGCGTTGACGGGACTAGAATACGATACACTTGCTTTTCCTATCTAAAACTTAAGTCCTGAGTCGTTACCGCGTTTCTCTGACAATAACATCAAAACAATCCCCGGCAACTGCGCCAAAAACTTGGTGGCCGCAATAATGCTCTACCACTTTCACCGCAAGCGTGCAGATCAAGTTTTAGTATAGTAGACCTTTCAGTCGGGTATCGTATCCACAGGGATTGGTTGAGATTACTAATGAGTATCGCGATTGTCCTAACCTAATTTTATCTAGGCGCTAAAAATGGAATTTAATTTAATATTAATACTAAACTAAAATACTAATTAAGTTAACTATACTATAAATACTAATTTGAGATTGTTTAGGGGAGTAGATTTCCCAAGGATTAACTTTATTTATTTAAATGCGTTTGATTTCATTTTAGTTAATATTAATGGCATTCGGCATATCCGACAATCTCGATTTGTAAACTCCCTCGCCACCTCTTCCGAGTATAAGACGGGGGAATACGTGACTTCGTGTCAATGCCGAAATCCCCCTCAACGTCTTAATGACTCTAGGTCATGTGAGTCTTTCCCCAATGTCATCGATTGCACACTTTCTAACGCCCTTCCGGGTCGTTAGATTGTCGTGTTGTGTTAACTCTAGTCCGAATCCGGGGTTACCTCTCCCGAGTGTCAAACCTCGTATTCTCAATATATCTAAACTAGCATATAATCATAGAAAACATGGAAACACAATCGAAATTATAAGGAACAACCATAACCGAAAAACAAATTCAACCAAAACTATATTTTCATAAATAATACGTTAATCCCTATTACAATCCATGTTTAACTCATGGCCCTAACCGTTTACACTATGTAAAATGAGCTAAACATGCTCAACAACTACCAAAATGAAGAAAACAAAGAGAAGAAACAAGCGACTTAGCCGCTATCCGAAAATTTATCGCTAGAAATGTTGATTGATCCCTTCCTCGTTGATCCTCCACCTCGAGTTGAGAGATCTCCCTAAAAAATCCCTTATCTTAACCCTAAAATATGGCCTAAGGCCTTAGGAGCTCAAGAAGAAGCAAGAAAGGATGAGAGAAGGGCTTAAATAGGCAAAAAATATCTACAAAATATCAATTCTGCGCAGAGGTTCTCTCCTAGGAAAAGAAAAATTCACCTAGGCGAAGTTAGGTCAGTTAACTTTCTGCCGGATTTTTGCCTAGGCGAAGGAAACTTCGCCTAGGCGAAGTTATTGCAGGTTTGCATTTTGTTTTAACTGTGATTTCTTCATCCGAATTTTGATTGAAGTGATTCAAAAACCTATGGAAATCTAAGAAAAATATATACAACTTCTATGTTTTGAGTGTTTCTAAAATCGGATTGCATCGTAGTCCAAAATAGCCTTGAAGTTATAACACCTGTACTGGCTTTACAGGTTTGGTGACCGCCTAGGCGAAAAAGTAGGCTGTGGACTTGGAAATGTTCTCAGTATCTTCACAGACTAGGCGAAGGTTTGGACACCTAGGCGGTGGGCTTATTTCACAAAGTTGCCTCCTTGCTCATTTATCCACCGTAACTTCGTCCGCTTTGGTTCGATCACATCGTTTTTGCTCCGATTTCATACCTTTTCACCCCACTCACCTATTTTAATACAAAAGGAATAAAAAAATATTAAAACATATAAAAATAACTATAAACGTACTCGAAAACTAATAAATTCGGATTGAAAATACATAGGTAATTGACACCTATCAATCGCACAAAAGCTTCACCGGTGGTCATTGCTATAAAGAAAAAATGGCAAATTTTGTATTTATGAATGCAATATTTATGCCAAATGATAGTGAAATTGAGAACAAGTTGTTCCCTTAACATGCTGCTTACTCACAGGATTTATTACTTCAAGATATACAAATGAAGAAAAAACAAGGGCTCATATTGAAATGATTATATTTCAAAATTTATCAAACACCGAATCAATGAAGGTAATTGAATTGCATACAAAAATAATTTAAGGATCTAATTATATCACCACTATCAAACAATGTAAACAACATAAGTTCTTAACAAACATCGAGTGATGCCCATCAATTTAAACTATGGGATTAGTAATTATTTATTTTCCATTGACCATATATATTCTTAGCATGAATTCTCAAACAAATGCAAATCAAAGCAAAAACAAGCTACAATCAACAAAAAATCACAACAGTATCATGAAACCAAATGCAACCCAAGTCCAAAATTTGCAATTTTTTGTAAATATGAGATAAGTTCAACCAAAAACTTAAATGAGAGCATTACAAAAAGAGAAATAGTGAAATAGATGGGTCAAAACTGAGCAACATTGGATTAGTTGCTTTGATCATTTGGTTAATTAAACCCATGGAATCCTTCAAAACGAAAGTGTATCTGCATAGAGAGAGATAAAGAGAGGAAATAGACAAAGAATATTATTTTTATAAGCATCTTATTGAAGAATGTAATTGAAAAAATATTGAATCAAGACCCATGGAGATGTGAATAGAAAAATAGACATACATACAGGAGAAGCTTATCTGGTTGAGAGAGAACGAATGTGTATCTGCATAGATATATATATATATATATATATATATAAAGAGAGGAAATAGACAAAGAAGATTATTTTTATGAGAATCTTATTGAAGAACGTAATTGAAAAAAAAATCAAGACCCATGGAGATGTGAACAAAAAACTAGACATACAAATAGGCAGGTAAAATTACGAAAACAGATTTTTGCAGTTCACTTATGTTTCTATTCCCAAATTTTTGTTTCTGAGAAACAAAAAGAAGTTATTCTCACTCTCAACAATTGTCCCCTACCAAGTCTATTTGCTAGTTTAGTATTTCTGTTCCAAATATTCTGGAAACAAAAACTGAGATCTGGGAACAGCAAAACAAACGCCATCCTTATGGAAAAGAATATGTTTGTGCTATGTTTCCAGATTCTAGAACAAACTTCTAGAAACAGAACAAGAATAGATTTTATATTCCCAGATTTATGTTGGTAATCTGACTTCTTTTTGGAACAGAAAAAAAATGACACACTTAAACATGGGTTAAACAAACTGAAACACTTAAACAAAAAACTAGAACACTTAAACAAACAAAAAAAGGGAACACTTAAACACTGAAAAAAAATGGAACACTTTACATACAGGAGAAGCTTATCTGGTTGATGTTAAAACATAAACATCAGATTTGAAACGTTGATGTTCAATCCAACGTTTGTGCACGCACACACTGGACATCAATTCAGATAGGGGCTGTTAATGAGAAATAACTCTGTTTCTTCAAAAAAACCTTTTTAAAAAATCTGCCCAAAACAACACAAATATCAACCCATGTATGGGGGCTGACGCCTGCCCAGTGCCGGATATGGTCAAGGAAGTTGGTGACCTGATGACAGGGGAGCCGGCGACCGAAGCCCCGGTGAACGGCGGCCGTAACTATAACGGTCCTAAGGTAGCGAAATTCCTTGTCGGGTAAGTTCCGACCCGCACGAAAGGCGTAACGATCTGGGTACTGTCTCGGAGAGAGGCTCGGTGAAATAGACATGTCTGTGAAGATGCGGACTACCTGCACCTGGACAGAAAGACCCTATGAAGCTTCACTGTTCCCTGGGATTGGCTTTGGGGCTTCCCTGCGCAGCTTAGGTGGAAGGCGACGAAGGCCTCCTTCCGGGGTGGCCCGAGCCATCAGTGAGATACCACTCTGGAAGAACCAGAATCTAACCTTGTGTCAGGACCTACGGGCCGAGGAACAGTCTCAGGTAGACAGTTTCTATGGGGCGTAGGCCTCCCAAAAGGTAACGGAGGCGTGCAAAGGTTTCCTCGGGCCGGACGGATATTGGTGATTAAACAATAATAATTAAAAGACTTACCAGATTGCTTCAATTCTAATAAAACCTGCAATCAATCAAGAGAGATGACAACTACAGAAGAGAATAGAGAGAAAAACATTTCAATCATATGCATATATGAATAATTACAGAAGGATATATAACAAATATAGGCGAAACTAAAGGGAAAACCAACTTCTAATTCGAAAAAACCCTAATTCCACGAAAAATCTACACAACCCTAATTAAAAAAAAAAAAAAAAAAGAAAGAAAAAAGAAAAAAAAGAAAATAAGTAAACCTAGCAAATATAGGAGAGAATGAGTGAGTATTGTTCGAATCGTTACTTGGATCTGGTATTTTTGCTTCAGGATCGTGCGATTGGGGAAGCAGTGGGCGACTTGGACGCAAAACTATGAGAAAGAAGAGGAGAGTGACCTCGAGATCGAGAGAGGCTGGAGAAGACGATGGCGATGACTGGAGAAGACGACGATGGCCACGATTGGAGAAGAGAGAATAAAGTGAAGGCTGAAGACGACAATGACGATAATGATGAAGGCTAAAGGCTTGGCGACATTGATGGAGAAATCTCAGCGATTTCAAGAGAGAGAGAGAGACAGAGGCTTCGACGGTTAGGGTTGAGCGATGGCTAGGGATTCAAGTGAGAATGAAGAGATCATGATTCGTGAGAGAGATATTTAATTGCCAACGAAAAATGTGGAAGGAGATTTCGACGGGGAGTGGGAACACGAAAATTCCTAGCGCCTTTTTTTTTGGGGTTAAGTTCAGCCTTCAACACCAATTAATCTCAGTTATAAATAATCACTGTGATAAAAACCTAAAATTTATTATCACGGTTTATTAAAATAGTGAGACAGAAAATACTTTTTATCACATAATAAATTTTAAGCGAGATTATATCTTATTTATATGGTTGCAATCACGGTTTATTCAAAAAATGAGATGAATTATATTTATTAAGCGTGATAAAAAGCTCTTTTTCTTGTAGTGTGTTAAATTTCCTTGATTAGAGCTCGTTTACACCATAATACCAAATTAGAGCTAACCAGCTATTGGAAGGCCGACTTCAAAATTTTGGTTGAAACTGGCCTACTCAGTTCCGGTTTGAACCTAACAATCAATTTTTTTTTTAACCAACCGTTGTAAGATAGGTTTATAGAATGGGGCTACCACCCCCAAACCCCACTCCCACCTCACCTAAAATTAATATATATATATATATATTAAATTATATTTTTTATAATAATTATTTTTTAAAAAAAAATAATTTTTTTTTTCTGAAACAAATATTATTTTCTAAATTTTTAAAATTTTGATGAATCTATCTGTGTTTTCTCCATTTATCTATGATTTAATCAAATTTATTTTTTATTTTAGAAAAAAAAAAGTTAATTAGATTTTTTGTAATAATTAACTTTTTTTCTTTGAAAATTATTTGTGTGCCTTATTTTTTTTTATTTTTTTTTGACAAAAATAAAAAATTTCTAATTCTTATGATTATTTTTTCTTATTTTTTTTATGTGTCTTATAATTTATGTTTTTATTTTTTGTGTCTTACATTTTTATATCTTATAATTTATGTGTCTTATTTTTGGTGGAAACATTTAATCATAAATTTACCTTATATATATATATATAGTAATATCTGAATATGTTAATTAAATTAAATTTAGAAGTTATAAAAAAATATTATGCGACATAAACTTAAGGCGAAACAACTTAAAGTAATATAAATATCATATTAAAATTAAACGCAATAACAAGTACAAGTAATCATAAAAAGAAAAAAAAAATATTAGATAAATTAAAAAATGCTACCTATCATTGAACTTTTCTAGCGTTAGTAACTACTTAGTTTTATCAAACCATTCATGGTGAATAGCTCCATCTTTATAATCGGACAGTTCTGGGTCATCCGTGTATTTGGGATTGATAAAGAATTTTGACATCTGCTTGTTTGCATCTAGTGCATTTCTCGTTCGAATCTTGTGAAGTTGTTGTTTGACATGAATCCGTTTCTCCATTTGTTTTATTTCTCATTTTAATGTGCGGCAAATTTTATCGACGTTATCCGTTTCATTTTTTAATATTTCGAGAGACCATAATTTTAGAATCTTCAAGTGGTACAAGTGAGACCTTACCTCATAAAGGTTTTTCTTTGTCATTAGTGTTAACCATTGTAAATTCTTTATCTCTTCATTATTTTTGCCCTATTTGGTGTAGTTATAGCTCTAGTGGTAACGACGATTGACCTTGTTAATAATTTGTTTGAAAGGATCACTGTGTACTAAGAAAGTTTGTTTTCTCATAATGGGATTCAACCATGTACCGGAGAGATCGAGTTGTCGTTGAACAACAGCGCAATCTGTAATAACATCACATGGACTGCATAATGGATTTCGGTTACACAACTTATCTCGAGCGTCATACCATACTAGTAGGGGTCGCGGTTCGTTTTTGCTCCAATATATGACCTTTGACCAGTGTATCTAAATTCCATACCATGTACCTATCTCATCTTGGTATTTAGCAAGGTGCCTCGCCCTTAAACCCTAACCAGTGCAATGGATCTTCATTGGTTCTTTACCTTTGCCCTTACCCTTTTCTTTTCCTGACCCTGCTTGCCTATTTGAACTATTTTTTTTAGTAATGACAATGGAGATAAGAGAAATGAATGTGGTGTGAGTGATAGTTTTGCAAGTATCAATGTATAGATAGACAAACTTTGGCGGCCATCCCTATTTCTCGCCAACCACTTTCCTTCAAAACAATTTCCTCCAAAACATTTTCCTCATTTTTTTTTTTGTTTTTTCATTTTTCCCAGCCAAACTCTTTCCCACCATTTTGTTCCCTATTTCCTGCCCTATTTTTTTTTAATTTTTTTTGTATAAATAGGAACAACCTCAGTTCTAATTTTAATCACCTCAATTCATAATTAGCAACGTGTATTACTAAAATCAATATTTTTCATGTTGTAGGAAACAATGTCCTCAAATTGCGTAATTTGTTGTGACCGTAAGGCTTCTGTTTCGGAAGTGATAAATATTGTTAAGTTCGTAGAAATCCAAAATGAGACGAATAGCACGGTGAATACTTACCGAAATCGATGAATAACTTAGAAGCTCAAATGACTTTAAAGGGTTGGATCTATTTATTTGAATTTCACAAGTTTGTAGAATTTTTTGATGGTATATTCAGGAATACAAGAGTGCCCTTGAAGATATCAGAGTACGCATGTTTGCTGATATGTCCTTCTAACAAATTTTATTTGAAAGTCGTATTTTATAGTAGTTGTATTGGTAATAAACTATGTGTTTGTTTCATCGTAACGTGCTGGTATTGTAAACCTTTGTTATTTTATGTTTGCTTTTGAAATTTAAATGAAGAGAAAAAATATGTTATTTAGTACAAGTAACGTTGTTATAATTGAATGTAGAAACAATATATTAAACTTGAAAACAAATAAATAGTTAAACTGTAATTCAACAATGCTGAAACATTATACATTACTTTCACCATCAGTTATTTCAATATCTAACTGATACTGAGATTCACCTAAAAACCTCATGTAAGTACGCCCTTCATTGATTAAACCTTATTCGAGGACATGAAGAACTATCTTTTGAATGTCGTGGCGTGCAATTCAAATTTGCATTCGGTTATTTTTTTCGTGGTAGCAATGCAATGCCATATAAAGTTCATGAGGTATGCCTATTAGCATTGTTCTAATCAATTGACGAACTATTGGAATATTGTATTGCTTGCATCCATCCACGATAATTTCTACTTGGTTCACACAATAAATGTATTCCTTTCACATTCTTGTAACCCACTATGGAAAGTAACGAGTTCTTGGATCTAATGAGTAATAGTATTCATCTTCCAAATGCCAATGATGTCCCATTGAACGATACAAATCCGATACTGTATACATTTTTTTGTTGAAACTGGATATGAAAAATTTCAAAGAAGTAATACAATGTGTGTTTAGAGTGATCACGATGGACATAAAGTCTCTTATATATATATATGTATATATATATATATATATATGTATGTATTTGTTGGTTTTCCAAAATAGTCAACACCTCGAGTATGGTCCAGTTAAGTGACAAATGTCCCTTTGCTGAGTTGTAGTTGATGGTTGAAAATTCTTCATGTGAGTTGTACTGGGTCCTGGAGGGACTAACTTGCTGAGTCCATAGTCCTGCTCCTTAGGGAGTGGTACCTACATAAGACTCGGGCTAGGATTTGTTCTGACAGAACCCCTTTGGCATGAGAATAAAAGTTTAAAGAGAAGAGGTACAAAAATGCGTTGAGTAAACAAATGAACTCAGAGCATTCGCGTAATAAAACGTATCTCGGGCTTGCATAGCCCCTGGTATATATAGACGTTGGAGATGATCAACTTCACGTAATCGAGTCTAAACACGATTAATTAGGCGAAACGATATGTTTAGTCGATAATTAGGGGCGTTTAGGAGATAATCATTGGGTTTGGGCTTTTGAGCCCATTTGGAGAAGCTTGCAGGCCTCTGTTAGGTCTGTGGAGGTGAGCTAGTGGTAGAGAGAGGAGATCCGTGGAGTTCTGGAGGAGAAACGGATTGAAGTGGTAAACCAGTCGAGATAAACGGTTAAGTCGCTAAAGTTGACCGTCCAAGGGGCACAACACAGAGTCCTGGAAACAACGTCCTTGTGGGGCACGTTGCTCCTTCCTAGGTACAAAGGAGATTCCAGGGAAGAGCATTGGTCGGTGTATGCTCCAGTGTGACATTTTGAGTTCCAGAATGCGTCCATGTCATGCAAAGGGTGGATACATGGCCGGGGGCCCCAGGTATTGACTCGATGATGGTCGAAAATACCCTCATCAGTATTAATTTTAAACATTGACCTGATTGGTCCAATGAATTGTAATGAAGTTGATTGGTCACTTCGTACTGACAACGCTGAGTTCATTTGTCAATTCATCACTGATAAAGGCTCTGATAATTCTGAATTGATTTGTCAAATCACCTTTAATAATAGCTATACCAATTTAAACACCAACAATGACAAAGATTGACAAATGTTGGCGAAGGTTGAACACAGGTTGTAAAGGCACGCCTGAAAAAGTATGTTCAAAGACGTCAGTACACATTGAAAAATCCTGCCATGAAATGTCAATCAACACTAAAAAAGCTTGTTTTAAAATGTCAATCAACTATCACAAAAGGCTTAGTCCTATCATTCATCCATCATACATGCTACTATAAAAATAAGTTTTGTATAAAAACTCTTTATTCTACAATTTTCGTAATGTGTCTTCAAAATGTAACTTAAGTGAGGAAAGCTCATATTGTATTTCAAGTGAGAAAAACTCATATGGTATTTGGGGTTGGTCTGGACCTTAAGATCACTATAGACGTTGGGTACTAAAATCATATTATGATGATTGTTGGGGCAATCAAGACACCAATCTAATAGAGTTTCGTGACGGTCTTCGCCAAGAGTAGAAGTATAGGGTGAAGGAGTCCAACAACCTTGTATCTTTGTTCAGAGTTCTAAATGCACCAGTTCCACATCGTTTATCCCTATAGATGCCTCAATGATGTCAAATTAATGACATAACTGAGATTAAAGATACTTTTACACGAATTCGCTTGGAGAATAATCGTATGTTGTTGCAAAGAAATCGATATTATCTACTCTAACTACCCAATAAAATAGCCACCGCACGTAATAGAGTACTCTCTTAAAACGAATACCATAATGTGATGATCAACATTGATTTAATCATCTGTCAGAGGGATACATGTCCGACGAAGAATAACAATATTTTGCTAATTGTATTGTGTTTGTTATGTATTTTCAAGTGACTATCCAAGTAATGATATGTATATTAATCTTTATTTTATTTTAATGATGCAATGATTCAGTTTCAATTTAGCGTTAAAAGTTGAGAAAAAATAATTGTCTAAAACATGAAAAAAAATTCATCAGGGCATTTTTGACGATTTTTTAAAAATTATTCAATATTTCATTTTTGATTTTTTAAAAATTATTCAATATTTCATTTTTTCTTTTTTAATTTTTGTTTTAGAGTCTTATGAACAAAGTTTATGTTAAAAAAAAAAAAAACAATTTATACACAAATAAAGTATCGTTTTGGCATTGAAAGTTGCCGAAAAATCATTATCTAGCAATTGAAACAACCTATTAGGCCATCTTTGACGATGTTTTTAAATATTATTCAATATTCTATTTTAAGTTTTGTAAGTTTTGTTTTAGAGTCTTATGAACGTAGTTTATGCAAAAAAAGAAAAAGAAAAAAAAAGGTAACCAATTTTGGACACGAATTAAGTATCGTTTTTTCATTTAAAGTTGTCGATTTTTTATTTTTTATTTTCCTAACAATTGAAATAGCTCATCAGGCCATCTTTGATGATTTTTTAAAAATGATTTAGTATTCACTTTTTAGTTTCGTAAGTTTTTTTTTTAGAGTCTTATGAACGTTGTTTATGAAAAAAAAAGAAGAAAGAGAAGATCAATTTTGGATACGAATAAGGTGCCATTTTTTCCATTCAAAGTTGCCAAAAAATCTTTGTTTAGCAATTGAAATAGGCCATTTAATTAATTGTGTAACTTACAATATACTTAAATACAAACGTTCTCTCTAGTTAGATTTGAGGCAAATGCTTCCATTCCCAAATCTATACATACACAAAATAAATATATATAGTCAATGGTTTTAATATAATATGAGCATATACTTCACACACACACACACACACACACACACACATATATATATATATATGTGTGTGTGTGTGTGTGTGTGTTAAAAAAATTAATAAATATAAAGGTCCTGCAATCTGTGATGTTGTCGGCCTCATAGCCCGAAACAACTTTCTATACAATACTGCCAAATAAATAGTGCCCCAACGGTACGTCCCAATGGCATCGAAGTCTTTGAGTAAAAGCAAGTACATAAGCTTCACAATTAAAGACAATTTGTCAGAGAATAATACTCCTCCAATCATGTGGAATATCTATGCCCTAGCATATTGCCTGACTGTCTCATCGTCTGGATCATTTGGCAATACTCCAAGAACGTCCTCACACAACTGTTGCCAGCTAGTAAACTCATACTTATTATCTATGCCGGTCACGGCACGACCTTCTATAGGGAGGCCCGAACAATATTTCCACATCCTCCAATGTTACCGTGCACTCCCTACCTGATTGGAGGAATGTATGCATATCCTGTCTACATCTCTCAACCAAGGCAGTGATCAAGGCATGGTCTAATTTTCTTGACCAGAGACGATATATCCTATAAAAATCCGCAATGTGGAAATAATTAATTATCTTGGGGTCCAACCCCTTAGGCCATGGCCCTAACTCTATTCGTCTGCACCTCAAAGGGACAATGTCATCCTACATGTTATAACAACAATTTTATTTCTTTATTATTATTTTTTAATAAAAACAAATATGATATAATATGATGTGAATACAACATAGAGAAACCTATTTATGAATTTAAATTGTAACTTCAAATCTGTATCTCCGAATACCAAACAGTAGTGAATATATGATTATCTTGATTCGACAATAGCCTAGGCTTAATGGGTCCAACAATGGTATCATCCATAGTAACTAACAGTAATTCGTAACATTTAATTTAAGGGTTAATAGCACTTTACCCCTTTGTGGTTTGACCAATTTGTACTTTACTCTCTTGTAGTTTGGAAATCACCACTTACCCCCCTGTGGTTAGATATTTATTGCACTTACCCCCCTATATCAGGGGGGTAAGTGCTTTGAAAATCTAACCGCAGGAGGAGTAAGTGGTGATTTTCAAACCACAGGGGGTAAGTGCAAATCGATCAAATCATAAGGGCGTAAAGTTTAATTAACCCTGTAATTTATCCTGGGCATACTAACAATTTGTAACATTTACCAATAAAAAAAATTGTAGCAGTAGCATTAAAATAAAGATTGCATATCATAATCACATTAACCAAAACTATAACAATAGCTGATAACAAAAAAATATTTCTACTCCATGACTACAGCGGAAGCACAACTCCGTCTACGGGTTGTTGGCTCTAGGGATATAGTCGTTTGTCATGCCCAACTTGCGTTCACAAACTTCATCTATTTGTCATCTTCCTTCTCGAAACATCCATTTCATATAGAATTTTTTCAACTAGATAGTCTTCCATGTCTAACAGTCCTAAGACAATGTGAATGAGAAAGCATGATTGGCATATTGGTCGGTGGCCAATAAGCTTCGGGCAACATCGGACTCAAGTAGTTCTCGTAAATATGCGAATATACTTCCATTGTTTGCGTAGGAGCCACGAGTGAAAATAGATCCTATCCAAGGCCGTAGTCTCGGCCATCATGTGCGAGCATGGCAAGCGATAGATGGCCTATTTACCACAAGAACAATTAGGTTTAGATCTAAGGAAGGCAACTTCTTGATTGTGTCCCCTAGAATTTCGTTGCCTAGTTTTAACTTCAAAACTCCCGTCAATCTTGAGGAAATTTAGATTTACAAATTCAACGACTTTAAAGAAAAAAAGGAACAACTTGAACTCCAAACAAGTAATGTAAAATTACTGGTTGAAACTGACACCTTAAAGTGTATTTCCCGTTGCCATATAATTCCTTGGTTCCTTGACGATGTGGTGACTATACTTAGCTCTATTAGCAATATCCCTAGCTGCCTCACAACATCGTTTATCAAAATATTTGACAGTGTTATAAAACAAAATTTGAACTACGATAGTGTGGAGCATTTTTTGCCCCCTTAAGCACGCTGTTAATTATTTCTGCGAAAATTGAAATCACTATACCCCTAACGTTTACTCTCATCGTGTCACATTGCCCATTTCTTGGCTGGTACATTTTATAACAAAGCCTTCTCCTCTGGTGGGCACTATCGGCTTTCCAAATAAAGTCCTTCAATTGTTCATTCTAGTATTTGTTGTTGAAGTTTCTTTGGATGTGATATAGACAATACCAGTGATGTTAATGTGGTTCGTCGGATGGGTTTTCCCAAATATCCTGGATAACATATATGATCTCCCGGTGTCGATCCGATATGAGCGTGACATTAGGCAACTGGCCAACAACATGAACGCATAGGTTCCTAAAAAACCAATGCCAACATTGATACGTATCTTCTTCCACGAGTTCAAAAGCAATGGGAAAGACCCTGTTGGATGACAAAACGACAACATCAACAAGCAATTTTCTTTTATACTTTCTACTAAGAAATGTGCAGTCAATGCAGATCACTAGTTGGCTATGTTTGAATCCTTCTATTGCAGGCTTGAATGTCCAGAAAAACTTGTCCAATACGAAAGAGCCGAGGGCATCACTAGGGAAGTTATCAAATGGCGCCACAATACCAGGGTTGAAATGTTGTAAGGCAATAGCATACCGAGGCAACTTTTGATAGGATTCGTCCCAATCCCCAAATAGTATTCCTATTGCTTTGGTCTTCGCCAACCAAACCTTATGATAGGATAGCATGAACTTGCAGTTGTCATATATTATGTTTTGTGACAACAATCTTGAGTTCGAAATTACTCTGCAATAATATTTAATGCAATGATCCTTGTTATTTAAAATTAAAAAGGTTTACTTATAAAATTATTTAAATTGACAGCAGTAAGAAACTTAAAAACAATTTGGTTAAGCAATATATGAGTAATCATCCCCGAATCTAAGTTGGAATGATCCTGATTCGTCTTCGAAAACAGACACATATGTTTTCTACCGAATCTAGTAACCTTAAAGTAATTGTGCTTTTTCTTCCAAGTGGCACATAACTGCTAATGACAATCATTTTTGCAGTGAATAACCTACTTCATAGGGTTGCTTTTGATGACCACGTACTCACCATTCACTTTGATGTTGTACATCTTCATTGCATTCTAAAGGGAAGCTTTATCTTTAAACACTATCCCTACTCTAAACTCTTAGTTTTCAAAATCTCATGTCTTCATGTTCGATTTGCACTTGTAGTCTCTGATAATGATTGTATTTCTATAGTCGTATTCTGACATGTATGGGATCGGGGTCTCATAAATCAACTGCACATTATCATGAACGGCATCATCGATGACATCCTCAATCTTGTTCCGATCCACATTTCTAGCGTCCCCTACAGCCTCGTCAATCTCATCCTCGTTAAAATCCTCTACTGAGTCGTTCACCATCATCTCCTTATCAACATCCTCCTCGAAATATCTAAAATCAAAATGGTTGTCTGCCACAGATGGATTGTTCATCGTCATCTCAGGTTCAGCCATTAGCTGACGAACTGCATTCGTCGAATCTGCACTAACGCGAGATGGCCCTGGCTCAAAACTTCCACTAGGCCAGACGTCGGCCTGGTAGACCGACTGGAATTAGAAGATTCCAATATGGTCTTGCGAGTAAAATGAGGATTGTATGCAATCAAAAAATTATTCAAATTAAACTATTCCATTAGCGTCCTAGTATATGACCCTACTTCGTTGGTTATTGCATGACAAAAATACTCAGTTCCTTTTAGTTCCTCTCCACATAAAACTCAATTGTATATATCCCGGGAAATTACAAAGGTATACTTAAGGAAACTGTAAGCGCGTTTTCATCCGCAACCGGATACAATGTACTCATCCAATGCGACTGCCATTGATATAGGGGGTATCAACATTGAATCTTCAAGCGTACATTTTTATCGTCTAAAACTACCATAGGTCTAATCACATTTAGAAACTCGTCCAACGTCGTGCCGATATTAAATGATCTTTATTTCCAATGTTATTCAATATCTCTCTTTTAAAAACTAAATACCCATCCAAACGAGTACCATTTTTTTTAAACGAAAAATTGATTCAACTCAATATTCAAAGTAGCTAATTGGATTCAATTAAGCATGTCAAATTTAAATGGCATACATTACTGCTTTTACTTTTGAAGTTTGAATATTGTAGTATTTTACTCCCTAATCTTTGAACATCTGCACATTACCCCTTAAATATTTTATTTATCTTGTCTAATTGGCTTTGCCTACACTAGCTAACTAATTTTTTTACAAAACACCCGTCTTGTCTAATTCAATCAATACTGAAATAATTTAATACAAAAAACAAAATATATATATGTATGTCTATTTTTATACTCAAAAAATAATAAAACAATTTATTAACAAAATATATATATGTATGTCTATTTTTATACTCAAAAAATAATAAAACAATTTATTCATGTTTTTTCGTTTCACTTTTTGAATTTGTATATAACTTATTTTTTTCTTAATTATATAAAATTATATTATATTTGAAAATGTATATTAAAAAAATTTACAATTATATATAACGAAAAAAATTAAGATTGAAGCCAACCAAGACTGGGCTGGCTTTGGACAGAATTGAAATTTCAGTTCAGTCCGAATCCCGCCCAGACAAGGCCGGTTTTGGACTGAACAGTTCTGTCTGGGCCAACTTCGGATTTCAATACATATTTTATTTATTTATTTTATTTTATAAACAAATTTTTGGCAATGCGATACGAAAAAACGAAAAAATAAAAAAAGTATAACTTGTTAGGCTAAATAATATATTTTATTAAGGATAGTAATTTTAACACATATTTTCCTAATAAAACTTGTTAAATTAGAAGAACTTGTTAAAAAAAAAAAAAATTTGAACTTGTTAGGCTAAATGATATATTTTAATAAGGTTAGTAATTTAACATATATTTTACTAATAGAACTTGTTAAATTACAAGAACTTGTTAAAAAAAAAAAAAAAAAACTTGTTATACTTTGTTAGGATAAATGATAACTTGTTAGGTTAAATGATATATTATACTAATGTAAGTGATTTAACATATAATTTATTTATTTTAAATCTAAATCTAAACATATATATTAACATAAAAGCATAACTATACTAACGATATATAACCACATAAAATTATAATTACACAACATCTAATCTAAAAATATATATTAACATCTAAAATAATTAACTAAAATAATGTATTATTACTAAACTTTATCAAATGGTAGATTAAGGTTACACTCCAAAATCTTCAATCAACAAAAGAGAAGAAGCTAAATAAGTCTAAAGAAGAAGAATATGATGAAGAAGAATTTATAGAAAAAACAAAAAACCCAACCGATTTGAATTTTGAAAATATATATTATATATTACTCATCAAATAAATTGGATATTTGATAGGTAATACCCATATTCAATTTTTTGTTGACGGAGGCCATTTCTTGTTTTGTGTCAGAATATAACAAGTAAACCTTGTCATTGTTTTGTCATGACAAAACAATGACAAAATGTCCCCTTTTTTTTTTCTACTCTTGGCGAATCCTTGGCCAAGACATTATTTTTTTTTTTGGTTTTTAATTATTTTTTAAAAAAAAATCTTTACTCATACACTATTTTTATAATTCATAAAATAATATTTTCTTTTAGAAATAATTTATTTAATCATTTAAAAAAATAATTAAAAAATTATATTTTTTTTATGGATGGGGTTGGGGTGTGGGTGGGGTTCGGCGTGGGTGGATGGGGACTGCAAAAAGAAGCCCTTATCCTCCGGTGTCAGAGGCTGCCACATTCTATAAGCTGACCATACAAGGGCCAGTTTAAAAAAAAAAAAAAAAATTGATTGTCAAAGTTGAAATTGGAATTGAATAGACCGGTTTCAACCAAAATTTTGAAGCCACCCCTTCAAAAGTCGGTTAGCTCTAATTTTGTATTATAGTGTAAAGGAGTTCTAGTCAAGGAAAAATTTGACACTCTAAATGTGTAAAGAACTCTTGAATTAGCGAACAAAATTGGCACTTGAAAGCTGTCATAGAGTTATCAATTTGCTATCTCTTCCTCAAGATCAAAATCAGAACAAGAATTTAGTTATAGAAACTAATGACTCATTTGGTTGGATGGAAGGCAATCAAAGTGGAATGGAATAAGAAAAAGAATGAAATAAGAGAAAAAATGAAATTAGTTTGTTAAATGAAATCACTATTTCATTATCTTATTTGGTTGTTATTGTATATTAAAAAAAATTAAATGGATTATTATTTTTTTACATAACAATTTTGATTTCATATTTATTGACAAATATACCTACTAAAATCATTTTGTTCCTAGATTTTTATTTTTATTTTATTTATTTTTTCACTTTGAGAGCATAAATAGATTTTTTTCTCAAATATTTATTTTTGTTTATGAATATAAACATATTTTTTGTTCTCGGATTTCTACTTCCATTTCCTATATAGTTTTGTTTTTGTTCTCAAATTTCTATTTCTGATTTAGGAAAATAATTAGATTCTTTTTCCCAAATTTTTGTTTCTATTTCAGAAACAATAACTTATTTTTTGTTCTCAAATTTATATTTCTATTTCGGGAATATGAGCTAATTTTTTCACTTTTAAATTTTTATTTTTGTTTGAAATATAAGTTTGTGAACAAGAAAATATATTTTAATTAGGAAAAGTAAGCATAAATCTGGAAACAAAAAATATGTTTCGATTCTAAAAAAATCGAGAACCAAAAAAAAATTTCTTATATTTTGTTTCCATTTGATAAAGTTAATTTATAGGAAATATTAAAGTCATTTTCAAATTGAGAATCACAAGTCAAAATGAGGTAGGTGGAACAAAAAAAAATATATAAAAATTAATCATGAACTATGGAATCAGATTTCGCTCCGTAAAGTATGAAATCCAATTTCATCTATTTTTATTCCAATGTAATCAAGTTTTGACTTGATTGGATAACCAAACAAAGCAATTCGAATCGAAGATGGAATTGCGATTTCATTCAACCTCCATTCCGTCCAACTGATCGCACCATAAAGATGTTGTGTTCTCAAGAGAGTTGTGTCCCTTCCCTGTAATGAAGTATTAGGTCATGCTAGAGTAAGAAAAGTTAACAAAATCCAAAGACCTTTTCCTCATAACATCCTCTTAGAAATTCAAACTAGTAAAATCGATCAACAAATAAGGTCACCCCATTTTCTCTACCTCCTCAGAGGATAGATATTAGGAAGAAAATAAATAAAACATAATAAAATGAAGAACGAAGGAAAAAAAAACCATCATACCCCTTAAAAATGACATGTGCATGTGCAGTGCACATGATAGCTTTTCCGTAAGTTTGGATGGAAAATTTAACATTTATACTAAAAGGGTTTAAATTAAAACACAACAAAATTATTGGAGCACATAAAAATGTGTCAAGTCTGAAATGAAATTTCCTCTTTTCATAAGACTTGAGACTTTCCTCATTCCATTTTGTTTACCTAAGACGTTCTCCATCACATTTTATTGAATAAAATACTCTTGCAACATAATATTTTTTTTATTATTTATTTATATTTTAATTTTAATTTTCTATTTTCTACTCTTTTTTTTTTTTTTTTAGTTTAATTATGTATGAGAGAAATGTGCAACCCCTGGTTCTCACGAATGATTTGACTACGAGAGAATGAGAGGTAAATCTTATTCCTTCGTAGTCAAATCATTTGTTCAAACTGGGGGCTTTCACTTTTCCCTCCTAGTCAAATCATTATTACAAGTCAGTGGTTGCACATTTTTCATCATTAACTCATAGTCAAAAGATCATTGAAAACCAACAGTTGCACTTAAAGGCGAGTGTTAGATTCATGTTCCCACATGATTTGAGAGGCAAAATATTAATAGAACATGAGATGATTATATTGTATCTTTCTCAAATATCAATATACTAATCTCATCCTCTCTCAATATTTCGTCCCTTAATTATTTTGGTATCAAGGGTCAATTTTTCTTGGCCCCACTAAAATAGTCTGTTTCTTATATTTCCAAGAAACAGCTCCACCAGATATACTAAATATATAACCGCTAGTTGCCTTGGAGTCATTTGACAGGGTGTTCCAATCAGCATCGCTATATCCTTCCAGAATAGCGGGAAACTTCTGATAATGTAATCCAAGGTTCATAGTTCTCTTTAGATATCTCATAATCCTATTAATAGCATGCTAATGTTCAATACTAGGTCTGCTTGTAAACCTGCATCGTAATCCAACAGCATACGCTATGTCAGGCCTAATGCAATCAGTGGCATATCGAAGACTGCCTATGATGCTCGCATACTCAGATTGTCTAACACCATCACCGGTGTTCTTGAACAACTTCACACTAGGGTCATAAGGAATACATGCTGGTTTACAATCAAAATAATTGTATTTCTTTAGAATCTTCTCTATATAATGAGATTGATCCAAAGAAATTCCATGT
Organism: Eucommia ulmoides; assembly: GCA_016647705.1. Taxonomy (NCBI): domain Eukaryota; kingdom Viridiplantae; phylum Streptophyta; class Magnoliopsida; order Garryales; family Eucommiaceae; genus Eucommia; species Eucommia ulmoides. Next base: position 5,356,575 of record CM028329.1, read on the forward strand.
TTAGACCTAGTTATTTTAATACCAAGGATTACACTTGCTTCACCAAGATCTTTCATGTCAAAATTAGCACATAACATGGATTTTACATTATTCACAACATGAATATTGGAACAAAAAATTAGCAAGTCATCCACATAAATACATATAATAGTGCAAACATCATTTTCAGATTTATAGTAAATGCATTTGTCACTTTCATTTACTTTAAAATCATGTGAAATGACTAGATTATCAAATTTCTCATGCCATTACTTAGGTGCTTGTTTCAAACCATAAAGAGATTTATTTAATTTGCATACTTTGTTTTCTTGACCAGGAATAACAAATCATTCAGGTTGGTCCATATAAATCTCTTCTTCTAATTCACCATTGAAAAAAACAGTTTTAACATCCATTTGGTGCACAATAAGATCATGAATTGCAGCAAGAGATAAAAGTACACGAATAGATGTAATTCTAGAGATAGGTGAGAAAGTATCAAAGAAATCTAAATTCTCTCTTTGTTTAAACCCTTTGGCTACAAGACGAGCCTTATATTTATCCATGGTTCCATCGGGATTTAATTTCTTAAGAATCCATTTACATCCTATTGTTTTACAACCAGGAAGTAAATCTACTAAATGCCAAGTTCTATTTGACTTGAGATAGTCTAACTCATCATCTATAGCCTCTTGCCATAAATTGGCATCTATAGAGGACAATGCCTCTTGGAGAGTAAGTGGATCCTCCTCTAAGGTATATGCATAGAAATCCGAACCAAAGTCTTTAGCTATACGAGGTCGTTTACTCCTTCTAGGTTCAATATCTAATTCCTTATCAGATTCATTAATCCTAATGATAGGTTCATTACTAGAAGTCGAGCCCCCACTATTCTTCAATTTGAAAGGAAATTTATATTCATAAAAATCAACATCATTTGATTCAATGATAACTCTATCTTTCAAATAATAAAATCTATAAGTTTTGCTATTTACCGCATAATCAATAAAAACACATTTATAAGCTCTACTGTCAAGTTTTCTTCTTTTTAGGTCAGGAATTCGAACATATGCCAAACAACCCCAAGTTTTAAAATAAGACAAATTTGGTTTCTTATTTTTGAAAACTTCATAAGGTGAAATTTTACTTTTCGATTTGGGAACTCTATTAAGTACATAGCAAACCGTTAATAAAATTTCACCCCACCAGTGAGAAGCTGCACCGGAGTTAAGTAAAATAGCAACTACTGATTCAGCAAAAGTTCTATTTTTCCTTTCAGCCTTACCATTCATTTCAGGAGAATACGGTGCAGTTTTTTCATGAATAATCCCATGAGAATTATAAAAATCAATAAAAATATCGGAATCATATTCTGTTCCTCTATCACTACATAATCTCTTAATTTTCTTATTGCATTGATTTTCAATCTCAGTTACAAAATTTTTAAACATATCAAAAGCTTCACTTTTATTTTTCATGAGATAAACATAAGTAAAATCAGAACAATCATCTATGAATGTAATAAAATAGCGTTTATCATTTCTAGTCAAGACTCCATCAAATTCACAAATATCAGAATGTATCAAGTCAAGAGATTTAGATTCTCTAATTACTGATTTATGAAGGGTTTTAGTAATTTTAACTTGACTACAAAATTCACATTTTTCAAAATCATTCAAAGACAATTTAGGAATTAGTTCTAATTTGCTTAAATTTTTAATAATGCGTTTGTTAACATGACAAAGTCTAGCATGCCAAATATTAAAAAAACATAACATGTAAGTAGAAGAAATTTTTTTATTAATTTCAACATTCAGTTTAAACATTCCATCAATTGCATATCCCTTCCCAACAAAAACATTATTTTTGGTTAAGGTGTACAAATCAGCCCCAATAGTTTGAGTGAACCCCGCCTTGTTTAGAAGATAGCCCGAAACTAAGTTCTTTCTCATCTCTGGAGTATGCAGAACATCTTTAAGGATGACTGTCTTTCTAGAGGTAAACTTTAATTGCACTTCACCAGAACCGGCAACAATAGTGGAGTGGGAATCACCCAGCAACACTTTTTTGTCTTCACTTTCTAAATAAGACTTGAACATGGTACGATTATAGCAGACATGGCGTGAAGCACTAGTGTCTACCCACCACCCTTCAGATCCACCAACTATATTGATTTCAGAAATCATAGCTATAAGTTGGTCCTCGGTAAGATTCGCCTGTGGAACAGGACGACGTCTTTACCGGCAGTTTCGAGCCAAATGGCCCGCCTTCCCACAGTTATAACATATAAACTGTTCAGAATTATTTCTTGAAGGGAATTTGTTTCTATTATGATTTTGATGCACATTTCTGTTCTGGTTGTTGTGGTTGCGATTCTGATTTTGATTTTTCATATTTTTCCCTTTAGGTTTCAGAATAGCGTAAGATGATTTTTTGTGAGCGTTGTTAGAAACAAGCACTTCATCTTTCTGATCTTGTTTTCGGGCCTTATCCTCAATCCGAAGATGAGTGATCAAACTTTTTAAAGAAAACTCTTTAGTTTTATGCCTCAGCGTATTCTTAAAATCTTTCCAAGATGGGGGTAATTTGTTAATTAAAACAGCAACTTGAAATTGTTCATCAAGGGACATACCTTCAGCAATTATTTCGTGAGCGATTTTCTAAAGTTCATGAGACTGAACTTCCACTGATTTGTTGTCGGTCATTTGGTATTTCAGATACCGACTAACAACATATTTTTTACTTCTAGCCTTCTCAATGTCGTATTTCTTCGAAAGAGCATCCCAAACTTCCTTTGCAGTTTTGTTAGAGCAGTAATAATCATACAGATCATCAGACATACCATTAAGAATAAAATTCTTACAATGGAAATCATTTTCCTCCCAAGACTTAACTTCTTGAATCTGAGCGTCTGTAGGAACTTGAGATAATTGAGGTTTTTCGGTTGTACAGACATATGCTACTTTTTCGATAGTAAGAAAAAATAACATTTTCTGTCTCCATCTTTTAAAATGAAACCCTTCGAAACGAAAGGGTTTGTTGAGATCAACAGTTACTTGTTTAAAATCGTGATCAGTAGACATTTTAGCAGATATTGGACATCTTAAAATTGTTGAAGCAGAAAATAAATAAAGAACGAGTTTACCAAAATTTCTTGAGATGAGTCGCGGACTAGGTCGCTCTCTTTAAGACGTTTCGCGGCTCTGCCCAAGAACGTACAAGCAGTGTAACAGTCCCGTCGTCTCCAGGATAAAACAACCCAGAATCACCTCTGTCTAGAACCTACTTTGCACAACAGAAGGCCTGAATACTAAACACCCACCCACTGTTTGAACAAACAAATAGACTGCTCGGAAATCGAAGTTTAAAAGAAATAAAATTATTTCTGATGAAGAAGAAGACTGAAAGCGATTCTGTATTGCTGTTTTAGATCAAGAAGAAGGCTAAAAACTTATTCTTTATTTCAAAACTGAGGAAGAAGCCAGTATTTATAGGGGAAAATTCTGAACCGTTTGGAGAAAAAAAAAAATCTTGAAACCGAAAAATTAATTCTTAAACGTTTTTTTATTAAACGTTTCAAATAATTAATTTTTTTAAAACGTTAATTTTTAAACGTTATATATATAAATGTTTCTTTAAAACGGTTCAAGAAAGAAAAAAAAAAAACGTTTTCATTTAAAATGTTTTTTTTAATTTAAACGGCCGGACGGCGGCGACAGCGCGCGCGCGTGTGGTAAACCGGTAGGGATGTAACTCCTCTCCCCTCCACAAAATGTGGGTACCCTTTGGAGCACACCCCAAGTGTCTCACATACCCCTAAATATCCTCATTAATTTCACCTCTCCCAACTAATGTGGGATAAAAGGGTTAGAGGAAATTGTACATTTGGCACTTTCTATTCTAAAAATTTAATTAAAATTCATTTGTCTCAACAGTACATATATCTGAGTTTATCGATAATGCCATTTTCATTAAACCAGAACCTTCTAGTGTCAATAAAAATAAATATTAATGTTAATACCCGTTTAATTGCCACCAAAGGTACATATTCAGCCTGAGATTTTGAAACCATGAGTTTCAGCGATGATGATAATCCAGAGGTTAACATGGAATTAGTGTATATGGAAGCAACAATTACAAAATAGACGGGGATGTAAGTTTCATCCAAGAAATTGGAATTATAAAAGGATGAAGCACATCAAGAAACATCCGTGAGATTAGTTCGTCCCGGAGAATCTTATTCTGCTAGAAGACTTAGAAATGGAGAGTGATGCTCAAAGAATGGATCATAGGAAAAACCCAATTCTTTCATAAAAAAAGTCTTTGAAACTATTGTTGTGAAAATTAGATAGATTCCATTGAGAAAGCCGGATAAATGAACGTGATTAGTAAATTTCCTGATGTCTCTGGAGGAAGTGTTAGTACAAATATTTATCATGCTAGTGATGGCAAGGAGGAAGACAAATCAAAGAAAAGGTGATTCGTTTAGGAGGGTGAACAATCTTGCAAGACATCTAAGTGTCGGATGTAAACTCTACAATTAATCTTGAATTCATACATTCAATGGCTTTTATTTGTAAAAACTGATAATCTCAAGTATTAATAATTGGTATTTTGATATTATTCTCGAATTGTATAAATATTGTTGTAGACCATGAATGTAGAGTTGAAACGTCTCGACTCTCTAATGTGATTAAAAGGTGAAGACTAACGATGCTTGGTAACTTGTATCCTAAATTGGCCTTAGTCGGTATTGGATTATTAAAATAAGTCTTTAAGAATCTAGAACAACTTGTTTGTGTATTTTCTCTTATGAGTGACAGGTATCAAACCATTAGTATAAGACATTAGAACAACAACAAGTGAACTAACTAATGTAGTAAGGGACCAAAAGTGATTATCATTGATATCTTACATGGTAAATTTGCTCAATGTCAAAATAGAATATTAAAGTTGTAATTGTACTTGCGATATATTGACTTGAGCTATTGCATCTTATATGTATATGTCGCTATACTACTATAATATTGAGTGTTATATTCTAGCCACGAAACTTTAAATGTATTCATTGAGTACAGTGGGATATACATATGAAAATACAAGTGTACATAATAGTACCTATCACTTTTAGCAAAGCGAGACGTGTCCTGTGTGATTCGATTTAATATAATTCACCGAGGTCTCTAACCATAGAAATTTGACGATTGAGATGACATTCCAATTGGTGTTACAAGGGGATTACATTATTAATCGATAAACATATTGTTGACACTAAGGGTGTGAATCTATAAGAATGAGAGTTTGATGATAAAAACATATTGGAGGTTTTGTATTTAATGTGGGTGTTGAGTATCTAAGTACAAGAAAGGATGAAATAAATATACAACACAATGGAGAAGGATAAGAAATGGCACCAAGAATGAAAGAAAAATGTGGAAGATTGAGAAGATGTTGATAAAAAACAAGATGATAAAGATCAGATGATCCAACTTGGAGATTCAAGTCGAAGATGATCGTGCTGAAGAGCCAGATGTTTGGGAGGGTTAAAATGAACTCAAATGTATATATAAAGATATGGTAAACTCCTTCCCTATAACTCCAATACACATAAACTCATCTCAGATAAACACACTTGCACTTGCATTTATTATGTTGCATATTTTTCTTGTGAAATGTGTGTTTATGATACTTGTAAATGATGAAAATAAAATTAATTCTATGAGGATAAAAAAAGAAATTAAGTTGGTTAAAACAAAAGCCTAAAATTAAAATAATGTAGAGTTTGGTTGACCAACTCTTTTCATTGGTCATCCGAATAGGACAGTAGAATATAAAGGAAAGAAACAAGCTAATCTAGTAAACCAATAGGAAACTTTGGTTGACCAATTCTATTAGCAAACCCTAATTAATAACTAATACATGTAATTGGTCAATGAATTAAAGGAACCAATCGATTAATTTGGACAATAGTTTCAAAAGTTTGGTTTGGTCAACAAATTAGTCGAACGATTGGGACAAAATACATTTTAGAAAGGTTGAACATGAACATCAGTAAAGCGAATATTAAATCAGTCTATCGATTATCGAGGGCTATTTTGATACATTGAGTGAAAACACAAATTTGAGTTTGAATTGAACACCAAATTTATTCAAACATGTTCCTAATGATAATTAAACATTTTATCTATTGACTGAATCAATTATTTCAAATTGAAAGATAAGACCAATGGAAAAATTATAAAAAATAAAGTTACCATTTTAGCTACTTGTCTCCCAAATGATTATGGCTCAAATTGAACAAATTGAAACGTTGTAATGAGTGTGTATTCATTAGTTGTAATAATCTTTGCATTCAACTCATAAATTAAAACAATTTCATTCCAATATATAACTCAATCGTTGAGATCTAAATCCTATAAATACACGTTTGGAAAACATATGGAAAAAAATAGAGAACGATCCACAAAATTAACATACTTTACACTTACTAAGAAATAAATTCTTGTGTGTTAAACACATTTATCACTACATTGGGTGAAGTAGTGTGGCAAAAACACTTCATTTACTAAAAGCGTGACAATTTGAGATAGACAGTATAGTGAGTTGTACATGACAAATTTTAGAGGAAATCTACCTAACATCAATTCAATTATGGTCCAATCTAATTCAAACACATCTTAAACATTACCGTTGAGTTTGTGTTCATACATTAATTGCACTTATTAGTTTTTGTGTGGAATACTTTGTGAATACACTTGCATCTAGACATGATCATATTGATCACATTTTTTATTATAGACCTTGATATATATATATATATATATATATATAGAAATTTTGCATACACTTGAAATCTATCGTTTTTGAGACACGAAAGAGATTTTGTTATGGAATTAAAAAGTGATTTCCATTAACACCATAAAAGTTTTAAATTTGGTATATTGGACAGGGGAAGAACTCACACCACCAATGACATTAAGTTACTCATCGATTTCTTAAATCCCTTCCCTTCCAATCTAACATTATGTAAGCTAATTCGATGTTTTTACTGATTTTTTTGAAGATTAATTACTACCTTAAAACCAATCTTAGCTTCATATTATAAAGAATCATACTTTCGATTCTTCGTATCATAAGGACTTATTTGATTACATCTTGTACGTGATTATTTGTGTACTTGACCTAGGATATCATATCCATTGTAGACACACTTATATAAGCACTTAGTGAGTAAATATATGGTCTATTGACTTATAGGTGATTGATAGAAGCTCCAAGGGTTAGCTCGTTAAAACTAAAAAAGAGATAAAAATGAACTCGTGTGTGTGAACTGTAGCTTAAACCAGGGTTTGGTTTAAGTGAGAGAATTTTGACAAGGTATAAGTGTGATTTCAGTTTAATTGAGATAATTGTGACAAGACAAGTGTATTTACCTTGAATGTTAATCTAATAAGGTATAAGTGTAATTTGCCTTGTGAGAGTGTAGGAAGGTATGAATGTAATTTATCTTGGGAGAGTATGAAAATGTATAAATGCTATTTTCCTTTGGGTGTACTAGTTTAATCTTCATGGGGGAAGAAGATCAAGAAAATATTGGATTAGAAATATCCAAAGGAGCTCGGGGAAATACACATAGGCAAGGACGAACATTGGTTGAACTACTATAAATAACTATGTCCATAATGTCTATATCACTGTGATTGTGCTATAATTGTTTACATGTATATTCCATTGCTCCTCTTTTAATCCTTGTTCTTGATTGTTGAAATTGTTTTACTGTGTTTTAAAGAGTAAATAAAAAGAGAAACTAATAAGTTATTTGCACTACCCAATTGACCTCTTGGGTAGAATTGGACCAACAATTGGTACTAGAGTTTGGTTTCTTATAGGATTAAAACCCATATAAAATCAATCCATAGCAAAAACTTCAGATTCACCTTGCCCGAAGGGCATTCTATGCATAGGTAACCATTCTTACCGGAGAATTTATATATTCTGGAAAGTAAGAATGATAGCGTTCCTACAAGCCACAAACTGTGAGGCTTGAAGATTAATTAAGAATGGTCCCTAGACCTATAAGAAGAGCGTAGACTCGTGTGAGAAAATTAGGTTGTGCCTAAATATAATGAGGTTGATATAAAATTATTATATTTAGATTCCCAAGCTATTAACCTTTTTTTTTTCTAGTGCATTAGATTTAAACGTGTATAACAGGATATCAAGATACTAGTCAATGAAGAAGATTCGGGATATGCTCGAAGTGACTCATGAGGACACCAATAATGTAAAGGAGTCATATATTAATGCCCTCATACACCAATATGAGCTATTCAAGTTTGAGAAAACTGAAAGAATTCAACAAATGTACACTTGCTTCAACAAGATCTGCAATAGAGTGAATGCCCTCATAAAGCTTTATTCAATGGCAAAAAGGGTAACAAAAATACTTTGGTCACTTTCTCTAGGTGTAGGAACCAAAGGTAACAGCAATTCAGGAAATCAAACACCTAAACACGTATTCCGTGGAGGTTTTTATCGAAAAACTCTCAACACATTAACAATCTGTCAAAGCATATGAGGATGAATCAAATCACAAGCCAAAGGAAAGTGCTCGCTTTGAAAGCGCTCTATGAAGATGATCACCAAGATGATGAAGAAAGCGTAAACAATTAACTAAGAGAAACTGTTTGCACTTATGTCTAGGAACTTTCGTCGATTAGTCAAAGGTACATTTATAAAAAAGAGACAGTATAACACATTGAAGGTCAAATGTTTCAATTGTAATAAGATTGGCCACTTCCAATCTAACTGCGTAGATCTAGGGTTGGTTATGGGCCGGGTTAGGCCGGGCTTGGGCCATGTTTTAGCTAGGGTATTACAAAAATATAAATGGCCCTAGCCCTGCCCGACCCTAAAATCAGGCTTTGTTTCCATTCCTAAGCTTGGCCCTATCAAAATAATTAAGGCCAAAGCCCAACCTAGGGCCTAACCGACCCTATAGTTTTTCCCAACAGAACAAAACACTAAACAAGCATGAACTAATCGATGTTGGAATCAAATTAGCCAGTGGTATACCTAAGCCAAAGCAGTGGAGTGAGAATTAGAAGAAGATTATAAGAAGAAATGTTGCTTACCTTCTATTGATCTACGACTGTTGAGTTGTCGCGGCGCTGGCGATGGTGATGGTGATCGATTGGCCGACGGACGGACGAACTAATATCATTGATCAATGGAAAACGAACAGAGACCGGCCGAAGAGGAATGGGTCTGGGCACGATCGGCCGAGTTTTAGTCGTTTGCCGTCCTTGATGGATCTCGGGGTAAAATCCAAGCTTCAATGACCGTCATCACGAGGGAGAAGCCACAACCATCGTCGTCGAGAGTGAGGGAAAGGGGGCACCATCATCGTCGTCATCGTTGAGGATGAGGGAGCATAGAATTTTCTTCTCCATGTTGTACAAACTCAAACCTTGAAATTTTTGTAAAGAAATTGTGACCCTGGGAGTTAGAGAGAGAAGTGAGAGAGTGCAGCGGCTAAGGTGGTGTTTGGTAACCTAAACCCTACAGTAATGTGTGATTTGATATACCCAAATTATTGTACGCAACTTGCAAGCCTATTCAGTATTCACGTGCTATAGCATTAATTGGCAGACAAACTTACTTTATTACAAATATATATATATATATATAATAAAAAAAAAAAAAAAACTCGGGTCGGGCTCGGGCCAATCCTAGAAATTTTTTGACTTAGCCCAAGCTCGGCCCTAGATTTAGTCGGACCTCAAAACTTGAGCCCAAGTCCTAAAAAATTAGGGTCGGGCTGGGCGGGCTTAGCGGGCTCTCAAGCCCATGACCATCCCTACTTGTTTCCCAATAAGGAACTTCTATGGAAAGAATAAAAACATTCCTAGAAAGAAAAGAAGAACAAGGCCACTTGGGACAACTCAGAAAGCAACAGTTTATATAGTTCATCAGCCTAGAAGGAGACCACAATACTTACCCTGATGGAAAATGAAGACAAGACATGTAATATAAGTTATTATAATTGTAGTAAACTCAATAAACTCTATGATGCATATGAGGAACTAGTAACTGAATTAAAAAATAATGTTCTAGAATCTATGTACGTAATAAAATGGTCTCATCCCTATCTAAACAGGTCAAGACAACCAAGGCTAACAATATTGACTTAAACATAATTAGTTATTTTAGCTAAGAAGATTTTGAAAAATTGTTTTTAAAAAAATATTTATCTTGAAAGTGATTTAAGGATTTTAAAAATAGAATTTCACATTAAAATATAAGAAACAAAAATGTTGAGACCAACAACGGAGTATTGAGACAGCCAATTGAAAGTACTAAATTAGAACTTAAACAACTCTGCGTAAGAATGAATCATCTCAATATCTCTATGTTTCGTTCGGCACGTAATGGTCACTAAATTGAAGTATTATGTATATTTTAAGAATGAGGTTTATTCGAGATCTTGCGCCCTGAGAAACATCCATATTAATAAGAAAGGACCCATAAGAGAAAAGGTTCTTAGAATATACTAATGTTGCAGGTTATAAAAAGGCAAGGGCATATGTACAGTAGAATCCTTTTCCAGATGGAAGATGGAAAGGAAAGCGTATGAAGAACAATGACTTCCCAAAAGATTTATGGAAACTAGAACAAAACGTGAAAGTGGAAAAGGAAAGGCCATTGCTGAAAATCATGCACATCCTTAAACGCTTTGAGAAAAATCTATCCTACAACAGGATGCAAGTAAGTCCAACCCCTTCGTTCCTAAATTCATTAAAATTTTTAAAAGGTCCGATGTCTGACTTTCCAATTCGGTGAGTCGATAGATTTTTCTTAGATGACCATTAAAAAAGATCTTAACTCTAAGTCTAAGAATCTCGTTGTGCGTGATTCCATTTTAATCACAATATAAAATAGAAATTGTCTGTTGGATTAATTTCTTATATGTGCATTGCCTCTTCATAATGGATGTAATTCAAAACTTGAAATTAAAATATCATTGGCTTACGTGTTGACTTAAAGATAAAAAAATTTGCCTAAAGTTTTTTTAACATATTTGATTTGAGATATATATATATATATATATATATATATATATATATATATATATATATATATATATATAAATTTGGGGTATTAAAGATGATAAAAATAATTACAAAAAACAAAGTTAATCAATCTGTGGCATTAAATTCTAAGAAAAATAGAGTAAAATGAAATAAGGAAACAGTAGTTGACCGATATAACAAAATAGTAGACCGATGCAATATTTTCAATCTAGAATATGAGTTACTGATGTAATCAGTTGATCAAACAACTTCATCCAATTGACCTATCAAAAATAAATTAAAAAGGATTTATTAATTAACCAGTTGATCAATCCAATTAACCAGTTAACTGATTTTCACTAATTAGAACTCTTGTAAACTCTTAGTAAGATCTCAACAGCTCGTTTCTAAATCCCCTCACATTCCCAAACTTGCTTTCATCTTCCAAACATGGGAAATCTTTAAAAACCCTAGATTACTCTAAAGCATCAAACTCAAAGTTGATAAAAAGAAAAGAAAAGAAGGGGGCCACTCAATGTAATCGGGCTAAACCTAGTCCTCTCGCACAAATCGCTTAGACCTGCATCATTGTTGATCAAATCTTGGGAAGTTGATTCCTCTTCATAGTGTTCTTAGTTGATTTGGAATCTAGAACTCTAATCATATCATCTAAAGAACAAATATTTCCCTATGTTGACATCTATTTGCAACATGACTAATAAATTCATTGCCAGAAAACGTAGTTGGTATGAGAGGAAAAGATCGAAGCAAAATCCTAGGGTCTTAGATAGCAACAAATTAAATTTAGATCCTACCCTTGTCTCTTCTGAGGAGGATTAACAAAAATATTGGAACGATTTATCGAGACGTACTTGATCTCTGGGTAAAAATCAACCAACTCCAAATTAGTCCACCTAAACCTGCCACGTAGACTAAACGTATGACATGTCATGTGGAATCAACGGCAAGAATAGTAGGATTCTTGTTCAGCTCGGTATATTCAGGCCAGTCAGTCCTCAAGACTTGGACAATTACCGTCTGACAGCCCACTACAATCAAGAAAGAACCAATCGATGAAACCCTGGTCGGTGTACCCACCTCGGCATCCGTACTCGTGTCCAGGTTGGTTCATCCGCTACTTCGGTAGCACGCCCCATTAACTTCTGCATCAACATTGAAAAGCCCAAGCCCATTGCTCTAATCCCTTCACGTGCCTTTCTACCCCACCACGCGTCGTGTTAAGGTCAATAACCGAGTTTAAGGCCCCTAATCTCCAAAACGCTAATCAAATTTTCTCCCATAAAAGGAAAGATAAACAATGTTACAAAGGTAATTGCTTTTAGAATATTCAAAGTAGTAGCGGAATATTACGTCGCTACTTTCACCGCAAGTGTACGGGTCAAGTTTTAGTAAAGTGGGAAGAGTAAGGGTTGTCCTATCCAAAGGGATTGGATTAAACTGTTGTCAAGTACCGCAATTGTCATAACCTAACTTTATCTAAGCGACTAAAATTTATTTTTTTGTTAATATAATTAATATACTAAACTAATTAAACTAATTAATCTAATATACTAATATTGACGTTTAAGGGAGTAAATTATCTAGGGATTAACTTTATTCATTTAAATGCGTTCAATTCAATCTAGTTTACATTAACGACATTCACATTATCCAACAATCTAGGTATCGAAATCTCACTCACTACTTCTCCCGAGTGTAAAGTGAATGAATATGTGATTTTACGTCAACGCCGAAGTCCTCCTCGAGCGTCTATACGACACTTGGTCACATGAGTCTCGCCCCAACCTCATGGATTGCATACTTTTTAATGCCCTCCTGTGTCATTAGATTGTCACGTTGTGGTTAAACCCTAGTCCAAATCTGGGGTTACCTCTCCCGAGTGTCAAACCCCGTATTCTCAAAATCAACCCTAATACCATAACAAGCATATTAAGATTGTAATAAAACAGTAAACACAATCGGATAAATATGAACAACCATTAACGAAACATAGATTCAATTAAACAACGTTTTTATAAACAAATCGCTCCCTAGACAATATATGTTTAGTTTTTCATGGCCATAACCACATATACAACAAAATACAAGCTAAACATATACAAAACTTTCAACCAAACTAAGAATAAGAAAAGAGAAACGATGAGACTAGCCGTTATCCGAAGAACCGTCGCTAAAACTGCTCCAAGAACGTTTCCTCTTCTTGACTTTGTGATCTTCTCTTGGTTGATAGGCCTTGGAGCTCTCAAGACACTCCCAAAAATGTTCCTTGTGTGTATTTGGGGGGGGGGGGGGGGGGGCGGGGGGGGCGGGGGGGAAGAGGGGATATATATAAGATTCAAAATATCTCAAAATATCCCAAAGTATCCTAAAAGATCTGTTGTCGGATCGCTGCAGCGGTGGGGAAGTCAGTAGGGTTACTGTCAGATGACTGCTGCAATGGTGGTTTCACCGCTGTAGCGGTAGAGCTCCATGTATTTTGACCGCTGCGGTGGTGGAAATAAAGCAACTCTTTATACTTTAACCATTGCAGCGGCAGGCTTGAGGTTCTGTCCTTATATCTTTTTGCTCGTTTTTCCACCATTCATCCACCAAGTTGCTCGTTTATGGCTCGTTTTCGTCTTTTTTCACCCCAAATACTTGATTTATAACAAAACAAATAAAATCGTATTAAAACATATAAAAACGCTTAAAATTACTCGAAAACTACCAAAATCGATTTGAGAATAATTAGATAAATTACACCTATCAAATACCCCAAAACTTAAAATTTTGCTAGTCCTTGATCAAAACACTCACACTAAAAATAAAAATAAAAACAAAACAAAATTAACTAACACAAAAACTAAACATCAAATAAAAACACAAACTACGTAAACATAAAGATATGCGAGTTTTGTATTCAACTATCGACCAAAATATTTTTTCCTCAACAACCCCCAATCATATCGAGTTCAGGTGTAAAACTCACTATGTGATGTTCTAAAATTTCAACATTCGATAATGGTAAACGTCATTCTAGATCCTTTCAACGTGTGTGCGCGAAACTCAATAATATAATTATCCAACAACCGGATTGGATTATCCACCAACGAAGCTCATGACTTTAAACCGATAAGGATTAGGATTTTATATGCCTAATTGGGTTATGCTTTCCACTAATGTATTCTTAGAAGTTCAAAAAGATTAATATAGGACTTGGTTCGGTTTGGAACATGGCGAAGGGTATATCGGGAATATAAAATAGGTTAACGTTGTTAACTTAACGATACCCAAGGCATAACGCTTGGTACACAATCACACTTGAACCCCCATACATAAATTTGAAATAACTCTGAACATACATTTAAGACTAAGTACTCACTTGTCAAAAGAAACGAAAATTGAACTATATTTACATATGTTTTTTTTTTTCCGACCATACCCCCAAACTTATTCGATTATTATAATTTCACGGGTGTGGTTAAAATGAAAGAAAAATGACAAGTGAGTACTCGAATACCGAACCAATCAAAAGTTCGTCCTAAACCCAACCGCTTACTTCAAGTAACATACACGAATGTTAACTTGATTCACTCAAATTGTGCCTTCAGTTTAGCGATATAGGTTTGAAAAAAGTTTAATTAGCTAGGGTATTTGTTATGTGTTCAGAATTGAAACGGCTAATTGGTTTCAACAAGGTAACGAGGGATAAACATATAGTAAGGTAAGCTTCAAAGGCTCAAGCGAATCAAATTAATGGCTAAATCACGTCTCCTGAACTACCTCGCCTAGGATTTCACCTCAAGTTTCCACCAATCAGGTTCTAGAATCCCTTAAATTGTCATGAGTTTGTCTAATGGATATTCGGCCTCAAATAAATGGAATAGCTATACATTGAGTCTACGTGCTCGTGCAAATTAGGATCCATTATAACTTTTACCAAAACGCATTGTCAAGCACATAGAACACACATGAATTAGCATTACCCTTGACCTCGACAAACAACCATGGGATAATATCATCATCGGGTAATGGCCCAGATGAACTCAAAACTTAGCACACAACAACAGAACTACAAACATAAACACACTACACAAACTAAACAAACATGCAAACAATTAAACTAAACTAACATAATTAACAACAATTAACATACTAAAATACTAAACATCAACCTCAAACTTAAAACAGTCAGTGTTCACAACGACCCAATCATCTATTTCAACATTTAACATGATTATAATGGCAAAGGGGTTTTTAGAGCACGTACCTGGGAGGCGAGAGAATCTCGTTTCGGAATGAAGTCGGCGGTGAAGTTCTAATTTATTTTAAACTTGGGTTGCCTCCCAGGAAGCGCTTGGTTTATTGTCCTTTCTTTCACCACAAATGTATGGGTCAAGTTTTAGTAGAGTGGAAAAAGTAAGGGTTGTCGTATCTACAGGGATTGGATTAAACTGTCGTAAAGTACCGTAATTGTCATAACCTAACTTTATCTAGGTGACTCACATTTATATTTTGTTAATATAATTATACTAAACTAATTAAACTAATTAATCTAATATACTAATATTGATGTTTAAGGGAGTAAATTGTCTAGGGATTAACTTCATTCATTTAAACGCGTTCAATTCAATCTAGTTTACATTAACGACATTCATATTATCCAACAATCTCGGTATCGAAATCTCACTCACTACTTCTCCTGAGTGTAAAGTGAATGAATATGTGACTTCGCGTCAATGCTGAAGTCCTCCTCGAGCGTTTACACGACACTTGGTCATATGAGTCTCACCCCAACCTCATGGATTGCATACTTTCTAACGCCCTCCCGGGTCATTAGATCATCACGTTGTGTTTAAACCCTAGTCCGAATCCAGGGTTACTTCTCCGGAGTGTCAAACCCCGTATTCTCAAAATCAAACCTAATACCATAACAAGCATATTAAGATTGTAATAAAATGGTAAACACAATCAGATAAACATGAACAACCATTAACGAAACATAGATTCAACCAAATAACGTTTTTATAAATGAATCGCTCTTTAGACAGTATATGTTTAGTTTTTCATGGCCATAACCACATATACAACAAAATACAAGCTAAACATATACAAAACTATCAACCAAACTAATAATAAAAAGAGAGAAATGAGGAGACTAGCCGTTATCTAAAGAACCATTGCTAAAATCGCTCCGAGAACGTTTTCTCTTCTTGGATTTGTGATCGTCTCTTCGTTGATAGGCCTTGGAGCTCTCAAGACACTCCCAAAATCCTTCCTTGTGTGTGGGGGAGAAGAGGAGAAATATATAGAATTCCAAATATCTCAAAATATCCCAAAATATCCTAAAAAATCTATTGTCGGACTGCTATAAAGATGGGAAAGTCAGTAGGGTTACTGCCGGATGACCGCTGTAGCGATGGTTTCACCACTACAGCAGTGGAAATATAGAAACTCTTTGTACTTTGACCGCTGTAGCGGTAATTTCACCGCTGCAGCGATGGGTTGCAGGTTCTGAACTTATATCTTTCTTATCGTTTTCCCAATGTTCTTCTACCGACTTACTCGTTTATAGCCTATTTTCGTCCATTTTTGCCCCACATACCTGATTTATAACAAAACAAATAAAACGTATTAAAACATCTTAAAACGCTATAAAATTATTCAAAAACTACCAAAACCAGCTTGAGAATAATTAGATAAATTACACCTATCACAAAGCATTTCTAAAAATTATCCCCCCGAGCACTTACTCTCACATCCGAGGGAATTCAACGGGCACAACCTCGGTAAGTCCCGTGCAAGTACAAACTCGAAGCCTAAGCCGGACAACACCAAGTCAGCTCAAACAATCGAGGATCCATGGAAAGGTAACAAAAGAAGTTATCCAGATCACCACTAAACAACCTGCATGTATTCTGACCAGACCCTACTGTGGATGTGAGCCATTTTTTAACATCAATAGTTTCGTGCTGTCCGTGGGAACGTTAAAAAAAAAAAAGTTTTCCTCTGGTCATCAACTCTCTGCTCGGCTAAGACTTAATGATCATAAGGTCTGTTCAGATCATTCAGCAAATCTATTAAAATGTCGTGGTGAATAGCAACCTGATCAGAGAAATGTCAAGGATTCCCTTATCGGATGCTAGAGTTCCAATCCCCACGCCCAGCTGAGGATGAGAACATTCCACCCACAGGACAAATGAATCCTATAGCTTTGCCCTGAGGCGTGGTTGTAGGCCAGACATCTGGGGCCATCAAACTTCAAGGATTGATAATTTAGAATGCCTCCTTAGCGAGTTCCAGAGCTATTTCCAAGTTCTTCTCTCCCGCTTGCTGCTGACCCCTACTCAGGATGGACCGGCCCTCCAAACCGCAAGAGGAGAGGAGTGACCACAAGAGTTGGATGATCACGTGATCCATTCTCACGGACATGTGCCAAGGGCTCGGCCTCAACCTTGTAATCGGGTGGTAAGGGAGTGAGATTTGGCCCCCCTGCTACTTTGGGATCATCTTCTCAACCCTCACAAGGGCATTAAGATGACGACTATTACGAGTCCCTACTAGGTAGGGTGATTAGCCACGAGTCCCAATCTAATCTTTGGGTCCACTGTATTCAAGAAATCGATTCTCACTCTCCACCTGTCCGAAGGCCGGGAGCTCGGGCATCTGCTAATCAGGTTATGATACTGCCCAGAGGTAAAGCTGTCGTAGAACGCCATCTTTCCGAGATGCAAGCGACTCTCCAAAAACTGCAAGGCTCAAGGTAGGAAACTAGGCTCCCCGATGAGATAAGGTTTATTTTCATGGATGATATCATAGATACGGTGGTACATTACAGATTCCAAGACCTCTAGATGGCTCTGTATGACGGAACCACTGACCTAGTGGACTACTTTTCAATCTTCATATCCTACATAGATATACACACAACCTCAGTGGTAGTGCGATGTAAGTCTTTCCCCCTCACCCTTAATCGGACAGCCCATTTGTGGTTTCGCAACCTGGCCCCAGCATCAATTTTCTCCTTCTCCCAGCTCGAACAACTCTTCTTGGCTCGGTTGCTCAAGAAAGAGGCAAAAAACCATGACCTACATCTTTGCATTCCAACAAGAGGTCAGTAAGAGTCTGGGATATTATGTGGATAGATTTCATAGAGAGACAATCGCTTATAAAGGTCTCTCAGACGTAGTGGCCCTAAATGCTTTCCTCGAAGGGCTAAGTCATCAAAGGTTATCATACGACCTTTTCTTACACCCTACGCCAAACTTAGGTACTACCCTGGATAGAGGTACAAATTTCTATAAGGCTGATCTGAAGGATATCATGAAGAGGGACCGAGAAGAGGTCCAAAAGAAGAAAGGCCAAGCTAAGGAATGACCAATCTATTCTCAATTTTTCGAAGACTTCAATCTGAGGGGTACTTAGAACCTCTACCCGGGGATCCAAAATCTCTCTCACCCCCGGGCATCGTCAACAAGGGTTCACCCCTCTAACGGCTTTAGTAGCAATAATCTTCATCGAAAACTTCAAGAAATGAATCTTCCCACCTGCCGCTCCCCTGAGAGGAAAACCCATGGGAAGATCTATCAACAAATATTGTGAATTTAATTGTGACCAGGGACCCTCTACAAAGGAATGCTTCTAATTGAAGGAAGAGATAAAGCCTCTCATCAGGAGGGAGTACCTCAGAAACTATATCCGCAAGTGTTGATCCGAAGGTTTTAATAGATAATTAAAGGTTGAGTGTTTCATAAAAGAGTTTCAATTATTGATTGAAACATAAAGAAATTATCAAGGGTGCAAAGATAAACAATGAATAAATGAAGAGTATTGAATATCTCGAGAAAATTAGGTGAAAACAACTCAAATACTCTTATACTCTTAATGTAACCTGAATTAAGATCACACATGACACTATTAGATGAATTATATTTTTGTGTGTTTAATTTGATGAAATTTAGGATCCTAATTAGTATTCAAATATTTGCTCCTATGTGAAATTGAAAAATAAATATTGGCCCAAATGAGAATAATGTTTAAAATTGAATTTTAGAGTCAATTTAGTTAATCGAGAAAAGCGATTAGTTAATGGGTTCACACGTTGAGTTTTGGAGAAGAAATAAGTGAAAAAGTGACAAACTAGTATTAATCGGTCAGCTGATCCAAGGAGGATTGGTCAACTGATTGAAATAGTAAGGTTTGGGAGAAAATACAAAGCATCATGCATCCGTCGGTCAACTGATCATGAAGGAATTGGTTAACCAATGGGCATAGGGCAATGACATTGAAAAGTCTCTGAAACAATCAGTCAACCGATTGTGGGATAATCGGTCAACTGGTTGTGGCTTGGTTTGGGTTGGAAAACATCCTGAACCAATTGGTTAACCTATCGGAGAGCAATTGGCTGACCGACTGGTGTTTGGTTTTGGCCTGGCTTACTCTCTAAATCAATCAGTTAACTGATTGGCAAAGGTTCGGTTAACCGACTGTTCCGGTTGAGATTTTAAGGATTTTGGGATTTCGGTTAAAAACTAGTCGTTGCTTGCCCTTTTTGACAATTTCAATGGAGTATTTCGGGGGAATTGATATTTCAAAAAATATGGTATATATATTTTGATATCCCTATTAATTTGGTTCATATAATTAAAGATTCTCTCAATTTTAGCAACTAAATACTTCCTATCTTTATGATTGATATTTTAGAAATATTTCATGAAATTAATTGAGAGATTTAAAAGTTATTTTTAAATGAAATACACCAGAATTAAATGGATATGTTATATGAGGTTTATAGGTATCTTTTACAAGCATATCTTTTCAAAACTAGCCGTTGAAAGGCTTGATCTAAATCCTTATATATAAACCTGCGAAAATTAGATAAAAAATATCAAGAGCTATCAGTTCCTAATATTTTCTAAGAGTTATCATACTGCTGAGATTATTTGAGAGTTTATAATTAAAGTTCATGAGCTAAAGTGCTGTTGAAATGACGTCACCGATCTATGTTGTTTTGCAATATTGTTTTCATTCGCCGGTGTTTTCTTGGTAAGATTGTTCCAAGTTATAGTTCTTAATTTTGATTTCACATTATTGTTGATTGCTTGGATTTAAGATTATTGAAAAATCGTTTTCAAACTTAAAAGCATAAAAATCTTTTTAAAACGATTTTGTGATATTATCTGATTAGGTGTTATATTTTATACTACCCACACTTATTTATAATAGGATATTAATTTACCTCACTTTAATTCTACCACGTAGTAAATTTCGAGACATTAATTGAGTATAATTGTTTTGAGGTGGTAAAAGCTTCGAGTCGGAAGAAACTCATAATTTTTTTTTGTATTTGTGAGTTTGAGTAGATTAGACACAATTGGGACGGTGTCTAGTTAGGGTAGCTAGGGTTTCAATCTTTTCCGAGAAAAAGGTTGAGATTTGATCTTGCCTAAGGTATAAAAAAGGTTAGGTTATTCTTTTCTTTTGAAAAGAATTAGGTTTTGATTATTCCAGAAATTGAATTATTGTTTAGTGAATTGCAAATGTTCAATCCTTACATGAGAAAAGAATACTTGTGAGTATGGTGAGGTTTGGTCTTAACCTGTTAAAAAGATTAGGTTGTGATTCTTCCTGTAATAGAATTAGGTTAGTCTTTAGCCTAAAAAAAAATGAAGTTATTTCTTAGCCTACGAAAAGAGAATTGTAAAGGTTGATTTTGAGCTTGGAAAAAGAATTGTTGTAAGAGTTTGGTTCCTACCATTAAAGGAATCAGGGGTTTAGAGGTTGCGAATCTCCGTAGAGCTCAGGGGATTGGATTAGGTAAGGCTAGCATGTTGAACTAGGATATATCTTTGTGTGCTGCATTATTTATTTTCTTTATATTTTATTTGGGTGTGCACCTAAAATTAAACACTTATCCGCTGCGTAACGAAGATAATAATTGATTTAGGATAAATTGATCATTTGATAAAATATGTGTTGAAAGTTTTAATTGTTTAAATTTTTGTCACTACACAATTCACCACCTCTCTTGGGTAGCCCACTGAGCCAACAATTGGTATCATAGTTGGTTTAGTTCAATTAGCTTAAAATACTAGCTCATAAAGGTCAAATGGCGCACCCAATAGACATACTAGGTGAGGGGCAGTGGATGCACCAACCACCTTTGTTTGCAGGTGAAAACTACTCATTCTAGAAGGATAGACTGATAATCTTTCTTTAGGCCACCAATTAATATGTATGGCTAGCTGTTGAGGATGATACATTTGTTCCTATGGAAAATGGAGTAGTCAAGATGAAAGAGCAGCTGACTGCTTCTGATAAGTAGAAACTCTCTATTAATTTTTAAGCCATTAATATTCTGTTTTGTTCTTTAGATGCTAACGAATATACCAGAGTCTCAAGTTGTGGATCAGCGAAAAAAATGTGGGACAAGTTGCAAATCACCCACGAAAGGATAAATCAAGTAAAACAGTCAAATATCAATGTCTCTATGTGTTTATTCAAACTATTCAAAATGGGTGAAGTATAATCGATTCAAGATATGTACACAAGATTTAACAATATCTATAACAACCTAAATCAACTAGGAAAGCCCTATACGATGGAGGATAAAATGAGAAATATCTTGAGATCGTTAACTAAAGTATGGGAGCCGAAACTTACTACGATTGAGGAAGCAAAGAATCTTACAAAATATGTTATTGATAAGCTCATTGGCAACCTAATGACACATGAGATGGCTATTCGAGGATATGAGGAAGAAACAGGAAATAGTAAAAAAAAATCCTTGGCATTGAATATTCAAAAAAAAGAAAAGAGGAAGATAATGATAGTGATGATATCAGTCTTGATAGTGAGCAAGAAAATGATGTGGTGCTTCTCACGAAGAATTTTAGAAAAATGACTCGACGAAAATTATGGGGAAAGAAAAATTTCAACATGACTAATGTGGAATGTTACAACTGTTACAAGACTGGACACTTCCAAACCGAACGCCCCGAACCAAAGAAAGATAAGGGAAAAAAAAAGGAAGAAAAAGAAAAGAAAGAAGAGCTGGAAGAAATCGATGAAAGCCACCTAGGATGACTTCGAATCAAGTAGCTCGAAAAAATCAGGCAATGAGGGTTCATCCATGCTTGCTTTGATGGCCACTAGAGATGAGGTACCTAACTGTTCTAGTTCTTGCCCTTTAGATTTTGATAATTTATTTTATGTTTATCAAGAACTAACTCAGGATTACAAAAACTAGTGTTCTAAAATTAATGCCCTACAAAATATAATTAAAACACTTAATAAAAAAAAAATGATGAACTATGAATCTGAAAACATTGAATTGAAATTCAAGATGGCGGATTTACATTCGATAGTTCTCAAATTCATAGGTGGTGAGAACAATTTAAAAATGCTTTTGAGAAGTTCACGAGATATCTTTGATAAAGTCGGTATTGGATTTCAGAAAAATATTAAACAAAAAAGATTTCATAAATTCTTTTCTGAAACCAAGGATCTTGTTAGATGTTTTAAATGTAATGTTGTGAGGCATAACATTCGTAGATGTTTTTCTAAAGTATCTAAATACAGATAAGTTTGGGTTCATAAAGGAATAAAATTGTCCCAACTAACAAGATTGAACCCACGTAGACTGGGTAACACTTAAGATCTATTTGAGGTGCTCCTTGCAGGTTAATTTAAAAGCATCAATAGGCACAAACTAATGGTTCCTGGATAGTGGTTGTTCTCGCACATGACGGGAGATAAATCAAAATTTACGTCTTTGACACCTAAGGATGGAGATCACGTGACATTTGGAGATAATGCAAATGGTAAAATTATCAGTATAGGTAATATCGGTAATGGGTCTACAATTATTAAAGATGTTCTCCTCGTAGATGGTCTTAAACATAACTTTCTTAGTTTTAGTCAATTATGTAATAAAGGTTATAATGTTGTTTTTGATCATGATAGATGCATAATTAAGAATAGGCATGATAGTAACATCTTACTTGTTGTATCACTTTTTGAGAATGCGTATACATGTTCATTTGATGATTTTTCGTCTCAAAATTTATCATGTTTAAATGTTTTATCTAAAAATAGTTGGTTATGGTATAGAAGACTTGGGCATGCTAGTATGGAATTGTTATCAAATTTATCTAAGAAAAATCTACGTGGGTTACATGCATTAAAGTATATGAAAGATAAAGTATGTGATGCATATCAATTAGGCAAGCAGTCTAGATTATCATTTAAGAAGAAGATACACACTTCCATGTCTAGATGTTTTGACATGATGCATCTCGGTTTATTGGGACCGAATGCCATTGCAAGTTTAGGAGGTAAATTCTATGCTTTCGTAATTGTTGATAATTATTCTAAATTCACATGGGTGTTTTTCCTTACTAAAAAGAGTGAAGTTGCTTCTATCTTTTCTAAATTCTGTAAACGTGTTCAAAATGAGAACCAATACTACATAATTAACATTCGTAGTGATAGAGGCAAAGAATTAAAAAATGATAAGATAATTAGTTATTGTGATGAGCAAGGATTTGCTCATAATTTTTCTGCACCGAGATCACCACAACAAAATGGTGTTGTGGAAATAAAGAACAAGATGCTTCAAGAAATGGCTAGAACAATGTTAAATGAGAATAATATACCTAAGTATTTCTAGGCGGAAGCAATAAGTATAGCTTGCCATGTGGTAAATAGGGTATTCATTCGAAGAGGTTTTAATAAAACCTCTTATGAAATATGGAATGGTAAGACTCTGAATGTATCATATTTCAAATTTTTTGGATACAAATGTTTCATTTTAAATGATATGGATAATTTGGGTAAATTTGAAGCTAAATCTGATTATCAAATATTTCTTGGATATGCTACAAACAGTAAAGCTTATAGATTCTATAATAAACATACTTTAGTAGTTGAAGAGTTTATGTATATTGTATTTGAAGAATATGATCCATTTATGTCAAGAAAGATTTTGGATGATGATGATGCAAGTACACTAAATAATCAAAATCAAAGAGATGATACGACAAAAGAACCACAGAAAAATAAACCTAAAGAAGAGAATTTGACTTTACCACGGGCTATAAAGACATTACTGGGATACTCGGTAAAAGAAATTATTAGTAATTTTGAAAGAGGTGTACGTACACATTCTTCCCTTAGAGATATTATAAATCTTGTTTTTCTATCTCAAAATTAAGCCTAAGAATGTGAATGAGTTGTTAACTGATGAATCTTGGATCTCCGCGATGCAAAAAGAGTTAGTTCAATTTAAACGTAATAAAGTGTGGTCTCTAGTTCCTAGATCGGACTTTCATCCTATAATTCGTACTAAATGGGTTTTTCATAATAAAAAGGATGAAACTGGTATGATAATTAGAAACAAAGCAAAATTAGTTACACATGGCTATAATCAAGAGAGAGAATTGATTATGATAAGACTTATGTGGTTGTGACTAGATTAGAGGCTATTAGAATGTTACTCGCTTTTGCATGTTCATGTGATTTTAAATTATATCAAATAGATGTTAAGAGTGCATTCTTAAATAGTTTTCTAGCATAAGAAGTTTATGTTGAACAACCACCGGGATTTGAAAGTGATAAACATCCTGATCACATGTCTGAACTTCGAAAGGCTTTGTGTGGGCTCAAACAAGCTCCGAGAGCTTGGTATGAGAGACATAGTCGTTATTTAATTGAAAATGGTTTTCGAATGGATCTTAGTGATATAACATTATCTATCAAGCAAACTAAGTCTGATATTCTATTAGTACAAATTTATGTTGATGATATTATTTTCGGTTCTACCAATGAGAATTTTTGCTAAGAGTTTACTGATAGGTGTGAAAAACCTATCTATTTCCAATCCGAATTTGTTAGTTTCCGAATATGTTTATATAGTATTTTATTACGTTTTAATTAGTTTTCGTACTTTTTGTATAAATCAGGTATGGGGGCAAAACGATAGGAAACTGGAGCTAAAACGATGAGATCGAACCAAAGCGATTCGAAGTTACGGTGGATAAACAAGCTCGGTGGCTAAAAAGATAAAACAGGCCCACTGCTTAGGCGTCTAGACCACCGCCTAAGCGGTGAAGATGCAGAGAAGATCAAAATGTTATTGACGGACGACCGCCTAGGCGAAGATTTCTTCGCCTAGGCGGAAATCCAACAGAATGTTCTCCCAGTTCACCGCCTACTTCACCGCCTAGGCGATCAGACTAAACCGACCTAACTTCGCCTAGGCGAAGAATCCACCGTCTAGGCGGATTTTCCCTGCACAATCTTGAGATATTTTTAGATATTTTTGAGATATTTTTGCTATAAATACCCCCTTTCCTCCCCCTTGGCTGGAGACTCTTGCCCCCATGGATTTTTGAGCCCCTTAGGCTATATCTAAGGGTATATTTAGGGATTTTGGAGGTGGAGCTCACATCCCGAAGTGGAGAAGACGGCGAATCAATTGTAGAGCGTTCTTAGCAGTTTATCTTCGGACGAGGCTAAGTTATTCGATTGTTTTTCCTTATTTATTTATCTTAGGAGTATGTAATCATGTTTAGCTCATTATTTTCTTGTATATGCGGCTATGGCCTCGAGTTAAATATGGATTGTAGTAGGGATTAACAATAAATTTATAAATACGTTGTTTGGATGATTTCGGTGTTTCGTTTGTGTTTGTTCTTCATAGTTTGATTGTATTTATCGTATTGTTTGTTTATTATGCTTGGATTGATAAATAGAGAATACGGGGTTTTGACAAACCCCGGATTCCAATTAAGGTAAATAAACGCCATGATTCTATAACCCGGTCGGGGTTTGAATCGTGGACAATCGATGACGTGGGGCTAGATACACGCTACCTAGGGTCGTTAAGATGTTCATGGGGACTTTTTCGTTGACTCAAAGTAGCGTTATATCCCTCATCTTACACTCGAAAAAGGTGGCGAGGGAGTTTTAGAACGGAGATTGTCGATAGGGTAAATATAACGCGACGATCCAATAACCCGGGAGAGAGTTGGATTGTGTGCAATCAATGACGATGGGCGAGACTCACATGACCTAGGGTCGTTAAGACGTTGAGGGAGACTTCTCCATTGGCTCGAAGTCATGTATTCCCCCGTCTTACACTCGGAAAAGGTGGCGGTGGAGTTTACGTACCGAGGTTGTCAAATAGGTCGAACAATGTAAACGTGAGTAAATCGGAATCGAACACGTATTTGTACACACGTTAATCCCTAGGAAATTCTTCACCCTAAAACATATTAGCATATTAGTGTAGTTAATTTGGGTTATATTAGTATTAGTTTAATTAATTAATTACATTTGTTTTCGCCTAGATAAACTTAGGTCACGACAAACGCGGTATTTAATAGTAATGACAACAATCCCTGTGGATACGATAACCCGATCTTAATGATCACACTATACTAAAACTTAGACCTCGTATACTTGCGAGTGTAAGTAGCGGCGTGCTTTTCCCGCGCTACCATTTACCAAGATAATGCAGATCGAATTTCAGATAAGTATGATAGGAGAGTTGACATTCTTTCTTGGGTTGCAAGTCAAGCAAACCAAATAAATTATATTTATTAATCAATTCAAGTACACCAAAGAGTTGTTGAAAAAATATAACTTTGATGGAGCTAAAGAGTATAACACTCCCACAGCAACAACTACGAAAATGGACAAAAGCATAAATGAGAAAATGTATCTAGGTATGATTGGTAGCTTGTTATATCTTACTGCTAGTAGACCTGATATAATGTTTAGTGTATGCTTGTGTGCATAGTTTTAGTCTTGTCCTAAAGAATCACATTTAACCACGATTAAGCGAATCTTTAGATATTTGAAAGGGACAAGTGACCTAGGATTATAATATTCTAGGGAGAGTGATTTCAAGTTAACTAACTACTCTGATGTTGATTTTGACGGATGCAAAGTTGAGCGGAATAGCACAAGCGGGTCATGTCACTTTTTAGGACATGTCTTAGTTTCTTTGTCTAGCAAGAAATAGAATTCTATAGCCTTATCTACTACTGAGGCTGAGTATATAGAAATTGGTAATTGTTTCACTTAAATTCTATATATTACGCAATAATTGAATGATTTTGGAGTATGTATGGAAAAAGTCCCATTTTATTTTGATAATAGAATTGATATATGTTTAAGTAAGAATCTGACACGACACTCACAAACTAAGCAAATAGAGATTAGACATCATTTTATTTGTGATCATAATCAGAAAAAGGGTGTTACTATTGAATATATTGATACCTCCGATCAGCTTGCCAATATCTTTACCAAACCTTTAGTGGAAGATATGTTTATGAAAATTATTCGAGATTTAGGTATGGCTTAAATATAATGATATTTGCATAGAGTGATGTTTTTGGGTCGCCGCCCTCACTTTTTTAGATGACAAAGGGGAAGAATGTATTTGATGTTTAAATGAGATATTTGTTTGACAAAGGGGGAAATTATAATTAAATTGAGATATTGTGCTTTAAACAAGTTAGTTGATGTTTAAGAATTTATTCGCTTAAGCATTGCACTGATTAAAGATAGATCTACATTGAATTGTTTATATTGTGATTTATTGAATATCTTAATCGTTATACTGTTTTTATTTTTTTTTTAATTTTTTTTTTGCTTATGTTGAATATTTATTGAATTGTTTGAATTTACATTCATGATTGTGCTTAAATGAGTTAAATACCCGTTGGTAGCGGAATTTTACGTCGCTACTTTCACTGCAAGTGTACGGGTCAAGTTTTAGTATAATGAGAAAAGTAGGGGTTGTCGTATCCACATGGATTGGTTGAGATTATTGTCGAGTACCGTAATTATTATAACCTAACTTTATTTGGAAAATAATAAATGGAGTTTATAATTAAATATACTAATACTAAAATAGTAATTATACAAATTATACTATATTACTATATTAAGATATTTAAGGGAAATAGATTATCTAGGAATTAACTTCATTTACTTAAACATGTTTGATCTCGTTTGACTTACGTTAATGGTGTTCGACTTATCTAACAATCTCTGTATCGTAAACTCGTTCACTTCCTCTCCCGAGTGTAAAGCGAGTAAATATCTGACTTTGTGTTAACGCCGAAGTCCCCTTTTAGCATTTTTTAGAATACATAGTCACATGAGTCTTGCCCCAATGTCATTGATTGCACACTTTCTAACTCCCTCCCGGGTTATTAGATTGTCGCGTTGTGTTTAATCCTAGTCCGAATTTGGGGTTACCTTTCCCGAGTGTCAAACCCCGTATTCTCAATATATCTAAACAGACATATAATCAAAGAATAACGGTAAATACAATAAAATAACGAAGAACAACCATTAACGAAACATCGATTTCACACAAACAACATATTCATAAATTATATGAATCCCTAGACAATATTTCTTTAGCTAACAGCCATAACTGTATATACAATGATAAATAAGCTAAACATGCCCAAACCAACTACCAAAGTTAAGAAAATAAAGAAAGAAACGAAGGAACTTAGCCGAATTTTGAAGATCCGCCACTAAAACCACTCTAAGAGCATTTCTCCTTCTTTGATTTGTGTTCTTCTCCTTTGGGGTTTGGATAAGCACCTCAAAAACCTCCCAAAATACTCTCTAATAGCTCTCAAACATGTTGGGGATGAAGGGATCAATTTAAGGGGTGCAAAATATCCCAAAATATCAAGAAAAATCCTTTACAGCTGGTGCCGGACCGCCGCGGTGGTGGAAATATAGAGAGTTTAGCAACTCTCTGCTGTTTCACAGCCGCGGCAGTGGTGTCAGCGTTGTGGCGGTGACACACTTTCTTGTTTTGGTTGTACCTTTCTCGTATGAACTTCGATTGAATTAATTCAAAAACGTATGAAAATCTAAGAGAAAGATATACAACTTCCATGTTTTGAGTGTTTCCAAAATCAGATTGAATTGTAGTAAAAAATGGCCTTGAAGTTATTGCACCTGTACCGATTTTCAACATTTTCACCCTTTTATTCAAAAACCTACCAAACAACACAAAAACATATTAAAACAATGAAAGATCTTGAAAACACACAAATATTTGAATATAAAAGTACTTGATTTTTTGATAAATAAATCACTTATCACCCGTCCTCAGATTTAGGGGGAGCGTAGTTAAATTTTTGTTTAGAAGAAAAATATCAAAGTTAATTGTCATCATAAAAAATAGAGAGATTGTTGAACCCAAGGTTTTGATGTACAATTAAAGGTTGATGTTTTTGTGGAACTAATGTGTTTGTTGATTGTTTCAAAAAAAGAATTTTCATTATTAATTGAATCATGAAGAAATTATCAAGGGTGCAAAGATGAACAATGAATAAATAAAAAGTATTGAAAATCCTGAAGAAATTAGGTGAAAACAATTCAAATACTCTTATACTCTTAATGCAATCCAAATTAGGATCACACACGACACTATTAAATGAATTATATTTTTGTGTGTTAAATTTAATGAAAATTGACCTAAGTGAGAATAATGTTTAAAATCAAATTTTAGAGTCAATTTAGTTAACCGTGAAAAAAAATCGGTTAAAGGGTTCAAACGTTGAGTTTTGGAGCAGAAATAAGTAAAAAAATGACCAACCAGTATCAAACGGTCAACTGATCTAAGGAGGTTTTGTTAATTGATTGAAACAGTGAGGCTTCGGAGAAAATATAGACCATCCTGCTTCAATCGGTCAACTAACCATGAAGGAATCAGTCAACCGATGGGCGTAGGGGAATGGCAATGAAAAGTCTTTGAAACAATCGGTCAACCAATTGTGGAATTAGGTTATCCGACTGTAGGTTGGTTTGGGTTGGAAAACATCCTGAACTAATTGGTCAACTGATCGGAGAGCAATTGGTCAACCGATTGGTGTTTGGTTTTGGGCCCGGCTTACACTCTGAATCAATCGGTCAACCGACTAGTCAGGGTTCGGTCAACTGACTGTTTCTGTTGAGATTTTAAGGATTTTCGGATTTCTTTAAAAACTAGCCGTTTTTTACAATTTTAATGAAGTATTTCAAGGGATTTGATATTTTGAAAGATATGATATATATATATATATATATATATATATATATATATATATATATATATATATATATATATATATTGATATTCCTATTGATTCGGTTCATCTAATTAAAGATTGTCTCAATTTTAGCGACTAAATACTTCTAATCTTTGTGATTGATGTTCTTGAAATATTTCATGAACTTAATGGAGAGATTTAAAATTTATTTGAAATGAAATACCCCTAGAATTGAATGGTTATGATATATGGGGTCTATAAGTGTCTTTTATAGGCATATCTTTGGAAAACTAGTCGTTGGAAGGCTTGATCTGAATCCTTTTATATAGACCTGTGAAAGTTAGAAAAGAATATCAAGAACTATCAATTCCTAAGATTTTATAAGAATGATCATACTCCTAAGATTGTTCGAGAGTTTGTGATTAAAGTTATTGAGCTAAAGCGTTGTTGAATTGGCTTCACCGATCTGTGTTGTTTTGCAATCTTGTTTTCATTCATCGGTGTTTTCCTAGTGAGATTGTTCCAAATTATGGTTCTTAATTTTGATTTCATATTATTGTTGATTACTTGGATTTCAAATTGTTAAAAAATTGTTTTAAAATTTAAGAGCATAAACATCTTTTTAAAACGATTTTGTGATATTATCTGATTATGTGCTATATTTTGTGTTACTCACACTTATTTATAATCAAATATTAATTTGCCCCACTTTAATTCTATCATGTAGTAGATTTTGGGATATTAATTGAGTATAATTGTTTTAAGGTAGTAATTTTGTGTTTATGAGTTTGAGTGGATTAGACACGGTTGGGCCTAGGGTTTCAAATTTTTTTCGGGAAAAAGGTTAAGGTTACATCTTGCCTAAGGTATAAGAAGGTTAGGTTATTTTTTTCCTTTAAAAAGAACTAGATTTTGATTCTTTCTGAAATTGAACTATTTTTTAGTGAATTGTAAAGTTTCAATTCTTACCCGGGAAAATGATACTTTTGATTGTGGTAAGGTTTGATCTTTAGCCCGTTAAAAAGAATAGGTTGTGATTCTTCCTGTAATAGAATTAGGTTAGTCTTTAACTTGAAAAACGATAGTGTCCTTCCTTAGCCTGCGAAAAGAAAATTGCGAAGGTTGATTCTGAGCCTGAGAAAATAATTGTTGTAGGGGTTTGGTTCTTACCGTTAAAAGAAATAAGGGTTTAGAGATTGCGAATTTTTGTAGAGGTTGGGGGACTGGATTAGGCAAGGCTAACTTGCTGAACCCGGATATATATTGGTGTGCTGCATTATTTATTTTCTTTATATTTTGTTTGGGTGTAAACCTAGAATAAAACACGTATCCGTTGCATAACGAGGATAACAATTGATTTAGGATAAATTAATTATTTGATAAATTAAGTGCTGAAAGTTTTAATTGTTCAAATTCTTATCACTACCCAATTTACCCCTTTCTTGGGTTGCTCATTGTTGGGTAAACAGTAGGGACAACAGAGGGTCCCGGTTTGAGGAAAATGACTGACACGAAGAACACAAGGGTTAGAGAATAAGGGAAAATCACAGTCGACCTCTGCCCCCGAGATAATGAGATTGGTGATGATGATGACCAGCGAGTGGACAGTGAGATCGACGTAATCCACGGTGGGCTCGGCCTCGAGGGGGAAACCTTTTTCTCTCATAAGAAGCATGAGTATAAGGCGAAGATGATGGCCGATCAAGACATATACGAGGTGCACAAAGTCGATGCCACCTCGCATAATGTCATCTCCTTCGGTGAGGAAGACCTCTACAGGTTACACAAAGCTCATGATAATGCCCTGGTCATCTCAGCTTTGATCAACCATTATAAGTTAGGGCGTATCATAATCGACGGAGGTTGTTCAACTGACATCATTTTCAAGTAGGCCTTTAACAAGATGAAGGTAGAGCCCAACTCCGTTTAACCCACAAAGTTTCCTCTCATAGGTTTGGGAGAGACGTCATCAGCTCGCTCGGATGGATTTCTCTACCCGTCATGGTATGGACCAAGCCCAGGTCAGTCATGATTTGGACTAAATTTCTCAATGTACACAGACCTTCTCCTTAATACGCTATCATTGGACGGACAACAATTTTCACCGTGAAGGTCGTTTGTCGCCTCTACCATCAAATAATGAAATTTCCTACTAACCATGGGATTGGGGAAGTAAGAGGAGATCAGGAGTTGGCCAGGGCATATGCTAGGAGGGCGCTGTAAAAGAGAAAATAACAAGTACTGTCTGGCCTTAGCTTGATAAAATTAATCTCGGATGCCCGGAGTTCATGACCCTGGACGTGGATGTTGGGCTCATACTAATCGATGATCCCCGTGAAGAGGATCCCGATCCCCGACCTTATGAAAATCTCTTGGAAGTACCTATTCACCCTTCTATCGAGGGGAGAACTATGAGAATAGGGGCTAAGCTCAGCCCCGAGCAAAGGACTGAGCTTACCAATGTGCTATGGAAGAACTACAATGTCTTTACCTGGTGTCACAATAAGCTCTTAGGGATCAATCCCGAGGTGTCCATGCACCGGCTGCACATTGATGTGCATCACCCCCAGTCCAGCAGAAGTGGAGGAAATTCCATCCTAATCAGTAGAAGATCATTGAAGAAGAGGAGATGGATAATCCAATCAAGTTCGACATCGTAGAAGAAGTCAAATTCCTGAACTGGTTGTCTAACGTAGTCCTTACTCCGAAGGCTAGAAACAAATGGCGTGTTTGTGTAGATTTCAAAAACTTGAATAAAGTTTTCCCAAAAGACTTATTTCCCTCACTAAGGATAGACATCTTGATAGACTCCATTCCTGGATACAAGCAGCTGAACTTTCTTGATGCCTATGCCGGCTACAATAAAATTTCCATGTACCCTCCGGATAAGAGCAAGACCTCGTTCATCACCAACTGAGGAACGTATTGCTACAAGGTTTTGCCATTTGGGCTACGCAACACCAGAGAAAAATAACAATGGTTGGTTAATAAGATATTTAAGGAAGAGATTGGGAAAACCATGGAGGTTTACATAGACGACATGTTGGTGAAGACCAACCAAGCTCGGGACCACCTCAGGCATCTCCAAGTTTGTTTCAAGAAACTCTGAGCCCATCGCATGAAATTCAACCCAACCAAATGTGTATTTGGATTATTTGCGGGCAAATTCCTTGGGGTTTTTTATGTCTTAGCCCATCGACGCAAATCCTGATCAGATTAGTGTCGTGCTCGAGAAAGCCTCACCCCGTACCAAAAAGAAAATCTAAATACTCACAGGAAGGCTGGCATCGCTTAATCGATTCATCTCCCATTCCTTCGAGAAGTGTCTCCCATTCTTCAAAGTCCTTAGGGGCAACAAAGTCTTCAAGTAGACCGAGAAGTATGAAACGACATTCTATTAGCTTAAAAAGCACTTTCCTTCGGCTCCTCTGCTCAGCACGCCTAAAAGTGAAGAAGAGCTTTTCCTCTACATCTTGGCATCCACCACAGCGGTTAGCGTGGCCTTGGTGAGAGATAAGAGTGATGTTCAAAGACCAGTGTACTATTCTAGTAGAGTGCTCACTGATGCTGAGACTAGATATTCATGTTGGCCCAGTGAGCTACCTAAGAAGGGGGTGAATTGGGTAGTATTAAAAATTATCGGAATATAACACTTCAAAAAATCAAACAATTAATTTTATCCTAAAATTAATTATTATCTTTATATATAGCAGCAGAAATATATTATTAACTAGGTACACACCAATTAACAAAAATAAATAATGTAAAAATAACAACATATCAGAAATTTATACTGATTCACCAAGCTACTCTTGGCTAATCCAGTCCTTCGAACCCCACGGAGAGTTTCATCTACTAAACTCAAGATTATTTTAAAGGTAGGAACCAAACCCTTACAATGATTCTTTTCATAAACTCAAAATCAACATTTATAATTCCTTTTCTCAAGTTCAGGAATAACCTTTTCTTTTTCCTAGGCCCAAGAATAACCTATCTTTTTATAGGCTAAAGATTATCCTAATTCTATTACAGGGAGAATCACAACCTAACTCTTTTTATACCTTAGGCTCAAGAATCAAAACCTCACAATTACTCCAAGTATAATTTTTCCAGGTAAGGATAGAACCTTTTACAAATCACTCACTAATTCAATCAAGAAAGAATTAACACCTCAATGTCTTTACCGGAAGAGATTGAAACTAGCTACCCTTTGATTATATACTCCCAATAATATCCAATCCGTTACTCAACTCACCAATTACAAATTGATAAATGATTTTCTCACTCAGACCTTCTACCACCCTAGATAAATTAGAACTCAATTAATATCCCAACAATTGTGATAGAAAAGTGAGATTTTCAAAATTTGATTTTAAACAAAAATTGGGTAGCATGTAATTGAGCACGTAATTAGATTTCTCAAGAAATTGTTTCAAAAATATTTTTCAATAAGAAATATGGAAAACAATTTCAAAGATCAAATTCTAAATAATAAATAATAGAATCAAGCAACAATTAATAACAAGTAATTTGGAATAATCTCACCTGGATTCCACCGAATAAATAATTATTAGTAATGCAACTTCAAATCGGTGATTAACAATAATTTTCTTCAATATCTCAAGAATGATTTTCAAGACAATTCTCACAAAACTCTCAGTATGATAACTCTTAGAAAGCACAAGAGCTGAATAGCTCAGAATAATTGATATTTCATCTCTATTTAAAGTGAAAAACGCAGGTTTATTTAAAAGGGAATAAAACAAGCATTCCAACAGCTAGTTCCCACTTTTCATGATAACTAATTGCACCTATAGACCCAATATATCATAATGATTCATCTCAGATAAAATTCATTCAAAAATATCTTTTAAAATCTCAAACTTTTTCTCAAACTCAATATAATATGATTAAAAGAATTATACGTACCAAATTGAGAAACATAAAAAATAATTGAACTATATCTATAGGTGTATTTAAATATCATTTAAATAACTTAAAACATATCAGATCCCTAAT
The DNA here is from genome assembly GCA_016647705.1 of Eucommia ulmoides. Classification (NCBI taxonomy): domain Eukaryota; kingdom Viridiplantae; phylum Streptophyta; class Magnoliopsida; order Garryales; family Eucommiaceae; genus Eucommia; species Eucommia ulmoides. Next base: position 5,391,718 of record CM028329.1, read on the forward strand.
ATATCTCATGAATCTTAACCATAAAATGGCTATTATTCGAATTAGAACACGAAATCCTACAAATCCTGAAACAGACTAATCAGTCGACTGACCAACACCAAGTTGTTGACCGCTCAATTCAGAATGTATCCAAGCCAAAAATCCATCGCCCATCGGTCGACCGATCTGTCAACCTAGAGATTCAGGGATTTTTACTTCTGGTCATAGGTCGACCTCTCTGTCGATTGATTGATTCAGCAACTTTATATTCTATGCATCGGTCGACTTACCTATCGACTTACCAATGCTGGAATCCTCTCCTGAATTCATTTTGAATTCATTCTCATCGACGTTTTCACCCCTTTAACCGATTTCTTTTCTTGATTAGTTCCACTAAATTCTTAAATTAATTATCAATATTTCTTTTTCAATTTCACATAGGAGAAAAAAATTTAACTAATTAGAATCCTATAAAAAACACACATATTTATAAATATTATTTTGTGTCGTGTGTGATCCTAATTGGGATATTAAGAGTTAGAATTTAACATAAGTTATTTTCCCTAGGTTCTTTAATTTCTTCAAATTTTTAATCTTCCATCATTGTTAACATTGCCACAATATCTTCATAATCATTTTCATTACAGGAACTAATAAACTGAAACACTTAATCAAATCATTAGTTCCACCAAAAACATTAATATTTAATTGTTCATCAAAATCTTAGGATCAACAATTCATACTTTGAAAAGCTGGTGTATGCCCTGTTGATAGGTATAATTTATCTATTTATTCCTAAGCCAGTTTTGGTAGTTTTCGAGTATTGTTATAGCGTTTTAATATGTTTTAATATATTTTTATTTGTTTATGTATAAATCAGGTGTTTAGGGCAAAAATAGATGAAAACGGTCCATAAACGAGTAAGTCGATGGAATAACGGTGAAAAAAGTGCAAAAAAAAGGCCTTCCAGCATCTGCAGCTCCACCGCTGTTGCAGTCAAAATACAAAGAGTTGTTGAATTCTGTGCCGCTGCGGCGGTCATCCGCCAAAAAGCCACTGACTTCTCCACCGCAACAGCGATCCAACACTAGATTTTTGAGGATATTTTGTTGATATTTTGGGATCCCTTATATATCCCCTCTTCTCCCCAAACACTTAGAATGTTTTTGGGAGGGTTTTGAGATATTCAAACCCTATCAACCAAGAGGAGATCACAGAGCCAAGAGGAGGAAACATTTTCGGAGTAGTTTTAGCGTCGGTTCTTCGGATAACAGCTAGTCTATTTATTTCTCTCTTTATTTCTTAGTTTTGGTTGATAGTTTTGTATATGTTTAGCTTGTATTTTGTAGTATATGTGGTTATGGCCATGAGAAACTAAACATATATTGTCTAGGGAGCGATTTGTTTATAAAAACATTGTTTGGTTGAATATTTGTTTTGTTATTGGTTGTTTATCTTTATCCGATTGTGTTTACCATTTTATTACAATCTTAATATGCTTGTTATAGTATTTGGGTTGATTTTGAGAATACGGGGTTTGACACTAGGGAGAGGTAACCCCAAATTCGGATTAGGGTTTAAACACAATGTGACAATCTACTAACCCAGGAGGGCATTAAAAAGTATGCAATCCGTGAGGTTGGGGCGAAACTCATATGACCAAGTGTCGTATAGACACTCGAGAGGGACTTCGGCATTGACCCGAAATCACATATTCATTCACTTTACACTCGGGAGAGGTAATGAGTGAGATTTCGATACCTAGATTGTCGGATAATGTGAATGTTGTTAATGTAAACTAGATTGAATTGAACGCGTTTGAATGAACGAAGTTGATCCCTAGACAATTTACTCCCTTAAACGTCAATATTAATATATTAGTATAATTAGTTTAATTACTTTAGTTTAGTATAATTATTACAAAACCTACAATTGAGTCGCCTAGATAAAATTAGGTTATAACAATCATGGTACTTAACGACCATTTAATCCAAACCCTGTGGATACGACAAACCCTTCTCATTCATTATTTGATAAAACTTGTCCAGTACACTTGCGGTCAAAGTAGCGATGTAATATTCCACTACCAAGTTTTTTGCGCCATTGCCAGGGATTGGGTTTTAGATTGTTGTTGATATTGTGAGTAAATTACTTGATTTTAATTTAGGCATTTATTTTATTAATAATTTTTGTTTGTAGTTTGTTTTGTTTCTTTTGCAAGGTGCTCAAAGATGTTAGATCAACAAGTGCTATTGTATTTCTTTCAACGAGATTTTGAGCTGTTTTATTGTGCTTGGGATAGATACAAGGATTTGTTATTCTGGTTCCCAAATCATAGTTTCAGAGGAGTGTCAACTACTGAACTTCCTTAATGGGTTATTAGCCACAACAAGAATTTGGGTGGAAAGAGAAAACGGTACCACCTCTTTCGACCAACTAACCACGGATGAAGCCTATTGGTTGTTGGAAGACGTGGTTGAGTTTGATTTTTGGAGTTGGAATTAGTCAACAAGCTACCAACACTTGAGGGATAGGTTTACCATTTTAGCACCATGGATTGACACCCCGGACCAACATGTAGAGTCTTTTCCCACCCTGGAAAAAATGTTCGTTGAATTTATGGGAGAGGTTCAAGTGTTCAGGAGGGAAATGAATGACCGACTCAATGAGCATGAGGACTATCTTGACAAAATTGAGAAGATTTGCGCTGAAATTGATGAGACCGTAGAATCTCTTGAGACTCAAATCCGTCAGCTTGTTAGCTTTATTGAGGCCGAGGTAGAAACGGTGGCATCGAGAGACACACAAGTTATATCCAAATGTGAAAGCCACCGTGAGGAGCTGGATATGAGAGGGAGAAACTTGGGTCAATTCAAAGACGATGAAAAATCACAAGATAATACTTGTGATTATCCACCATTTGAGATCAACCAAGTGTTTCCACCACCGATCCAAGAAGATCATATCTACGAGGATTTGATGTGGCTCACTCGAGCCGAATAATGCCAAATCTAGCCAGTCTTGAGGGAGTTATGAATCAAGAGCCGTATGTGGTATTGTATAACACATACTATGAGCAGAAACTGCTCTTTGACAAATCATTTTCTGTGTCAGGCCGAGGACAATAAACCAAGCGCTTCTTGGGAGGCAACCCAACTCTCAAATAAATTAGATCCATCACCACCGACTTCATTCGGAGCCGAGATTGTCTCGCCTCCTCGGAACGTGTTCTAAACCTCCTTCATCGGCATGCTATATTTCAATTATTGAGAACAATGATTGGGATACTGTGAACATTGCCCATTTTAAGTTTGGGGGTGATGTGTAGTATGCTAGTATATTTTATTGTTGATAGTTATATAGTTTAAGTTAATTTATTGTTTAATTGTATGCATGCTTGTTTAGTTTAGTTAGTATGTTATTGTTTGTAGTAGTTGTTTTGCGTATTGAGTTTTATAGTTCATCTGGGCCATTACCCGATGATGGTATTATCCCCTACTTGTTTTTTGAGGTCAGGGGTAATTCCCATTCATGTGTGTTCAGTGTGTTTGATGTTTCGTTGGGGCAAAATTTATTGTGGATCCTAATATGCACGAGCACTTAAACTCAATGTACTAGCTATCTATTGATTTGACGCTGATTATCCATTAGCCAATTTCATGACAATAGGAATTCTAGAACCCAATTTGGGGAAAATTTGAGGCAAAATCCTAGGCGAGGTAATTCAGGAGATATGATTTAGGCATTCATTTTGATCGCTTGAGCCTTTGAAGCTTACCATGCAATATCATTTATCCCTCGTTACCCTGTCTAAGCCTGTAAGCCATTTCAATTCTGAACAAGTAACAAGTACTCTGGCTAGTTAAGGCTTTTCCAAACCTTTATCACTAAACCTAAGGCACAATTTGAATAAAATCAAGTTAGAATTTGTTTATACTACTTCAAGTGAGCAGTTGGGTTTTGGGCGAACTATTGATTGGTTCGGTATTCGAGTACTCACTTGTCATTTTTCTATCGTATTACCATACCCATGAAATTGTAAAAATCGAATAAGTTTGGCGATGTCGTTTGTTTTAAAAAAAAAGAACAAATATAGTTTTATTTTTGTTTTGTCTTGACAAGTGAGTACTACGTTTTCAAATATAAGTTCAAGGTTGTTTTGAATTAACCTTTGGGGTTGCGAGTGTGATTGAGCCAAGCATTGTGCCTCGGGTATTATTAAGTTAATAACATTAACCTATTTTTATATTCCTGATATACCCTTGGCCATTTTTCAAATATCAAACCAAGTCCTATTGATCTTTTTGAATTTCCAGGCCTACATTAGTGGAGAGTCGAACCCATTCAGGCGTATGGAAATCTTAATCCTTATCGGTTTAAGTCGTGAGCTTCGTTAGTGGATAATCTAATTCGGTTGTTGGGTAGTTATATTATTGAGTTTCGCGCAGACACTTTGAAAGGGTCTAGAATAGCGTTTACCCTTATTGAATGTTGAAATTTTAGAACATCACATGGTACGTTTTGCTCCTGAACTCGATATGATTGGGGTTTGTTGAGGGAAAAATGTTTGGGTCGATAGTTGCATTCAAAACTCGCATGTCATTATGCTTAGGTAGTTTGTGTTTTTATTCGTGTTTAGATTTTGTGTTAGTTAATTTAGTTGTATTTTTTATTTTAGTGTGAGTGTTTTTCTCGAGGACTAGCAAAATTCTAAGTTTGGAGATATTTGATAAGTGTAATTTATCCATTTATTGCCAAGCCGGGTTTAGTAGTTTTCAAGTATTATTATAGCATTTTAATATGTTTTAATTTGTTTATGTATAAATCAGGTGCTTCAGGCGAAAAGGGATGAAAACGATCCATAAACGAGCAAGTCGATGGAAGAACGGTGGAAAAAGTGTAAAAACAAGCCTTCCAGTATCTGCAGCTCCACCGCTGCAGCTGTAAAAATGCAGAGAGTTGCCGAATTCCCCACCGCTGCAGCGATTAAAATACAGAGAGTTACAGAATATTTCACCGCTACAGCGGTCCAACACCAAATCTTTTAGGATATTTTGGGATATTTTGTTGATATTTTGGGATCTCTTATATATCCTATCTTCTCCCCCAATCACTTAAAATGTTTTTGGGAGGGTTTTGAGAGCTCCAAACCCTATCAACCAAGAGAAGATCACAAAGCTAAGAAGAGAAAACATTCTCGGAGTGGTTTTAGCGTCAGTTCTTCGGATAACGGCTAGTCTCCTTGTTTCTCTCCTTATTTCGTAGTTTTGGTTGATAGTTTTGTATATGTTTAGCTTATATATGTGGTTATAGCCATGAGAAACTAAACATATATTGTCTAGGGAGCGATTTGATTATAAAAACGTTGTTTGGTTGAATATTTGTTTCGTTATCGGTTGTTTGTCTTTATCCGATTGTGTTTACCATTTTATTACAATCTTGATATCCTTATTATGGTATTAGGGTTGATTTTTACAATACAGGGTTTTACACTCGGGAAAGGTAACCATTGATTCGGACTAAGGTTTAAACACAACATGATGATCTAATGACTAGGGAGAGAGTTAGAAAGTATGTAATTTGTGAGGTTAGGGCGAGACTCATGTGACCAAGTGTCATATAGACGCTCGAGGGGGACTTCGGCGTTAACGTGAAGTCAAATATTTATTCACTTTACACTCGGAAGAGGTTGTGAGTGAGATTTCAATACCTAGATTATCGGATAATGTGAATGTCGTTAATGTAAACTAAATTGAATTGAACGCATTTAAATAAACGACGTTAATCCCTAGGCAATTTACTCTCTTAAACGTTAATATTAGTATATTAGTGTAATTAGTTTAATTAATTTAGTTTAGTATAATTATTACAAAAACTATAATTGAGTCGCCTAGATAAAGTCAGGTTATGACAATCGCGGCACTCAACGACCATCTAATTCAATCCCTGTGGATACGACAAACCTTCCTCATTTACTATTCAATAAAACTTTCCCTGTACATTTGCGGTGAAAGTAGCAACGTAATATTCTATTACCAAGTTTTTAGCGTCGTTGCTGGGGATTAGTTTTTAGATTGGTGCTTATATTGTGAGTAATTAACTTGATTTTAATTTAGGCATTTATTTTGTTTATAATTTGTGTTTGTAGTTTGTTTTCTTTCTTTTGCAAGGTGCTTGAATATGTTAGATCAACAAGTTCTATTGCATTTATTTCAACGAGATTTTGAGCTGTTTTATTATGCTTGGGATAGATACAAGGATTTGTTATTCCAGTTCCCCAATCATCATTTCCAGAGGAAGTGTCAACTAATGAACTTTCTCGATGGGTTTTTAGTCGCAGCAAGAATTTGGGTGAAAAGAAAAAACGGTACCACTTCTTTTCGACCAACTAACCGCGGATGAAGCCTATTGGTTATTGGAGGACATGATCGAGTTTGATTTTTTAGAGTTGGAAATATTCAACAAGCTACCAAAGCTCGGCGGATAGTTTCACCATTTCGGCGCCATGGATTAACACCCCGGACCAACATATAGAGACGTTTCCTACCCTCGAAGAACTGTTCGTTAAATTTATGAGGGAGACTCAGACGTTCTGGAGGGAAACAAATGACCGACTCAATGAGCATGAGGACCGTTTTGACAAAATTGAGACGATCTGAACTAAAATTGATAAGACCGTAAAGTCTCTTGAGACTCAAATCGGTCAGCTTGTTAGCTTCATCGAGGTTGAGACAGAAATAGTGGCATTGAGAGACAAACAAGTTACATATGAATGTGAAAGCCACCATGAGGAACTAGATATGAGCAGGAGGAACTTGGGTCAGTTCGAAAACGATGAAAAATCACAAGATAACACTTGTGATTATCCATCATTTGAGATCCACCAAGTGTTGCCACCACCGATACAAGACAATTACATCTACGAGGATCTGATATAGCTCACTTGTCTTTCGCATCCTTTAGCACTATTCGTCCACACCCACCAAGCACATGAGCCGACAACGAATCAAGTTGAGAGCTCGAGCCAAATAAAGACAAATTTCACCAGTCTTGAGGGCGTTATGAATCACAACCCATATGTGGTATTGTATAACACATAATACGGGCGAAAGTCGCTCTTTGACAAGCCCTTATTTGTGTCAGGCCGAGGACAATAAACCAAACGCTTCTTGGGAGGCTACCCAAGTCTCAAATAAATTAGATCCATTACCACTGACTTCATTCATAGGCGAGATTGTCTCGCCTCTCAGGTACGTGTTCTAAACCCCTTTCGTCGGCATGCAATATTTCAATTGTTGAGAACGATGATTGGGTTACTGTGGACACTACCCGTTTTAAGTTAGGGGGTGATGTGTAGTATGCTAGTATGTTTTATTGTTGTTAGTTATATAGTTTAAGTTAATTTATTATTTAATTATATGCATGCTTGTTTAGTTTAGTTAGTATGTTATTGTTTGTAGTAGATGTTTTGTGCACTGACTTTTATAGTTCAACTCGGCCATTACCCGATGATGATATTATCCCCTAGTTATTTTTTGAGGTCAAGGGTAGTGCCCATTCATTTGTGTTCAGTGTGATTAACTTTTCGTTATGGTAAAAGTTATTGTGGATCCTAATATGTACGAGCACTTAAACTCACTATACTAGCTATCTATTGATTTGACACCAATTATCCGTTAGCCAAGTTCATGACAATAAGAATTCTAGAACCCGATTTGGGGAAAATTCGAGGCAAAATCCTACGCGAGGTAATTCAAGGGATATGATTTAGGCATTTATTTTGATCGCTTGAGCCTTTGAAGCTTACTATGTAATATCATTTATCCCTTGTTACCATGTCGAAGCCTGTAAGCCATTTCAATTCTAAACAAGTAACAAATACTCTGGCCAATTAAGCTTTTCCAAACCTTTATCGCTAAACCTAAGGCACAATTTGAATGAAATCAAGTTAACATTTGTTTATACTACTTTAAGTGAGCGGTTGGATTTTGGGTGAACTATTGATTGGTTCGGTATTCGAGTACTCACTTGACATTTTTCTATTGTATTACCACACCCATGAAATTGTAAAAATCGACTAAGTGTGGGGGTGTAGTTTGTTAAAAACAAATAATAATAAAAAAAATTAATAAATATAGTTTTATTTTTGTTTTGTCTTGACAAGTGAGTAGTACGTTTCCAAATATAAGTTTAAGGTTTTTTCAGATTAATCTTTGGGGTTGCGAGTGTGATTGAGCTAAGTGTTATGCCTCGGGTACCATTAAGTTAATAACGTTAACCTATTTTTATATTCCTGATATACCTTTGGCCATTTTCTAAAAATCGAACCAAGTCCTATTGATCTTTTTGAATTTCCAGGCCTACATTAGTGGAGAGTCAAACCTATTCAGGGGTATGGAAATCCTAATCCTTATCGATTTAATTCGTGCGCTTTGTTGGTAGATAATCCAATCCGGTTGTTGGATAGTAATATTATTTTGAGAATACGGGATTTGACACTCGAGAGAGGTAACCCCCAATTCGAACTAGGGTTTAAACACAACGTGACGATCTAATGACCCGGGAGGGCGTTAGAAAGTATGCAATTCATGAGGTTGGAGCGAGACTCATGTGACCAAGTGTCGCTCGAGGAAGACTTCGGTGTTGACGCAAAGTCACATATTCATTCACTTCACACTTAAGAGAGGTAGTGAGTGAGATTTCGATACCGAGATTGTCGGATAATGTGAATGCCGTCAATGTAAACTAGATTAAATTGAACGTGTTTAAATGAACAAAATTAATCCCTAAACAATTTTTTTTATTAAAACATCAATATTAGTATATTAGTATAATTAGTTTAATTAATTTAGTTTAGTATAATTATTACAAAAACTACAATTGATTCGCCTAGATAAAGTTAGGTTAGGACAATCGCGGTACTCAACGACTATCTAATCTGATCCATGTAGATATGATAACCCTTACTCTTCCCATTATACTAAAACTTTACCCGTACACTTGCAGTTAAAGTAGTGACGTAATATTCCGCTACCACCTGTTGATCGCTTCGAGGAAACTAAGGCAGTAGTTTCAAGCCCATACCATCATTTTCTAGACCGATCAGCCACTAAAGTAAATTCTATATTCTCATGATGTCTCCGAGCGGTTAATTAAGTACATATTCAAGCTCGGGAAGTTCCACATCAACTACCAACCAAAAGTAGCCATTAAAGGGTAGGTATTAGTTGATTTTATTGTCGAGCTAACCATCCCAAACGAAAAGCCGATTACCAACCAGGAATCTGTTGAGAAGACTTTTTCCCTTAATAAAGAGGTCAGTGGGTCCCCTAGTGTGGAAATTGACATAGGGGCAGCTTCATGGAAGCTATTCATAGATCGTTCCACAAGCTTGAATTGGTGCGGGGCTAGATTGGTCCTCATATCCCCAAGTAAAGAAGTGATGGAATACGCTCTCCAATTAGGATTTCGATCCATAAAAAATGAGGTAGAGTATGAAGCCCTGCTCGTGGGACTGCAATTAGCATGATGTTTTAACGTAAAAACTCTCTAAGTATTGTGCGATTCCTAGCTCGTGGTTAGCCCAGTAAATGGTGACTATCTTGCCAAGGTCCAAAGCATGGTCGCCTACCTAGAAAGAGTAACACCTGATAGGTAAATTTTATCTATATATTTCCCAACCGAATTTGGTAGTTTTTGAATATTTTTATGAAGTTTTCATTTATTTTTGTTCAAAACAGGGGTTAGGAGCGAAAACGGTCAAAAAACAAGGAAAGCGGTGGAAAAACGATCAAAATGATCAAATATTCAAAGCAGCAGTTTTACCGCTGCAGCGATCATCCCACCGCTGAAACAGTAAAACAATAGAGAGTTCTCTAAGTTCTGATCCCTCACCGCTATAGTGATGATAAAGTAGAAAGCCTATCGACATGCCTACTGCTGCAGCGGTCAATAGCCACCTGTTTTAGATATTTTCTAGATATTTTGTTTTGTTTCCTTTTTGTTCCCAATCATTCCCACTATTCTAAGAACAATTAGGGAATTGTTTTTTAGTGTTCTAAGAAAGCTCTCAACCAACTAAAGAGGAGGAACACATTTGGAGAAGAGGAAACAAGATTGGAGCGATTTTTACAGATGCCACCTTCAGATAACAGCTATTCTCCCTTATTTCTTTCTTTAGTCTTAACTTATTTTTGGTTGTTTGATCATGTATATATTGTTTATCGCTGAATATACGTTTATGGACAAGAGCTAAACACTGATTATCTATTGGATTGATATAGTTTATTGGTATACGTCGTTTGTTTAATCTTTATTTTGTTATCGGCTGTTCTTGCCTATTCGATTTTGTTTATTGTTCTTCTTCATTTATATGCTTATTTAGATATATTGAGAAATCGAGGATTGACACTCGAGAGAGGTAATCTGAATTCGGAGGGTTTAAATACAACATGACGATCTAATAACCCGGGAGGGCGTTAGAAAGTATGCAATCTGTGAGGTTGGGGCGAGAGTCATGTGATCAAGTGTCGTATAGACGCTCGAGGGGGATTTCGGCGTTGACGCGAAGTCACATATTCATTCCTTTTACATTTGGGAGAGGTAGTGAGTAAGTTTTCGATACCTAGATTGTCGGATAGATTTGAACACGGTTAATGTAAACTAGATTGGATTGAACACGTATACAAAAATGAAGTTAATACCTATATAATCTATTCTCATATAATATATTTAGTATTACATTTTAATTAATTATTAATTTAGTATATTATTTATAAAAACAAAAACTTCATTTTTATCGCCTAAATAAAGTTCGGTTATTATAATCGTGGTAATTAGAAACTATTTAATCTAATCCCTATGAATACGACAACCTTTCTTATTCACTATTCTATAAAATTTGACCCGTACACTTGCGGTGAAAGTAGCGATGTAATTTCGCGCTACCAAGATTTTGGCGCCGTTGCCGAGGATTGGTTTTTAGATTGTTCTTCATATTGTAAGTAAATAACTTGATTTTAATTTAGGAATTTATTTCGTTTATAATTTTTCTTTGTAGTTTTGTTTTTCATGCAGGGTACTCGAAGATGCTATATCAAGAAATATTGTTGCATTTCTTTCAACAGGATTTCGAGCTATTTTATTGTGCTTGGGATCGATACAAGGAACTACTTTTTAGGTTCCCAAATCATCGTTTTCCGAGGGAGTGTCTACTACTGAACTTCCGCGATAGGTTACTAGCCGCAACCAAAACGTGAGTTGAATGAGGAAACAGTACCACCTCTTTCAACCAACTAATAGCGGACAAAGCCTATTGGGTACTGGAAAACATGGCGGAGCTTGATTTTCAGTATTGAAATTATTCACAAAGTTACAAAAGCATAGGGGATAGTTTCACTGTTTCGACGCCATGAATTGACACCCTAGACCAAAATGTGGAGTCTTCCTCCACCCTGGACGATATGTTTGCTAAATTTATGGGAGAAACTCAGGCTTTCTAGAGAGAAACGAATGACCGGCTCAACGAGTATGAGGATCATCCTGACAATATTGAGACGACTTTCACTAAAATTGATGCGACCATAACATCTCTTAAGACGCAAATCAGTTAGCTTATCTGCTTTATTGAAGCCGAGTCAAAAGTGGTGGCACTAAGAGACACACAAGCCACATTCATCGAAATCCACCAGGAGGAACCGGAAACAAGCTAGAGGAACTTGGATAAGTTTGAAGACGATGAAAAATCACAAGATAACACTTGTGATTATCCACCATTTGAGATCTAACAAGTGTTGCCACTACCGACCCAAGACTATCACATTTATGAGGATCCGATATGGCTTACTTGTCTTCTACCGCCTTCAACACCGTTCTTTCATGCCTACCAAGCACATAAGCTGACAACGAGTCACGTTGAGAATACGGGTCAAACAATACCAAATCTCGCCAGTCTTGAAGGTGTTCCGAATAAAGACCCGTACGTGATGCTGTATGACACATACTACGGGTGGAAGTCACTCTTTGACGAGCCCTTCTATGTGTCAGGCAGAGGACAATAAACTACGCATTTCTTGGGGGAGAAACCCAAGTCTAAAATAAATTAGATCCATCACCGCCGACTTTATTCGGAAGCGAGATTGTCTCACCTCCCAGGTACGTGTTCTAAACCCCATTCGTTGGCATGCTTTATTTCAAATGTTGAAGGCGATAATTAGGTTATTATAGATACTGCCTATTTTAAGTTTGGGGGTGATGTGTAATATGCTATTATGTTTTATTATTTAACTGTATGCATGCTTGTTTAGTTTAGTGTTAGTATGTTTGTGTTTGTAGTATGTTTGTTACTGTTGTGTGCTGAGTTTTGTAGTTTATCTAGTCCATTACCCGATGATGAGTCTATCCCCTAGTTGTTTATCGAGGTCACACAAAATGCCTATTCATGTGTGTTCTGTGTTATTGACGTTTCGTTGTGGTAAAAGTTATTATGGATCCTAACATGCACAAGCACTTAAACTCAATGTATAACTATCAATTGATTTGACATCGATCATCTGGTAGCCAAGTTTGGGACAATAGGGATTCTAGAACCTGATTTGGAAAAAATTTGAGGCAAAATCCTAGGTGAGGTAATTCAGGAGATATGATTTAGGCATTCATTTTGATCGTATGAGCCTTTAAAGCTTACCATGTTATATCATTTATCCCTCGTTACCCTGTCGAAGCCTAAAATTCATCTCAATTCTAAACACATAACAAATACCCTGGTCAATTAAAACTTTTCCAAACCTTTATCGCTAAACCTAAGGCACAAATCGAGTGAAATCAAGTTAGCGTTTGTTATGTTACTTGAAGTGAGCGGTTGGGTTTTGGGCGAACTATTGATTGGTTCGGTATTCAAGTACTCACTTGTCATTTTTCTAACGTATTTCCACACCCATCAGGTTGTACAAATCAAATAAGTTTGGGGGAGTATTTGTTAAAAAATTATAATAATAAATATATATAGTTCTATTTTGGTTTTGTCTTGACAAGTGAGTACTACATTGTCAAATATATGTTTAGGGTTATTTTGAATTGATCTTTGTAGGGTTACGAGTGTGATTGAGCCAAGCGTTGTACCTCGGATATCGTTAAGTTAATAACGTTAACCTGTTTTCTATTCTTTATATACCCTTGGCCGTTTTCCAAATATTGAACGAAGTCCTATTGATCTTTTTGATTTTTTGAGCCTACATTAGTGGATAATGGAACCCTATCAGGCATATGGATTTTCTATACCTTATCGGTTTTAGTCATGAGCTTTATTGGTGGATAATCCAATCCGATTAGTGGATATTTGTATGATTGAGTTTTCGCACACACACTTGAACATGATCTAGAATGACGCTTACTGCTATTGAATGTTAAAATTATAGAACACTACATGGCGTGTTTTACTTACTCTTCAAATCAATATGATTGGGGACTAATGAGGGAAAACTTTTTGGTCGTTAGATGAATTTCAAAACTTACACGTTATTTTTTTTAGTTTGCCTGTGTTTCTTGTTTTTAGTAATTAAATTCATTAATAGTTGTGGTAGTTTATTTTATTGTGTGGGTGTTTTGCTCGAGAATTAGCAAAATTTCAAGTTTGAGGGTATTTAATAGGTAAATTTTATCTATATATTTCCAAACTAAATTTGGTAGTTTTTGAGTATTTTTATTATGTTTTAATTTGTTTTTATTTATTTTTGTTCAAAACAGGGGTTAGGAGCGAAAACGGTCGGAAAACAAAAAACGCAGTGGAAAAACAATCAAGAGGATCAAATATTCAAAGCAGTAGTTTCACCACTGCAGTGGTCATCCTACCGCTGTAGCGGTGAAACAACATAGAGTTCCCTAAGTTCTGATCGCTCACCGCTGCAGTGGTGAGATCCACCACTACAGCGATGATAAAGCAGAAAGCCTACCGACATGCCCACCGCTACAGCGGTTAATGGCCACCTATTTTAGATATTTTCTAGATATTTTGTTTTGTTCCCTTTTTGTTCCTAATCATTCCCACTATTCTAAGAACAATTAGGGGAGTGTTTTTTAGTGTTCTAAGAAACCTCTCAACCAACCAAAGAGATGAACACATTTGGAGAAGAGGAAACAAGATCGGAGCGATTTTTACGGACGCCACTTTCAGATAACGGCTATTCTCCCTTATTTATCTCTTTATTCTTAACTTATTTTTGGTTGTTTGATCATCTATATATTGCTTATCATTGAATATACAGTTATGGCCAAGAGCTAAATATTGATTATCTATGGGATTGATGTAGTTTATTAATATACGTCGTTTGTTTAATCTTTGTTTCGTTATCGGTTATTCTTGCCTATTCGATTGTGTTTACCATTCTTCTTCATTTATATACTTCTTTAAATATATTGAGAAATCGTGATTTGACACTCAGGAGAGGTAACCCCGAATTCGGACTAGGGTTTAAACACAACGTGACGATCTAATGACACGGGAAGGCGTTAGAAAGTATGCAATCCGTGAGGTTGGGGCGAGACTCATGTGACCAAGTGTTGTATAGACTCTCGAGAAGAACTTCGGCGTTGACACGAAGTCACATATTTATTCACTTTACACTTGGGAGAGGTTGTGAGTGAGTTTTCGATACCTAGATTGTCGGATAGATTTGAACACAGTTAATGTAAATTAGATTGGATCGAAAACGTATACGTAAACGAAGTTAATCCTAGATAATCTATTCCCATATAATATATTTAGTATTGTAGTTTAATTAATTATTAATTTAGTATATTTTTTATAAAAACAAAAACTTAATTTTTGTCGCCTAAATAAAGTTTGGTTATCATAATCACAGTAATTAGCAACAATTTAATCTAATCCCTATGGATACGACAACCGTTCTCATTCACTATTCTATAAAACTTGACTCGTACACTTGCGGTTAAAGTAGCGATATAATTTCGCGCTACCAACAGCGTTGATAAAAGACTTTGAAAGAGTTCAAGTCGTACAAATTCCCTGAGAAAAGAATAATTATGCAGACGCTCTGTTTAACCTTGACTCAGTAGTGGAATATACTCTAAAGAAGATAGTACCCGTAGAATAGTTGGACAGACTGAGTATAACGATATTAGATGAGGTCATAACTATATGTGAGCTCAATAGCGAGCCAGCCTGGTTGGATCCAATTTAAGATTACCTCGAAAATGGCATGCCACCCAGCAACTGAGTTGAGGTCAGAAGGATGAGATATAGAGCTGCGAGGTATACCGCCCTCGATGGGGTACTGTACTGAAAGGCCTTCTCAGGCACCTATTCCCAGTGTCTCCGACCTAAAGAGACCGACTACGTAATGAGGAAGGTTCACGAAGGGATATGCGGTAACCATGCAAGAACAGATCCTTAGCCCAAACAAATTTTCGGCATGGTTACTACTAGCCTAAAGTGCCAGAGGATACAAATGAATTTGTGAAGAAATATGACAAGTGCCAATAGTTTACCGGCCATCCCCACGCTCCACCAACCATGTTGGTACCCATGAATAGTCCCTGGCCAATTACCCAGTGAGAAATATACCTTCTCGGTCCCTTTCTTCAAGGGACCGATTAGAAGAAGTTTTGGATTGTGGCGATCAATTACTTTACAAAGTGGGGAGAAGCTGAGCCCCTAACTCAAATTACCAAGGAAAATATCAGATATTTCATGTGGAAGAGCTTGATCTGCCAATTCAGCATCCCTAAGGCCATAATCTCAGATAACGGCAAGCAATTTGATAACGATCTCTTTGCCAACCTCTGCTCGAGATTGGGGATTAGCACACTCTTTTCCTCCTCAGGTCATCCTTAAGAAAATGGTCAGGTCGAGGTCACTAATTGAAGAATTTTACAGAATCTAAAGATGAGGCTTAATAAGTCTAAGGGCCTATGGGTTGAGGACCTCAACCCTATTCTCTAGGTATATCACACAATGGCCAGAACCCCAATGTGAGGAACACCTTTCGAAATCACCTTTGGGTCTAAGGCCATTATCCTTGTTGATCCCGAGATTCTGATGGACAATTAAGTGTTGATCTTTTTTATGGAACTAATGGATTTGTTAAGTGTTTGTGTTTCAGTTTAAAAAAGTTTCATTCAAGATCAAATCATGAAGTAATTACGAAGGATGCAGAAATGATATTATCATGAAGAAATTGTTGAAGATGCGAAGGATGCAAAGAGACAAGCATTAAGAGACCGAAGATTATGAAGAATCTAGGTGAAAATAACTCAGGTTAATTTTTACTCTTAATGTATCCCGATTAGGATCACACATGACACAAAATGAATTTAAAATTATGTGTATTTTTTAATAGGATCCAAATTAGTTAATATATTTGCTCCTATGTAAAATAGAATAAGAAATATTGATTTAAGAAAGATTAGAAATTAAAATTTATTTGAGTTAATCGAGAAAAGAAATCGGTTAAAGGGGCTAAAATGTCGAACAATAGAGTCAAAATAAATTAAGGAAAAAGTTATCCAATATTGTTCGATCGACCTGCCTGAGAGGATTGGTCAACCGATGGGTGTAGGTTGGAATATGTTGAAGTCTCTAACTCAATCAGTCGACTTATGGTATAGGACCGGTCGACCTATGGCCAATGGATGAACTATCTTAATCGTTCGATCGAATTGTGGTGGAGGATCGGTTGACCTTTGGCCAATTGGTGAATTATCTTAATCGTTAGATCCACAGACCAAAGAGTAGCGATCGACCTACTATGGCTGGAAATTGGCTTGGGCTACAACCTGAATCGAGCGGTCGACCTATGGTGTTTAGTTAGTTAACCGATGGTTCGGTTTGAGGTTTGGAGGATTTCATGAATTTGATCATTAACTAGTTGTTTTTGTCTTACTTGATTGAGATATTCTAGGAATCTAAACTTAATTGATATATGTTCTATCTATTCTATTATCCCTATTAATTTGGTCCATTTACTAAAATGTTTTTTTAATTAAAGTGCATTAATACTTTCTATTTTTGATGAATTTCAATTTAAAAAATATTTAAGGACCAAAATGAGATTTCCCCAGAATATTTTTAAATAAAAAAGATCGATTTTGAACATATATGATTTATGGGGTCTTGTAGTGTTATTTAATGACATAATATTTGAAAAATAACTATTACAAGATATCTTTGAAATTCCTATATTTAAATCTGCAAATTTTGAGTTTAAATATTGCTATTTTGGTGGAGAATATTTTGGGAGAGATTTAAGGGATTTTATTTTGATACTTTCATTGATTAAGATCAAATTATTTTGGAGACTAAATTGAGAGCTTTAGAAGTTATATTGTTGTCAAATATAGGCATTATAAATCTATATGATATATGAGGTCCATATTTGTCATTTATGACATAATATTGGAAAACTAGTTATTTGAGGTCTAGTTTGAGGGCTATTAAAAGAGACATGCAAGATTTTATTACAAACATCAAGAACAATTAATTCCTGAGCTATTCTGAGAGTTATCAGTCTAATATTATACAGAGAGATTATCTTGAGATTATTTTGTTCTTGTAATTCTTAAATTAAATCACTATGTGAGTTAGCGTCACTAGTAGCGGAATATTACGTAGCTACTTTCACCGCAAGGGTACGGGTTAAGTTTTAGTAGAGTGGGAAGAGTAAGGGTTATCGTATCCACAGGGATTAGATTAAATCATCGCTAAATACCACGATTATCATCACATCGGTGCCAGTATTAAGCTTAAATTTTATAAACTCCTGGCTTGCTTTCCAATTGTTCACAGCCTCTTTCTCAGCCCTAGCAACTGCTTCTCTCTTCTCCTCCTCAACAACGGCTAATTGGTCTATTATCCTGGCCATGTCATTCTTCATCTTTCTAATTAGAAAGCTCAGCCATTCTTACTCTTTGGTCGATCTTTTGACCTAAGTCTTTATCTTTTCATCATCAACGCTTCATGCATACATATTTTCATAAACCGCATTAAGGCCCTTCATCGCATTGAATTTTTCCTTAACAAGGACCTTATTTGCCTCATTGGCGTGGTTCAGACAAAGGCTCACCTCGTTTGCCCTAAATAGATTCTACATTCAAGGAGGGTTGTTATTACAAAAGTAAGGAAAAAATATCTAACACCAAAAAACATATCAAGATAAAACTTACCGCCAGGGCGTCCTTATATAGTTCAGTGATCAGCTTCACATCAGTCTTGGAAGAGACCTTCTACCAGTTTTCAGGCCAGTGTCGGACATAGAGAAAGATCTACTTTTCTCCTTCAACTGCAATTCGTAGTCCTTCTTATTCATTTTTTTACCTTTGCTCGGGCTCGACCTTTGTCACCTTCTTTTTCTCTTTTGTCTCTTTTTTTCGTCGGGGCCAGCCTATCTCTATCTACTTGGATAGGAGTTATCACCTAAGCAAGGGTCGCCTCCTTAGACACCCGTCTCATGGGGTGTGATAAGGCGTAGTTCGGGTTGAGGAGGGTGTTTCCTCTTGAGCTTCCTCGCTGGGCTGAGCTCCCTGCTGAGTAGCAACAGCCTCGGTATCTACCTTAGCCTGCCTCTCTTTCATGATCCTCTTCAAGGAGACATGGTCCATGACTGCAAACAAATGAAGTTAAATTAGAATAAGGAAATAAGCAAATTTTCTAAAGTGCAATAAAAGCACTGAAAAGGGATGAAGAACTTATTGTTGGTAGATTTTTTTTCAAAGACTGGCTCGGGAAGGGAGGGATCACTCCAGAATTATAGGTTATAAAGGGATAACTTGATCAGTGCCTTGATGTGCGTGAAAATCATCTTCAGGATCCAGTCTCTGTCTTCAGCAACTTCTGGGATTACGATATGCTTCTTCTTGGCTTTTTCTGGATCTACGAATAGAAGAAAAAACACAAGTGAGATGAAAATATTGGGATGAAAACTCAAACTCATGTCGGGACAGACACTTACCCATTTTCCCCTAATGCCTCTAAACGTGATAGTCTATGGCCTCTCCTGAGCTGAACTCCTATCTCGTTCCTTCAAGAAAGAACTTTTGTTTTCAACCATTGATTGACTAGCCATAGCCACCCAATAATTGTTTTCGAGAAGCTATGTAGCACCACCCCTGGCACCTGAGCATGGATTTGGAAGAAAAGAAGGCCCATAAGAGTTCTAGGGATGGATCAATACCCTCAGCGCAGAAGATGATGTAGGAGACCACCACCATCCTCAAACAATTAGGAGCGAGTTGTGACGGACACAACCCCAACTCCCAACGGACGGCCCAACCCCAACTCCCAACGGACGGCCCGAACCCATGGATAAATGGGAAACTACAAGCCATCAAAGAACTAATTTATGTAAACCGTGATGTACCCCTTAGTAGGCACACAAGCACAGTCCTCAGCCTGGGGAACTTTTTGTTTCACTAAGCTGGGAAATGAGTATTTAGTATGGAGCTTCTTCACCTCGTCCTTCGTCAAACTTGACTTAATCTCCCAAACTAGGCTTTTTGAGAAAATCTGATAGATAGACTAGTCGGGGTCGACATTGGCCGACGTAACCCTATTGAACGAGGTAGAAGGAAGGTTAGCTTCCGGGACGGCCGGATTCGTAGAACCAAGCTTATCAACAAGACCCATACTAAGCTCAATCGAGGGATCCCCAGAAGAACCTCCCTCTCTCGAGGCTCTAGATCAACCAAGACTATTCGTTGTGATAGAAGACTGGTAAGGCCCAGCTCTGTTGGACTTATGGTCCATTCTGGATGACGAAGTTGTCTAGTTGAATTCCTCCAAAGATGAGCTGATACGGACAGCTAATCCAGTATTCATCTTGTCCCAGTTCTCCAATGCATGCACAGGACTCAGTTTGAGTTGACACGGACAGCTAATCCAAATAATCCACCAACTTGGATTGTTGATCTAGGCCAAAGAATGACTCTGGTACTAATAGCACATCCGCTTTCTCATTATCAGTCCTTAGAATAGGTTCAACTTTGCACTGTCAAATACCTTTGCCAACTCCTTCACTTAGTCGACGTAGAAGTGCAACTTCCTTTTGTTGACCACGTAAGTCCCGTTTATTTGGTTGACTATGAGTTTTGAATCTGATCTAACCTCCATGCAATGGGCCCTCCAACTCTTTCACTAAGGTCAAGCTCAGGATCATGACCTTGTACTCTATCTCATTTTTAGATGCTCTGAATTCAAGTTGTACAGCCTTCTCGAGTTGATCACCCTCTAGGGTTTCCAGAATTATGTGAACTCTACATCCTCGTCAGTTTTATGCTCCGTCAACCCACAATTTCCATGGTCTCATTGGAGTTATCAAACATTATCCATCCTCTATGGTCTCCTTTTCTGGGGGTGTTAGCTCAGCAATGAAATCGGCCAACACTTGACCTTTAATTGTTACCCTTGGTTTTTAGGTTACATAGAATTTTCCCTTCTCTACCACCCACTTCTTGAGGCAGACCAAAGCTTCAGGCCTATGCATTACCTCCCTGAGCGGGTATGAGGTTAGTAGGTTGATTGGATGTGCTTTGAAGTAAGGTCGTAGCTTCTGGGCTGCGGTTATCAGAGTTAAGGCGAGCTTCTCAAGTTCAATGTAGCGAGTTTTTGCTGGTACCAATGATTTGCTTACATGAAAGACTGGCCTCTTGTAATATTCTGAAAATTTATATTTAATTTAAAATAAGTTACAATTTTTATTGAGAAATTTTGATACATCATGGAAATTTTAAGGCAAAGATAAATATTTGAAAACGCATGGTGCTATAAGTGTAATTTTTGAATTTAATAATAATATTATTTAATATAAGGGGCTATTTGTGTAATTTAAAAAAAATATTGATTAGTCATTTCTTTCCTTGATGAGTCATGGACCATGTGTAGTGTTTAGAAGAAAAGCATGTAGGTCACATTTATATACATGTCATCTGTGTCTCACTTATATAGAGGTCATGAGTGTATGTGTTGGGATGCTATGGGGAAAGGGATTGGAAGAAATTAAAAAAAAAAAAAAAAACACAAATAGATAAGAAAATTAGGAAGAAAAAAAACAAAAGGAAGTAAATGAGATAATAATGATATTGTGGGTCCCACCTACTTTATATATATATGCATAGGAGAAATAAATATACATGGTTGGGTTTGAGACTTCGATCAAACAAAAAAAGAAGAGGACATGCAGAATAGAAGAAATATAAATATGAGGAATGGAAGATGAGGAGAAATAAGTGGAGAAAAGAATGAGAAAAATTGGTAGAAATAGTTTCAAATGATTGTCAAAATATTATTTCAGGTAAAATTCTTCACTCGTTTAATATATGTATTTAAGCTTTCCATTTATTAAATGGTTTATGCTATTATTATTGTTTATTTTTTATTGTTGATTTTCACAAAATAGTTATGATTATATATTATGTGAAAATTATGTGCAATTCATGGGTTTTCTTTGATACACATATTAGAGGGATTGAGATTCAATTGAGCGTTGACTCACAACACCACAATTTTTATTTCAGGGCTAGAAAGAACGAAACAGCGACAGGAATTATATTAGAAATTCTATTTGTAATAATTGTAGTTGTTGATCCTAAGATTTTGATGAACAATTAAGTATTGATGTTTTGGTGGAACTAATGTTTTAATTGAGTGTTTCAGTGATTTAAAATTCCAAGTGATGAAGATGATAAATTAAATGGATACTAAATGATGAAGTTGAAGATATTGAAGATTTAAGAGTTTGAAGAAATTAGGAAAAACAACCCAAGTAAATTTTCAACTCTTAATATCCCATTTAGGAATACACACATGGCACAAAATGTATTTTCACATTTATGTGTGTATTGATTAAGTTAAATTATTTGCTCCTATGTGAATTGAGAAGAAATAATTTTGAATGACTAAAATGAAATATAAGAATATTAGTGGAGCTTATTTAACAGAGAAAATGGTTAAAGGGGTAAAAAAGTAAAAGAAAATTATTTAAAAACGTATTCAGAGAAGAAATCCAGAAGACAACAGTCGACTGGTAAGTCGACCGGACCAAGTAGTTGTAACATCTTGTATTTCTAAGTCGACTGACAAGTTGATCGGATAAGAAGGGCTGAACTCTTTGAATCAACAAGTCGATTAATAGGTCGATCGGTGAAAAAAAAACCAACTCTCTAAATCTACAAGTCGACCGAGCAGTCGACCGATGAACTGCATTGGCTACATCCTGAATCTCCCAGTCGACTGGGCAGTCAACTGAATGCGCTGTTTCAGGATATTGTTTTATCCGAGATTAAATCCAATAGTAGCTATTTTTTGTTAGGATTTGAGAGAGATTTCAGGGATATTCTCTATATTTAAGATATGGTTCATATATAAATTAAATCCTATAAATATGGTTCATCAAATATTAATATTTCTCAATTTTGTACTTGAAATAGATTCTATTCTTATTAATTAAGATTGAGAAATACTTTGGGGGTTCAATTGAGAGATTTGAAATCTATTTTTAAGTGGAAATTGAACCAAAATGAAGTCCTTATGATATAAGGGGTCTATAAGAGCTTTTAATTGTCATGACAGATGTAAACTAGCCGTTAGAATGTTGATTTCATATTTCTATATATAGACCTGCTAATTTCTGATATAATTAATCATTCATTGAGAAAGTTAAAAGAGTTTATATCATTAGTGAGCTTTTAGAAGAGTTATCATTCTACGATATTGTGAGCTTTTCTAAGAGTGATTTTGAGAATTAATTGCAATCAATTTTTGCTGATACCGAATTTGAAGCTACGTTGTTTTAGTCATTATTTTTGTGGATTCCGAGTGAGATCTTTCCATATTGCTTATTATTTGTTTTCTATTTTATATTTAGAAATTGATCTTAGAAATTGTTTCTGATTTTTGAAGAAAATATTTTTACAAATAATTTCTTGAATCTGATTACGTGCTCCAATTTGCTACCCATATTCTTGTTAAAATTAGATTTTTGTATCTCACATTTTTCTATCACTAGTTGGGGTATTAATTGAGTTATTATTTATCTGGAGTGGTAGAAGCTCCGAGTGAGATTTACTTCTTATCAATTTTTGTATTGGTGAGTTGGGTCGGGTTAAATACCGTTGGGGTTTTTAATCAAGGGTAGTTGGGTTTCAATCTTTTCCTGTAAAGAGATTGAGGTAATGATTCTTTCTGGATAAGAATTGTATTGTGAGTGATTTGTAAATGTTCCATCCTTACTTGTGAAAAATGATAGTTGGAGTGTTTTGAGAGGTTTTGATTTTTGTGCTTTAGTATTAAAAAGAATTAGGTTATTCTTTAACCTGTAAAAAGTAGAGGTTCTTCCTTAGCTTGGGAAAATGATATTGTAAAGGTTAATTATGAACCTGTAAAAGAATCGGTTTGCGGGTTTGGTTCCTACCTTTAAAGGGATCTTGGTTTTAGTGGGTCCGACCTCCATAGAGCTCGGGGGACTAGATTAACCAAGAGTAACTTGGTGAACCAGTATAAATCTTTTGTGTAATGCATTACTACTTTGCTATATTTTTTGTTTGGGTGTGCACTTAGATTGATAATATCATTCCGATGTGTTATAAAGATAATAATGAATTTAGGTATAAAATTAATTATTTGGTTTATTTAATTTTATTCTGATTATTTTTTAATTACCCAATTCACCCCCCCTCTTGGACATTCTAATGGGCCAACAGGAGTTAGTATTTATTGTTTTAAAAATTGAGTCGAAGAATTCAATTAATAAAAACAATTGTATTCATTATTTTTGGTTGTAAAAAAATTAAGTCAATAAATTGAATATAATTATCAGTGTCGTATTGTAAAATTATTAAATGGATTATTAAATAAAATATATAATTGATTTCGAATTGTAAATTGTACTGATTATTTACCGTTGTAAAAAAAATCGATTCAATAAATCGATAATTAAAATTATCGTCGTTGTTGTAAAATTTATCTGATTTTAGAAAATGAAATATTGGTCGTGGGGTTTTAGTTATTTCTCCATAGGATAAACCTAGTGACAACCCTAGGAAATCGGGTCGTTACACCTCTACCCTCCTGTGCATTCCTTCACCAATGTTGCACTGATCGTAACAGTGGTGACAACTAAGTGTAGGTATAGATCATCTCCGAGCTCAACCTTAGCTAAAGTCTCGACAGAGCCCAGGTAATCCTTGATGGACTATAAGGTACGGTCGTACTCTTCATCCCAATAAAAATGATTATTCCCCCTCAAGATTTTAAAGAAAGGAGTGCATCTGTCTGTAAATTTAGAAATGAACCTGTTCAGTGCCGGCAACCTCCCAATCAGCATTTGAACTTCACGTATCATGTTAGGAGACTTCATCCTTTCGAAAGATTCTATCTGTCCAGTGTCAATTGTAATTCCTATCTTGTTCACCCCGAAACCTTGGAATTTGCCCGACGTTACACAGAAGGCACAGTTCTTGGGGTTCAACTTTATATTGTACCTCCACAAAATTACGAAAGATTCTTTTAGATGCTCCGAATGATCTTATTTCTTAGAAATTTTAACTAACATATCATTTATGTAATCCTCCATAGTTGTTCCAATTCGTTATTGGAACGTATGATTCACAAGACGTTGACACGTTGCTTCGGCATTTCGTAGACCGAAAGGCATCACTTTGTAGCAAAACATACCTCTAGGGGTGATGAAAGTCGTTGCTTCCTCATTTGGAGGGTTCATCTGTATCTGGTTGTATCCCGAATATGCATCCATCATTGATAACAACTCGTGCTCAGCAGCTGCATCCACCATTTGGTCATTTCTTGGCATTGATTAGTAGTCCTCGGGGCACACCTAATTCAAGTCGATAATTGATAGGTATAAATTACGTATCTATTTCTAAACCAAACTTCCTAGTTTTCGAGTATGTTTATTTCGTTTTAGTATGTTTTAATATGTTTATACTCTTTTTTCTACGAATCAGGTGTATTGGGTGAAACGGTATAAAAATAGATTAAAACGATCATATCGGATTAAGAACGGTGTAAAAACAAGCACAAGGGAAATATTCTGAAAGGCAGCCCACCGCCGAGGTAGTGAAAATGCAGAGAGGGCCTTAAGTTGCTATAAACCGTGGTGGTGAAACTGCAGAGAGGTCCTAAATCCACCGCCTTCTCCATCGCTACTGCGAACATCAAACCGACACACTCACCATCGCGGAGGTGATCCCCACAGTCGCAGTGGTCACCTCTGCATAGATTTAGGATATTTTTGGCTCCCTATTTCTTCTCCTCTCCTCTCCTCCGGCCATGAGAGCTCCATTAGACTTAGGATATTTTAGAGAGAGGTTTTAGGAGTGTTCAACCAAATCTGAAGGAGAAAAACACGATGCCAAGAAGGAGAAGCAATCCCAAAGCGTTTTTAGTAGCAAATATTCGGACTACGGCTAAGTTTCTATTATTTCTTCTTTATTTTCTTAACTTTGGTAGTTAGTTGAGCATGTTTAGATCCATTTTCATTGTATAAATGGCTATGGCCAAGAGCTAAACGGGTTTTTGTCTGGGGATTAATATAATTTATGAAATTGTTGTTTGTTTGAGTTTGTGTTTCGTTTATGGTTGTTCTTCGTTATTTGGATTGTGTTTATCGTATTGTCATGATTATATACTTAGATAGATATATTGAGAATATGGGGTTTGACACTTGAGAGAGATAATCCCGGATTCGGATTAGGTTAAACACTACGTGAATATCCAATAACCCGGGAGAGAGTTGGAGAGTCTGCAATCAAGGACGTTGGGGTAAGACTCACGTGACCTAGGGTTGTTAAGATGTTGAGGGGGACTTCTTCATTGACGCGAAGTCACGTATTCCCTTGTCTTACAATCGGGAGAGGTGGTGAGTGAGTTTACGAACTGAGATTATCGAATAACTTGAACACCGTTAACGTAAACTAAAACGAGATTGAACACGTATTTGTAAACGAAGTTAATCCCTAGACAATCTACTCTCTCAAAAAATTCTCAATATAATATTAGTATAGTTAGATTAATTAGCTTAGTATTAGTTTCTATTAATTATGTACAATTTTACCGCCTAAATAAAATTAGGTTATGATAAACACGGTACTCAATAATAGTCTCAACCAATCCCCGTGAACATGATACCCTTACTCTCTCTACCTATACTAAAACTTGACTCGTACACTTGCAGTGTAAGTAGCGACGTATTTACGCGCTACCAAGTTTTTCGCGCCCTTGTCGGGGATTTTTTTTATTATTATTAATATTGTAAGTAAATGACCCGATTTTACTTCAGGCACTTCTTTCGTGTATAAATTTTTCTTTGAAGTTTTTGTTTCTGTTTTCCTGCAAGGTGCTTGAAGATGTTAGATCGATAGGTACTCTTGCGTTTCTTTCTACGGGATTCCAAGCCATATGTGATAAGATTAAAATACCTATCTATTTTCAAGCCGAATTTGTCAGTTTTTGAGTGTTTTATTAATATTTTAATTGCGTTTTAGTTGATTTTATATAAGTCAGGTGTAAGGACGTAAACAATTGACAAACCGAGCGAAACGGTGGGAAATCGGTAAAAAAAATATGAAAAAATTGAGGTTTCAAGACCAGCTGAAATCCGCCTAAGCGAAGAAATCACCGCCTAGGCGGAATTCCGTTAGAAGGATGGAGTGCTGAAGTGCTGAAATCCGCATAGGCGCAGAAACCACTTCCTAGGCGGAATTCCGTCAAAAGGTTGGAGCACTGAAATTCACCTAGGCGAAGAAACCACCGCCTAGGCGGAATTCAGTCAGAGAGTTGGACTGCAGCCATCCGCCTAGGCGAAAAAACTACCGCCTAGGCAGAAATCAATCAGAATGAAAGAAGTTAGTCCTCCGCCTAGGCGAAAAAAACCACTGCCTAGGCGGATTTATAACCGACTTAACCTTTGCTTAGGCAAAAAAACTACCGCCTAGGAGAAATTCCCAGAATAGGGGAAAATATCCTTTTAGATATTTTTGAAACCTTTGGCCTATTTATACCCATTCCCTACGTCTGAAAGAGTAAGTTAAGTATCCCTAACCCTAATATAGAGTTCTTGAGCTATCTTTGAGAGATCAAGGAGGAGATTCACCATTTGGGCAAAGAACAATCATTTGTGGAGCGATTAATAGCGACAGTGGACTGTTCCAATCTCAGATTTGATCGTTCTTCTCTTGTTTTTATCTTTGTAATTACTTTTCCATATCTAATGATGTTGAATCACTCTTGTTTTGTATGGTTTATGGCTAAGATTATGTAGTATTAGTTAAATGTTACTTAGGTGTTGTAGAAATCATGTAAATGCTAGTTTAAATGAATTAATGTTTCTTTAATGGATGTTTGTCTAAATCCGATTGAGTTTAATGTTATTCTTGATATTATGCTTGTATTGATAAACCGAGAATACAGGGTTTGACACTCGGGAGAGGTAACCCCGGATTCGGACTAGGGTAAACGCAACGTGACGTTCTAACGACTCAAGAGGGCGAACGTATGCAATCCATGACGTTGGCTCAAGACTCACGTGACCTTGGGTCATTAAGGCATTGAGGGGGACTTCTTCGTTGACACGAAGTCATGTAATCCCCCGTCTTACACTCGGGAGAGGTAGCGGAGGAGTTGTAGATACAAAGATTGTCGAAATAGATAAACACCATTATAGCTACCTAAATAAAGTCAAATATGCATTATGTGAAAGAAATTAATACCTAAGTAATTAGTATAATTAGAACTAACCAAATAGTTGTCATTTGTCTTAGTAGATTAAATAGAAAACAAACAATTCTTGAAAAATCGGGATAATATGAGACTATGTCAATCACAATATTCAACTAAATTATGCGTGTTCCCAATGGAACGATATCCAATCTCACGATCACTATATTAAAATTAGACCTCGTATACTTGCGAGTAGTCATTACGCAAGCGATGAAATCCTCGACGTACAAGTTTTTGGCTCCGTTACCGGGGACACCGTGTTTTTAATTTGGGTTGATATTGTGACCAAGTAGTTGAATGTTAATCACAAAAATTCTTTTGCTTTTAATTTCATTCAATTCATTTGTTTATTTGATTTATTTGTTTGAACTGAGCAATGCATGCGGTGTAATAAACGAATACGTAAACAAAAAGAAGAGCAAACTACTACTATGGCCAATGGAGGTGAAAACGTTCCACAACTGCCGAAGCTGCAAGCATTCCAGCCTCCGGAGCCAGAGCGCCCACAAAGAGTCCTTAGGGATTATTATCGACCATTAATGTTGGAGAACTTCTCCGACATCCGGAGGCAACCGATCCAGGCAAACAATTTCGAGTTGAAGCCCACCCTGATCAACATGGTTCAACAAAATCAATATGGCGGGAATCTTCACGAGGATCCCAATGTCCAGCTGGCCACTTTTCTAGAGATATGTGACACTGTGAAGATAAATGGAGTTGCTGAGAATGTTAACCGTTTGAGGTTATTTCCTTTCTCATTGCGTGATAGAGCACGAGGTTGGTTCCAATCTATCCAACAGGAAAGCATAAACACTTGGGAGAACCTTGCTCAAAGATTTCTCACTAAATTCTTCCCGCCTTCCAAGACTTCTCAGCTTCGAGACGAGATTGCGCAGTTTCACCAAAGAGATTTTGAGCCATTATTTGAAGCATGGGAGCAATTCAAGGATTTATTGCGAATGTGCCGTCAACACGGGTATCAAGATTGGTTTCAAACCCAACTCTTTTACAACGGGTTGGATGGCCAAACCAGAACGATTGTCGATGCTGCCTTGGGAGGATCGTTGTTGTCTAAAACCTTGACCGAAGCTAATGCATTGTTAGAAGAAATGGCGGCCAATAATTATTAATGGCCGAATGAGATGAACACGGGAAGACGGGTCTCTTCTATCCAAGAATCTGACCATATCACAACTTTATCGACCCAAGTGTCCAAGCTCTCGGAACAATTGGTCACCTTATCTACTAAAGGCGCTTTGTCAAGTCATGGAGAGGAGAATATTGCAAGTTGTTCTCAAACCGGGTTGGATAATGAGTTTGACGAATGCCACTTTCTGAACAATCGAGCCTATACTTTTAGGCCCCTACCAACATTCCAACTCATTACAATCCTGGACTTCACAACCATGAGAACTTCTCTTATGCGAATAACCAGAACTCTTTGCGGCCACTTCCAGGATATGGAAACCAAGCTCCGGGATATCCAATACAATCGAATCGTCAAATGCAACAACCACCGATGCATAATTCAAAATCAAATTTGGATGAAGTATTGGGTTCGTTTATAAAAGAGACTCAGACTATGATGCGTAAGACGCATAACTACCTGAACAAGCATGAAACATGGCTTGACTCGATTGATACAACTTGTACAAACACCAATACCACGGTGAAATCTATAGAAACTCAAATCACGCAACTTGCTAGATCCATCTAAGAGCAACAAAAGGGAAAGTTTCCAAGCAACACAAAAACCAACCCTAGGGAATACAAGGCAATTAAGTTGAGGAACAGAAGAGAAGTGGAGGTAAGCAAGCCAATTAAAAACAAGCCAGGGGTAAGTCATGAGTTTCAACATGACGAACCAATAACAAATATGGAGGAGGAAGTTGAAGAGAAAATCGATAAAAGAAAGGAGAAGCCAAATGAAGAAAAAAAAGGAGACTTGAAATAGAAGAATAACCAAGAGAAAGTCGTGGAGAGAATAAGAGATGAAAAGGTGATGCCGGGACAAGTAACATTTTCTGAAAATCCACCAATTCTAGTTACGCCGTTGCCATATCCTCAAAGATTCCATAAGAGGAAGTTGGATGCACAATTTGAAAAATTTCTTGAAATCTTCAAGAAAATTCACATCAACATTCATTTTGTTGATGCATTGGAGCAGATGCCCAATTATGGTAAGTTCTTAAAAGACATCATGACAAAGAAAAGAAAGTTGGAGGAGTACGAAACGGTAAAGGTAACGAAGGAATGTAGTGCAATACTACAAAGGAAGTTGTCTACCAAATAGAAAGATCCGGGTAGTTTCACAATTCCGTGTACTATCAGGAAATCTTATTTTGATACGGCTCTTTGTGATCCGGGGCTAGTATAAATTTGATGCCTTATTCCGTTTATCGGAAGTTAGGACTTGGGAGTGCAAAGCCGACAACAATCTCCCTCCAAATGACAGACTGTTCTTTAACGTATCCTAAAGGCATCATTGAGGATGTACTAGTGAAAGTCGACAAATTCATCTTTTTGGTGGATTTTGTTGTACTAGAAATGGAAGAAGATAGAGAAATCCTGATCATCCTAGGAAGACCTTTCCTTGCAACGAGAAAGGCCTTAATTGATGTGCATAATGGAAATCTGACGTTAAGGGTGAATGATGAAGAGATAAAGTTCAACATTTTTAGAACAATGAACTTTTTGGATGAACTTCCTAAATGCAATCAAGTTGATGTTGTGGACTCTTGCGTGAGGGAATTCTTTCTTTCAAATGTAGAGACGGATTCATTAGAGCATACTCTCACAAATCCCTTATTTATGGAGGATCTTAGTGAGGAAGGCTCTACCACGGAACTTGAAGTTGTGGACTACGTGCTGACTTTGGATGCTCAATCTAAAGACGTAGAGGATCCTATTCATGTAGCGGAGATTGAAGAAGTTATAAACTCTCCCGAGGAATCAAATCTGCCTCACGGTGGATTAATACTCAAGCAATTACCGGAGCATCTTTGGTATATCTTTTTGGGAGAGAATTCAACCAATCCGGTTATAATTTCATCATCTTTGACGGAAGAAGAGGAGAGTAAGTTGCTAAGAATCTCGAAGCGGCATCATTCCGCTTTTGCTTGGTCTATCTCGGATATCAAAGGAATTAGCCCTTCAATTTACATACATAAGATTTTGATGGAGGATTTGTTCAAATCCTCCATTGAACATCAACGGAGGCTAAATCAGGCTATGAAAGAAGTGGTGAGAGCGGAGGTGTTGAAGCTCTTGAATGTGGGAATTATATATGCTATATCCGATAGCGAGTGGGTTAGCCCGGTACAAGTGGTGCCCAAGAAATGAGGAATGAAAGTGGTGAAGAATTATTAGGATGACCTTATTCCTACATGGACCATCATGGGATGGCGTGTGTGCATTGATTGTAGAAGATTGAATAAGGTAACGAGGAAGGATCATTTTCTTCTTCCTTTCATTGACCAAATGCTCGATCGATTAGCTGGATATGAGTACTATTGCTTTCTTCATGGCTATTCAGGTAACAATCAAATAGCCATTGCACCGGAGGACCAAGAAAAGACTACTTTCACATGCCCGTATGGGACGTTCGCTTATAGACGTATGTCGTTCGGCCTTTGCAATGCACCGGCAACTTTTCAATGGTGTATGATGGCAATATTTTTGGATATGGTGGAAAAGAAAATGGAAATCTTCATAGATGACCTTTCAGTCTTTGGATCATCTTTTGATCACTGTTTATACAATTTGGCACTTGTTCTTGACCGATGTGAGGAGAAGAATTTAGTTCTCGATTAGGAGAAGTACCACTTTATGGTCAAAGAAGGGATCATGTTAGGTCATCGAGTCTCTTCCAAGGGGCTTGAGGTGGACCGAGCAAAGATTGAAACAATCGAGAAGCTTTCACTACCGATTAATGTGAAAAGAGTTCAAAGTTTCTTGGGGCATGCCAGCTTTTACCGGTGCTTTATTAAGCACTTCTCAAATACGGTGAAGTCGTTATGCCACCTACTTGAGAAGGATACTCCATTTGAATTCAATGAGGCTTGCATGGAAGCTTTCAAGGCAATAAATGAGAAGTTGATCACGACTCCAATAATGGTTGCTCTAGACTAGGAGGTGCCATTTGAGATTATGTGCGACGCGAGTGACTATGATGTTGGCGCGGTGTTAGGCCAATGAAAGGAAAAGATCTTTCGATCTATTTATTATGCAAGTAAAACATTGAATGATGACCAGGAGAATCATACCACGACGGAGAAAGAAATGCTAGCTGTCGTTTTTACTTGTGATAAGTTCCAATCTTATATCATTGGATCAAAAGTAATTGTCTATATGGATCACGCGGCTATCCGGTACTTGTTTGCAAAGAAAGACACCAAGCTGAGATTGATAAGGTAGATTCTTTTATTGCAAGAGTTCGATGCTGAAATAAGGGATAAAAATGGGGGTGAGAATATTGTTGCCGACCATTTGTCAAGGTTGATTCAAGAAGACGTTGGTGATGAGTCTAGCATCACGGAGGTGTTCCCTGACGAATAGCTATTTTCAGTTGAAAATACACTTCCATGGTTTGCAGATATTGTGAACTTTCTTGCCTGTAATGTGTTACCACCCGATTTGACAAAATCCTAAAGGAAAAAAATTCCTTTTTGATTCAAAGTATTATTTGTGGGACGAGCTGTTGCTATTCAAGAAATGTGTTGATCAGGTGATCCAGAGATGTGTTCCGAAATAAGAGATAACTAGTATTCTATATCATTGCCATTCATCACCTTGTGGCGGCCATTTTGGTACGACTCGGACACTAGCAAAAGTACTTCAATCAGGTTTTTACTGGCCTTCTTTGTTTAAAGATTTATACACGTTTGTAAAAACTTGTGATAGATGCCAAAGGGTAGGTAACTTATCGAGAAGGCATGAATTGCCATTGATATCCATTCATGAGCTTCAGTTATTTGATGTGTAGGGCATCGATTTCACAGGACCATTTCCATCGTCGTTTGGTAAGGAGCATATTTTGTTAGCAGTGGATTATGTGGTTAAATGGGTCGACATTGTGGCGACACCTACCAATGATACCAAAGTACACCTCGAGCCTTAATCAGTGATGAGGGAATCTACTTCTATAACAAAATGCTTAATGCTTTGTTGGCAAAGTATGGGGTCAGGCATAAGGCAGCGTTACCATACCACCCACAGACAAATGGCCAAGCTGAAGTTTCTAACCAAGAAATCAAGCTAATTCTAGAGAAAATGGTTCATACAAATCGCAAGGATTGGGCGGTGAAGTTTGATGATGCTTTATAGGCGTACCACACGGCTTTTAAGACATCGATTGGCATATCTCCGTATCGATTGGTGTTTGGGAAGGTGTGTCATTTGCCCGTTGAATTGGAGCACCGTGCATTCTGGACAATTAAAAAACTCAACTTTGACCTAAAGGCTTCTAGTGCGCAACGTCTCCTCTAATTAAAGGAATTCTGGCACGAGACTTATGAGAACGCCAAGTTCTACAAAGATAAAATGAAGAGATGGAATGATAAAATAATAGTCCTGAGGGAGTTCAGTCTAGGCCAACAAATTTTGTTGTTTAATTCAAGGCTGAGACTCTTTCCTAGAAAGTTGAAGTCCTGGTGGTCTGGACTATTCTGGATCAAGCAAATTTATCCATTTGGTGCTATCGAGTTGGAAGGCGAAGACGGACGAACTTTTCAAGTCAACGGGGAACGGATCAAGCGCTACTTCAAAGATAAAGAGCGAGTTGTAGAGAACATCTCCCTCATTGAAAGCTAAAGCCGGAATTCATAAACGTCCAGCTAGGGACGTAAAACCAAGCAACATCTTTTGATATGTCATCAAGGGTAACAAACATTTTCAACTTTTGTATAAATTACTTTTTGGAGATCGTATTGATCTTGGAATATTGTTTTGTGGTGAACTGATAAGGATAGATGCTTAGGGTTGAATTACATCCTAAAAATCATTTGAGGAATGAACTGGAAGTAAGTGTTGTAGAGAAACGTTGTGAAAACATGAAGAAATCCAGCCAAAATTCACACTGGTGTAATTTCGCCTAGGTGGAGAAACCACCGCCTAGATAGAAATAGGACAGTAGGCTGCGTTTTCACATTGATGTAACTTCGCCTAGGCGGACAAATCATCGCCTAGGTTGATTAACGATAGAATCAAATGTTTTTACACTGGCGTAAATTCGCCTAGGCGAAAAAACCACCGTCTAGGCGGATTAGCGTCAGAACCCATTGAGTTTCACACTGACGAAACTTCGCCTAGGCGAAAAAACCTCCGCCTAGGCGTATTAACGTCAGAAGGCCTTTTAATCAAAAAGGCGCTATTTCACCTAGGCAGAAAAACCTCTGCCTAGGCGAATTCGCGTCAGCCCTGTTTTAAAGATAACCCTTCCCTTTCACAAAACGGCATTCTCCCCTAAAATTATCAAAAATCTTTCAACTTCACCATTCCAAATCCTTTCCTCACTTTAAAATTCATCCAAAACAAATGAGAAAAACTTGGATTTCCACCAAGAATATTCACCAAAACGTCGGATTATCTCCCCCATTTTTGGAAATCTAGTGTTTAAGGGGTGAACAGTGCGAAATCGACATCGTGAAGCAATTTGACCGAAATTTTGCAATAAGTAAGTTTCAATGAAACTATTTTTCATTTAATTGTTGAAAGTTTTGCTTGATTTGCATATTTATTTCAAAAATCCTTGGATTTGG
Organism: Eucommia ulmoides; assembly: GCA_016647705.1. NCBI lineage: Eukaryota > Viridiplantae > Streptophyta > Magnoliopsida > Garryales > Eucommiaceae > Eucommia > Eucommia ulmoides. The sequence goes on from CM028329.1 coordinate 5,426,197, forward strand.
ATAGAACCCTAAACCCTTTAATCCCTAGTTTCGCGTTTTTCATGTTCTTAGGGCTTTAGGGATAATTTTTGGTGAAAACTATCATGTTTATGTGTAGATTCACTATGAGAATGGTTTATTTTAGGCTACATTGCGATATTTTTGTGATTTGGTTTTGGTTGGTATGCTATATTGCAAAATTCGTATTGATTTGGTTTTGGTTGGTATGTGGTTGTTATAATGGCAATGTGTGTTCGCTGAAAATGAGTTGATTTTTTGTGTTCAATTGTTATTGTTGTGGCTTGTGTTGTGATTGTGATTGATAGGAAAAATGGCAAAGCGTTGTCCATCCAAAATGCCATGCACTGAAGAATCTTCGGCCGCTACGGATTACAACTCATCAAAATTCATATCCAAACAAGTTGAAGCTCACTTCAATAGATATAAGAACAAACGCCCTGGCATACGTCAACGGGGGTTCAGACCTTTGGAAGAACTCCCCAAAGAATTCAAAACTGTGATACAAAGTCGAAAATATGAGCAATTATGCGCTTCACCCCCACCAGAGAAGTTGGCCTTAGTACGAGAATTCTATGAGAATATTACAGAGGCCACTGGCTATCAGACAATGGTCCAAAACCGTCCAATCCTGTTCAGTGCGGACCATTTTAATGATCTGCTGGGTTTAACGGGGCCGAAAGCCTCGCGAGATTTGTCTAAAGCTCCCACACCAACGATAAATGCTGTGATCCAGGCCCTGACTACGGGTAACGCCCAATGGAAAGACACATAGCAGGGTCAGGCCATCTTTAAGGTGAGGTTTCTAAAGCCAGTCCCGAAGATATGGCATCAATTCACCTGCGAGAATCTGCTTCCTACCTCCCACGTTTCAGATGTTTCCAAGGAGCGGGCTTTTATGCTATATAGCATCGATAGAGGAACCCCCATCAACGTCGGTTAGCACATCTACTCTTCGATACTTCATGCGGCCAAAACGACGAAGGGTGGCCTTCATTTTCCCTCATTCCTAACCATTCTTTTCATGCGTGCCGAAGTTCAATTCACAGAAACTAGCCCTTTGCCACCTATTCATCCACTCGATCTTTCAATGATTAACCGATATTGGAAGGGAGGACCATTAGATCCGGCTGAGAAGGCAGTTGAGGGAGATGAGGGTCCTGACAAGGAAGAAACAAGCCCTTCGGAGGCACCGATACCCACAACCCACCGCGACCAACTGAACTATATTTCACGTGATATCCGTGGTCTCCAATCCGACATGAGCACTCTTCAAAATATTTTTTCTCGTATGGAGATTTTCTTGGATTACTACACTAGGCAGCAGGATTAAAATCAAAGGGTTTTATTCGAGCATCTCAGAATCGACATGACGCTTTATATGCCCGTGCCGCATTTCGAGCCCGATGAGTTGCACCCGCCATCTCCTCCCCAATGAACAGTAGGAGGTTAGACTATTATGTCTTTCCTCCTAGGTATGTGTCGAACCAGTTTTCCATATTTCATTTTCTATATCTGTTATTGGGTTCGTTATCTAGACAGTGAAGACACTGCCTCGTTCAAGTTTGGGGGTATTAAGCATGTAATTTCTGTTCTTTTTGGGATATGAAGGATGAATTTTTTTTGTGATGTGAATGATAAAGGACAAAAAAATTTGTGTACAAATTTTTTGTTTATAATTGTATTAATGTTTAGCTGTTGCTAAATGTAGAATTTTTTTTAGTTATGCATGTGTAATATCTCATTAGCATAGGTATGTTAGATTTTAGAATTAGAGTAGATATGTTAATGAAGGTAGTTGTATGTGCATGTTGAGTTTTTGAGTTCATCTTAACCATGTCTCGATGATGAAAATTATCCCCTAATTGCATATTGAGGTCGGGGGTTAATGTCATTCATGTGTGTTTTGTGTGCTTAGTATGTCGATTAGGTAAAAATTATTTTGATCCTAAATCACACGATCACATAGACTCATTGTATAATTAGTTGAACGATTTGACGTCAATTATTTAGTAATAAGTTTATGACAGAAATGATGAATCTAGAACTTGATTGGGGGCGGCTTGAGGCGAAATTATAGGTGAGGTAATTCAAGAGGCATGATATAGGCCTTCATTTTTATCGCTTGAACCTTTTGAAACTAGCCTGAAAATTTATTCCCTCGTTCCCCTGTCGAAGCCCATAAACTTTTCAATTCTAAACTTATTTTTATACTTTAGCCAATTAAATCTTTCAAAAAAACCATTGCCGGTAAGGATAAAAGTCAAAAGTGAGTGAAATTAAGTAGCATTAGTTTATGCTACTTAAAGTGAGCGATTGGGGTTTCGGACGAAAGGCTATTGTTTGAGTATTAGTATATTCACTTGTCAATCTTTTAGTTATATTTGCACACCTCTAAAATTGTATAAATTTGAATAAGTTTGGGGGTGTGTTTAAAAAAAAAAAAAAAAACTATGTGAATATAGTTTTTAATTTCGGTTGTTGTGACAAGTGAATACAAGTTTACTTAATCTTGTTCAGGGTTGTATTTTCAAAGTTAGGCGGTTACGAGAGAGATTTAGTTACAAGCATTTGTGCCTCAGGTATCGTTAAATTATAACGAGTTTCTGTTTTCTATTTCTACGATACCCTTGGTCATTCTCCAAAGCCAAGCCAAGCCCTATTGATCTCTGTGAATGTCCGAACCTACATTACTGGATAGTTGAGCCCAGTCAAGCATATAGCTTTCCTGAATCTTTTAAAAATTTAAGTCATGACCTTATTTATTGAATAATCCAATCCGGTGTTTGATTAGTTATACATCTGAGGTCTCACACACACACATTTCAAATGGATCTAGAATGGTTTTAACTGATATTGAGTGTTGAAATTCTAGAACACCATGTGGTGTGTGTTATTCCGTAACTTGATCTGATTGCGGGTTGTTGATGGAAGAACCACATGGTTTCTTCGATTGAATTTGAATCTCATAGGTGTTTACTTCTTATTTGTTAATGTTTATTTATTTTTAGTTTAGAAATTAGCTAATTAGTGTAGTTAGTGTTATTTAGTGTCAGGGTGTTTTGCGCAAGGACTAGCAAAATTTCAAGTTTTGGGGTATTTGATAAGTTTAAAATACCTATCTATTTTCAAGCCGAATTTATCAGTTTTTGAGTGTTTTATTAATATTTTAATTGCGTTTTAGTTGTTTTTATACAAGTCAAGTTTAGGGACGTAAACAATTGACAAACCGAGCGAAACGGTGAGAAATCGATAAAGAAAAAATGAAAAATTTGAGGTTTCAAGACCAGCTAAAATCCGCCTAGGCGGAATTCCATCAGAAGGTTGGAGTGCTGAAGTGTTGAAATCCGCCTAGGCGAAGAAACTACCGCCTAGGCAAAATTCCCAGAATAGGGGAAAATATCTTTTTAGATATTTTTGAAACCTCTGGCCTATTTATACCCCTTTCCCACGTCTGAAAGAGTAAGTTAAGCATCCCTAACCCTAATATAGAGTTCTTGAGCTATCGTTGAGAGATCAAGGAGGAGATTCATCATTTGGGCAAAGATGAATCATTTATGGAGTGATTAATAGCGACAGTAGACCGTTCCATTCTCAGATTTGATCGTTCTTCTCTTGTTTTTATCTTTGTAATTACTTTTCCATATCTAGTGATGTTAATTTACTCGTGTTTTGTATGGTTTATGGCTAAGATCATATAGTATTAGTTAAATGTTACTTAGGTGTTGTAGAAATCATGTAAATGCTAGTTTGAATGAATTAATGTTTCTTTAATGGATGTTTGTCTAAATCCGATTGAGTTTACCGTTATTCTTGATATTATGCTTGTATTGATAAACCGACAATAAGGGGTTTGAAACTCAGGAGAGGTAACCCTGGATTCGAACTAGGGTAAACGCAATGTGACGTTCTAACGACCCGAGAGGGCGTTAGAACGTATGCAATCCATGACGTTGGCTCAAGACTCACGCGACCTAGGGTTGTTAAGGAGTTGAGGGGGACTTCTTCGTTGACACGAAGTCGTGTAATCTCCTGTCTTACACTCGGGAAAGGTAATGAAGGAGTTGTAGATACAGAGATTGTCGGAATAGATAAACACCGTTATAGCTAACTAAATGAAGTCAAATATGCATTATGTGAAAGAAATCAATACCTAAGTAATTAGTGTAATTAGAACTAACCAAATAGTTGTTATTTATCTTAGTAGATTAAATAGAATACAAACAATTCTTGAAAAATCGGGATAATATGAGACTATGTCAATCACAATATTCAACTAAATTACACGTGTTCCCAGTGGAACAATATCCGATCTCACGATCACTATATTAAAACTAGACCTCGTATACTTGTGAGCAGTCATTACGCGAGCGATGAAATCCTCGACGTACAATATGCTTGGGATCGATACAAGGATTTGCTACTCTAATTTTCGAACCATCATTTACCGAGGGAGTGTCAACTACTGAACTTCCTCGACGGGTTACAAGCTGCAACCAGAATGTGGGTTGAAAGAGAAAACGGTACTACCTCTTTCTACCAACTAACCGCGAACGAAGCCTATTGGTTGCTGGAAGACATGGAGGCCTTTAATTTTCATAGTTTCAACACTACGGAACCATGGATTGACACTCCGAACCACGATAAGGATTCTTCCCCCAATCTGGAAGAAATGCTCACAACCGTTATAAGGGAGACTCAGAGATTGTTGAGGGAGATGCATGACCGGATCAACGAGCATGAGGACTGGTAGCGCGGGAAAAACACGCCGCTACTTACACTCGCAAGTATGCGAAGTCTAAGTTTTAGTATAGTGTGATCGTTAAGATCGGGTTATCGTATCCACAGGGATTGTTGTCGTTACTATCGAATACCACGTTTGTCGTGACCTAATTTTATCTAGGCGAAAAATAAATGTAATTAATTAATTAAACTAATACTAATATATCTTAAATTAACTACACTATTATGTTAATATGTTTTAGGGTGAATAATTGTATAGGCATTAACGTGTTTACAAATACGCGATCGATTCCAATTTACTCGCATTTACGTTGTTCGACCTATTTGACAACCTCGGTATGTAAACTCCGCTGCCACCTCTTCCGAGTGTAAGATGGGGGAATACATGACTTTGAGTCAACGGAGAAGTCCCCCTCAACGTCTTAACGACCCTAGGTCATGTGAGTCTCGCCCAGCATCATTGATTGCACACAATCCAACTCCCTCCTAGGTTATTGGATCGTCGCGTTGTATTTACCCTATCGACAATCTCCGTTCTAAAACTCCCTCGCCACCTCTTCTGAGTGTAAGACAAAGGATATAACATGACTTCGAGTCAACGAAAAGGTCCCCCTCAACGTCTTAACGACCCTAGGTAGCGTGTGTTTAGCCTTACGTCATCGATTGTCCACAATTCAAACCCCGACCGTGTTATAGAATCGTGGCGTTTGTTTACCGTAATCCGAATCCAGGGTTTTTTCAAAATCCCGTATTCTCCATTTATCAATCTAAGCATGATAAACAAATAATACGATAAATACAATCAAACTACGAAGAACAATCACAAACGAAACACCGAAATCACCCAAACGACGTATTTATAAATATAGTGTTAATCCCTACTACAATCCATATCTAACTCGGGGCCATAGCCGCATATAGAAGAAAATAACGAGCTAAACATGCTCACATGCTCCTAAGATAAAGAAATAAGAAAAAACGATCGAAGAACTTAGCCTCGTCCGAAGATAAACCGCTAAGAACGCTCAACGATCGATTCGCCTTCTTCTCCACTTCGGGATGCGAGCTCCACACCTAAAATCCCTAACCCTAGGCTTAAGTATAGCCTAAAGGGCTCAAAAATGCAAGAGAGGGGAGAGAGGTACCGGCCAAAGGGGAGGAAAGGGGATATTTATAGCAAAAATATCCTAAAAATATCTAAAGGCTGTGCAGGGCAAATCCGCCTAGGCGGTGGAAATTCCGCCTAGACGGAGTTAGGTCGGTTAAGTCTGATCACCTAGGCGGTGAAGTAGGCGGTGGACTGGAGAACATTCTGTTGAAATTCTATCTAAGCGAAGAAAACTTCGCCTAGGCGAGCGGCTGTCAGTAGCCCTTCTTCGTCGTCTGCTAGATTTTCGCCTAAGCGGTAGAATTTCTGCTCAGGCGGTCGTCCGTCAGTAATATTTTGCTCTTCTATGCATTTTCACCGCTTAAGCGGTGGTCTGGACGCTTAAGCGGTGGGCCTGTTTCATCTTTTAGCCTCCGAGCTTGTTTATCCACCGTAACTTCGAACCGCTTTGGTTCGATCTCATCATTTTAGCTCTAGTTTCCTATCTTTTCGACCCACACACCTGAGTTATACAAAAAGTATGAAAACTAATTAAAACATAATAAAAATAACTATAAACATATTCGAAAACTAACCAATCCGAATTGGAAATAGATAGGTTTTTCACACCTATCAATACCCCTAAACTCAAAACTTGGCTAGTCCTCGAGCCAAACACACACACACTAAAATGAAAAATACACAAACAAAAATAAATAACAAACAACCTAAAAACAATCTAAACATTACAACATGCGAGTTTTGACTTCTTCTAATGGCCTATTTATTTTTCCCTCAACAACTGCCAGTAGTATCGAGTTCAGGCAGTAATACACAACATGTAATGTTCTAGATTTTCAACATGCTATAATGGTGAACGCTATTCTAGATCCTGTAAACGTGTTAGTGCGAGACTCAATAATATAACTATACAACGATCGGATTAGATTATCCACCAACGAAATTCATGAGTTAAGGATTACCATAAGCAGGATTGGGGTCCACTCTCCACTAATGTAGGTTTAGTAGTTCATGAAGATCATTAGGGCTTGGTTCGGTTAAGGTTAATTTGGCCAAGGGTAATTTGGAATAGAAAACAGGTTAACATTACCCAAGGCTCAACGCTTGGCACATTCACTCTCGAATCCCCATAGAAAGATTGGATACAATCCCGAACATGCATTTAAGACCGACGTACTCACTTGTCAAAAGAAACGGAAATAAAAACCGTATGTACATTTGATTCTCTTTTTTTCTTTTTTTTTAATATTTTTTTTTCTTTTCTTTTCAACGAACACACCCCCAAACTTATTTGATTGTTACAATTGAAGGGGTGTGTGAAATACAAATGAAAAATGACAAGTGAGTACTCAAATACCAAACCAATTAGAAGTTCGCCCTAAACCCAACCGCTCACATCAAGAAGCCTTTGCAACGGCTAACTTGATTCACTCAAATGTGCCTTTAAATTCAGAGATTAAGGACTGGAAGGAATTCAATTGGCCATGGTATTGGTTTATGTGTTCTGAATTGAATTTGCATTTAGGCTTCGACAGGGTGACGAGGGATAAACATGTAACAATATAGGCTTCAAAAGGATCAAGCGACAAAGAGAATGCCTAAATCACGTCTCCTGAACTACCTCGCCTAGTATTTTGCCTTAAGCTTCCCCTCAGTCAAGTTCTAGAATCCTTAATGTGTCATGAATTTGGTTAATCGATAATCGTCCTCAAATCAATTGAATAACTATACATTGAGTCTATGTGCCCATGCAAATTAGAATCTATAATAATTTTGACCAAAGTATAGTCAAGCACATAGAATCACACATGTATAGGTATTACCCTTGACTTCGAAAACAACCAGGGGTAATTTTCATCATCGGGTGATGGCCCAGATGAATGCAAAACTCAACATATAACAATAACACACAAAAACATAAACACATTCTAACCTAAACACACATGCGATGCCGAAAAACAATAACACATAAACTAACATACAACATACTACACATCACCCCCAAACTCAAAGTGGGCAGTGTCCTCAGCGAACCCAATCATCAATCTCAACATATATGAAATTAAAGCATGTTGACGAAGGGTGTTTAGAACACTTACCTGGGAGGCGAGAGGATCTCGCCTCCAAATCAAGTCGGATGTGACGGATTTAACTTATTTGACCTTGGGTTGCCTCCTAAGAAGCGCGTGGTTTAATGTCCTCGGCCCGACATTCAGAATGCCCTCAAGATTGGCGAGGTTTTTCTTTGGATGGCTCAATCTCTCAACGAAACGCCTCACCGGCTTATGTGCTTGGCCAAGCACAATAAACGGCTTAGAATCCCGTCGAAAGGGATGCATCAATACCCGTCGATCTAACATCGGCACGTACCCTGCATAAGAAACAAAAACAAAACTACAAACAAAAATTATATACAAAGAAATGCCTAAAATAAAATTAGGCCATTTACACACAATATCGATAATGAACGACGTCACCAATCCTGGACATACGAAACACTTGCTTCTCCTATCTAAAACTTAAGTCCGGAGTCGTTACCGCATTTTTTCGACAATAACATCAAATCAATCCCCGGCAACGGTGCCAAAAACTTGGTAGACGTTGACGGGAATAGAATTTGACAATATTAAAATAAAATTCACTCTAATCCCCGGCAACGGCGCCAAAAACTTGGTAGCGCGGGAAAAACACGCGGCTACTTACACTTGCAAGTATACGAGGTCTAAGTTTTAATATAGTGTGATCGTTAAGATCGGGTTATCGTATCCACAGGGATTGTTGTTGTTACTATCGAATACCGCGTTTGTCGTGACCTAATTTTATGTAGGCGAAAAATAAATGTAATTAATTAATTAAACTAATACTAATATATCCTAAATTAACTACACTATTATGTTAATATGTTTTAGGGTGAATAATTGTATAGGGATTAACGTGTTTACAAATACGTGTTCGATTCCGATTTACTCGCGTTTACGTTGTTCGACCTATTTGACAACCTCGGTACGTAAACTCCGCTGCCACTTCTTCCGAGTGTAAGACGGGGGAATACATGATTTCGAGTCAACGGAGAAGTCCCCCTTAACGTCTTAACGACCCTAGGTCATGTAAGTCTCGCCCAGTGTCATTGATTGCACACAATCCAACTCCCTCCCAGGTTATTAGATCGTCGCGTTATATTTACCCTATCGACAATCTCCGTTCTAAAACTCCCTCGCCACCTCTTCCGAGTGTAAGACGAAGGATATAACGCTACTTTGAGTCTACGAAGAGGTCCCCCTCAACGTCTTAACGACCTTAGGTAGCGTGTGTTTAGCCCCACGTCATCGATTGTCCACGATTCAAACCCTGACCGGGTTATAGAATCGTGATGTTTGTTTACCGTAATCCGAATCCGGGGTTTTGTCAAAACCCCGTATTCTCCATTTATCAATCTAAGCATGATAAACAAACAATACGATAAATACAATCAAACTACGAAGAACAATCACAAACGAAACACCGAAATCACCCAAACGACGTATTTATAAATATAGTGTTAATCCCTACTACAATCCATATTTAACTCGGGGCCATAGCCGCATATACAAGAAAATAACGAGCTAAACATGCTCACATACTCCTAAGATAAAGAAATAAGAAAAAACGATCGAAGAACTTAGCCTCGTCCGAAGATAAACCGCTAAGAACGCTCAACGATCGATTCGCCGTCTTCTCCACTTCGGGATGCAAGCTCCACACCTAAAATCCCTAACCCTAGGCTTAAGTATAGCCTAAAGGGCTCAAAAATGCAAGAGAGGGGAGAGAGGTACCGGCCAAGGGGGAGGAAAGGGGATATTTATAGCAAAAATATCCTAAAAATATCTAAAAATATCTAAAGGCTGTGCAGGGCAAATCCGCCTAGGCGGTGGAAATTCCGCCTAGACGGAGTTAGGTCGGTTAAGTCTGATCGCTTGGGCGGTGAAGTAGGCGGTGGACTGGAGAACATTCTGTTGAAATTCTGCCTAAGCGAAGAAAACTTCGCCTAGGCGAGCGGCTGTCAGTAGCCCTTCTTCGTCCTCTGCTGGATTTCCGCTTAAGCAGTAGAATTTTCGCTCAGGCGGTCGTTCGTCAGTAATATTTTGCTCTTCTATGCATTTTCACTGCTTAAGCGGTGGTCTGGAAGCTTAAGCGGTGGGCCTGTTTCGTCTTTTAGCCTCCGAGCTTGTTTATCCACCGTAACTTCAAACCGCTTTGGTTCGATCTCATCATTTTAGCTCTAGTTTCCTATCTTTTCGACCCACACACCTGAGTTATACAAAAAGTATGAAAACTAATTAAAACATAATAAAAATAACTATAAACATATTCGAAAACTAACCAATCCGAATTGGAAATAGATAGGTTTTTCACACCTATCAAGGATCATCTTGATCATATCGATACAGTCTGTGTCGACATTCACAAGACCATAACGTCTCTACATATGCAAATCGGTCATCTTATTTGCTTCGTTGAAGCCGAGATAAAAGCGGTGGCACTAAGAGATTCACAAGCTGAATCCGATTATGAAAGCCACCAAGAGGAACCGAAAACGAGCGAGATGACCTGGGGAGATGAAAATTCACATATTAATTGTTGTGAATTTTCACCATTTCTTTTCCAGCTGGTGAATCCGCAGTCGATCCAAGACGAGCACATCTACAAGAATCTGATGTGGCTTACATGTCCCTCACCACCGATAGCAACATCCTTTCATGCCCACCAAGTACATGAGTCGGTGAGGCATATTGTTGAAAGATCGAGCCGAACAAAGAAACATCTCGCCAAGCTTGAGGGCGTTGATAACCAAGACCCGTATATAGTGTTATTTGACACGTACTACGGGCAGAAGCCGCTCTTTAACAAGTACTTCGGCGTGTCGGGCTGACGATCATAAATCAAGCACTTCTTGGGAGGCAACCCAAGGAAAAATAAATTAGATCCATTTCTGCCAATTTGATTCGGAGACAAGATTCTCTCGCCTCCCAGGTACGTGTTTTAAACCCCTGTCTTCATTTTCATGTTATATTTTGTCTATTGGGATCGTTGATGGGTTGATTTGTACATCACCTGTTTTAAGTTGGTGGCGATGTGTTAGTATGTTTTAGTATGTTTTAGTTATAGTTTATGTTTCACTGTTTTTACGTGTGCATGTTTGTTTAGGGTAGTTTTTGTGAATGTGTTGAGTTTTGACTTCATTTGCGTCATTACTCGATGATGAGTCTGTCCCCTGATTGTTTATTGAGGTCGAGCGTAAAGCTCATGCATGTATGTTCTATATGCTCAACGTTATGTTTTAGTAATAATTATTATAGATTCTACTTGAACGAGCATTGAAACTCATTATATAACTGTCTAATTGATTTGAAAACAATTATCTGTCTCCCAAATTCATGACATTAGGGTTTCTAGAACTTGATTTGGGGGAAATTCGAGGCGAAATCCTAGGCGAGGTAGTTCAGAAGACATGATTTAGGCATTCATTTTCTCGCTTGAGTCTTTTTAAGCTTACCTTGATATATTATTATCCCTCGTTACCCTGTCGAAACCTAAACATTGTTTCAATTCTAAACACTTAACAAATACCATTTGACCAATAAAACTTATTTCCAAACCTACATCGCTAAACTGAAGGCACAATCTGAGATAATCAAGCTAGTAAATTGCAAATACTATTTGATGTGAGCGATTGGGTTTAGGGCAAACCTGTAATTAGTTAGGTATTCTAGTACTCAATTGTCATTTTTTGTTTGTATTTCATACACCCCTTCAATTATAACAATCGAATAAGTTTGGGGGTGTGTTCATTGAAAAGAAAAGAAAAAAAATAGAAAAAAATAAATAAATAAATAAATAAAACATGTATGTATGGTTTTTATTTTCCATTTCTTCCGACAAGTGAGTACGTTGTTCTTCAATGAATGTTCAAAGTTGTTTCAAATTCTATCTATGGGGTTTCGAGTGTGAGAGTGCCAAGCATGTACCTCGGGTATCGTCAAGTTAATGATGATTAACCTGTTTTGTATTTCCGATATACCCGTGGCCAATTTTCCAAAACCGAACCAAGACCTAATGATCTCCTTGAACTTCCAAGCTTATATGGTGGATAATACAATTCGATTAACGGATAGTTATATATTTGAGTTTCAAACACACACACACTTTAGTAGGATCTAGAATGGCACTTACTATCATCGAAATGTTCAAATTCTAGAACACTACATGGTGTGTTTTATGCTTGAACTCGATAGGATTGGGGGCCGATAAGGGAAACTTCGTTTGGTCGGTAGATGATAATCTAAACTTGCACATTTTTGTTTTTAGTGTTTTTCATTTTTAGTTTTTAGTTATTATATTTTCTTTTATTGCGTGGGTGTTTTGCTCGGGACTAGCAAAATTCTAAGTTTGGGGGTATTTGATAAGTATAAATTACCTATCTATTTCTAAATCGAACTTGTTAGTTTTCGAGTATGTTTATTACGTTTTAGTACGTTTTAATATGTTTATACTTTTTTTGCTATGAATCAGGTGTGTGGGGTAAAACGGTATGAAAATGGATAAAAAACGATCATATCAGACCAAGAACGATGGAAAAACAAGCATGATGGCAATATTCTAGAAGGCAACCCACCGCCTCGGCGTTCAGACCACAGCTGAGGCGGTGAAAATGCAGAGAGGGCCTTAAGTGCCGTAAACTCACCACCGTAGTGGTGAGAACCACTGCCGCGACGATGAAACTGCAGAGAGGTGCTGAATCCACTGTCTTCTCCACCGCTGCAGTGAACATCAAACCGACATACTCACCGCCGCGACAGTCACCTCTGCACAGATTTAGGATATTTTTGGCTCCCTATTTCTTCTCCTTTCCTCTCCTCCATCCATGAGAGCTCCATTAGACTTAGGTTATTTTAGAGAGAGGTTTTAGGAGTGTTCAACCAAATCCGAAGGAGAAGAACACGTTGCGAAGAAGGAGAAACAATCCCAAAGTGTTTTAAGCAGCAAATCTTCAGACTACGACTAAGTTTCTTTTATTTTTTTTCTTTACTTTCTTAACTTCGGTAGTTATTTGAGCATGTTTAGCTCCATTTTCATTGAATAAAGGGTTATGTCCATGAGTTAAACAGGTTTTTGTCTTGGGATTAATATAATTTATGAAATTATTGTTTGTTTGAGTTTGTGTTTCGTTTATGGTTGTTCTTCGTTATTTGGATTGTGTTTATCATATTGTCATGATTATATGCTTAGATAGATATATTATAAATACGGGGTTTGACACTCGGGTGACGTAACCTCGGATTCGGATTAGCTTAAACACAACGCGACTATCCAATACCCCAGGAGGGAGTTGGAGAGTGTGCAATCAAGAACGTTGGGGAAAGACTCACATGACCTAGGGTCGTTAAGAAGTTGAGGGGGACTTCTTCATTGACGCGAAGTCGCGTATTCCTTTGTCTTACACTCGGGAGAGATGCCGAGTTAGTTTATAAACTGAGATTGTCGGATAAGTTGAACGCCGTTAACGTAAACTAAAACGAGATCGAACACGTATTTGTAAACGAAGTTAATCTCTAGACAATCTACTCTCTCAAAACAATCTCAATATAATATTAGTATAGTTAGATTAATTAACTTAGTATTAGTTTCTATTAATTATATACAATTTTACCCGCCTATATAAAATTAGGTCATGATAAACACGGTACTCATTAATAGTCTCAACCAATCCCTGTGAACACGATACCCTTACTCTCCCTACCTATACTAAAACTTGACCCGTACACTTGCGGTATAAGTAGCGACGTATTTATGCGCTACCAATAATGTCCATGTACATCCTTCATTTCCCATTCTTCTTCTTAACCAACAATAGGTTAGCTAGCCACTTTAGGTATACCACCTCCCTTATGTGCCATATTCCGAGTAGTCTTCATACTTCAGACTCTATTACCACTTTTTTTTCTGAGCTGAACATCCTCCTCTTTTGCTTCATTAAAGGATAAGACCTCAAGATATTGAGTTGGTGAACTATCAGCTCAGGGTTAATCCTCTTCATGTCTTCAGGTGCCCAAGCAAACACATCCAGATTATTTTCTAACAATTGCATGAGTTTGTCCTCCTCAGGTTGGCTCAGCAATGTGCCAATCGACATCTTTCTAGTTCCCCGATCGAAAGTTACTTTTTTAACCTGTTCGACTGGCTGGAGAAATTCGGGATGTTTCCTGAAATCGTCTATCTCTTGTGTTGAGCTGTTAGGCTGAGCTGTACCAACAGTCCGAGCTTTGTTGAGCCCCCGCTTCTGGGCTGGACTGTTGATTTGAGGTCCACTGGACCTTCATTTTTGAGCTGGATCATTGATTTGAGATTTGCTCTGTCACTAAGATGGGTTGTTGATCTAATCTCCAACATGATCTTGTTCTAGAATCGGAAAATTAGTCCGAGATCTGTAAGACCTTCGCTTCTGAGGTGAGCCATCGCTCTGAGCCATAATGGACCTTTGCTCTCGTTGTTGCTAGATAGTCTTTTTTCTCTTCTTGGTCATCGCTAAACATTGCTTCGATGTAGTCTGGTCCCTATGGATGGTGACCACCTCGTCATCCTTCACGTACTTAACACATTGATGAAGCGTTGATGCTATGGCTTCCATTGTATGGAGCCTGGGACGTCCCATGATAGTATTATATGGAGTCGATTCCAAGACAAATTGGACCTGGCCAATCCTTCCTAATGTCTGTTGGTCGCAATAGCCAATATAATCCTTCCTGCTGGAGAGCTCAAGTCTCTATTAAATCCCACTATCAGCATTTAGGTTAACCCAAAGTCGAAATTAGGAACACCCATTTGGCTGAGCGTTTTGACAAAACTTATGTTAACTAAACTACCCGTATCAATCGAAATCCTTCGTACCTTAAAGTAAGAGATCTAGAGCGTTACGACTAACGTGTTGTCATGGGGGTTAAATATACCCGTGCTATCCTCGTCATTGCACATATAACTGGTCTAGTTCCACCTGTCGATGCCACTACTCCCCTGTTGTCTGACTCCTTTCTGGCCATATAGGCCTTTATCCTTTGTCCACGGTCTGTTTTTCCGGTAAGGAGGTAACCCATATTTATCTTGGAATCGACTCCAAGAACGTCATTGGGGCTGTTGTTCAGCATATCGGTAGAAGTAATGGCACAAACTACGCTTGAAGCCTTCCCGCGTGTTCTTTTGTCCGCGAATAGTGAGATCTCATCTCCCCTGCTTAGATCTATTGCTCTCACCTACGACTGTCTCATCTCATCGGTAAACTTTTTTTTGTTTCTTTTCCATAGACGGCACCAAATGATGTTGCAAAAAATTACCCAATACGTGTTACAAGGCCTCACGTGCCGGAAACCTCTGCAACCTGCAATCTGATCTGCAAAATCAGTTAGTTCTATGGGAGGACACCGGTATGGCATCAGCCAAAGAACCTCAGGCGTGAGAATAAGATCAAATTGCTCTACCGATTTTCCTCGTCGCCGTTCTAGCCATAATCCTCTCCACATTCCATACTTGGTTTCCATAAACGTTGCTTGTGTGCCCATTATGAGATGGTGCGTTAATCATGTCTGCACATGGGAAGGGGGGTAGGTAAGGCAACGGTTGTCGTCGACCTACCTCTCTTGGGTTTAATCCTCAAATCTCCTATTAAAGGGATTCATTTTGTGCTGGGTCAGCCCGTACAGGCGGTTGGGCCTCTTGAGCATACCAGACACTTGATCTCATGGGCCATTTAGAGCTGTTGGCCCACAGTCCATCGTCAGAGCGCAGATCCGTTCCTATCGGGTCGAGTCCTATGCACTGACCCAGCCTGATTCCTCAATATCGGTTTCATAATTCACACGTGAGAAATTTTCCCACATCAGTATTTTATAAACAATTTTATTATTATTGATTGTTTTTTAACACTTATAAATTTAAAAAATCGTTATATTATCTCTAGGCACGGAAATGCCTTGTATTTTAAGAGTAAAAACTCGTAAATAAAATGTAATTTTGTTTTAAATATTATTCATGATGAGGGGTACTCATTAACATTTAAAAATAGCAGACGGCAACAAGTCGCTGGCTTAATATGATAGGAGTTATTTTTTACTAAATTTAAAGATTAAATAACATTCATGGTTTCCTTGCTTGGTAGGCAAAACCAACTGCAAATTCAGGCACTCATTTTATATTAGTAGGAGTGAGTGTTTTTTTTTTTTTTTTTTTTTATTCTATTATTTAAAAAAAAATTGATAATTTTCTTCTAATTATTTTTTTTTATTAATTTTCATATATATTGAATTTCTTCCATTAAAGCTCCTCACCAACTACTTGTATTTATATGTTGTTTAATTGTTCCTCACTTCCTCTCCCTTTAGGTGTGAGTATATAATTATCTTCTTGCCGAGATTCCACAGAAATCATGTGCCAATCATATAATATGGTGTTCATCTAAATTATTGGGGGTGACCCATCAATTCAAATGAATCTAGCTATCATTGATTGAAAAGTCAACTTTTGATTCATTTGACTTCTATGATTCATTCAATTTGCCAAGTGAGATTGTTCCCAAATTAATTAGGTGATCCAATAATTTGTTTGACGGTCCAACAATTTGTTATCCAATTTGAAAATATTAACGTGATAAATCCAAGTTGTTTTTTGGATATGTGATTAAGAAGTGTAATTAAATTCATCGCATTATGATTTTAGATAAAATTGGAAGAAAAAAAAAAGACTGATATGAAAATATACAGATTATTATCCGTACATTTTGTAAATGTTATAAATTTTTATTTTTATATTTCTATTGTTGTTCTAGAAGCAGAAATGACTTTTCGGGGTTTTTAATATTATTTTCTAAAATTAATTTTAAGTTCAACTATTTTTAGGGGCTTTCAAAGATGTGTCCTAGAGTTTAATCTCTCTTAATAGCATATACAATTATTTTTTCAAACTATTTTTTAGTTAACATGTTTTTGTTATTTGATTTTACATCTCATTGTTAATATCAACATCTAGATTTTCATATTCACTTTGTGTTGATTTAATGTCGACATAAACTATTAAAAACAATTATATTAATATTGATCAGAGTATTTTTGGACACCTCTGAGTCAGCAAAAAAACTCATCCGTCATCCGACTGGACCATACTCGAGGTGTGTACCAGTTTTAGACACCAACAGTTTGGCGCCGTCAGTGGAAACCATGCAAAAAGTCTTCCCCTGATCATTACTCTCTGCTCAGCTGAGCATGGATGATCACAAGGTCTGGTCGGATAGACAGACTCAGAATAAAAGAAAGAGAAGATATGTCAAGAACTCCAAGGGCACACCCTCCTACTCCCACCAAAGAGGATAACTGCCCCCCTCCCCAAGACCAAACAGAACCTTCAACTCTGTCACCTAGGGTTGTAGGACAGACCTCGGGAATCGCGGAGGCATCCCGAGTTGATCTCCTTAGAATGCCAAATGCAAGAATTCAAGTCCTATGTCCAGCTCCTCCTCGAGCGCTTCCCGTTGTCCCCTATTCAGGGTGGACCAGCTCTCTAGACTGCACCGCCCGAGGAGCCGCCTCAAGACCGCGATATTTTCATGGACACTCCGAATAGGCAGGAGCCTGAGGGCCTCCCTCTGCCCCGCAACCCTGAGTTTGCAGGACAGAAGAGGGCCCCCTAGCAATGCCGACATCTCTACCTCCTCCGCCACGCGAATTTGTGCCAAGGGATATGTCGGTGTCCCCTAATGGTTAAGCTCTTTATCGACCCACCAGGTCTGATCAAAAAGGTCAGCGCGAGCGTGAAGTTGACTCATACTCACCTCTCTCTTATCACCCTATGGCCCGAGCTACTGGCAGTCGTGTACGAGAAGAGCCCCGAGCAGAGGAGGCTGTAGAGCGCCACTTGGCCAACATGGAAGTCCGTCTCTGAGAGGTATAAGGAGGCCGGGTAGGACCGGGTATTGTTCCAAAGTTGAATTCTCCTTTTGTGGATGAGGTTTTGGAAGAAGTAGCGTCGAGGCACTTCACTCAACCTCAGATGAGTCTGTACGATAGGACGTCAGATCCCGTTGACCACATGTCTATGTTCAAGTCTCATATGGACATGCAAGTGGCCTGTGTAGCTTTGCGATGTCATGCCTTTCTAATCACCCTCACAAGTGCAACAAGAACGTGGTTTCAGAGTTTGAGGCCAGCATTCATCTCCACCTTCAAGGAACTCGAGCAGTTGCTCCTAACTCGTTTTAGCTGCTCCTGGCGGAGGCCGAGGATTGTGGCTCATATCCTCACTCTTCGGTAAGAGCCGACTGAATCTTTGGGAGATTACGTTGAGTGTTTCAATCAAGAAACAAATATGTACAACGACCTTCCTGAGGTTGTTGCATTGAATGCCTTTGTTGACGGGCTCCAGCATTAGAGATTGTCCTACGACCTCTCCTCTAACTCTGCTCTCATTCTCGATCTAGCTCTAAACCGTGGGACTAGATTCCATGGTGCTAACCTCCGTGCTGCAACCAGAAGAGAGCAGGAAGGAGCAAACAAACCGAGGGAACTAAAGAATGGAGGTTCGAAAAGGCTCGAAAAGATTACGAACTAAAGGAAGGTTCAAATCCCTGCCCGAAGACAGGAGACCACTTCTTTCTCCAAGACGTCACCAACCAGAGTTCACCCCGCTAACGGCCTCGGTGGCCACCGTCTTCGCAGAAAACTCAGAGCATGACTTTTTCCCTCCTCCGCCGCCCCTGAGGGGAAGGCCGGTCGGGAGATCAATGACCCAATATTGTGAGTTCCACCAAAATCAAGGTCACTCCATAGAGAACTATTTCCAGCTCCGGCAGGAGATTGAAACTCTTGTCCGAAGAGGCTATCTCTAGAACTATGTTTGGAGAGGAAATCAGGAGCAGCCTTATGATGATGAACCACATGGAGAGCCCCCATGCCTAGATAAAAAGGGAAAACTGCAACTGTCCACCGCCCCGGGGGGCCAAGGCTGGGGAGGATCACCAGCACGTGGATGGTGAAACCAACCACATCCACAGTGGATTCAACTCCAAAGACATACAGAGTCACTAAGGTCACACGTCTGGACACATACGATCTTGAAACAGAAGAGAATGTGTTGCTAAGGCACCCGCGGAATGCTGACTAGCTGAAGTGCAGCTTCTGTGGGGATGATCCACTTTTGAGAACAACTTCCAATTTGTACAAAGTGTTGTAGTTTTGTTTATCAAGATAAAGAATGAGTTTTGTGCAATGTGCCTTCTGTTTTCTCTAGTAAACGGTATTCCGACCCCCTGAGTCGCACCCCGACTTTTGGCGTCGTAGATGATTTTCCTCATCGGCATTTCGACCCCCTGAGTTGCATCCCGACTCCCGGCGTCGTGGATGATTCTCCACGGTTACATTTCGACCCCCTAAGTCGTATCCTGGCTATCGGCGTCACAAGTAATTCTCCACGGCTGCATTCCGACACCCTGAGCTGTATCTCGGCTCTCAACGTCTGATGACTGGTTTATTTACCAACAAATTAAGTATTTTTAGGTTTAAATATTTGTGTGTTTTCATGCATTTTTGTTAGTTTAATATGTTTTTGTATTATTTTGTAGGTTTATAAATAAATGGGAGAAACGGTGCAAAATACGTGAAAGTGTTGTAACTTCAAGACCATTTTTTACAATGATTCAATCCGATTTTGGAAAATCTCAAAATATGGAAGTTGTATATGTTTGTCTAAGATTTCCATAGGTTTTTGAATCACCTCAATCGGATTTTGGACGAGAAAGTTACAGCCAAAAGAAGAACCTGGTGTCGACATTGCTTTGAGCATCGCTACAGCAATGGTTCCCATCACTGCAACGGTTATCCGGCAATAAGTTTCTGCCTGTCCATTAGCGACCCGATACCAACTGGCATTGATATTTTGAGATACTTTCCCACGCATTCTCACTCCAACAAAGAACGTTTTTGGGACATTTTTTAGAGCCCTAGATCAGACCAAGAAAGAAGATAACTCATTTACTGAAGAAGAAATGATCTCGGAGTGATTTTTATAGAAGTGGAATACTCCACTCTTCAAATTTTCCATTCTCTCTTTGTTTCCATCTTTATTTCTAAACTTTGTGTATTAAATGATGAAGTTATTCTCATGTTTTAATGTATATTTGGTTGTGATCAAGTTCAGCTAAGTAAATATTATCTAGGGATTTATTAGTTCATGTATATGCATGTTTGAGTGAATCCATGTTTCATTAATGGTTGTTTATTTTTATCCGATTGTGTTTACCGTTTTATTACATTCACGGTATGCTTTGTATGGTATTATGGTTGGTTTGAGAATACGAAGTTTGACACTCGGAAGAAGTAACCCTGGATTCGGACTAGAGTTAAATACAACAGAACGGTCTAATGTTTCGGGAGACTATTAGAACGTGTAAAATTCGTGAGGTTAGGTCAACACTCATGTACTCGTTTTGATGCTAGATAGGGATATCGGTATTGATACGAGGTGCATATTCGCTTACTTTACACTCGGGAGAGGTAGTGAGCGAGTTTACGATACCTAGATTGTCGGATAGGTTGAATACCGTTAATGTAAACTAAACGAAATCAAATATGTATTAGTGAACGAAATTAATCCCTAGGTAATCTATTTTCATAGAATAAATTAGAAGTTTTTAGGTTGAATTAATTTTCGATTAAGCAATCACAAATCAATTCTTGAAATACCTAGATAATATTAAGTTATGTCAATTATAGTACTTAACTAATCTTAGGACAAATCCCAGTGAATGACACTCGATCTTCAGATCCAATATATTAAAACTTGACCTCGTGCACTTGCGAGTAAAATCAAAGCGATTAAAATTTCGACAACAATGTCGCAAGTGATTATCCACGATTGCATTATGTCCCCCTAAGTTGTGGGTGATTCTCCACCCAACATCCAGACTCTCGGCATCCCGAATAACTCTCCATAAGTCTCATCCCGGTGCTTAGCGTCGAGGGTGACAACCAGACTCTCTCCGGAAGTCAATAGTCCGTACCAGGGGATAGACCAAGGTCATCCACCAAGGGCGGAGCATTAATCGGGTCTGAGGACCTGTAGCCAAGTACCTCTCTCCACCAATCGACTATAAGTTCGACATTCTAAACGGGAAGGTGCTCATACACGGACTAAATGGAGATAACCTAAAAGGGTTCTTGAATGAGCCTGACTACGAAGAACTCCCCAATGACCGACCACGGGGGTCCAACCATCGCATTGCACCCCTGCGGACCGAGAGGACCAAGTACCCTGAGAAACCCTCATCCTAAGTCTATGACACGATTTTCTTACAATCATCCCATGTCTCGGACTAAGGGGCTAGTGGTCCATGGTCTTGGGCAAAGACGAGAAATTTTCAAAATTTTACGACTCTGAAAACAGGATCAAGCAGAAAAACAACTTGGTAAAAATGTCGGGAGGAAGGAGTAGACTCTGAAGTACCCTAGTTATGCCACTTAAAACCTTACACGCTCGTGCACAAAAAAACAGGAATAAGCGGGGAAAAAAAAAGTGTACAAAATCCTAAATCCTGAAAAAGCGATGGTTCGAGCTTAATGCTCTTCGCCCTCGTTGTAGGAGGTATCCATGCGAGAAGAAGTGGAGTCAATCTCGCCCTCCTCCAGGGGCCCCTTGTCAGCACTGTCTGCCTCGGCGTCCTTGTGTGTGGCACCGTCTTGGGGTTCATCCTTAGTGTCCCGTAAACGAAACTTTCAGGTTTGACGGGCACCACCCTGCTGCGCTACTCCTAGTCAACAGGGTCTGGGTAGCGACGGGCACCATTCTATCGTGCTACTCCTAGCCGACAAGGTCCAGTGGCGACCATCTCCAAAAACGTCATCCAGGGGTGTCATCTAGAAATTTTACCACATCTCATCGAGTCGACGTCGTCTTGTCCTGCTCTTTTTCGTCCTATCGAACTGCCTCAGGCTGGCTGGGCACAGATGGGGTTTCTATCCCAGATTCTCTCCTCAAAAAATTCAAGAGTACAAAAAAATAATAATAATAAAGCTCCTAAAACTCAAAAAAAAAAAAAAAATAGAGGAGCGAAGGGCGCTATAAAAAAAAAGTGTAGAGGGAGGAGGGCAATGCCTTCTCCTTCTACCTTCCCCATGCTGGCCAAGGGGGCCAGCGACTGCTGGCACCCTTAGGCGAGCAGCAGCTGGACGCAAGGCCGACGTGAGGGGGGAGAGGGAAGCCCCTATCCCTTCTCTTTTTGTTTCTTTTTATTAAATTTTGAGTGGGAATGCACTACCTCGCCCTCCTGCCCGTCCGCGGTGCGCACTCCCCTAGGGCTTGGATTAATTTTCTTCGCGATGAATGTCAGTCCGTACTTAGGGCTTGTTCATGGTGAACGTGTGTCACCCTGAAAATCGAAAAAAAATTGGGGCCGCCCTGCTATGCTACCTGACCTCGGACCCCGGCCGTATGGGAGCCTATTTCAAATTCGCTCCATAGAAAAATTCAACTCTTGAAAGATTGTCGTCTTGAAAATTGAAGAAATTAGAAGTCACCCTACCGTGCTACCTGAACCCGGACCCCGGCCGTATGGGAGCTTGTTTCTCATGCTTCGAAGTCCCCTGTACGTCCGTTCCAGCTAGGAATTGGTATCCCTGACCATCTCGCTTCCCTCGCCGCACAGGGCTAGGAGGCTACTAATGAGTGTATTTTTCGGCACCTCTGAGTCAGCAAGAGGACCCACCCATCATACGACTGAACCATACTCGAAGTGTATACCAGTTTTACACACAAAAAAAAACATATTTTTTAAATTATATTTTTACATATTTTTTATTTGAATATTATACATGACATATAATTGATCTTTTAATTTTATATTTAATATATTTAGCAAATTTAGCAAAACTAAGTTTTAATAGTGAGAAATAAAAATAAAATTGTAACCTAGAAAACTCTTAATGTACAATCTTCACATTATTAATGTTTATCACTCATATTTATTTTCATAAAATAGTAAACAATAAGTAAATAATCTCCTTTGTTGGATTTAAAAAATTTGTAACCTTTTTTTTTAAAATAATTTTTTTTAAATAATCTATTAGGTCATTTTTATATTGTCTAATAGTCACTATTATTTAGTTAAAATGTTAAAATATTCTTTGGAGCACATGAAATTGATTTTATTTTTTCTCTAATTAATAGATGGAGAGAGAAAATTTAAGGTGGCGTTTTGTTAGTGTTCCCACTTTTCTCATCCCACTTGGGATGGGATGGGATGGAATGGGTTGAGTTGAGAATTCTGTTTTCTTCTAGAAACAGAATTGCGTTTGGTAACCACATTTTTTTTTTTGTTCTAAGAACATAATCACGTATGGTAATGATATTATCCTAAAATTGTTTCCTCACAGTTGTTCTTGTTTTTTTACTTTAAGCTTACACTGGAGAACAAGAAATCAAGAACACTAATTCTAAGAAATCATTGAGTAATCAAGAATGAACCATAAACCAAAATCAATAAATCATCAAGAAATAGAACCCTAATTCTGATAAATTGATTTTAGCAACCAAACCCTAAATCGATTTAAGCAAGGAAATCGAAAATCGAAATTGATTTCGTGATCAATTTCAGTAACGAAATCAAAATCGAAACCCAATATAAACCTTAATCGCAATCGTTGTTCCTCGAAATCGAAACGTTGTTCCCGCTCGAAATCGTCTGCATATAACAATTATTGAGAGAATTCTTGATGGGAATTTAACTTTAATGTGAAGCGATTCCATCAAATTGAGAACCCACCGTCATCATCACCTCAAACTCCTTGAAACTGATCATACCATCATTGTTGCAATCGACGCCGCTAATCATCTTCAGGCACTCTACCAACGAACAATCCTTGCTAAGGCTCTTCAAGACGTTCTGCAATTCGTACGCCGAAATCAATCCGTTCTTGTCGATATCGAAGACGGAGAACGTCTCCCTTAGATTCTCCATCACCTCGTCGGAGTCTACGCCCTTGGTGTTCAACTCTATGCACTCGTTTAAATCGATGAACCCATCGTTGCTGGCGTCCACCTCCTTGATCATGTTTCAGATCTCGTCTTCGATCTCCGGGTACCCGAGACTTCCCACGATCAACCCAAGCTCGGAAGACAAGATCTTCCCATTGTCGTTTACGTCGAATTTCCTGAAAACTTGTTCGAGTTCTTCCTCAATCCAGGTGCGAGATCTTAGGGATGGTGATCTGGAGGTAACCAGCGTGGCGTTGAAGAAGCTGGAGACAGGAATATGGTGCTTCCTCCGTCGATTGACAATGGCGATGAACGAAAAAGACTAGAGAAATGTCAAAAAATGAACGATTTCAAAAATAATTGGGATAAGGATTAATCAAGAGTTCTCACTAACAATTTGAGAAATACCTAGTGTGTCCCTAAAGTTAGATGAGTTGGGATGGACACAAAAAAAAAAAAAAAAATAGTTTTTTTTTTTTTTTCCTTAGGATTTCGGGAATCAATGCTCACTTTTTAGGTTGAGTTGTGAACAATATTGAGTTTTTCAAACACATTCCTAAACATCATCCCAATTATGGGTTGAGTTAGGTTAGGAACACTAACCAAACGGGCCCTTATTAAATGGTTGGAGAAAGAGAAAAAAATGAAGAGATATGGTCACATATAATTAATTATAGCAAAAACAATCATAAAAAAAATATGGGTAAATTTCAGCAAAGCCCAATGTCATTTGAAAAATCTACAACAATATTCCCTTTCATTTAAAAAATATTTGCGAATCCTTATCCCTTGATGTTAAATATAAAATTACTTATTTGTCCCTTTCACTATACTATTAAAAGATTAACTAAAACTATCTAATAAAAGAATTACTCTTATAACCCTCTTAAAAGAATTACAATTTTCGTCAATCTTAATTTTTATTTTTAAATTTTGATTATGCAATATATTTTCAATTCCAATTTTTATTTATTTATTTATTTATTTGGGATCAAATAATGTTTGCTATATTATTTTAGTATTTAAAAAGTACTTTGCGCTAAATGTTTTTATTTTAAAAATATTTCTAAGAATTAAATAATGTTGACTTATGTAATACATTTTGAATTCCATTTTTTTCACTTTTGGGATCATATAATATTTTTTTACAAATTAGTATTTAAATAGTAATTTCTACTGAATTTTGAAATTTAAAATTATTCTAAGAATTAATTCTTTCAATTTAGTAAATCTAGTTACTGTTCATATATAAAATATTTCACTTAGTTACATTATTTTAAATTATTTGGTGAAGTATTCATGTAAGACTTTATTTTGTAATAGTTTTACTCGGTTTTAAAACTTTATTTAGTAATAGTTTATTTAGTAATTGTTGGGTGAAGTATTCATATAAGACTCTATTTAGTAATAATTTCACTCGGTTTCAAAAATAGTAGGTTTGTGGATGTTTTAATTTTTATTTTTAACTATTTATTAGGTTTGTCCTTCTTAAGCTTGTCTATGATATTGGTTGCACGAAAAATTTTTTTATGACAAACAAATAATATAAAAAATTAGAAAGGAAAAAAATATTATTTTTTTAAAATAAAAATTCTATTAAGTGAGTCATTTATAGTTTTTGTTATTTATTTAAAAAAAAAAATACCTTTTATTTAAATAGAAAATCTCACTATTTCAAATATTGAAAAAAAAAAATATCATTGAACGCACTATTGTAATTATAAATAACAATTAAATTCACTTCAATCACTATATTAATGATTAATAATATTTAAAACTCATTTAAATAAACTATTAAAAAGAGAGAGAAATTGAGGAGAATCAAGAGAAGGGATTTTGTAAGTTATTTCTCATTTTTAAGTCTAGCCTTTTAATTTTAGTTTTCTTATATAGATGTAGATATAGATATGCGTTTCCCTCATTTTATTTTTTGGATGCCCATAATTTAATGGGAATCCCAATAATTGGCTATTTATGTTGAGTTTGGTACGCTGGAATGAAATATAATAGAATGACAATAAGATTGTGCTTATTATGATAATAGAATAAAATAATCATTATTAAGAGTGCACAGAAAATCATTCAAACCGAAAACCAAACCGAACCGACCAAAAAAATCGAAACCAAAGGGTTTTATGTTGAACCTTGGTTCAATCCGAGAAAAAAACCAAGTCACACGGTTCAGTTCCTGGTTTTCACGGACAGAAAGTTCGACTTGAACTGAACCGAACCGACCTACTCAAAACGATGTCGTTTTGAGTATGTATGTGTGTATGTGTGTGTGTGTGTGTGTGTGATCTCATTTCTCATTCCCTTTTCTTCTCTAACCATTTCACTCCCTCCAACCCTAGCAACGTAGTTGTCACCACAAACCCTGCAACGTCAAGACTCCTTTGATGTCATAGATTGTTAAAGCCGTCGTCATCGCAAATCGTCAAAGCCGTTGTAGTTTTGGGGCTCCTTCGTCATCGCGGGTCTCCCATCACAGACCCGTCGTCGCAAATCCGTTGTTCGGTATGTTATTTCCTCTATTGCCTACTGTCAGATCTTTGTTTGTTGTTCCTAATTCATCTTTTTCTTTTTTTGGTCTTTATTTATTGTTACCAAAATTTTTGTTTTCCTCAATCCCGCCGATCTGGACCATTTGGTATTATTCATTTTTTCAGTAATATTCATTATTCATGTTCATTATTGTTATTGTTCCCAAACTGGAAACAACATAAAATCGAACCAAACTGGACAGTCGATTTTTTCAATTCAAACCAAACTGATCGGTTTTGATTCTCTTACATCATAAATCGAGATGTTCGATTCATGTCCATTTTCCCCTACAACAGAACCGAACCAAACCGCGCATATTCCTAGTAATTATCATTCCTAAATTTGGTGACAAAAATGATTAGATCTGTTTGTAACGACCATTCTCATTCCAATGTTTAATTAGTAGGAATGGAATGCAATTGTACAATAAAGTCTCTCCATGAAAAATATATAATTTTTTAAAAAGAAAAAATATTTGAACATACACCAAATGAAATTCCAAAAAAGAGGTAAAAATGCATGAAGAGCGAGAAAAGAAGAAGAGGAAAAAAGAAAATGATGAAGGAGGTGGTGGACAGGGTAGGGGGAGGGTGTGGGGTGAACGATGGTGTTACCGGCTGAGGTCCAGGTGGTGGTGTCGGAGAGAGAGAGAGAGAGAGAGAGAGAGAGAGTCTCGCACTGACACTGACACAGGCTGTCAATATCGGATTCTTGTCGGAGAAGATGGTGTAGGGAAGAAGACAAGAGGGGAAGAGAAGTGCAAAAAAAAAAAAAAATGGATATATTTGTTAGAAATTCATAAGGTAAAATATTAATTTAAATAAAAATTTCAAAGAGTAAAATAATAATTTAATTAAATTTAATACGCATTCTAATATTTAGTTAGTGTTTAGTCACATTTTTTTACCATTGAATTACTGAAACCTAATGTCATGAGTTAGAATTAACTAATACCAAATTTATCACGGGATTAGTTAATCTCATATTTTGTGGGATAAGAAAATGTTTGGTAATGTGAATGATCTCATCTACTAAACATAGGAATGAAAATGATCATTTTTCAGGACCATTTCAATTCATTGTCGAATCTCGTGTATCTTTTATTTTTTGTTTGTTTTATGGTAAGTTGTGTCCGGGACAACTTACACCCACCTAACTAATTATCTCAGCAGATAATCTTAAGGGCCCACTCTCCTACATCGGCCGAATATATTCAGAATTAAATTTAAGATTCAATTCGTAAAGTGTTCTCAAGAAGAATCGAACATTAATTGACAAAGAAATAGGGCACCTATTATTATCAACTGGACTAACACCTCTTGGGTGAATCCCGTGTACCAAATATATCGTTAATATTTATCTATTTTAACTTTTATTTATAATGAAATCAATTTCATCTTTGTTCTATACGGTTTTAAAAAATTGAGCTTCCAACTCAAATAAATAAATAAAAATAAATTGAGACAAATATGAAGGGATAATTTAAAAAATATATATAAAAATAGCTTTTGAACTAATTGTGAAACTAATAAAAAAAATACAATTTCACAATTATAAATCTAATAATACATTTTTTAAATTTTCAACACAATCACTAAATCCCAGAAAATGCCAGATGATACCTTCACTTGGAATTAAAGGAAGGTTTGGCCGTTGCAAACGGACGGCCACGATGCAATTACACCAAGATCGGGACACGGTCCCAAGGTACATTCTTATTGGCTTGTCTTTTTTTCTTTTTTTTTTTTGGTAGGGAAAATGAGAGTCTTATTGGCTTGTCAATACACTAAAATCTATGCAAAAAATAACCTTAAGAAAATACTGCCGAAATACAATCTGAATCCTAAACTCACACTTTGAACCCCCTTGCACCCATTTGATTACTGTTTTTGTTCTCTAATTTATGTTCTTGTTTCAGAAAATTTTAAACTGATGTACAAAAACACATTTAGTAAATACGTTTTTATTTTTAAAATTTTAAAAAGTAATTCCTAATCCTAAATTACTTAAGAATGTAATAAACAAAAAAATGTTGATTTTTATTCCTACAAAATTATTTTCATTATCACCTCACCGGCCACCACCAACCCGCTGACCACTATTCATTTAAAGAAAAAATATAACAAATATTGTAACCAAACATGTTTCTTATTTCTCTTCAGATAAATTTAAAAAAAAAAATCAAAATAATGGTTGTTTCTATTTCCAAAATACTTAACATAAAAAAAAATTCTCGTGTCAATTTATTGAGAGTAAAAATAGAAAAGCCGAAGGACTAAACGCCGCCTTCATTGCTCATGCAATTTGCATCATTAGGTGATGTTCCCAAAAAATTAAACAAAGTAAAAAAAAAGTTATTTCGATTTTTATCAAAAATATTCATTTTAAAATCTAAAACATAATATAAAAGAACACACACATATACATATATGATTATTTTTATTTTTATAAATAAAAGTTAAAACAAAAACAATAGTTAAAATGCCAACATAGAACTTGTACATTATGTTGAAAAGGCCAAATTACCAACTCTGGCCAAAATATGGCCAAAAGTTGTATTTTTCTTGGGATTAAAAAAAAAAAAAAAAAAAGACTTTTTTTTGCTAGACTTTCCAGAGTTGGAGAATTGGCCCTCTTACACAATTTACAAACCCTAGGGATCAATGTTCTGTAATTCACAATTCGGGTACAGAGTGTAACTGAACTCAAACTTTAGAGGTAGAAAGTGTAATTGAATAAAAAATTAAATAAAAATGACTTTTTCCCCAATGCCTTCTCTCTTTTAGTATCTTAATCCGCATCGATACGCAATCCATTGACGTTAGAAAAATCCGGCTCACGGTAAAGACAAATTGTAGCGGGTGGGGCGGAGACGCGTGTCGATCGATCTCACCCAGTGGTCCCACACCACGGCGTCAAGGTGCACCGCAGTCGTTCCTCCTCCGCCGCCGCCATCGCTCCTCGCCTGAACACCATCGAGCACTCCGGCAACTCTCCAAGACCCGCGAACAACGAGTCCTCCTCCTCTCTCGCCAAGAAAATCGTCGCCATGTCGGCGTCGGAAAATCCGGCTTCGCTCATAACTGAACTCTCCAGCATGGAGCAAGTCACCGATTCGAAATCCGAGAACCACCCGAATTCGTACGCTCCTATCGGAGCTCCGTCCGGCAGATTCGTGAATTTCGGGTCTGAATTGGGTTCGGACTCGTTCGGAATATCCGCCGGCTCGGGTTCGGAAATTGAAGCTGCAGCAACCTCCGGCGATGTGGCGACAGTGGCGGTTTGGTGATGGTTTTTTTGATGGTGGTGGTAATTTTTTCCGGCCGGCCAAGGGTGGTTGTGTTCACAAGAGTACGTCACCACCACCATGGTAGGGTCTACGCGGCTCCTCTCCACTTGTTTTCTCGCCGGACAGCCCTTTGAGCTACTGCACCTATAATATCCTCTGCAAAAATTAAAAAAAAAAAAATAAATAAATATATATATTTTTAATTTTTATTTAATTATTTATTATTTTTCGCTGCCGGCCATTTTGTATTTTCGTTCAGACCAATTACGTGTAAAGACAATTTTGTAATTTACCTGGGATAGGGAGAACCTTTGATGGGTTTCTGACCGTACTTCCTCCAAGCCCAAGAATCAGACGGCGGAGCGCTAGTTTCGCCTTTGAGCTTTGATCCATCGACGTCTCTGATTGGCACTGACACCACCCTTTTCTGTATGCTCCGCCTACTGTAACATATCCCAACAACGTAATCCTTAATACAAAATCTTCACCTCATGGCTCATGCACGAACTAGGAAAAATAAAAACACAAAACCCTAAAAAGAGATTAATTACACAAATGGTTCCTCAAAATTTGTAGTATCCATTTAATTTTCACATTTTTTTAATCCAATTTCTAAAATTTTAAGAATGTTCCAATTTGCTCTTTGAGATCAATTTATATTGAATCTTTGGTTTGCACATGTTAACGTTTGTTCTTGAATGTAACGAATCTTTAAGATCAAAGTGGGATGAATTGAAAAATTAAAACATTAGGACCAAATTGACGATGACAAAAAAATTAGGGGACAGTAGTGTAACTAATCCCGAAATTGTATTTATTAGTGTCTTAATTCTTCTTTATCATCGGAACGACGGAATCCGACCAAACAATGGTAGTGATAGAGAAGAGCATTAAACTAACCTTCTTTTAGGGGAGGAAGTAGATGCCATCTTTCCGTCAAAGAAAGTGCCGGAAAGCCGCGAATCTCCACTATTTTCCGGTGAGTTTTCAAGATCTTCTTGCTCAGTAAAAAATGGGTTGTTGCTGTATTTTGCATCCATGGCCTGGATTTAGAGAGACGCCCACTAATTAAGCTCTAGAGATCCAATTTGATGAGTAGATGCTTGTATTTTTAGAGAGAGAGACGGAGAGAGAGAGAGAGATGATATGGAGATGGTGAGACAGAGAGAGAGAGAGATTGAAGGGTAGTTTTAAGATGGGGTCCGAATGATGACAGATGTGGAGAGGCATAGTTTATAGAGGACGTGCAAGCAAATGTGAAAAATTAATAAAATAACTTTAATGATTTGATTTTTATAATACAATGTGAAAGGGACCATTTAATTTGTTTGACATTATTCTATAATTTATTGGCGCTAGGCTGTTTGGATTAGCGGGGTATCCATAGATGTGAAAGTACAAAACTGCCCTTCTTAATCAGGGTAAAATAACTATTAATGATTTCGGACATAGGATGGAAATTGTGGACAATCTACCAGTTCAATCGTTTTTTTGTGCAATCGTGCTAAATCTTGGGGTGGAGAGATGGTGATGGCTCTATTTGCTAGAGAAGGTTCACGAGACAAAAAATAGTTATTGATGGTACCTCGATTTACAGGGTATCAATAACAATGGATAGTAGGTTTACCGTGTGTGTACTCGCTGTCCGTCAACTTAAAAAAATCTTTACGCCAGGTGGATTTTTATTTGGCAAAGGATCTAAGGCGTGAAAGTAAGTACTTATTTGGTAGAAAAAACTTTGATAGATCCTCACGCATACCACATGGTGGATTGAAGCGTCTCACATGGGGTAGATGATCCTCATGAACGCCCTGAGTCGGGCATTCGGCCAAGTATCAGATCTTTGGAACTCTCAAGATATCAACGACGAAGAGCTTGGCAAGTAAGTTCCCGATCACTGGTTGGGAAGTCGACACGTGGACAATCAAATTTTGTCAAGATCAATTATAGTTAACAATAAGAACAAAAAAGGGTTAAATAGTAAATTGTCATATATGTATTTTTATTTACTTTTATTCCTGTTTAGTGAGTTGAAAGTGAGGGTACATTGACAAATCACTAGAAAACAAAAACCTATGTCAAGCAAATTATGTGATATTTATAATTGAAATGACAAAGTAGTTTCCTAATTCAAGTTACATGTCTACTAGTAAATGCCCTGCCTATGAAGACATTAATATTTGAAAAAGATTATTTGACTAAGTCTAATTATTAATAATATTTGTATATTTGATCTATCAATTATTTATTTTTTATTTAAATTGGTTTAGTTATGGTGAAATGGTTAGTTATATAAATTAGGCTAGCGCTATTAACCTTCTTATAATAATCTATTAAACTCATTTTTTCACTTTATTTAATGACAAATTACTGAAAGAATCATC
The DNA here is from genome assembly GCA_016647705.1 of Eucommia ulmoides. NCBI lineage: Eukaryota > Viridiplantae > Streptophyta > Magnoliopsida > Garryales > Eucommiaceae > Eucommia > Eucommia ulmoides. The sequence continues at coordinate 5,458,301 of CM028329.1, forward strand.
ATCATTTCATATGAACTATTAAAATGTTTGACATGTTGTTATTTATTTATTTTTATTTATTTTTTGACTTTTTCTCAATTAAACTGTTAAAATAACAGAATTTAGGGAAATTTGATGAAAGATCCTATTCCTTAAAATCATCACTTTGCAGAGTCTTGTAATAATAATTTTTTAACACATGATATGGGACCTAAAAAGTGGTTTTTGAAAACTTGGAACCTCTCAACAAAGATTCCTCAGAATTTATATGCTTTTAATCCAAAATTTTCATTTCTTGTTCAAATGATTCTATTTTTCATGTAATCTTGCACTTCTTTCCTTAAACTTCTAGTATTTTTAATTATTTAAATTTTATTATTCAATACATTAAACGTAATTGATCATTTTTAAGAAAAAATTATTTTTAATTATGTATTATTGTTTGAGATGTAATTATAAATCTATTTTGACTCGATTATTGAACTATTGTCATGTTTTTCGAGTTCGATGAAAAATATAATTTTTAAAATTTTGATAAAAATATTTTTTTATTTAAAATTTCTCATAATGATTAGTTTTTTTTTTTTTAATAAAATAATATTGCAATAAAAATTTGAAATGCAGTTTATAAATTTGACATCGTAATAGTTAATTTTGATAATTTGACATTAAACAATAATTACTTCGGCAATTTAATTTTATATAAAATGAAAAGAGTGTATTAGTTGATTATGAGAATGCAAGTAAGACTAGTTTATAAATTAACATAAAACTTCAAAAAATAATATGATAAAAGTTCAAATAAGTAAAATTATAATTTAATCAATATTCAACTACCTGAGAAAGGGTTGCAGGAAGCATTTGGGTAAGAGCTTTATTTCAGAATGTAAGATTTTTATCTCATCACTTGAAAGTTTCCAAATCACTACATAAGTCAAAAGAGTTACTCAATTTAAAATTATGTGATTTTAAGTTGAAACCTCCTAATACGGTATATCAAAGGCAAGGTGGAATTTATCTCTCATTCCTCCATAGTCAAATTATTCATGTAAATCGGAAGTTCCACTTAAGGGGGAGTATTAGATTATTGTCACACATAGATTACTTGAAAGTTCCCAATCCATTATGTAAGTAAAAGGATTTACTCTCACTACAACAAAAACTACATATTAAGATAATATTTTGGGAAAAGTACAATTTAGACCCTCTAACTATTGACACATTTCTAAGTGATCCCTCTAAGTTTAAACGTTTCATTTCAAACTCTCTACGTATCATAACGTTTCTAAATGGGCCTTCTGTTAAAAAATCAATTAAAACTAACGGAATTTAGGGGTAAATGCGTCATTTCATATTTTTTTAAATTTTTTAATCATTTTTAATTTTTTTTTTATTATTATTATTTTTTTAATCTCTCTCTCTCTTCCTCCCCTTCCTCTCTCTCCCTCCCTCTCCCTCTTCCTCCCCTTCCCCTCCCTCCCACCCTACCCCACCCCACCCCCTATAACAGGGGGTGCCACTGCCACCCCCTATTACAGGGGTGGTTTCACCCCCTAAAACAGGGGGTAGAATCACCCCCCGTTACGGGGGTGACGGGGAGGAAGGAAGAGGGAAATGGCGGGGAGAGGGAATGAGGGAGAAGGAGAGGGAGAGGGAGAGGGAGGTGGCGGGGAGAGGGAAAGAGGGAGAGGGAGAGGGAATGAGGGAGAGGGAGGTGGCGGGAGAGAGAGAGAGAGAGAGAAAGAGAGGAAGGGGAGGAAGAGAGAGAAATAAAAAAAAATTATATTAAAAATGATTAAAAAATTTTAAAAACATGAAAAGACTATTTTGCCCCTGAGATTCTGTTAGTTTTAACATAATCTCTAACGGAGGGATCAATTAAAGCCGTTTTGATATGTAGAGGGTTTGAAATGAAACGCCTAAACTTAGAGGGGCCACTTAAAAATGTATCAATAGTTAGAAGGTCTAAATTGTACTTTTCTCTAATATTTTTGGAGACAATTTGTAAATAATATCCTTTTGAGTTCTTATATACACTCGATCATAATATCCTTATAATATTTATTTAATAAGACATATTTTAAAAATATAAAATGAAGATTGAAGAATTATCTTAATAATATAAACTAATGTTACAAAATAATTGTTCTTCTATGTTATTAAGACAACAATTTATGAGACACCTTTTAATTATCTCAATACTTAATGCGTCCCAAAATTGTATATGTTTTGACAGATTTAATGTCTTTAAGGGTATGTTTGGTTGGAAGAATGGAAAAAGAAAATAAAAATGAAAATGGAATGATAAAAAATTTATCCATTGTGAAAGAAAAATAATTTTTCCTAGTGTTATTTAGTTAGGAAAGAAAATGGAAGAAGAGAAAATCAAAGTCATGAAAGAAGGGAAAATACACTATTTTGATGTAATTTACTATTTCACCCTCATATATTATAAAAATAAATTAAAAAATCTATTATTAAAGGTATAATTGTAATTTTGATACTTTTTTTCAAACTTCAATCATTTTCCTTCCATTTTCATCCCAAATTGGAGAGAAAAAAGAGATGAAAAATGAGTCTTTCTTTAGTCTTTCTTCATTCTTTTTTCGTTTCCAGTCCATTTTTCTTCTTTGCCAAACACATTTTTCTTTTCTATTTTTTTTTTCCACCTCTTTTTCTTTTTCTTTTTTCCCATCCACCCTATTTTCCACCCAAGCCAACATATCCTAAAATTGAATTTTGTTGTAATGTCCACTTTGAAACCACATGGTTTTAAGATGAAACCTCAGAGAAAAAAAAAAATCATTATTTTTTATTAAATTAATTTCAACTATTTAAAAAAAAAAAAAATTGATTATTATTTTACCATATAAGACTGACCAAAATAAATGGACTCGAGAGTTGGATATAAAGATAAATGACCTTCTCTTCATTGAAAGGAAAGTGCATTTGATATTTTGATTGGATTGATTTTTGATGCGCACATGGTGCTTGGCTGCAATGAAGGAGAATTTGAGTAAACTATTCCTTCATTGAATGTTTCATAAAAGGGTGATCTCATCTACATCTCCATCCCCTCCCCTCCCCTCCTCTCCCTTTCCTTGCTGGCTACTCACATTTAAAATAATTAATTATTTTACAACAAAAAAGTCAAATTAATCCTATCTAGAAAGGATATATTTTCTTTTTCTTTTTTTTTTAAATCATAATTAATTTAATTATCAAATTGTGGTTGCGGTATCCACATTCATGATATCATCACCTCAATTTAATTTTGACTGTTAATTTAAACAAAATAATTAGATTTTTTTAAGAAATTATATCTTTAATTACCATGAAAGGTATTTGTAATCCTTATCTTTTGAATTGTAATGTAGGCCAGCAACTACAGTTTAGAATATAAGGTGACGAGATTATATCTCACTATTATCTAATTAAAAAAATTGGACAGCTAAGTTTTTGAATTAAAATAATTTTAGATACAAATTAGAAGGATATTTAGATGGTTGTACCTTACACGTTAAAAGAGTATCTTACCAATGTAAAGGGTAAAATACCGTTTGATACCTACAATATACAATTAAACCAAACAACCTTCTTCAGTTGACTTTATGAACAGAATAATCCAATTTTAAAAATTTCAGAATTTGTATGACAAATGTCTACTAATTTTTCGAGACTGGCAGTTGGTTTAAAATTTTCTTATTAAGGTAAATTACCTTAAATATTGATTGATAAATTTTCATTTTAGATTACATTTCAAATTTCAAATCTGTCATAGTTCTAGAGCATTGTGTTTTGCGCTGTGGGTAGTTTCATCAAGAATTAGAGATTTTTGTTCACCCCATTTCGTTTTTATGGTTGAAAATTGTAGCGTTTTCATGTAAGTATAAATTTCTATTTTTGCAATGTTTCTTCATTGTTTTTCGGAAAAACTAGTGTTTTGAAGAGTAATTGGATCATGCAGCTAACTTAGTGTTCATAGTTATCTTGCGTTACAACTTGTGATTCCTTTGAAAGTTGTAACGTTCAAGTTGGAATATGTTTATCGAAGTTGTTTTTGGGATGTCACTGGGTGTTTGGATACGATACCTCTATTATCATGTTATATTTAACACCATTCAAACTTACGTAATATATGAATTACAAGTAGAATGACATATGGTTTTGATGCGATGTTATATTCAACACAATAGTATTGTATTTCATTAATTGTTCATTTTGTATTTTAGTGTTATATTCAAAAAAAGTCATATTGTTTTTAACATGATACTAATTTTGTGTTTATATTCAACATGATACTAATATATTCAACATGATACAAATTTTGTGTTTATTTTGAGTTATACTAAACCCATGTATAGTATATTCAAAGAAAGTCATATTGTTTTTGACATGATTATTTTTTGTTCAGGTTATATTCAACCGGTGTTAATCTTAATTGATTTTTGCAATATAAGTAGAATGACAAATGATTTAATTTTTTTTTGTTATATTCAACACAATACAATTTGTTTTCATTGATTTTTTATACTGAGATTTCATTAGTGTTAGATTCAACATGATATATTTTTGTTTTCATTAGTTCTATAATGAACCAATATACGGTATATTCAAATTAAGGTTTTTTTTTTTTTTTTTCAACACACATTTATGTAACAACACTGATATTTTTAACATGTTGAATATCTAAGGCATTCTTTTGTCAATATACATTTTTGTCATGCTATGTTAAGCCATATTATTTTCAACATATAAAATCATCAGGTTAAATGAAATAACTGATTTTACATTTAACATGATATCTTTTTGTGTATGTTCTTTATCAAATTATCAAATACCACTGCTTTGTTGTGCAAGTATGATGGAATTACATCTGTGTTGAGGGTTGAAAACATTAGTACAATGGGTTTGGTATTACAAAAAAAAATATTACCAAATGGCTAAATGTTTCAAATGGTAGATTTGACATGTCATATGAGTTGCCTAGACATCCAAATGGTGTTCTTGATGATCAAAATGATTTTCAAGAAATGTTATTGTTGGATGCCCACGTGAAGATTGAATTCCTGGAGGTATGTACGAAGAAGAGAGTAAATGATTCCAGTCAGTCGAATGGGGCATCATCTAGTTCTATATATCATCCCAGTGAAACAATAATGCCAACAGGGACAACGATAATGAAATGGATTATATAAGAAGTTATGGCAATATGTTTCAAATAAATGATGACAAGGTGCTATGGTGTACTCAATGGGCTAATGGCACAGGACGTGGAGCAAAAATTTAGGGGTAGTAGGAGTGAGTTTTGCACAATGCTCAAAAATTTTGATTTGAAGTGGTTTTTTACTTTCATTGATTGAAGAATGAGAAATACGTGTAATGACACAATGTTCATTATGCGAGTCCAGGGATGCTCTTGGTTTGTTCATGGACATGTAAAGAGTGAAAACAAACTTTTCTACATCCAAAAGTTGGTTAATGAGCATATGTGTAGTATTTCTTTTCGAATAAATGAGAATAAAAGGATGAGCTCAAATATTATTTTAAGTTATTTGGTCGAAGAGATGCATGCAAATCGAAAGAATAAACCTATTGACATTGTTGAAACACTTTGAATGCAATATGGATTAGAAATAACGTATCTTAATGCTTAGCTTAGTGTTCAGAAGGCTCAAAACTATGTTTTTAGTGATTATTCATTGGCATATGACTAGTAATGATGGTAAGTTAATACATGTAGACAGACAAACTTTGACAGTCATGTTGTGTTAGATTATGACAAAAATGCATGACATTTTAAATATATATTTTTGGGTTTTCATGCGTGTATATATGGATTTTGATTTTGTCGCTTGATCGTTTTCCTTGATGTCACATTCTCACTGGACATTACGATGGTAATTTGTTGGTAACAACAAGGATGGTAACTTGGGTAGGTATACATCCATTAAGTTACATGCTGGACATATACGATTGTGTTATATTCAACATGTTCTTATTAAACTTTTGAATTATTATTGATACTAATGAAATGTTTGCTTGTACGCATATGTCCAATTTTATATGTTGTAGTTGATGTTGAAAACCATGACAACTAGTCTTGTTTTTAATCAGAATTTTGAAATATAGTTAATATGAACTTGTGATAACATTTATATTTGATCCTTACAACAAATATTAGAAAGAGTAAGTAATGTGTTTCTACATTGTCACCATGCATACTGTCTTCAACACTTGAAGATGAATTTAAGGGTTGTTAACTAGAAAAAAAAATGCAACCTAAAAAGAAAAGATGATTCAGAAATTGAATGCATTGGCCTTTGTGCACACATAAAACATGTACATGATGTTGTATGAACAATTAATGTCTAACAATGGTGATATTGTTCAATGTTTTATGCATGAATTATCAACGTTAAAGTTTAGTAATACATTTTTTGTAGCGGAATATTACGTCATTACTTTCACTGCAAGTGTACGGGTAATGTTTTAGTAGAATGAGAAGAGTAGGGGTTGTCTTATCCATAGGGATTGGATTAGATGGTCGTTGAGAATCATGATTGTCATAACCTAACTTTATCTAGGTGACTCAATTTATATTTTTGTTTTATAAATAATTTACTAAACTAATTAACTTAATATATTAATATTGACGTTTAAGAGAGTAAATTATTTAGGGATTAATTTCTTTCATTTAAACGCGTTCAATTCAATCTAGTTTACATTAACAGCATTCACATTATCCTACAATTTAGGTATCAAAATCTCACTCACTACCTCTCCCGAGTGTAAAGTAAATGAATATATAACTTCGCATCAACACCGAAGTCCCCCTCTAGCATCTATACGACACTTGGTCACATGAGTCTTGCCCCAACCTCATGGATTGCATATTTTCTAATGCCCTCCTGGGTTATTAGATCGTCACGTTGTATTTTAACCATAGTTCGAATTCAGGGTTACCTCTCCCGAGTGTCAAACCCTGTATTTTCAAACCAACCACAATACCAATACAAGCATACTATGGAAGTAATAAAACGATAAACACAATCGGAAAAACATGAACAACCATTAACAAAATATTGATTTATTCAAACAACGTTTTCATACACGAATCGCTCCCTAAACAATATATGTTTAGTTTCTCATGGCCATAACCACATATACAACAATATATAAGCTAAACATATACAAAACTATCAACCAAACCTAAGAAATAAATAGAGAAACAAGGGGACTAGCTGTTATCCGAAGAACTGACGCTAAAACCGCTTTGAGAATGTTTTCTCTTCTCGTCTTTGTGATCTTCTCTTGGTTACTAGGGTTTGGAGCTCCATTTTTAGTCCCAAAAATGTGGTCTTCTGTTTGGGGAAGGAGAAGATATATTAAGGGATAAAAAAATGTCAAGCAAATATCCTAAAATATCTATTCCAACTGGTGTCGGACCGCTGCAATGGTGAGAAGTCAATAGGCATTCTGCAGGATGACCGCTGAAATAATGGGAGGCACCGCTGCAGCGGTGAACTGCTGCAGCGGTGATCAAGCAGAAACATTCTGCTTAATTCTGTAATTTGACCGCTGCAGCGGTGGATTGCAGTTGCAAGATGGCCTTTTTGCTTGCTTTTTCCACCGCTCTTCCACCGATACCCAACCAATTTACTCCTTTATAAACTGTTTTCATCCATTTTCGTCCCAAACACCTAATTTATAACAAAACAAATAAAAATGTATTAACACATTAAAACACTATAATAACACTCAAAAACTACCGAAATTGGCTTGGGAATATATAGACAAATTCCACCTATCAATTTTCTTAGAGGAAACAATATGATGAAATATCGTCTAATTTGGAAAAGTGTTTTATTGCTAATTGTTAAGATAAGGGTACGTTGGATTAATTTGATGTCTGAGAGAAGAGTTGAATCCAAGAATATGCATGTTGAGATTACACGGTACTAGGATAACAAAATAGGTGATTTGATAAATGAAAGACGACAATAGAACATTAGTTCGACAAGTAATAGCGTGTTTGAGGTTTATTATTTACCATCCGTGTTTGTTGACATAAAGAGTCGCACATGTTCTTGTCGATAGTGGGAAATAAAAGGGATCTTATGTGTGCATGCGTGGACAACAATAAAGATGAGTGAAATGCCTATTTATGGGGATCTAGAGGATTACTTCCTAGATTTCTTGTATCGAGAGATGTACTCAAGGGGTATTTACACTAAACCAACCATGGAAACGACCAGTTTAGGATGAGAGTAAGGTTATTATTCTTCCACCATTGCAAAAAAAAAAAAAAAAAATCGGATTTTCCAAGGAAAGTAAAAATCCCGTCAAGGGGTTATATCAAGGACAAAAGTTGTGAACGATATGGGAAGCTTGGTCATCATAATCAAAAATCATGCAAAGTTTCATTGGAGTAGTATTGTGTGTGTGTGTGTGTGTGTGTGTGTCTATATATATATATATATATATATAATGGTTGCAATATGGTTCAATAATATTAGTTTTATATTGGTTATTTAACATCAATATGTTTTCAATATAATTTAACATTCTGCAATATCATTTTACTGTAAAATTATGACAATGTGTATGTTTCCTAAGTAATTATTATGCACATATTAATTCAATACATATGCATGTTAAACTCAACATAGAACCATGTGAAATGGTGTGGAAACAACTTCATTAACAAGTTGAATTTCACACAATCATGCATCAAATTTGTTATATATTTGTCACAATTTTAGTTGAGTATTGTTGCGTTTATGTTGAATACCAGATCGGGCTTTCATATCACTCAAATGATGTATAGCTTACTCAGTATTATGAGGATGTATATGTTTCCTAGGTACATTATGCATAGGTTGAATTCAACGGAGATCAATTTTGAATTTAACATGGGTGAAGTTGAATTCCATATAATTGCATCCACTTGTTAACATGGTGTCAAATTTTCATTGAGTTCAGCAATCTATATGTTGAATTAAACACAGGTTTCGCATCATTCTAATCAAGTATTCACATACAAATGACTACCAACATAATATGAATTTATGCCACACAAGTATGTCTTAATTACACTTAGCATGCCTAGATGTGGTGAACCAAAAAGTTAGCAAAAATTATTCATGTTAAACAAATGCACTTCTACTACTTAGGTTTGTGTAGCAAAGGAAAATAAATTGTCATTACATGAATATTAATTAGTAAATAACATTGTTTGAATTTGCTAGAAAGTCCGGGGTTGATTATGGTTTGTTGTGGAACGGTATAGTGTCCATGATCTGACTAGATCATTTAGAAAATCGTGAATGATGTTTGTTCTCTCCAAGAAAAACCCTTCCACCCCCATGTCAATTGGGATGGGCTGCCCTTTGAATATCTACTTCATCACATATATCACAATAGCCCCTCAATCAACCCTAAGAAACAAAATGGACATAATATTTTCATTGCTATCACACATCCATAAAATACATCATAATCACATGTGTATCTTAAGTTTAATGTTTTATGATTTTAAGGATTATTTACATACTTTGAAACACCTTAGTCAGTTACTTCATCAATGCTCAACACTTATGGTCTTCTGATGCAATGTTCCTTAGTGAACTCTACATATGCAATTAGATAGATATTGTAAAAATTACAAAAGTGGGTGACATCACACTTGTACAACCCATATATACATAAATAAAACAAATAATCTAAGAAGTTTTTTTGCATTCTCGAAGTACCGAACGACCACGTCTTCTCTTCTTAGAGTAATTAAATTATAATGCGTCTATATTGATTGTTATTTATCAAAGACTAGTAGATTCCAATGGCTAGTCAACGTAGTTTTCCCTTTGGTATTGATGGGGGATTGTATATACCTGCTATTTGACGTGAAAGTTTCAGGCATGCTTGGATCCAAAATTTGGTCCATCATTTTTGCTTCCCTATAATTAACACATGTTTGTTACATAATTCACATATTTTATATCTTTATTTGAAGTGTAATATACATAAGAAGAATTTATATTTACCCAACATGCATTGTTGAAAAAAATTGGTTCGGGTGAGTATGACTAAGTTATTCTAGGTTGTTGGTAACTTTATTCTATATGTTCCACATAATTTTGGCACACCCATTGATGACTTAGTCAAAATGAGATTGAAAATAAATTAGTTTCTAGAATTATGGTTGCATAAGAAACATCAATGGTATAATATACACACATGGTATATTCAACATCAATGTAATAAACAAAAATGTATACATTTAACATGCACGATATCAATTCTTGTCAATTATAAACACATGTTACAGTCAACATAGGTAAAGTAATAATAATAAATTTTATATTAAATAGGCATGTATTTATTGGGGATAACCCTATAGACAATCCTAGGTTGTCTTTCCTGGAAATTATATCAAGTAATTAAATAATCAAAAATGGACAAACTTAGTATTTTATATACCAACCTGGTATTTTACATGTTACCACATTGTTGGATGTAAGTGTTAACACTAAAGATTTAAGTCCTGATTTGAGGATTTTGATAATTCAATTAACTTGAATATTTGTCTGGACTAATATCGCGTTTGAGATGTGATGACAGTATTGAAAGTATATTAGTCGACCAAGCAGATTGTATGACAAATCTAAGTATTGAAAAAATAATATGAATTATCGGAATGATGCAAAACTATGGCTTGATGAAGAAGTTTTTGGAAGACAATTATTTTATGTGTTCTTAAGGTAAACAACACTAATATTGTTTGAATTCATGTCAACCCGATTATGATCACGTGTTCCATGTCAACATGTGATTAAATGCTTTATCTATGAAGTTCTTAGAGTGCTTGTCTAGACGTTTAAATCTTCCTTGAACCTTTCTTGCATGAGTTAGAGGTTAAATAGCCCAAAATCATTCAACTCATGTGACAGTCAACTGATCTTAACCGAATTTTGAAAAATTAAAAAAATAGGTTCAATGAGTCGACTGGAATGATAATTCAGCCGATTGATTGATGTAGGGACCAGAAGTTGTTTAAAACTGATCAAAACAGTCGATTGGTCCATTAAACTAGTCGACTAATCAATATTGGTTCGCAAAAGTTTTATAAATGGAGTAAAAATAGTCGACTAATTGGAAGATTCGGTTAACTAATGGTTACAGGTTCCCAAAAGTTTCGAAAAATGAGACGATTTGGTCGACTAACATGGCTAATCCGGTAGACTGGTTGAATTAAGTTCTCAAAACTTTTGGTTGAGAACTCTGTTCAGTCGATTGAATTATACGGACAGTCGACTGATCATGTTTGAATTTTTAAATTGTTTGAATGTTTTCTAAAGATATTTGTGCCTCATTTTTAACTTTAACTATTCTAAAATTATTTTTAAATATTCTAAAATGACATTAATTTATTAGAAATATTTTCAAATAGATTTTCTTGAGAAACATTTTTGAAAATGAATGATTTATCAAAAATTCATATCATTCCTTAAGTTTTCTGATTTCATGATTTGTTCAGTAAAACATTGACCTATATTTTTAGGTAGGCATTTGAATTAGTGTTTGACTTGTATCTGAACTTTATTGTGGTTGGATTCGTAGTCGAAGTTTCTAAAATTGGCAGGGTCAAATAGGTTAGGGCTTAAGAGCTTAAATTAAGGGATTTCAAGTAAAAACTAGTTGTTGGAGATCTTTTCAAATTCAGCCTCTTTTAAGCTACGTTTTTTACTTTTAAAATATATATTTTGAGAGATTAATTGTCATATTTTTTAGAAAGGAAAATAGATACTCAAATATTCAACGAGAAAAGAAAGAGAACTTGAAAGTCAATGAGATATCTTTAGAACTCTTGAGAAATCTTTGATAGCTTTTCTGAAGGGAAAAACATCTTGAAGATAATCTATGTCACAGAGAATATTGTACTTTGATTCTTACATTCTACTAAGAATACTGTGAGATTGTTCTTCTTTATTTTATTCTCTCTATGATCTATAGTTTTGATCTATTATGTGGCTTATCTAGAAATATATTTTGATTACATCTTGACTTGATATTTGAAATCAAATTGTGATTTTGAGAAAATCACTTTATGATCTTTATCTTGAAAATTAATTTTACTCTAAGTAAAAATGACCTGGCTTATCTAGAATATTTGATTATGTGTTTCACGGTGTTAAAACCAGATTTATACAACACAATTGCTTAATTGATTTTCTTGTAAATCGTGTACACTTTTATCACACCTAGATTAGGTTAATTACTGAATTTAATATTTATAATTGTTGTTGAAACACTGTGAGAAATGAAATATTTTTTGAATTTTTGTAAGTTGTAAGTCAAACTTAAACGTACCTAGTCAAAGTGAGAGTGTGTTCGAGTATAAAGGGAATTTACTGAAATGGGATTATACGAGTTTGGATGCTCACCTAGGAAGAGGATCAGAATTAGTGGAATAATTTCTTGCGAGAGCTCAGGGAAGTAAACATATGCAAGAGTAGCAAGCAGAACTACTATAAAATACTTGTGTCAAGTATCTCTATCCCTATTTGTTTGTGTGTGACTAGATATAATGCTTTTGTATTAAATCAGATCAATTTTGAATAGGCTTTAAATTAATTGAATTAAAATTTTAAACTAGTCAATTTGTCCCCCCCCTCTTGGGTAGTCCTTTGGGTCAATAGTAAGCCCTATCGTCAATCTTGTAATGTTATATCTAAGGCTTGTATCTGTAAAATATTTCAATTTCAAGTATGATAATATGTACTTTTGATATTATTCTTGAATTATATCATTATCGTTGTTGACCTCCATATTAAGTAAAATGTATGGCTATTTAAGATGATTAACAGTAGCAAACGGAAGGCATTTGGTAACTTGATATTCTAGATTATTCCTAATTGGTATTAGATTGTTGAAAATGGTATTCAACAATCTAAGATAGCTTGTTCCGATATTTTTTCTTTGAGAATAGTGAGTCTCAAACCATTAGTATGAAATACTAAAACAACCACAAGTTGACTTACTAATGTAACGAGGAACTGAACATGATCATCCTTAATATCCTACATAGTAGTTTTGCTCAAGTCAAAATAAGAGGTCTATGGTGTGATTGTGTATTTTATCTTCTAATCTGATCTATTATATATTACATATATGGGTTGCTATATTTTGATAATACTAGGTATTGTTCTTTGGCCACGAGCTTTTAAAGGCATTCATTGGTTATAGTGGAACATACATGCAAGTATACGAGTATGCAATAGAATTTATCGCTCTTAACAAATGCATCGTGTCCTATGTGATTCAATTTAATATAATTCACCTAAACCTATGGCCAAAGTAATATGATAATTGGAATGAAAGATATCACAAGGAATTATATAATCAATCAAAATACATATGATTAGATTATGGGTTTTTAATTGTTGGTCCTTTCAGGGGAAACAGATAGAGAGATCATAAAATACACTAACTCTACCAAAGGAGGTTATATTGGTTAAATTCATGTTAATTGGATATGGCTGTATTATGTAGGTAGACGTGACTCACAGTCGGAGAAAATATTTTAAGGAGAAAAATATTTTCTTCAAGAAGGGCAAAATTAGAATTATATCAATTTTTATAAATTAATCAATTAGTAAATTAATTAATTAATTTTACCATACAATTTTTGGTATGAACATAATGGGTTACAAACAGTAGAGAATTAAAGATAGAGGATTCCTTGAAAAATAACAGGAAGTAATGGTGAACTCAAGAAGTTTCGGGGTCAAAGTACAAATATGAAAAAAAAAAAAAAAAAAAAAAGGTCTAGAATTTTTAATCTTGGACAGTCTTTGTAAGGTGGAAGACTAATGATCGATGCCCACCACTTGAAGTTTCAGCCACACTCAACGTTCTCTCTCAAATAATTATTCCATTTTGTCTGTGAGATTTCCTTTTTCGAATTTCACCTACTGATTTGAATCTTACTTGTTGGCCCAAAGAGCTATCCAAGAGAGGGGTAAATTGGGTAGTTACTAAAATTTAACAATTAAACACTTTAAACACAAATAACCAATTTTCCTAAATCAATTATGATCTTGATACGTAGCAAAAATGTATTTACTTCTAAATGCACACCTAAACACAATATATGAAATAATCAATGTAGCACACAGCAATATATCCTGATTCGGTAAGCTACTCTTACCTATATTCAGTCCCCTGAGCTATACGAATATTCTCAATCCACTAAACCCCTGATTCATTTACCATGTAGGAACCAAACCCTTACAATCTCGATTCTTTTCACAAGCTTAGAATCAACCTTTACAATTATTCTTTTCAAAGGCTCAAGAAGAAACCTATATTTTTACCAGACTCAAGACTAACATAATTCTATTATAAAAAGAATCAATACCTAATCTTTTTAACAGACTAAAGATCAAACATATCACTTCCTCACACTTTTACACATATTATTTTCTCAGGTTCAGGAAAAACCTTTACAATCACTCAATTCTATTACAGGAAGAATTAAAACCTAATTTTTTTCAAGGGAGGAAAAAGATCGAAACATAACTACCCTGACTAGACACCGTCCCAAACGTGTCTAATCTGCTCAAACTTTCAAATACAAAAAAATGTAACTTTCTTCCCACAAGTTGCTTCTACTACCTCAACACAAATATATTCGATTAATATTCTAAATAATTACTATGTGATAGATACAATGTGAGGTAATTAAAATCTGATTAATAAATAAAGTGTGTGGCAGTAATTTAGCACGTAATCAGATAAACAGACAGAAATTGTATAAAAAATATTTTCAAACTTTTAAGTTTAAAACGATTTTCTAGCAAGCTTTTACCAAGCAATCAAGATAAATATAACTTCAAAGCGAATAATAAAGATTGGATAGATCTCACCGGGAAACACCGAAGACAATGATAGTATCGCAATTGAAACTCAAATCGGTGACGCCAAACAGTAAGTGCTTTAGATCAAGAACTTATATAAAATCTCTCATAGAAATCTCAACAAAAATCTCACACATATAATAGCTCAAACTGATGTTCTTGTTGTATTAAACTCAATCCCGCAGATTTCTTTAAATAGATTTAGAACTAGCCTTCCAACAGCTAGTTTTCAAATGTTATGTCAATAAATGACACATATGGAGCCTATATATCATATAGATTTATAACGGATACATTTGATCAACAATATAACTTTTAAAATTCTCAATTTTTTCCCAAAAATAATTTGATCTTAGTCAATCAAAATATAGAAAGAATTTTAAAGTATATGGACTAAATCATAAGATCAAATAAAATTCCATAAATCTTTCCTATATCTTTGACCACAATTATTCTCCACAAGAATAGCAATATTCAAAATTCGTAGGTTTAATAATAGTTATTTCAAATATATCTTATAATGACTACTTTTCAAATAATATGTTACACCCCAAGACCCCATATATCATATATGTTCAAAATAGATCTTTTTTATTTAAAAATATTCTTGACAAATCTCATTTTGGTCCTTAAAATATTTTGTAAATCGAAATCCATCAAAATAGAAAGTAGTAAGACACTTTAATTAAAAGAAAATTTATTTAAATGGACCAAATTAATAGGGATCATGAAATATATCAAGTATATTTGAATTAGACTTGAATCTCTTTGAATCATCAAAACTGAGATAATATGGCCAAGAAACCAAAACAATCAATATGTTGACTAAAACAATCGGTTGACCGGCCATACCTATTCGGTCGATCATCCTGTGCCAAGGCTGAAATAGCCTTTGGCCTTACGCCCAGTCAATTGACCGACCCTACCCAATCGATTGACTGACTCGATTAGTGGACATCTATTTTTTTCCATTTCACCCCCTAACTCATTCGGTTGACCGACCCTTCTTATTCGGTTAACCGATTTAATCAATATGCTCACTTCTTTACCCATTTCAACAACTGTTTCAAACGGTTGACCAATTGCTTTTCTTGGTTGACCGACTAGATCAGTAGCGCTCCATTTTAACTTCCAAAACTCACTGTTTTAATAAGTCGATCGATCCTTTTTTTCGATTGATCGAATTGATCTGAAAGCATAATATTTTATACTTTAAAATACATTTTTCAATTAGGTCAATTATCAAAATCATTTCATATATGGAGCACATAATAATTCAGATATTAGGATCTTAAACTTATGGCTTCTTACTAACACACATAAAATTAATTTATTTTAAGTGTCTTATGTGATCCTAATTTGGGTTGTATTAACAGTATATAGGTGAAGAATTATTTTCACCTAGTTGTCTTCAAAACTCTTTTATCATCATTATTTCCATCTTGCACCCTTTATATTTTCTACGACGATTCTTCTTCTTAAACACATTACATGGAACCATAAATCTGAAACAACTTAGTAAAAATATTAGTCCCATAAAAATATCAACACATAAGTGTTCATCAAAATATTGGATTCAATATTACTACCCTTATATTCAAATCAGATATATCCTAGGGTCTTGGGGTTAGATTCAATCTTAGATATCCCAAGAACATTTTTCCATCAGAGATTCTCTGCGTAGATTCTATTAGAGGAGAGACATTTATATCACTTTTGAGAGAATTAATCTCCCTTGCTAATTATATTCGTGTTCAGACGCCCTTGGACAAGCCTAGTCAAACCACGCCTCGAGAACTACCAGCTTTGAGCTTGAGACAACTGAAGAGGTAACCGATGTATTAAATATGATATAATATTGCCTACTTTATTGTTTTATGGTAATACAGTTATATTCATCTTTAAGGAGTTGGATATCAATTGTGATTTAGTTTTTTCTTTCTTTTTTCTACTGCGTACATCAATTATAGTTTATATCTAATCCCTTCACAAGTAAGATTCGAATAAAATGTCTTGCATGCATTAATGATATAAAAAAGCGAGACATATATGTGATTATTCGGGTATGCAATAAATGATATATCGCCCTTTAGCAACAAGGAAATCGTGCTATGTGATTTGACCTGATTTACACGAAGTCTTTATCCAAAGTTGTAAGATGAGTAGAATAAGATTCTAATTGATATCAGAAAATAAATCATGGATCAGAAACTTACGATCGGAATAAGAGTTTTGACTTTATAACACCCTGTTGGTTCTTTCGGGACACAGAGATAGAGAGATCAAACTACATAGTAATTATAACTAGGTGGGTTCCCTGATTAAATTCTTATCAACTGGATATAACTATAATATGTCGGTAGATGTAATTCATAGTTTGTGGAGATCCCGTGAAGAAAACGGATTTACAAAATACAAAAATCTAAAGTTAATTTTGGTATTAATACATGTCAAAAAAATGTAAAATAAAAATCTTCCTGGTGTGACTAACACGCATACAAGAATAATCACCAATGTGAATTGTAGACAACATTCAAAACAGATAGTTTGGATTAGAAAATATTGGGATAATAAGTCATATTATTACAATATGCAGAATAAAAGAAGTAAGAAATATTACTTGGAGTAAGTAAAAGAAGAAGGTAAAATTGTGTACATGAATTTGAGAGAATATTTGACGAGTAAAACTAAATTCCCAGTAGAGATGGAAATAATGGTGGATGCAGAATCAGAACCCTTATTGGCAACAGGAACGATAGGTGAAGAGCAAGGTTTAGACATTGTCTTTGAATTTGATTGAGGAATCGAATTCATTTGCTTTTGCGTCTGCATATCGATCGGTTTCAAAACCCTTGGTACCTACTTCAGACAATGATAGGAGTTGATATGGAAACTAAATTGGAGATGCGTGGCAGTTTCCATGGCACTAACCAGCCCATTTTACTTATAAGGCAGGTGGCCTGTTAACGGTTATCAATGTGGCAAATAACTTCAGAAATTCATGAGTAAAGCCTTTAGCAAGAAAATGGGTTTGTCACCATGTTTGTTGCAAAAACTTCGTCGACAAAAGTCTTTAGGGATAAATTTTAGAACTCTTCGCTAAAAAAAATGTCTGTAACGAGAAATTACGTCGCCACTAACTTGGTCGCTAAAAATCACCATTTGCAATGAATTTTATTTAAATAATTTCATCAATTATAATTCATATTTAACGACCAACTAAATTTCTCGCTAAAAGTAAGAATATAAATTTAGCATCAAAACATGATTCCTCACGAAAAATTCAACCTAAAGCTATAGTGAGAAAATTTCATTCGTCGCCAAACGAATTAGATATAAAAAAAATGATAAAATCATACTCGTCCCTAAAACTAGAATTGCGACATTTGGCAATAACAATAGATAGATTTTATTGTTAAAAGCGTACACTCGTCACCATTAGAATTTGGGACAAAATATTTAGAACAATACCCGTTCATCACATTCAAAATTGGAAATAAAAATACATAACAATAACACATATTCTAAACATAAGTAAATAAAACTCCCATAACGAATAAATATGTCTCAATTAAATCTCATAATGTAAATACTATCAAACTACATAAACGTTTTTTTTTTTTCAAATTCTCAAACAATTCATAAAAGAAAATGTGAATAGGTTTAAATAAAAAAAATGCAAAAGTAGTAATATTAACTCTATTGGCGCAGTAGAATACCCAAGAAGGTGGATGAATTGGATAATTAAAAATAATCAAAATAAAACTTGAATAAATCAAATAATTAACTTTAAGTCTAAATTAATTATTATCTTTATAACATAGCGACATAATATTATCAATCTATGTACACACCCAAACAGCAAAAATAACAAAGTAGTAATGCATCACACAAAAGATTTATACTGGTTCACCAAGATACTCTTGGCTAATCCAGTCCCCCGAGCTCCACGGAGGTCGCACCCACTAAAACCAAAATTTCTTTAAAGGTAGGAACCAAACATGCACACCAATTCTTTTACAAGCTCAGAATCAACATTTACAATATCCTTATCTCAGGCTAAGAAATAACCTCTACTTTTTACAGGTTAAATAATAACCTAATCATTTTTAACACTAAGACTCAAGAATCAAAACCTCTCACAAACACTCCAGCGATCATGTTCACAGATAAGGATAGAATCTTTACAAATTACTCAAAACACAAATCTTATTCAGGAAGAATCACTACCTTAATCTCTTTACAAAAAGAGACTGAAACCCAACTAACCTTGATTAAATACCTCCAATGGTATTTAACCCGTCACAACTCACTAATACAAAAGTTGATAAGAAGTAAATCTCACTCGGAGCTTCTACCACCCCAGATAAATAATAACTCAATTAATATCCCAACTAATGATAGAAATACATAAGATACAAAAATATAATTTTAACAAGATATGGGTAGCAAATTGGAGCACGTAATCAGATTCAAGAAATTGTTTGTAAAAAATATTTTCTTCAAAAATCAGAAACAATTTCTAAGATCAATTTCCAAATATAGAATAATAAACAAACAATAAGCAATATGGAAAGATCTCACCTGGAATTCACAAAATGATTGGATAAGCAATGTAACTTCAAATCCGGTAGCAATAAAGATTTAACATTAATTAATCTTCAATATGTTCTCTCAGAATAGCTCACAATATCTTAGATAGATAACTCTTAGAAAAACTCACTCTTATGATATGATATGATTTTAAATGATATATGAAATCCGCAGGTCTATATAAAGGAATATGTAATCAACCTTCTAACGGCTAGTTTACATGTGTCATGATAATTAAAAGCTCTTATAAACCTCTTATATCATAAGGACTTCATTTAGGTTCAATTCCACTTAAAAACATTTTTCAAATCTCTCAATTAAACCCCCAAAGTATTTCTCAATCTTAATAAATAAGTATAGAATTTATTTCAAGTACCAAATTGAAAAACATTAATATTTAATGAACTATATTAATAGGATTTAATTAGTATATGAACCATATCTTAAATATAGAAAATATCCTCAAAATCTCTCTCAAATCCTAACAAAAAAAGAGCTACTTTTGGATATAATCTCGAATCAAATAGTATCCTAAAACAACGCATTCAGTCGACTGAAAGATTCAGGATGTAGACAATATAGTTTATCGGTCGACCGTGTAGTCGACTTGTCGATTCAGAGAGTTCTTCCTTCTTTCACCGGTCGACCTATCAGTCAACTCCTTGATTCAGAGAGTTCAACCCATTTGGTCGGTCGACCTATCGGTCGACTAAGAGATACAGGATCTTTCAACTACTATGTTCAGTCGACTTACCAATCGACTGCTGTCACTGAATCTCTTCTCTGAATACATTTTTAACTCATTTTCTTTTACGATTTCACCCCTTTAACCATTTTCTTCTCTTAATTAGCTCCACTAATATTCTTATATTCCATTTTAGTCACTCAAATTATTTCTTCTTTTTTCACATAGGAGTAAATAATTTAATTTAATCAAAACACACATAAAAGATAAAATACATTTTGTGTCATGTGTCTGTTCCTAAATGGGATATTAAGAGTTAAGATTAACCTAGGTTGTTTTTCCTAATTTCTTCAAACTCTTAATTCTTATTCATCATCTTAACATTCTCATTTAGCATCTATTTAATTTGACGTCTTTATTATTGGAACTTTAAATCACTAAAACACATCAATTAAACATTAGTTCTACCAAAACATCAATACTTAATTGTTCATCAAAATCTTAGGATCAACAATCTCTCTCTTTTTTATGATGACAATTAACTTTAATGTTTTCCTCAAAATAAAATATAACTACACTCCTCTAGAATTCGAAGACGGGTTCTTTAACTCATTAAAGCATCATAATGAAGATTTCAGTAATGCACAATTTAAAAACACTCAATAAAGCACAATTTTGTTTAAAACAATTCTCCTCATCACTAATTTCTCCCTTTTTACATAAATAAGAAATACTTGATTAAAACACAGTTTTAGAATACTCCCCCTTAATCAAACAAACATCACTAATTTCTTCCCCTTTGTCATCTTCAAAAACAAATTTAGGGAGGGGGAACCCACATAAACATTACTCTAGGCAATCATATAATATACTTGAAAGAGTAAACCTAAAGTAATTAAATTCGGATATATATGTAACTCATAAATTCAACTTTTAAGCACAAAACATCAACACTATATGAATCATTTTTATAGATAAATATCAAGTCTACTCAATCCAACAAGATCCACACCAAAAACATCTTTCTGAGCATGCAATCTTCCTCTATCAAATTGTAAATGAATAATATTCATGCATAGGTGAATAATCATAATATTTCAGCAATATAGTATGATATTAATTTTTCAATAAAACATATTAACTCTTTCGATTTTTCAATAAAACTCGTCTTTCAATATAAGCATGACATAATATTATCCCTCTTATAAACACTTCTCCCCATATATAATTGTAAACAAGTCAATTCATACTTAGGAGAATAAATTTGGAGTTCTTAACCAAAAAAATATAATTTAAAAACTTAATTTTTGAAAACAATAGGGTTGAAACTTATTTACAGGATTGAAGTAAAACGCAGAAGCGATTTGCATTTTTATAAAAATGCATTTCGTAAATGTGTATTTAAAAACAAGAAAACGCAAGGTGAAAATGCAAAAGGGATTTGCGTTTCTTTAAAAACGCATTTCCCTTTTGCATTTTCCAAAAGAGGAAAAAAAAAATTAAAAAGTGAAAAACGCAGAACGCTTCTGCGTTTTTAAACATGAATGCCCCACCCACCTTTCTTCTTCCTCATTTGTTACATCCGTTTTACTAAGGGGTAAAAAAAATAGAAGAGTTTTTTACAGCGAACCAACGTCGCCGCTCCGCCGATCTACCGCCATCGCCGTCGCTTCTCCGGTCGTCGTCTGATTTTCATTAGGTATGTGTGTGTATATGAGATGTATGTGTTATATGGATTTGTTGTTTATTTTGCATTTTTTCAATTTTTTTTTTTTTTTTTGAAATGTAGATATATCGGCCCTCCGTCGCCATCACCCACTCCTCCACCGCCGATCTAGCTCCTCCACCGCTGTTCGTCTCATTTTGGTTAGTAAACCAATTTTTATTTTTATTTTTGGGTTTTTTCGTAATGTAGATCTATATTTATATAATTTGAAAATGGTTTTTTCGTAATGTAGATCTAGATCTAGAAATGTAGATGTAAAATAATTTTTTTCTTTTGGGGTTTCGGTTTTTTTCTTCTTTTTTTTCTGGTTTTTTTGGTTTTATTTTGTGTTTTTGTATGTGTGTGTGTGTGTATATATAGAGAGAGAGAAGGATTTAGGTTTGTGTTTGCTAATTATTAACTATTTAGGTTTGTTCAGTTTTAACTAATGATAATTAAGTTCTATAGTTTTTATGAAGTTTTTCGATTGGACAATTTAATTTATTTTAGTAATATAATTGATAATCATAATAATACGTTATATGTTTTATTTTAATTTGTGAAATTGTAGTTGTTTGAAATAGAGAATGTTACATTATATTTGTATTGGGGTGGAAAGATATTGGAAGGAACTAAGTTTGGAGTATCGTATAGCATGTCTACGGTCAAATCGTTGGATGTTTGTCGGGGAATTACGTTAAACGAATTAATTGCGATGTTACGACCTTATATCTTCGAGGATGGAGTTGATGGAACTTTAAAGTTATAATGTAGGTTGCCGATAGTTACTATTGGTCCTGGAAATTATAGACACATGTTGTATTCAATCGGTGACGACGCGGCATTAGACCATGTGCTTCAATTACCTCTTAGGGTGCCATCACTACTTGGTGTTGAGGTGTATGTGGAGGTAGAGCGAGCTTTTAATCATGCTCCAATATTTTCTTCTCAACCTGGTCTTTTTACCCAATTTTTAAGTCAAAATCTCAATCCTCATGTTACCGTGTTATCTCCTATGTTTGAACCTCAAGTTGTTCAATCCAGTTACACTCACCGATCGCCTTACATTCCTGAAGAATATCATCCCCACACAGTGATTGATCATAATGCAGGTACCAATTCTACCGCTCCACATCAGCATCATTCGTTAATTAGTCCACTGCATGACAACAATTGCGGTAGGTATGATGAGAATATGGAGGGTGGGACGAATATAGTCGATAGTTTTTACGATGTCGAACAAACAGAGTTAGATGGTGCTTTTGCGTTAGAGGAAAAGGAGAATGGTGGGGATGAAGATGAAGATGAAAATGAAGATATGGATGTCGAGCCGACAATGGAAAAGATTGAACAGTTACCGTTACACAAGGTTCCTTTATTCTATAATTAGTTGGAATGGGGTGATAATGATGACATAGTAAAGTATGAGCCAAAGTTGCGAAAGAATTTTTGGACCCCGGAAATGGACGAATTCAATTGTGGCATGGTCTTTAAGGACAAGAAACATATTCAGAATGCCGTGAAATATTATCATGTTATGAAAAATAAAAAGTATCATGTGGTGGAAACGAACCAGAAAATTTGGTCAATTAAATGCAAGCATGGTTGCGGGTGGCGGATGCGGGCAGCTCTAAAACAAAGTCACGAAATGTTCCAAATTACGCAGTACAACGAGCGACATACGTGTTTCTATAATCATACGGCCTTGGATTATGGAAACTTGAATTCGGGTGTCATTTCTAACATGATACTTGGACAGGTCGAAGAGGATCCAGAAGTGAAGATGGGTGTTATCGTTGCGTCCGTGAAAGAGTCTTGGGGATTCACTATCTCCTACTAAAAGGCTTGGTTGGCTAGATCTAAAGCCATCCAGATCTTGTTCGGTGATTGGGATGAATCGTATCGAAAGTTGCCGAAATTCATGTCAACATTGCAGCACTTTAATCTTGGGACAATTGTCGAATGGAGTATTGTTCCGACTGCTACAGCTAGTTATTCGACATTCAACATGGTATTTTGGGCATTCGAACCTTCTATGGTCAAATGGAGATATTGTTGACATGTCCTCACGATTGACGGGACCCATCTTTACGGTAAGTATGAATGAAAGATCTTGATCGCTATTGGGATGACACCGTCCAATAAGTGTTATTCTTTGGCATTCGCGGTGGTACCGACAAAGGACCACCGCTGTTGGTCCTGGTTTATTTTGATGCTGAAGCGCCATATTATTAAAGACCGGACGGAGGTCACGTTGATATCTAACTGACAGACTGACATTCTTAGTGCAGTCAGAACTTTATGGCTTAATCAACCGAATGAGCCCGTTCAGTACTATCGATTTCACTTGCGGCATCTTTGCAGTAATTTTAATAACAACTTTAAAAATCAACAATTAAAAGATCTTGTTTGGAATGCGGGTGTTGTAATACAAGTTCGAAAGTACAACGCTATTATGGAAAAGATTGCGAAAATAAAAGTGGGGACGTATACATGGTTGGATAATGTAACCAAAGATAAATGGACCAGGTCAGACGATAATGGTAAACGTTGGGGCGTGTTGACGACCAATTATGTCAAAGTATTCAACAACTATTTGAAAGGTGCAAGGAATGTCCCAATTACAGCTGTTGTTTCAATAACTTTCTATAGGTTGGTCAAATACTTTGATCTCGGTCGAGAGGAAGCTCTAAAGGATATGGCCATGGGTTTGGGGTACGTAAAACATGTTGTTGAGAAAATTCAGAAATCCCAAGCGAAGTCCAAAACATACGACATCCAAATATTCAATCGGTAAGGTTTTTTAACTTGCAATTTATTAATTAGTAATATATATTTTTTAACTGATCATCTAATTTGATTTATAAATATATTTAATAATAGGGAAAATGCACGTTACCACGTGAAAACGATAAAGCCTTTGTTCAGTGATATTGTTACACACAAAGTTACTTTAGGTGATAATCCTGATTGTACTTGTGGAAAATATAAGACTTTCAGATATCCATGCTCACACATGCTTGCGGTGATGGAGTATTGTGGCACAGATGCGTTTTGCTACATTGCTGATGAGTACACAATTGCAAACTTGCTGAAAGTTTGGGAGTCATCATTTGAACCGATCATTCACGAGGACTATTGGCCGATGGTTAACTTTCCGATCCTTCTTCCTAACAAGAATAGACTTCGAGTTGTGAAGCGCGGACGACCTAAATCCACTCGCATTCGAAACGAAATGGATGTGTCGCAGCGGACAATGACAAATCGGTATGGGTTGTGTTCTCAAACTGGCCATGATAGGCGGACATGTCCATCCCGACCCCAATGAGATAACAATTGTAATGGAGACAACAATTTTATTTTATTTTTAATTTACTTTATAGTTGAAACAACATTCGTATTGTGTTGTATTATATTGTCGTTTAGTATATTGTATTATAATATATTTCATATATTACTACTTCATGAAATTTTAGTTTCAGATTATTACTGTTATGGCTGAGCCTAGTCCCGTCGATCAGTCGTTGCTTTATTTGCAGAGAGACCACATATCTGTGACTGTCTGGGAAGAACGCGGAGTGCAGGTCATATTAAAAAAATATTTACCCAGTCTATTGAATTTTGTTTTATTTAGTAATTTTTAAATTAATTGTCTTTTAATTTATATTTCAGCATTCTTCTCGGCTTGACTGCTCCGGAGCAGGACGATTTCCAGGAGAATGGACGAACCATGTACCTAGTCGCGTGGTACAGTTAATACAAGTTGTCGAACTTTATGGAGCTTTTCGGTTAAGGAAAAAATAGTTAGACCACGCACTGATTATGGCGCTGGTTAAGAGATGGCGTCAAGAGACGCATACGTTTCATCTACCGATTGGTGAGATGACAGTGACGCTTCAAGACGTAGCAGCGTTATTTGGGCTGCCCATAAACGGACGACCAGCTTCCAGGTCTAATGACACGTTACCGACTGTACGTTGGCAAGAACTTTTCCAAAACCTCCTCGGTCACACACCTCCAGAGGACAAAATGAATGGCGGTTGCCTAAACCTGAAATGGTTACAATCCACTTTCGATTGTGTACTCGCTGACACCAATGAGGGCATTATGCAGCGTTACACCAGGGCATACTGCCTGATATTGATCAGGACAATATTGATGTCTGATAAATCTAATAATTTGGTTAAGTTAGCTTACTTACCACTATTGCGCGGTATGTCTGGGTCGCATCAGTATAGTTGGGGCAGTACCACTTTAGCAGTACTGTATCGAGAGCTGTGTAAGGGATGTCGTAAGGAGACCAAAAAAATTTCGGGACCCTTATTTTTATTACAGTGTTGGGCATGGGAATGACTCCCGAGACTACGGCACATGTCTCTCTCTACTATAGGCAATTGGATGGGTGACCTACAGATAGGGGACCTGAGGTTCCCAGGTGCCCCTTAGGGTCTCGGTACGTTATTATATAATAAATGTTTATGCAATTCAAATATTTCATTTCATGTAGTAATAATTAATTTTTATGGCTGCATACAGTTGGAAAGTATCTTTCAATTTGGATAGCGAGCCGATGCACGTATTGATTGTGTATCGTGATCAATTAGATCGTCTACAGAATTACGAGGTCAGTTATAAATTTACGTAAGATGTTACTGATGTTTATTTATGATTATATCTATTATTTAATTAATTTATTTGTATGTTGTTTGCAAGGTGATTTGGATGTTGTATCCAACTGACCTCTTGGAGCAATTACCACAATATTGTCGGGATGGCCAAGAAATTTGGATGACTTCTGTGCCCCTAATATGATATGAAATCGTAGAGTACCATTACCCTCATCGTATGCTACGACAGTTTGGATTTTGCCAAGGAATTCTACGGCTGAGCGACACATATAAGGATATGCATTTCAATAGTCGGAGGGAAAAATTTGGTACAGACTGGTCGATAGTACACGAGGCACATATAAGGGCATGGGATAGCCGGCGACCACCAGATTTGAGTAACCTTCAGGCTGGTACAAATGTTTTTGATGATTACATGCCCTGGTATTGGGGAGTCATAAAGCGGTTCATAGTAAACCCATCTTACCGACCGAACTTCGGCTATCATGCAGTAGGAGGTCGTCCGATGATAGAGGTATAATTTAATTAGAACATATATTTATTATTTTGTGTAATGTTCATTTACTTAGGTGCAATCAACTTTATGTTGCAGGAACCAGATATTTCAAACCTGATGCGAATGAGTGAGCTTGCAATTCAAACAAGACAACCAGGAGATTTTGAACGGGTTACACACTTATCACATGACATTTGTTCCCGTGCCTATCATCGGCAATTGCCACACCAGATGCCGAGTGACGTTGGTTCGGGACAGGAACGCGTAGGAGATCCGCCGTTGGAGGACAATGTCAGTGCCAGACCATCTACCTACGGGATAGATAATTTCTTTTCAAATTATGGCACCGAACTGGGTGTCAGTTGTAAATTGTCAGTGGGTAACACATTTGTCACCCCGATGATGGATGCTCCATTATCGAGCTCAGTATCTATTCCTAGTGTGACACATAGTGTACCCAGAGGAATTCAAAGACGCGTATCGCCGGTCCCATGGGAGCGAAATGATGAACATTTGTTGCCTATCGTGGAGGAACCAACATATCCATCTACCATGGACTTGGGACACATTACTCAAGTCGATCATCTTCAGACAAATGACACCGAGGAACTTCCACTTCCTTTACGGGGGCAATGGAGAAACATTAAACGTAGGGGATATGGTACATAGAAACCCAATGACGACGTGTATTATAATTTGTAGAAATGTATTATATATTCACATGTAATTTTATTTTCATTTCAATTAGTGTAATTTTTTTTTTTTTAAAAAACGCATATGTTATTTTTGTTTTTGTTTTTTTTTTAATCATTTCACACTAATCACAAAATGGTTCTTCTAAACCAAATATGAATGAGCAAAACAGTGAGAAAATGGTGAAAAAAAAACAAAACGCTCTTGAAAAAAAAAAAGAGAAAAAATGCTCTTGAAAAAAAAATGCATGGGCTAGCAACTATAACGCTACTCTTGAAAAAAAAAATACTCTTTAAAAACGTAGAACATTTCTACGTTTTTACTCTTTTTTTTTTTTTTTTTCTCTTTTGAAAAACGCAAAAGGGAAATGTGTTTTTAAGAAACGCAAATCCCTTTTGCGTTTTCACTTTACGTTTTCTCCCCTTTAAATACGCATTTGCGAAATACGTTTTTATAAAAACGTAAATCACTTTTGTGTTTTACTTCATCCCTGTAAATAAGTTCCAACCATATTGTTTTCAAAAATTAAGTTTTTAATATACATTTTTTATGTCAAGAACTCATAAATTTGAGACAATCAAAATCTTTCAATAATGTAGCATGCAATCATATAATTATCAGTTAAATCCACATACCTTACACATGATACCAAAATAATGTCTTCCCTTTATAGAAATAAAACATACTTTAACACACTAAAATAGGAAGCCTTTTTCAAGCATTTTATCAATCATAAATCTAGTGCATGCATAAATACGGATAAGTTTATATTTCTCTCATAAAATCTCATTTCTCTTTATGAATAATGATAAGCATTTATAAAAAAAAAAAATATATTTGTTGTATCCCAAACACTACGCATATATATCCATATACAACAAATTGAAATTTCATATATTTTGAGATGATCATATTCATGACATCATAAATAGATTAACGAGATCTTATATAGCATAGGCATATAATCAAATCATAATACTTAAATTTCTCTTATAATTATGCAAGAATGAGATTATTTTACCACTGAGTCGAATGAATATTCAACTCTAATCAATTAACTCCTTAAATCAACCTCATTTTTATTCTTGACTCAACTTTGAGTTTCGGTATGAATATTTGTTTCTCCTTGAATAATCTTATAGCCTGAAACTCTTTGAAACATGCTTGGAAGAAAATCATTAGTAAAAATTAAGTGAATATTTTCAACATCATATACGATCATTAATAAATTCTAAATAATTTTAATCCTATCAACCAATTAATTCAAATCGAGTCTTCTCAAGAAACATGCTTCTTATTAACACATAATCAATGACGTCCAAGAACATGAATAATATCGTATTCAATAATTTGCATATTAAATATGTTATCTCATAACATGCTCAAACTCTTACACAATAATAATCATTTAAAAATCAGAGGATATAAGACATATAAGAATGACCTATTTCCATGTATATAGCCAGATACTTAATTCATATAAATATACCAATGTAAGCATACATTCATGATCTTGAATAATTCAAATCAAATAAATCATTCTTTATCATTTAATTCACCTCAATTAAAATATCATGCATTTTAATAAATCAAGATAAAAAATAAAAATAAAAACTTAGCTCAATTCAACTTATAAATCTCATTAACATGTAAGCATATAAGCACATTATAAAAAACATGTAAATATCCCCTAACAAAATGTGATTGTCATAATCACCATAGAATGTTTCTAAGACAACAAGAGAACGCATCATTAAGAATAGGTCTTAGAAACAATTACCAACTTACCTATTTGGTAAGTCGGGACTCTCCTTCTTTAACAAATTTAATAAATTTAAAATGTGGAGGGTTAGGAGTACATTTTCTATCTTTCGGGGTGACTTTACTTTTTACCTCATTTGAGCTCATAATTGATTTAGGTGCGCAATTCTTCTTGGCTTAATCGTATCCTCTCTTCTTTTGATTTTTTCCGTTTGATTAATTGATGATTCCCTTTGCACGTATCGCTTGTGGTTTTCTGGTGATATCCAATCTTAGCTTTGGTACAACTTTTCTCTTAACACATATCTCTTGTGGTTCCTTTACAACTTCACCTCTTGTCTTTGGTGCATCTTTTCACTTTGCACACATCGCTTGTGGATTTTTGTTGACTTCCTGTTTTGACTTTGATATAAACTCTTTAATTGTTCCTTCAGATCCACTTCTGACATTTTGTAATTTTGCACAAGGCATTTCAACAATTTTCTTCGATATCTATTTCATTTTGGATCCGTCCTTATTAGACATAAATTTAGGGTTCTGAAACGACATGATACTTTAAAATGCCCAACCCTATTGCAATAATAACATTTCAAATCTGATTTATCATAGAAAGCACAAGATGTAATACATAAATCATTTCTAACAATAGAAGCATAACTATCACTGGCCTGTGCTAAAAGATGAGACGATGAAGTATATCCACTTTGCCTAGAAAAATCATTTTCAGAATCTCTCGAAATAGACTTAAGGTCAGATTTTAATTTTTCAAAAATTTTCTTAAGTAAAATGATTTTAGAAATAAAATCTGACCTTTGCCTGGAAATCATGTCAAAATTATTTTTTAAAACTTGATTTTCATTTTCAAGAGAATACACTTTAGAGAGTAAATTATTAATTTCAAAAATAATGTCCGAAAACTCTTTTGTACCACAATAATCATCAAAATGCATTTTAGATTTTCAAACACTTTTTCCACCATTTTCAAAAGAAGCAGTTTTTCTTTTTAAACTCAAGCTCTCTTTAGCAAAAAGTAATGTGAGTGAAAGTAATTTTTTCCATAACAATATGGACATTTTCATTATCATCATCTCCATCACTACCACAAGAATCACAAAAATCATATATCACATTATCATATACGCATTTACCACTATCAAAAAAGGATACACAAAATACATCATCCATGGTGTGTGCATGTGACCAGTTTAGCTAGGATGTTAAGCCTAACGAGCTAAAACTAGCTCTGATGTCAATTGTTGGCCAAGTAGAATACCCAAGAAGGGGGTGAATTGCGTAATTAAAAATAATCGGAATAAAACTTGAATAAATCCAATAATTAATTTTAAGCCAAAATTAATTATTATCTTTATAATACAGTGAAATAATATTATCAATCTATGTGCACACCCAAACAGTAAAAATAACAAAGTAGTAATGTAGTACACAAAAGATTTATACTGATTCACCAAGTTACTCTTGACTAATCCAGTCTCCCGAGCTCCACGAAGGTCGTACCCACTAAAACCAAGATCCCTTTAAAGGTAGGAACTAAACCCGCACACCGATTCTTTTACAGGCTCAGAATCAACCTTTACAATATTATTTTCTAAGGCTAAGAAAGAACCTCTACTTTTTATAGGCTAAAGAATAACTTAATCATTTTTAACACTAAGACTCAAGAATCAAAATCTCTCACAAACACTCTAACGATCCTTTTCATAGGTAAGGATGGAACCTTTACAAATCACTCAAAAACACAATTCTTATTCAGGAAGAATCGTTACCTCAATCTCTTTACATGAAGAGACTGAAACCTAACTACCCTTGATTAAATATTCCCCAATACTATCTAACCTGTCACAACTCACCAATGCAAAAATTGATAAGAAGTAAATCTCACTCGGAACTTCTACCACCCCAGATAATAATAACTCAATTAATATCCCAACTAGTGATAGAAATACGTGAGATACAAAAATCTGATTTTAACAAGATATGAGTAGCAAATTGGAGCACATAATCAGATTCAAGAAATTGTTTGTAAAAAATATTTTCTTCAAAAATCAAAAATAATTTCTAAGATCAATTTTCAAATATAGAATAATAAACAAATAATAAGCAATATGGAAAGATCTCACCTGAAATCCACAAAATAATTAGATAAGCAATGTAACTTCAGATCCGGTAGCAACAAAGATTTAACATTAATTGATCTTCAAGATCTTCTCTTAAAATAACTCACAATATCTTAGATAGATAACTCTTAGAAACGCTCACTCTTATGATATGATATGGTTTCTCTTCTTTTCTGCTTAAATGATATATAAAATTCGCAGGTCTATATAAAAGAATATGTAATCAGCCTTCTAAAAGTTAGTTTACATGTGTCATGACAATTAAAAGCTCTTATAGACCTCTTATATCATAAGGATTTTATTTAGGTTCAATTCCACTTAAAAACATCTTTCAAATCTCTCAATTAAATCCCGAAAGTATCTCTAAATCTTAATAAATAAGTATAGAATTTATTTCAATTACCAAATTGAAGAACATTAATATTTAATGAACTATATTAATAGGATTTAATTAGTATATGAACCATATCTTAAATATAGAGAATATCCTCAAAATCTCTCTCAAATCCTAACAAAAAATGGCTACTTTTAGATATAATCTCGGATTAAACAGTTTCCTGAAATAGCGCATTCAGTCGACTGCCCAATCGACTGGGAGATTCAGGATGTAGACAATGTAGTTCATCGATTGACTGTACGGTTGACTTGTCGATTCAGAGAGTTCTTCTTTCTTTCACCGGTTGACTTATTAGTCGACTCCTTGATTCAGAGAGTTCAACCCATATTGATCAGTCGATCTATCAGTCGACTAAGAGATACAGGATCTTTCAGCTTCTATGTCCAGTCGACTGCTGTCACTGGATCTCTTCTCTGAATACGTTTTTAACTCATTTTCTTTTACGATTTCCCCCCTTTAACCATTTTCTTCTCTTAATTAGCTCCACTAATATTCTTATATTCCATTTTAGTCATTCAAAACTATTTCTTCTTATTTCACATAGGAGCAAATAATTTAACTTAATCAAAACGCACATAAAAGATAAAATACATTTTGTGTCATGTGTGTGTTCCTAAATGGGATATTAAGAGTTAAAATTTACTTTGGTTGTTTTTCCTAATTTCTTCAAACTCTTAATTCTTCTTCATCATCTTAACATCTTAATTTAGCATCCATTTAATTTGACGTCTTCATTATTGGAACTTCAAATCACTGAAACACTTCAATTAAACATTAGTTCCACCAAAACATCAATATTTAACTGTTCATCAAAATTTTAGGATCAACAAACCCGTTTGGACACCCAACCCATTTTTAACTCCTTTTAAGTGTTCAAATTTTATTTTTTTTAGATAAATCCTAAATCGCTTATCTAAGTTAATTTTTGTTTCTTTCAATGAGTATTAATGGCCAGGTCAACACTAACTCTCGAGTTTCACACCAATCGAACCCCATTTGCGTATTTTGGACACCCAACCTATTTTTTCTTTAAATATTCAAATTCTATTTTTCGCTTAAATCCTAAACTACTTATTAAAATCCATTTTTGTTTATTTCTACAAGTCTTAATGACCGGTATGGCACTAATCCTGGCGTTTCACGTGAATCGGACCCCGTTTGGGCATTTTGGACACCCAACCCATTTTTAACTTCTTTAAGTGTTCAAATTCTATTTTTTCACATATATCCTAAACTGCTTATCCAAATTCATTTTCGTTTCTTCATAGAAGTGTTAATGGCTAAGGCGACCATAACCCTCAAATTTTAGGCCAATTGGATCTCGTTTGGACAATTTGGACACACAACCCATTTATTATTTCTTTTGAATGTCCAAATTCTACTTGTTCGCGTAAATCCTAAACCACTTAACCAACTTAACTTCTATTTCGTTCTAGAAGTCTTAATGGATACCATGAGTTTTGCGTCAATCGGACACCGCTTGACCATTTTCGACACCTATTCCATTTTTAATTCTTTAACTCTAAATATTTTACTTACCATTTTTATCCTTTTTTCCCTACATTTTTGTCCTTTAAATAATTTTTTAGGTTTTGGTTAGTATTAATTACATTGAATTCATCTAGTTGATATCAATTATTTTAAATTCGAATTTGATATCATATCAAAGGTTAATTAAAAAATAAGTTTCCTAGAAAATAGGATTTAAAAAAAAAAATAGATGAAAGACTATACAATAAGAACCTTAACGATATGTAGATCGATTGATCAACAATGTAAAAGGACACACACGTGTATGTATATATATATATATATATATATATATATATCAACAATGTAAAAGGACATACACGTATAATCATTAAATCAAAAGAAAGATTAGGTTGATTATAAGAATAGAGATGAATAAGAAAAAAAAAATATTGTTTTAAGCTTAGTTTAATGTCTTATAGTGCATCCAACAAATTAAACTGAAACAAAAATCTAGAACCAGAAATAGAAACAAAAATCTATTTCTGGAACTAGAAAAAAAATATTGGAAGTAAAACAACAACAAAAAAAAATAAATACTAAATTGGCTTCGCTAATTGTGGAACGCTCGGAAATTAACTTATTAGGTTAATCTAGATTAATTCTAAATCAAACAACTAAATTTCTGGAAATGTAAATTCGAGACAAAATTCTGGAACACCAACCTAATTGATTGTGTTAATTAATTTATTAAACTACCAAGTGCCTATGTTTGGATATTAATCAATTAGGATAATGAGGTTAATTAATCGAAGAACAGTTCCAACAGTAAAACTGTTCCAATCTGAAGAAATAGAATTAATTGGAGATGAAATTGGAGAGAAGGGCAGCAGCTTCAATATGTGAACCGAAAACCAGTGATTGGAGATGAGATTGGAGTGAGAAAGAACATAGAGAACATCGTTCTTCATCATCGCTATCGTTCTTCATCTGCTTCGTCTGCTCCTCTAGTTCGTGTTCTTCATCCTCTATCCACCATCGTCGTCCTCCTCTGGTTCGTCATTCGTCATCCTCCTCCTCCTCCTCTCGTCGTCCGTTGTCATCCTCCTCCGATCGTCGTCGCCGTCCGACCTCCTCCTCCTCAATCGAACCATTTCGAAATCGGAACGGGAAATCGAAATCGATTTCGATTTAGGGTTTGGATTTCATGGTAAAGCGAGTTTCGATTTCGATTTAAGGTTTCCATTTCCATTTAGGGTTTGGATTTCGATGGGTATTGCTTCTTGTTTTTTGCTTCGTCTGCTTCTCTAGTTTGTTTTCTACTTTTGTTTTTTGGATTTAAGGTTTGGATTTTGTTTCGATGGGTATTGCAATCGATTGGGGTTTAGTGTTTGATTGTTTAATGATTACTTGATTGTGGTTTATGGTTCATTCTTAATTTCTTAGATAAAATCGTTACCAAACGTGATTCCGTTCCCAGATCAAAAGAAATTGTCGTTATCAAATGCGATTTTGTTCCTAAGAAAAAAACAAAATTTTCATTTCATCCCATCCCATTCACATCCCACTGCATGGGATGGGCACAAAACGGTTACCAAACGGGCCCTTATATTCTTTTAAATTTTTTAGGTATATATTATTAATATTTTTTACCCTAAGATTTTGACAGACAATTAAGTATTGATATTTTTTGCAGAACTAAGGTTTTTATTTAAGTATTTCGGTTCAAAGAGTTCCAATCAAGATAACATCATGAAGTAATTATGAATGATACAGAGACGGACCTTAAAAGAATGAAGATTCTGAAGAATCTAGGTGAAAACAACTCAAATCATTTTCTCTTAATGTATCCTAATTAGGATCACACACGACACAAAAATGATTTACATTTATGTGTGTTGATGTCAAATTTTGGTTGACACTAGCAGTATGGTCCTATCAGCCTTGGATGGAGTTGGAGAGGCCTAGAGTGGAGATCTTTAGTCCGTGTAGCCTCTGATCTGTAGAGAAACCTCTGGCTGGAAAAGGGAAGGCCGATATCAGAAAGGGTCTGACAAACTTCTAAGCCGAAAAGAGGAGGAGCAGAATACTTCGTGATCCTTGAAGAGATGAACCAGCACTTGGAATTGAATAGTTCCGAAAAAAAATGAGCGCCTAGAAACCTACACAAAACACTTGTCGGGGTTTTCTCAGCGTGTCCCCTCCGGCGTGAGAATCAGCGTACTAGGGAAAGAATTTATAGTGTGCTTGCTGAGAAGAGTAAAAAGTAAGTAGTGAGCAAAGTTCATCTACCTTTAAGTAATTGCATGCTCTCCTTTTTATAAGCAAGGTGGATATTAGTTTAGGGGCTAAGCATGGGTTTAATATCTCCTCAAGATCACATCATGGTGTCAACTTTATATGTAGCCAATGAAAATTTGCCAAGGGGCTCTTGTTTTGACCATGTTTAGGAGGTATTTGGAGATATTTTGGTTAGGGAAGAGAGCCACAATGATTCCTATGGATATTTTGGAGATACTTTAAGATATTTTAAGGGGATTAAAAGGTGGAAAATCGAGCCAATCTTGTAAACAAACTGAGGAGGACACTACCCATTGACTCTTACCCTTTCCAGGCAGACGAAAACGAGGAAAGGTGAGCATTGCTGCGACGGAGAACACCAAGATGGAGAGTGGTCACCCATCCCAGCGATGACTTGTTGGTCACCCTAGAGAGTGTTGAATCCTTTGAGGCGATTGGTGCAGTCAGTGACGTCTCTCTTCTCGGTACATTTTTCATACTTAGTCTTTATCGTGCTTTAAACTTTGTAGGGAGTTGCGGACGTGTGGTGGTCTTTAATTGGTTGCGTTGAAGTGATCATTTTTACACTCATCAATGTGTGTTTAAATTAGGGTTAATTAAACTTTACCACTCTGTGGTTTGACCGATTTGTACTTACCCCCATGTGGTTTGAGAATCGCCACTTACCCCCCATGTGATTAGATTTTCAAACCACTTACCCCCTGATATAAAGGGTAAGTGCAACAAATATCTGACCACAGAGGGATAAGTGACGATTTCCAAACCACAGAGAGGTAAAATACAAATTAGCCAAACTACAGGGGGGTAAAGTGTTATTAACCTTTTAAATTAACGTCCTAATAATTATTCAAATATTTGCTCCAATGTGAAATTTAAAAAGGAAAATTGACTTAAACACAATTAGTGTTTAAAATTGATTATTAGTGTTAATTTAGATAACCGAGAAAAGAAATTGGTTAAATGGTTGAAAACGTCGAAGTTTGGAATTGAAATATAATGAGATGGACATTGTTCTAGCAATGTTCGGTCAATCGACAACAGGGTTCTGTCAACTGATGGGCAAGAGCTGGAAAATGGAGAGTCTCTAAATTGATCAGTCAACCGACTGAGGGAAATCGGTCAACCAATAGCCGAAAGCTAAACTCCCTGTATCGATCGGTTAACCGATCAGGGCCGAAAATAGGCCTGAGATAGCATTCTATATCAATTAGTCAACCGACCCACTAGGGATCGGTCAATCAACAATTGTTTGAGAAAAGGCTATGATACATCCTATATCCATGGGTCGATCGATGGGTAAAGGTCGGTCGACCGACTGGGCTGTTTCAAATTTCGATGATTTTCGAGATTTGATCAAAACTAACCGTTACTAGCTTTTTTTTGGCAAATCTTTTGGAGATATCTTAGGGATTTGAATATATTGATAATATGTTACTCCTATTTGGATATCCATATAGATATAGTACATAAAATATTGGTGTTTCTCAATTTAGTTCATTTAATACTTTCTATCTATTTGTTTTGAGATTGAGAATTAATTTGGGAACTTAATAGAATATTTTAAAAGTCATATTTGAGTGAATTGGACCAGGATTAAATGTTATTGATATATGGGGTCTATATGCGCATTTAATTGTCATATCTTGTAGGAACTAGCCGTTAAAGGGTCTGTTTCAAATCAGTTTAAATAGACTTACGTTTTTTTAGATCATTACATCACTTCTATCAAGAACTAATTATTCCTGAGTTCTCTAAGAGTCATTATTCGGATATTTTCTTGAGAGATCATTGTAAGATCATTTTGTGAGACAAATTATTGAGAAATAGCGCTAAGTGTTTTGGCGTCACTAATTTAAGCTGTCTTGAGATTCATATTCAATTTTTCGATGGTTATCCTGGTGAGATCATTCCAAGTTTTTGCTCTTAATTATGATTTCATATTATTATTGCTTGCTTGGATCTAAAATCTTTGTGAAATAGTGTTTTTGAACTTTAAATAGCATAAAAATTATTTTAAAATTATTTTTTGTGATAATCTGATTACGTGCTTATTTAGTGTTACCCATATCTATTATAATCAGATTTTGAATTCCTCACATAAAATTCTATCACTAGTAAATTCGAAACATTAATCAAGTTAAATTGATTTGAAATGGTAGAAGCTCCGAGTGAGAAGAAATTTGTTGATCTTAAGATTTTGATGGACAATTAAATGTTGATATTTTTTGTGGAACTAACGAATTTGTTGAGTGTTTCAGTTTATAAGTTCCATTGAAAATATTATCATAAAGAAGTTGAGATGAATGTTAAATGGATGCTAAAGAAACTGACAAAGATGATGAATATTAAGAGACCGAAGGTTTTAAAGAACCTAGGGAAAAATAACTCGAGTTAATTTTTTACTCTTAATGTATCCCGATTAGGATCACACATGACGCAAAATGTTTCTACAATTATGTGTGTTTTTAATAGGATCTTAATTAGTTAACATACTTGCTCCTATGTAAAATTGAAGAAGAAATATTAATTTAAGAAAGATTAGATTAAAATTGAATTTAAGTGTTAGTGGAGTTAACCTAGAAAAGAAATCGATTAAAGAAACAAAAACGTCGAAGAAATTGAATTAAAAAATGAATTAAGAAAGAAGTACAGCAGGATCGGTCGACCTGCCTAGAGGGATCGGTCAACCGATGAGAAGGTACTGGAATTATGTAGTCTCTGAATTGACAGGTCGACTTATGGCGTTTGATCGGTCGACCTATGGGAATTAGCTGAACTCTCTGAATCATTCCGTCGACAACTAGGTCGACCTATGGCCAAAAGAGGAACTCTCAGAATCGTTAGGTCGACAGACAAAGTTGAGAGGTCGACCTGTTGTAGACACAACATTTTGACCGTCCCGCAAAAAATTTATAATTTATTTTAAAATTTATTTTATTTCTATTTTAAAAAAAAAAAAAGAATAGAGAAAAAAAAATGAAAAAAGAAAAGAAATATAAAAGAAAGAAAAAAAACTGAAAAAAATGGAAAAGAAAATGTTTTTTTGTCAAAATGGGATTAGGTTTCCATTTCCCTTTTCTTTTAGGTTTTGTTTCATTTTCCTCGTTGAATTGGGACTAGGGTTTCGAAGATTTTTCACTCCACATCCTTTCTATAAATAAGACCCTCCTCCTCATGATTTAGAGAAAAAAAAATTAGAGAGAAACCCTTCGAGAGACATTTAGAAATTGAGAGAAAAAATCCTTAGAGAGTGATTCTCACCATAAACCCTTTCGGGAAGGTGTCTGCACGAGAGAAAAACCCGAACATTGGGGTTCTTAGCCTAAAACAGGTATGTTTTCTAATTTTTAATTCTTTTTTCAGTTTATTTTCTTCTCTTCGCAATTTAAATTTCTGCAAATTTTATTTATTTATTTATTGTCATCCGATGACTCGATGAAAAACACCGGGATGAGGTTCTCCATTCTCAATCTGAACCTTTGAGCGTTTAGACGAGGACACCATATCGCTGTATTTTTTTACTTTCTACATTTTTATTTTATTTTATTTACAAATCCATAAAAAAAATCTCAAAAACGTCGAAGTGGGTTTCTCGTGCTTAAACTTAATCCCTGATCGTTAGGTGAAGGATGTTTTCGTTATTTATTTTTCTGTATTTTTTATTTATTTGATTTATTCTTGTTATCAAAACAATAAATAAATAAATAAATAATCCAAAAAAAAATAATAAAATATTTTATTTGTAGGAATTAACCCTTACGAACCTTAAGATGAATCCGACGATTCGATAAATCATGAGAGAGTTTTTCGTGACCTCGTTTCCATTCCCCGACTCTAGTGGAATTTAAAAACAAATGGTTTTAGGAAATCTCTTCTTTCGGTAAATTTTTCGTAGGATTTCGTTTAAGTTTCGGAAAGATTAATTCCAACAAAATTGTTTCCGCGAATCTTCCTTAAATTCTCATATCCATAGAATTTGAGGAAATTTCAAATAGGGATTTCTTTAAATTAATCGGGCAAACTTAAAATAAATATTTTTCATTCATTTATCATATTTATTTTTGTATCATTTACACGACATATTTTGGACACTTTCACCACTTATACTTTTATTATTTTTTTTATTTTTTCCACACTACTTTTTTTATTTAGTCACGACATGCACACCACTTATTTTTTATATTAAATAGTTAAATCATGGCTACGCATAATCACATTAATTCATGTAGTGTTTCCATATTCGATTCTCGTTATTCATATCGTTTCGCATTGACACATTTCAATTAAATTCTTTAATTTTTTAGTCACTTTTGCATAAAAAATAAATTCATATAGACATTAGTTTTGCATTCATATTTTACTCTCATTAATCTATTTAGTTTGCCTAATTTAAATTAAAGAAGTCTCTCGGAAACATACATAAAAACCCCCGGGGACCATCCTTATTGAATCTTTAATATTCGATAAGAGGT
Source organism: Eucommia ulmoides (assembly GCA_016647705.1). Taxonomy (NCBI): domain Eukaryota; kingdom Viridiplantae; phylum Streptophyta; class Magnoliopsida; order Garryales; family Eucommiaceae; genus Eucommia; species Eucommia ulmoides. The sequence goes on from CM028329.1 coordinate 5,498,537, forward strand.
TATATCAGGGGAACAATAAAAAAAAATCTAAAAACTTGTCCCACCTTATTTGTGAAAATACCAAAAAGATTTTATAAGAAGGGAATTATTTCAAAATAAAATAAAACACTCGAACTAAATTAATTGGACTTAATTGGACATAAGGTACCATTTTCATACAAGCGTCTTGGGGTGCCTAACACCTTCCCCGAGCGTAACCGACCCCCGAGCCTTTGAATGAATCTTTGGTTTGACCGTATTTTTTGGAGTAAATTTTTTACTTAAGCCTTTTAAATTGTTTTTCTAAAAATTCAGTGACCTAGCACACCATTTAAACTCAATGCTAGGTGGCGACTTCTAATTTTTTTTAAAATGACCTAAGTATATTTTTGAGAAAACCGACGCTTGAAAAACCCTTCTCTCCTTAAGCTTAATTATGATTTAATATTCTTTTCCTGTTCGGAAAATCAGGGCGCGTCAGCTGACGACTTCACTGGGGATAATTAAAGGGTCGAGCCTAATATGTCCAAATAAGTCCAACCATTCCATGTCCAAATGTTATATTTTATTTTGTTATCTTTTCCTTCTATTTTGTAAAAAAGTTGTGACGTTTGTTCCTTTCTTTTTTTTCTTTTTTTTTTTATGGGGCTCTTGTATTGTTGTAAACCCTTCGACATGAGTATGGTCGTCTTGTATCCATATTATCCCAACAGGATTCTATGAATACAAGGCGCGGAAATGGGTTTTTACTTGATGGATTGATGATGTCCTAGGAAGTTTTAAAAACCAAACGAGTTAAAGTTTCCAATACCGATTAAGTAACGAAAGAATTTTCACAAATCATTATTAGTTTTGATCGATCATTATTGAAATTGAAAACTTCGAACTCAGATGGATTTTAAGACTACCTAAGACCCACGTGGACTAATAAAGGGATTTGTTGTAAGAACATGATGAGACATGAAAATTGGTCCTAGAAAAATAATTTTGGTTTCCCCCATCCAAAGTCCGGTCTTTACTCATAGCCGAGCCTAGACTCATTCTAGGATGACATCAGAAGGCAATCCTGAATCTCCCCGTACGGCCTAGATGGCACGTATGCAAGAAACTATTGACATGCTAAGGGAAAGGATCAACGAACTTAGTCGACCCCAGGAGGTGCCTACTCCTCCATCCAATGGAAATCCTGTGACTAAATCACCAAATAGAAACCCTCCAAGTGTCAAGATGGAGAACTCAGTACCGAATCCAAACCATATCGGCCCGAACTTCGCGGGGCCGAACTTCGCGGGGCTGGTCTACTATGGACCCCAGATGGGCCCTCATCCTTTCGCCTATGGAGCACCGGTATACCCCAGCCAGGGGCATATCTATCAGGCTCTACCCGAAGGTTTGACCCCTTCCGCAGCCCAGATCTTCATCCACCCAGAGAGGGTCGTTACTCTGCCGAACGATCCGAATGCCAATCGATCGACCCTGGCTGTTGAAACCCCAAACAAAAATGAAGGTGGAACCCCTCTGGCCTGGGTTCTGAAAATGGAAGAATTGGAGAAAACCAAAAAAAACTAAAAAATGAGAAGCCATCCAGAAAAGCGACATACAAGGAACTGTCAGCACCACCTCGGGTGGTGTATCCAGAAGACTTCATAGTTCCAAAGTTCATGAAATATAACGGTATTGGCCCCCTAAAATGGCATGTCAGTATCTACAAAAAAGAGTTGGGAGTTCATGCTCGGAAATAAGACCTTTGCCCGAAGATGTTTCGACGATCGTTGAAATGACCGGCTCTCAGCTAGTATATGACCCCTGTACTTGGCGCAGATTAAGACGTTTGAGGATCTGGTAGATGCCTTCTGTGAATAGTATGTGTACAATAAAGATGTCGCGCCGGACCATAATACCCTCTACCAGATACTGAAGAAGAAAAATGAAAGCTTCCGGAGGTACATTACCCGCTGGAGGGAGGAGGCTACCAAAGTCATCCCTAGGCTGAGCGAGAAGGCTCAGTTAGAGATATTCAAGTCAATTCATATGCCACCGTTCTATCGAGATCTTTTGAGCATAGTGGTGGCTTCTTTTGGCGATACAATCAAACAAGCCGAAGTGATAGAGGAATGAATAAGAAGCGAAAAGATTGAAGGGGTCTCGCCCGATCCAACTAAGAAGCCAGCTCTGCCAAATAAAAGATAAGACGAGGTAGTTGTCGTTGTTTCCCCCCAGCAAACCCTTCACCAAAATAACCCCCAAATTTCTTATTCCGAAAACTACCTGAACCAAAACAACCAGTACCGCAACTATCTTTCGCAAAATTGCCAAAACCAATACTACCCCCAGAACCAGCCATATTCCCAAAGTCGTTCCCGCTATTACCAAAATGTACCTCCCCCTTACCAAAACCATACTCCCCAAGCCTATCAAACATCCTCTTACTATACATATCAGCTAAACCCGAACACCCCACCTCAAATTCCTAATCACACCCTAAAGCCAAGAACCCAATACCACCCAAGCTATCCACTTCGCACTAATGGGGGAAACTTTTGGAACGATGATGAGGAACCACTAGACCTTTCGATCTTAATCACCGAGCTGTACCCGAGTTGTTTGAAGCAGGGGGTACTGACACCCCTTCCATCATTCGAACTTAAGCCTGGGAGTAAAGCAGCTTCTTCGAATGCTTTCTGTGAATACCACTCGGGAACCAGAGGACATGCGACTGAGTAGTGCTTTCAGCTAAAGGATAATATTTGGGAGTTCATAGGGATAGGAGCCATCACGTTTCCTAAAGAGCCGGAGAATGGTGCGCCAAATTGTCAGCAGAATCCGCTACCTAAGCATACCTCTTCAGGGAGTGGTGAAACTGATCTTAGCAAAAAGTTGGCAGAGATGGGAGTGGGTCATGTGTTTGAGGCTCGATTTGAAAAAATCTAAAGGCTGCAAAACTGGGGTTCTTGTTTACTTTCAATTTAATAGGTGTTTTGATAAAATTGGGACATCTTCACGTACTCACTTTTCCATCCCGTTGGTCTTTTGGATGAAAAATGATTTGTTCTGCAACGACTTTTTAAATTTCAATAATGCAATACTGTTTATCCAAAACTGTGGTCTAATATTTTAATTTTACTCTTTCAGGTACCCAAAATCGCCTGCATATGTTGTATGTGATATGACTAGGCGAGGATGCGAGTATATGATTTCAATACAAAGCTAGACCACAACCCAATGAGACTAGAAACAAAGGAAGATTATGTTTAGCCAAATGATGGTGAAATCCGAAAGGCCCCAAACTAAATCCAACAGCAATTCTAGAGTACCAGAGGATTCAAAAATCAAGATTGGCTTTCATTGCCCTAACAATACTTTGATATGTTGTTGCAAGCTGATCAAGCCATCTCCGGTGGTTCTTTAGTGATTTGATAAAATTGGTTCGCTTGCTGTCAGACCCAATGGAAAAAAAAAAAAAAAAGAACCCAATCATCTCAGGCCAATGATCCCAATGAAGAAACTCTCAAATATTGCAAGAATGTCTCAATTCGCAAAGAATATCAAGTTTATTGATAAGCTCAGCTGCCTCTGAACCATTGTAAGTTCAATCATCTATTAAAAAAAAAAAAGCAAAAAAAAAAAAGAGAAAAAAAATGAAAAGTGGGGTAACCAAGCAAGAAGCGCTGCTACAAATGTGGAAGAGATTTGAAAAGAAAATAAAGAAGATAGATTGATTTGTTCAAGTTTTCTGCCTCAGTCCAAATTGACGGGTAAACGACGTTTTTTGGGATCAGAACTTGATAGATTTGAATGGAATTAGAATCTGTAAAAAGAAACATTAGTCGTGGTCTGAAAATGTATTGGAACCGTATTCCTCTACAATCCGACTCAAGATCTCACAGAAAATCATATCAGACATTGAAGGTACTCGTCTTAGTAATTTTCGACATTTGCCCATTTTTTTGGACTAAGGACATGTTTGATAAAAAAAAAATAAGTGCTTAAAATTAATTATATTAAGCACTTAATCGATTAAGTTTGTTTGATAAATGCAATTAGTACCACTTAATTAATTAAGTTAACTTAAAAATTAAGTCAAAATGTGAGTAAAAAATTAAGTCAAAGTCCCTTCATTTATTTCATTTTGCTTAATGTAGTCCATTATTTTTCACTTCAAAAAAATTATGTTTTGACAATTTTACCCTTGATCCCCTATGAGGCTTTTGATTAGGGTTAGGTTTAATGAGAATTGGATTAACTTTGGATTATTTTAGAATTTTAATTTTATTTTATATTTAAATTATTATTATAATTTAATTTAAACAATCAAACTGTATAAAAAATACATAATATTATATATTTTTGGGTTAGTTTTTACTTTTAATTTTAATATAATTTTTTTTTTAAAAATGACAATTTTATTATTTTGGTCTCAATTTTTTTTTTCTACATATTATCTTGATTCAAAGGTAGTTTATGTAAATTAAACAATTTTTAACAAACAAATTTTGTACTTATCATACAAAAATAAAATAAAATTCAACACTTAAATTTTCAGCACAATATTATCAAATATCCTTCTGATATTTTCAGCACTTAAAATTTCAGCACTTTAAATTAAGTACTTAAATTTTCAGCACTTAATTTCTAAGTGGTTATCAAACATGCCCCAAATCAGTTTTGTAGGACTCTAGAAAACACAGAACATGCAGGAGTATTAAAACCCCAAGTATCAAAGCACTTAGAAATTTGAAAAGGCAAGAATCCAGTCGAGCATGTCAATGAGACCTTTATGAGGCATGTTGGGCCCTCCCATGAGTTGAAAAGTGAAATCTCGGAAGTTAAATAAATAAATTAAAAAAAATGGTTTCATCGAATCACCTAAGACATGCTCTGCCCTGAGTTGGAAAGCAGAGCTTCTAAATTCAAACGAAAAAATCTCTCGATATCGCTCCGATCCAAAACACCATCGGCTAAAGCGATTACGACCGAAAGAGGAGAACGGAATTGTGGACCATCAAAGGTGACAAGTTTTTAGACTAAAATTTTATTGTGCATGTGTTTTCTTGTCTACTTACAGGGATCTCCAAAAGGATCGAAAGCATGGACGTTACGACCTCTCACCTTCTGGCCAACTTAAACTGAAAACCATTATTACTAAAATTTAAATGGCTCTAAATGAGTATCCATGTATGTGTTTTGCCCAGAAAAGGGCATTCAGTAAACTACGCTAAACCTGATCCTCAGCGTAATGCTAAGATACGTAGACAATCTATAAAGGTTCGATCATCAAAGTATCAAATTTCGCCCCAGTCCAAGGTTGTGGTACATTATATGGAATTTGTCTATTTTTGCATTTAGGGAGTTTTGAACTAGGCAGCCCCAGCTACTGGCTATGGCACATTTTATATCCTACCCTTAGTTCACACCTGCCCCTCCGTGGTGGTTTTTTCATTTGCATTCTGCCTCTCCGCGATGGTGTTTCTTTTTGCATTATGCCCCTCCGTGGTGATTTTTCATTTTACATTATGCCCTTCCGTGATGGTTTTTCTATTTGCATTTTGCCTGTCCGTGATGGCCTTTCATTTTTGCATTATGCCCCTTCGCGACGGCTTTTCATTCTGCATTATGCCCCTTCGTGGTGGCTTTTTCCATTTGCATTTTGCCCCTCCATTGTGGCTTTTCATGTTTTGCATTTTATCCCTCCATGGTAGCTTTTTATTTTTTGCTTTATGCCCCTCCGTGGTAGCTTTTCATTTTTGTATTTTTTGCCTCTCCGTGATGGCCCTTTCATTTTGCATTTCGCCACTCCGTAATGGCTTTTCATTTCGCATTTGTACCTCTTCGTGATGGCCTTTACTTTTTGCATTATACCCCTCCGTTGTGACATGCCATTTTATTTTTATTTTTTTTGTATGATGCCCTTCTATGGTGGCTTTTCATTTTTTACATTTTTACCTTTCCGTGATGGCTTTTCCATTTGTATTTGGCCTCTCCGTGATGGCTCTTTTCTATATTCTACATTACTTCTCCATGAGAGCCACTTTATTTTTGCATTCTTTCATCGCCCCGCTTGGGGCATATGCTGAACTACGTGTGACTTGATTCTTGACACTGTCGAGATATGTAGGCAACCCTCGTAGGATTCGATCGCAATTCATCCATATTTCATTCCCATCTTTTTCCATCACGCCCTGAAAATGATCGCTTTTGTCTAATTCTATCTTTCATTATAAAAAAAAAATGCTTTGAAAAATTCAGAAAATTGGACGATTAAAATGATGTGATCTTTTGTCTTTGTCAAGCAAGTGGAAATCGCATGACAAAGAGAGGCAGCTGTAGACACGACATTTTTTCCGTCCTGCAAAAAAATTATACTTTATTTTAAAAATTATTTTATTTTTATTTTAAAAAAATAAAAATCAAATAGAGAAAAAAAATGAAAAAATGAAGAAAAAAAATAAATAAAAAAATAAAAAAATTGAAAAAAAAAATGAAAAAGAAAAGGTTTCCTTGTCAAAATGGGATTAGGTTTCCTTTTCCCTTTCATTTTAGGTTTTGTTTCATTTTCCTCGTCGAATTGGGATTAGGTTTTCCTAGGATTTCGAGGATTTTTCACTCCACATCCTTCCTATAAGTAAGACTCTCATCCTCATAGTTTAGACAAAAAAAAAAAAAAATTAGAGAGAAACCCTTCGGGGGACATTCATAAATTGAGAGAGAAAATCCTTAGAGAGTAATTCTCATCATAAACTCTTTCGGGAAGCTGTCTATACGAGAGAAAAGCCCGAACATCGGGATTCTTAGCCTAGAACAGGTATGTTTTCTAATTTTTAATTCTTTTTTCAGTTTATTTTAATCTCTTCGCAATTTAAATTTTTTCAAGTTTTATTTATTTATTTATTTATTTATTGTCGTCCGATGACTCGATGAAAAACGCCGGGATGAGGTTCTTCATTCCCAATTTGAACATTTGAGCGTTTAGACGAGGATACCATATCGCTGTATTTTTTTACTTTCTGCATTTTTATTTTATTGTATTTATTTTGTTTACAAATCCATAAAGAAAAACTCAAAAAAAATAAATTCGTTCGATGATCCGATGAAAACGTCGGGGTGGGTTTCTCATGCTTAAACTTAATCTCCGATCGTCAGGTGAAAGATGTTTTCATTATTTATTTTTCTGTATTTTTTATTTATTTGATTTATTCTTGTTATCAAAATAAAAAATAAAATAAAAAATCCAAAAAAAAAAAATCTTTTATTTGTAGGAATTAACCCTTACGATCCTTAAGATGAATCCGACGATTCGATAAATCGTGGAGGAGTTTTTCGTGACCTCGTTTCTATTCCCCGACTCAAGTGGAATTTAGAAACCAAATAGTTTTAGGAAATCTCTTCCTTCGGTAAATTTTTCGTAGGATTTCGTTTAAGTTTTGGAAAGATTAATTCCAATAAAATTGTTTCCGTGAATCTTCTCTCAATTCTCATATCCATGGAATTTGAGAAAATTTCAAATGGAAATTTCTTTAAATTAATTGGGCAAACTTAAAATAAATATTTTTCATTCGTTTAGCATATTTATTTTTGTATCATTTACACGACACATTTTCATTACCACGCATAATCACATTAATTCATGTAGTATTTCCATATTCGATTCTCGTTATTCATATCGTTTCGCATTGACACATTTCAATTAAATTCTTTAATTTTTTAGTCACTTTTGCATAAAAAATAAATTCATATAGACATTAGTTTTGCATTCATATTTTACTCTCATTAATCTATTTAGTTTGCCTAATTTAAATTAAAAAAGTCTCTTGGAAACATACATAAAAACCCCCGGGGACCATCCTTATCGAATCTTTAATATTCAATAAGAGGTTATACTGTGAGGAACATTCCAAAAAATCTAAAAACTTGTCCCACCTTATTTGTGAAAATACCAAAAAGATTTTATAAGAAGTGAATAATTTCAAAATAAAATAAAACACTCGGATTAAACTAATTGAACTTAATTGGACATAAGGTACTGTTTTCGGACGGGTGTCTTGAGGTGCCTAACACCTTCCCCAAACGTAACCGACTCCCGAGCCTTTGAATGAATATTTGGTTTGACCGTATTTTTTGGAGTAAATTTTTTACTTAGGCCTTTTAAATTGTTTTTCTAAAAATTCAGTGACCTAGCACACCATTTAAACTCAATACTAGGTGGCGACTCCTTTTTTTTTTTTTAAAATGGCCTAATTATATTTTTGAGAAAATCGGCGCTTAAAAAACCCTTCTCTCCTTAAGCTTAATTATTATTTAATATTATTTTCCTCTTCGGAAAATCGGGGCGCGTCACTTGTGAAACTCACTGAATCGTTTAATCAACAGACAAATATGCAGAGGTCGACCTATGGGCATAGAGTTTTTGGCTTGGGCTACATCCTGAATCGGGCGGTTGACTTATGTCTTTTGGTTGGTCATTCGATGGACAGTTTCAGGATTCGAGGATTTCATGGTTTTGATCCAAAAAGTAGTTGTTACTAGTCGTTTTATGGTTAAGAAATGAGAGATATCTTAGGAATCTGATGGAATTTAAGATATATAGTTTATATTTTATTATCCCTATAAATATGGTTCATGTATTTTGAATATTTCTCAATTTAGGTCATGTAATTCTATCTATCCTATCAAATTGAGTTTGAGAAAATGTTTAAGGGATTTAATTGAACATTTTAAGAGTTATAATTGAGTAAATTATACCATGATTAAGTCATAATGATATAAGGGGTCTATTAGAGTAATTATTTGTCATCATATATGAGAACTAGCTGTTAGAGAGCTTGTTCTAATTCCATATAAATAGACCTGAGTTTTTTAGGTTTCAATAATCTCAATTATTCATATCTTAAGAGCTATTCAGTTATTGTGCTTTCTAAGAGTGATCATTCTGAAATCATATTGAGTATATTGTGAGAATTATTCTTGAGAAGATCTGGTGTGGATTATTGCTACTGCTGACTTGAAGTTTCATTGTAATCATTCTTTGTTCGGTGGATTCCTAGGGAGATCGTTCTAAATTTTTGTCATTAACTGTTGTGTGATATTATTGTTTAATACTTGAAATTTTGATCTTTGAAATCGTTTTCCTGAATTTTAAATTAAAAAATTATTTTTGAAACAATTTGTTGAGAAAACCTGATTACATGCTAAATTGTTTACTACCCTTTTTATTAAAATCAGATTTTAAAATTCTCACTGTATTTCCATCACTAGTATCGGAACATTAATTGATATCAAATTAATCTGGAGTGGTAGAAGCTCCGAGTGGGAAAAAGACTTATCAATTTTATAATTGATGAGTTGTGTGTCGGATTAGATACTATTGGAAGTATCTAATCAAATGGTAGCTGGTTTCAATCTCTTCCGGTAAAGAGATTGAGATTTTGATCTTTGTCTAAAGTACAAAAAGATTAGGTGTTAATTCTTTCCGAATAGAATTAATTTTGAGTGCATTTGTAACAGTTCAATCCTTACCGGGTAAAATGATACTTGGAGTGACTTTTGTGTGAGGTTTAATTCAAGAATTAGGTTAATCTTTAGTCTGAGAAAAAAATAGGGTTATTCCTGAGCCTGTGAAAAGGAATTGTAAATGTTGATTTTGAGCTTGTGAAAAGAATCATTTTGTAAGGGTTTGGTTCCTACCTAATTAAAGGAATCATAGTGATTAGTGGATGCGAATCTCCGCGGAGCTCGGGAGACTGGATTAGCCAAGAATAGTTTGGAAAACCAGTATAAATTTCTAGTGTGCTGCTTCATTTACATTATTTATATTTTATTATTTGGATATGCACCTACTTGATAATATATTTTCGCTGCTATAAAGATAATAATTAATTTAGGGTAAAATTAATTATTTAATTTTTTGAAATATTATTATTTGGATTAATTTTTTATCTACTCAATTCATCCCCCCCCCCCCCCTCTCTTGAGTAGCTCACTAGGCTAACAAAATTAATTAATTCTTGTAATTGGTGAGTTTGTGCAGATTAGATACTATTGGGAGTATCTAGTCAGGGGTAACTTGGGTTTCGATCTCTTCCGGTAAAGAAATTGAGGTTTAATCTTTATCTATTGTATAAAAAAATTAGGTTACTATTTTCCCTTAAAAAGAGTTAGGCTTGATTCTTCTTGATTAGAATTAAATTTGAGTGATTTGTAACGATTCAATCTTTACCGGTGAAAATGATACTTGGAGTGTTTTGTGAGGTTTGATTCTTAGTCTAGTAAAAGAATTAAGTTAATCTTTAACTTGGAAAAAAAAAAAATAAGGCTCTTCTTTAGCCTATGAAAAGCGAATTATAAAGGTTGATTATGAGCCTGTAAAAGAATCATTGTGTAAAGGTTTGGTTCCTACCTATTAAAGGAATCAAGTGGTTTAGTGGGTGCGAATCTCCGTGGGCTCGAAAGACTAGATTAGTTAGGAATAACTTGGTGAATCAAGATATATCATTGTGTACTGCTTTCTTTACTTTATTTATTTCTTATTGTTTAGGTATGAACCTAAATTAACACTTATCCGCTGCATTATAAAGATAATAACTGATTTATGATTAAATTAATTATTTGATTATTTAAGTGTTGAAAGATAAGAATTTGCTTTAATTTTTTATAACTACCTAATTCATCCCCCCCCCCCCCCCCTCTCTTGGGTAGATCACTGGGCCAACAAATATTTTAATAATTAGTAAGGAATTATTTGGTGGCTATATATTTTAAATTTTTTAATCTCGAAAAAAAAATGTTGCTAGTAATATTTTATTTATTGCTAAAAAGAATAAAGATTAATGTATTTGTAACTAATTTGGTGACGAAATTTATATTTTGTGGCATAAAAAAAAATAGTGAGAAATTTTTTATGTCGTGACCAATAATCACTGAGCTTTAGAATGAAAATCAAAATTTTCCGCCAATACTACTTTTGTGATGAATTTTATTTTTCCTACTAGATTTCGTCGCTAATACAATAATTTCTTCTAGTGATAGTAAAGGCAATGTCGGCCACGAAGGGAAAAATGGATTTGGAATTGCATAATTTTAGTCCAAAAAGTTAAGAAAAAATTGGTTATTGATTATGTTACAATAATTGAGAGGCGGAATATTGAGAGAGAAATGACACAATTGTAATGATATGTGTGAAATGTACACAATATTAAAATGTACGAAGATGATTATATATATATATATGCAAGTATTAAGGTTTACATTATTGGGCTCCAACTAACTTAATTGGCCAAGAATATATATATATATATATATGGGGGGGGGGGGGGGGGGGGGTTACTGTCATTTTTCTTTTTCTTTTTTGTTTTATGTCGTATACTTTATGTTATGATTTTTATTTTTATTTTTTTGTTTTCTAATTTTTGTATTGTGATGTTTGGTTCTTGTTTACTATTTTGTGTTTTGTTTATGTGTTTTCTATTTTATTGTGTGTTTTTCAACTTCTAATTTTTTTGTTTTTTTATTTTTTTATTTTTTGTTAGTTTTTAATTTTTTTTTTAATTTTTTAAATTTTGACTTTTGATTTATTTTTGGTTTTATATTTTCATTAGTTTATTTTCTGTTTTTGGTCTCTTTTTTGTTTTTTTGGTTTATTTTGAGTTTGTTTTAGATATATATTTTTCAAATCCAAACTGTTGGCAAAGAAGATGAAAATAAAATAAAAATAGAAAAAATATATCAAAAATAGAAATAACAAACAAAAACTAAACAAAAAATGTGAAAAAAAAAAATAACTAAAAAATTATATTATATTATATTATATATATATATATATATATATAAAGGGAAGCAAGCGTAAATAATTAGTTTCCCCAACAATGGCTTGGGGCAAATCCATTAAAACAATGATGATGCTAGCCCAATTGACTTGAAAAAAAATCTGATGGAGGTCCTAACATTTCTTTTAGCAAATGAGAATGGGTCTCAGAGTTATATTCCAAATAACATGGGGTCTGGTTGTTATTTTTGTAAAGGGCATTCGGTTTGATTGAAATTTACCGTTAAATTTTTATGCTTAATCTCACCTAGCACTAAAAAAATTCAAATTGAATAAAAAATAAATTGGTCTAAAAAAATAAAAAATTATTATATAGAATACTTCATGATAGTATCACCAAATATTATTTTAATTTTTGTTCGGTAGATAAAATACTCTATCTATATTACATTTATTTTTGAATACTTATTGGCATGAGTTGATGTATACTTATTATTTTTTTTAATAAATTGTACAATAATTTATGCATAGTGATTGATTTTTTTTTAACAAGTGACAAAATGGTTTATTATCTATTTATATAATAGAATATGAAAATATATGGATTCAAACTATATTCTCAAAATAAATATTAAAATTGATTTTTTTTGTTTTATAAGTTAAATATTAAATTTATTTTTTAAAATTAGAATTATTTTTTTTAGTATGTATCATCGATTTAAACACTAATATATATATATATATATATATATATATATATATATATTAAAGAAAAATAAAGATAATGAAAATACATCAAACTAACCTTGTTGAGTGATGCAACCAAGTTTATTTTATATTAATATTATCCATTTGTCTAAGTTCATCTTCCCATTACTAATACATTTGGATATTGGATTAACTTATAACTTTTTCTATTATTCCCATCTCTGACTTTCTTGAAGCACCTCTTCCATCTTACCATCAAGATTAGAGTTAATTACATATGTAGCCCCATAAATTTTAAATGATTTGGAATTTGGTCGTGCAGAATTGTATTCTATGGATAAGATCATATTAGTAAATGTCCTATTTAGGCAAATATTATAATTTCATATTTGTTCCTTTCTCTCGTAAGAGTCGGCTTCTTGTTTTGATCTTGTTTTCCTTTTTAAATTGGTTCGGGAAATGAGAGAGAAGGGTAACATCGGACTTGAATGAGACTCTGTGAAGTTATGGGACTTCATTAAAAATAATTGAGCATTAGGGACACTACTGTAATTATTGTAGCATTTGAATGTCTGAAAATAGTATCAAAATTGAAAATAAACACGTGGATTTTTTTTATTCTTAATGCTTTTTTTCAATTCCAAAGAGTGAATTCTGAATTTCCAAACCGCACAAAATTAATATACTAATTAAGTATAATATTTGGTGTCCATAGCATTATTGTTAACTACAAAGTTAGTTGAAGAAAATATAGATATGCTCTTTCATGCAATAGCACTTCTCCTTTTATGTAAGAATGGATATGTGGTAAAATGTGATATTTTATAAAGAAAAGTTGTAATTAAAAAAAATAAGACATAGAAAAGTTAAAAAAATAACTAGAACAAAAAAAATCTATAATTATTTGTAGGACTAAAGAAAAAAAAAAAACAATAATAAAATATTTGTTAAAATATGTATTGTATAAAGAGGACCGTCGGATCAAAAATAAAGCACCTTATATCTTGGACCGTTGGATTATCCTAATTTATAAAAATTACTTTAATTAGGGTTTTCATATCTCTTTCAACTGCAATGGGGTATCTCACTAAATCAAATCGTCAATCTCTCTCACAAGGTCTCCAAGATTGTAGTTTTGATATCTCGCACAAATCTCCGATCTTCTTTCTATGTTCTGATTTCTCACAGATTACAACTTCGATTTGTCTCTTAAATCTCTGATCTTCTCTCTTTATTTTGATTTCTCGCAAATCGCATTTTCAAAATGTCGCTCATATCCCTTATCTTTAACAACTTCGATTTCTCGCACATTATACAAGTATTCTCTCTTTATTTTGATTTCTCTCTAATCATAGATTGCAAATCGCAAATCGATTTCTCGCAGATTGTAAATCACAATTTGCGAGTATATCTCAGTCTCACATGCAATTTCTCTATGCTGATTTGCGAGTTAATCCAACTGATTGGAATTGATTACATATAATTGAAATTGAAAATGACTAGTTGCGAGATGCGATTTTATTGTGGTTAATTAATTTGATTCTTTTTTGTTATGATTTTAATATTTTGACAATTATTTAGTGTGGTGTGCAAATTCAATTTCAATACGTTGTGATTTGAATATTATTATTTTAAGGAAAAATAAACTTGAAGTTGCATATGTAATTTTGTTCTTTTGTTTTTTTTTTGGGGGGTTATGAGAAACCAACGTTTGGGGTGGCTAATATAGCTTTAATATTCAATTTATGCATAGTTAATATTTTACTTTTGTTCATGGTCATTTGTGAAGCAGAGAATTTGTTTTTATTTCTGCAGGTTGATGAAGAGGTGAAAAATCAATATTATTAATATTGCATATATTTTTTATTATGTATTTTATTTTCTTTTATTTTTATTTAGTTATATATATTTTTATTCAATTTAATTCATATTGGTTTAAAGAATGGAATGTGTTGTCTTTATCTTTTTCTTTAATCTAATAAATTCAATTATGTCATTGGAATAAGTGATTTACTACAATGATTTTATTTGATTGTAGTTTTTTAATCTTTTTTTAATTTCTCCAATTTCTCATTTTTGAAAATATACGAAGTTATGCAATTTTAAATATAACAATATTAATATAGTTATTTAAATATTAAAAAATGTAATTGTTGTTGATATTTTGTTGATGACTATTAAATTTGTTCAATTTGCATTTAGGCACTGGTAAAGGCTAGTTTTATATAAACTAGAACAAATTTTACATTTTGGACATTTTGAACCGTTTGATCAATTTTAGATCTTACGATTGAGATAAAACACCATTTTAATGCCTTTAGACAAGAGGAATCCCTAGAGTATATTATTGAACCTAATGTTTTGAAGGGCAATTAAATATTGATATTTTTTGAAACTAACGTTTTTATTGAGTGGTTTCAGATTCAAAGTTCCATAGGATGAAAGAAGAAAAAGAATTGGTCAAAAAGAATAGTTGTTGAAGAATTCATGACGGGTGCAAGATGAAGGTAATGAAGATTTTCAGAGTATTGAAGACATTAAAGACTATTAGGTAAAAACAACTCATTATTTTTATACTCTTAATGTAACTCGAATTAGTATTACGCATGACATTTGAAAAATGAATAAATCTTATGTGTGTCTTAGTAAGAAGTGATAAGTTTATGGTTCCAATATGGTTTTTATAATGTATTAAGTCATAAAAATATTTTTGGTTAAGGTTCAAATTGAAAAAATGGTTATAATACTTAAAATGGTGTGTTTTCGAGTCAATTCGGTTAACCGACGGATAGGGTCGGTCGACTAATGAATCCAATAGCCAAAATATGGAAAAAGAGGGAAGTATATTAGACGAATCAGTCAATTGACCGAGTGGTTGATCAACCGATAGGAGGCTGGCCAATGGTCATGATATTAACCGCCGGAGAAGGCGATCAACTAGCAACATGCTCAGTCAACTGACGGTCTGCAGTCAAAGATTTGACTTACTTGGTTTTTGGGTCAAATATTCTTCGTTTTTTTACAATTTTAAATGAGTTTTTTAAGGGAATTAAATTTTTTACTTATATATATCATATATTATTTGTTTCCTATTTATTCAGTCCACAGATTTAATTTTTCTCTTAATTGAATTGATGAAACTACTTTATATCCTTAAGGATTTTGCATTGAAAATATTTTGGGGACCAAATCGAGCCTTTCTAAAAGTATTTTTAAGAGAAACATACTTATTTTGAAAGTATATGATATATGGGATATCAAATGGTCTTTTAAAGTCTTGGAATTTGAAAACTAGCCATGGTTTAGTTAAAGGTCTATAAATAGATTCCTGCGTTTTTCAAATTCATCAATCAAGAGCATTCAGCTTTTGGCAATTATAAGAGAGATTTTCTTCGCTGAATTTTATATGAGAGTTTATTGAAAGAGTATTTGATCAAAGCACTAAAAGTTTTGGTCATCCGTTTGTGTTCATTACTGAGTTATCGTAATTGTTTTCAACGAATTTTGGTGAGATCTTTCCAAGTTAATTATTTTGTTTTCTTAGATTATTTGCTTAATTACTTGGATTAATTGTTTTGAGAAAAATCATTTTTAAATCTAATATTGTAAAAATATTTTAAAACAATTTTTATTTGAAAAATCTAACTATTTACTATTTGTGCATTAAACTGTTTTAAATCAGATTTGTGCCTCACATAGAATCTATCATATAGTATTTTGGGACATTAATTGACCATAATTGTATTGAGGTGTAGAAGTTCCTTGTAGGAAGAAACTTGTAATCTTTTGTATTTTCGAATTTGAGAGGATTAGACATATTTGGAACGGTGTCTAATTTGGGTAGTTAGATTTTAATCTTTAGTCTAAGAAAAAAATTAAAGTTTAATCTTTAGCCTGAGAAAAGGATTAGAGATTGATCTTTAGCCTGCAAAAATATTAGGACAATCTTTAACCTTTTAAAATATTAGATTTTGATTCTTCCTGTAATAGAATTAGAGTATAAGAAGGTTCTTCCTAAACCTGCGAAAAGGATAAGTGTAATAGTGCGAGAGAGTGGTAGTTTGATTTTGAGCCTGTGAAAAGAATAAGTTTTGTAAAGGTTGATTCGGAACTTGCGAAAAGAATCGAGATTGTAAGAATTTGATTCCTACCTGGGAAAGGAATCAAAGGGTTAAGGGATTGCGAAATCCCTGTGGAGTTCAGGGGACTGGATGAAGGTAAAAGTAATTTGTCGAACCAAGATAAATCTTTGTGTGCTGCATTGTTACTTTTCGGATTGCTTGGGTGTGCACTTAGCTAAACATATTTTTGCTACTTAACAAGATAATAATCAATTAGGAAAATTGATATCTTATATATATATATATATATTGCGAACATATTTGTGTTGTATAAGAATAAACAATGACTTGATTAGATATTCGAACATATCCAGAATATGTATCAAACATTAGTAATAACATTATAATTTAATTTAGCAAACTCTTTAAAATAAAATATTATCATTATTTATGCGGGGTAAAATGGTCATTATCCATAATCTGCAAAAAAAGAAGACTTACTCGGGACCCATTAAAGGATTCAAATTTGTTTCGTTTTGGTTGCCCAATTCCCACCTGAGAGAGCCACACAATTTTCCTCCACACTAGGGTTGGGTTGCCCCACACATAATGCGTGTAATCTTTCTAACTGCTAGCGAATCTAAACTAACAAATTCAGTTAGAAGGTCGCTCCAAAGGATTTATCTCCCTCCAGAAAAAGTGTTTATAAATACCCAAACGATAGGGTATTGTGGGTTAGTTCGAATTTTATTATTTAAATCCATAACAACTATATTATTGTCAAACACTTACTCTCACACTGAAGATTTTCACTGGAACCAGTCCCTGTTACTAGGGATATCACCCTGGAGAATCGTGATGAAGCGATAAAGCACCCTTGATAATTGAAAAGAATTTAGGATAAAATCAACACCATCAACGGAGGATTTTCCTCTAGTTGATCATCAACCACCACTCACAATAAGCACCTACGAGCGGCAAAGAAGATGATAAAAGGAAAGTGTATCGAGGTTAGCATTGTCACAACGGACAATGCTATGATAACATTCTCGGATTTAGATTTAAGGGAACTCCACTTCCCCCATGATGATGCTCTCATGAAACGGCAGTGATATCTAATTACCGCATTAGGAGGATCTTGATGGATAGTTGTAGCTTTGTCGATATCTTATTCATTGGATGTTTCGACAAGATAAAAAATTATCCAGGAAAATTCATTCCCATGACTTTTTCCTTTGTGGGTTTTAGGGAAAAATGGCTCATGCCTCGGATAGATTGGCATCCCCATATCTCTTGGAGTTAAACAGAAAAGGACTAAGGTTTGGCTTTGTTTTCTGTCTTTGTTTTTTCGTTTTTAATCGTCCCTCAGCCTACAGTGCCATCTTTGTTCGACCTACCATGAGTTACTTAAAAGTAGTGCATTCCACCTACCATTTGATAATCAAGTTTTTGATCGAGTCTGGAATTGGAGTAGTGAGAGATGACCAAGTAGCGGCATAGGAGTACTTCATAGCTTCTGTAAAAATTGTTCCTTCTCTTGAACTTCAATAGCAATCACACGAAGTACCTAAGTTGGCCCCTCTCAGGGACAAACTTGGTCACCTTCCTATTAAGGATCCAAGGGACAAAAAATTGAGTCCAATTCACAAAAAGTCACTTACAGAGATCTAGATACATCCGGATAATGAAAGAAAAATAATGAAGGTTGGGACGAAGATTTCCTCGAAACTCCGCACCTTCGTTGAAGCCCTCATTCGAAAGAATGAGGATGTATTTACCTAGTCTCATTCAAAATAACATAGAATTGATCCATGGAAATCTATGCACCACCTATTCATTAACCTAAACCACCCTCCTCAAGTGGCCGGAGAATGTAGTCCTAGACAACAAAGTAGGAGGAAAGTGGCCCATGTGTATTGATTGTAAAGACCTCAGTAAGGCGTGCTCCAAAGATTTCTTCTTGCTCCCCTGAATTGACTTTGTCGTTGACACAATAGCTAGGTATGAACTTTTTATCTTCTTAGAAGAATTTTTTTGTTACAACCTGATCCTTATGTATCATTTGGATTGGATGAAAACTAACTTCATTACAAACAAGGCAATTTATGGTTGCATAGTAATTCCATTTGTCCTGAAGAACATTAGCATCATTTATTAGCTTTTGGTCAGCAACATGCTCAAAAGAGAGATTAAAAAAATGAAGAAAGTCTACTTTGATGAAATGTTGGCCAAAAGCCTCATCGCTGAACAATATATCACAGACTTGTAGTGATGTTTCGACATCCTTAGGGCACATATAATGAAACTTAATCCATCAAAATGCATTTTTGGTGTTGCCTCAAGAGTATTCCTATGGTTCATGGTCTCCAAAAGAGGAATTGATACCAATCCGGATCAATACCGAGCGATCATGAAGATGTCGTCCCCTAAAAAAAATGAGGTGTAGAGTCTTGCTGAGATAGTAGTCGCCTTAAGTTGTTTTATCTCCTGATCTAGTGATGGGTATTTCATATTTCTCAAAATTCTAAGGGGGTAGAAAGATGTACAAATGGACAGAGTAATATCAGTCCTTGTAAAAGAGTACCGAGCCATAGCCCCGTTGTTAATCAAACTAGGGTAAGGAAAGAATGGTTCCTCTACTTGGAGGTTTTTCTGACGACCATAAGTGCACCCCTGATCCTGAAGTTGAGATGTGGATAGAGTTATGTATAGTACTAAAACTAGATCCTAAAGCTAGTTAAGACCAGATACTTGAGGATGGAAAAGTTTGCACTTGCCTGCTGTGGAGAAATTGGCATTTGCCCTGTTGATGGCCTCTAGGAAGATGAGACAATACTTTTTAGGCACATGCTATCGCAGTTCTAACAGAGCACCCCTTTTGCCAAATTTTACATACATCAAACACTTTGAAAAGGTTTACCTCTATGTGAGCAAGATGTGGTTCCGCCCCTTTCGCGATGGGCCTGATTTACTGACGAATCTTTCAATCATAAAGGAAGTGGCATCGAGCTACTTCTGGTCACTCCTGAAAGTGAGTAAATTTAATATGCGTTGAAACTATACTTTAAGGCAACAAATAATAAAGACGATTATGAATCCCTTATTACCAGGTTTCGTTTAGCAAAGCATGTAGGAGGAAATGACCTCTCAGTCTCTTGTGATTCCCAACTAGTGGTAAACCAAGTTAGAGGATAATACTAAGCAAAAGATGCAACGATGATGAGGTACCTCGAGAGAATAAGGGATCTCTAGGGATGATGGTGTAAAATTGAGGTATTCGAAATCCCAAGAGATTTCAATTGTCACATCAATACTCTTGCTTTGGTATCATTCGTACCTTCAAAAGGGCCTCAACGAGTACCTATGGAAGTTTTGTTAAAACATAGCTTTGGCAAGCTAGAGCTTTATGTTCAAATTGGGTATTTCCAAAAGTTCCCATGCTTGATGGATCCTATCTTGGAGTACATCAAGCATGGGACACTACCAAAAGACAAGGTAAAGGTATGGAAGCTTTGGTATAAGGCCTCTAGATATTGCTTATACAATGAGGTGATTTACAGAAGATCATGCCATGGGCCCAACCAGTGATGTCTCTGCACAAAAGAACCAGAGTATGTCTTGAAGGAAATTCGCCAAGGTATTTTTGGCAACCATACCAGTTAGCATCCCCTGGTCCCAAAGGTACATCAGAAAAATGGGGCATTCATTATTAATAATCTTTTTTAAAAAAATAAAAATAAAAGGCTAAATGGAGGTTAAATCATCCATATCTTTCATCTCTCCTCTCCTTCCTCTCTCTCTCTCTCTCTCTTCAAACCCTTATTTTCCACTTCCTTCATGTGACCAATGAGGACTCGCCACTATACTCCTTCCCTGGCTCTTTAAAGGATTGAACCAAATCAAAATCATTGTTGAAAAGTAACCCATGTCATTGCCTTAGACCATCAAACTCTAGGGAAATGTCGTCCATCTCAAGTGCGGAATCAAGAGCCTTACTTGTGCTAAGTAGAAGTCCATGGAATTAAAAGTCCTAACCTAGCGGTCCTTCAAAATAATTTTATTTTTTAATTGGTTATTTTTGCATTAATTTCTATTTCATCAATCTTCTATTGTTGTCTTGGGTCCACAATTAATCCTATGGATTCTTATAAGATATTCCAATAAATCTTTTATATCCCTTCTTTTCTATTTTTATTTTGTGATTTGACTTTGACATAGAGTACTAGAGAAATCTTGATTTGGGAGTTGGTCAAGGAACTGCTGCAGGTCAAGCTATAGAAGGTATCGCGAGATAGTCTGAGGCAGAAGGAAAAGTATGGGGTACTTAAGTTGTAGACCATGCGGTTTTCCACCCCTACTATTGGCATCATGCACGCTAGCATGTGGGAATTCAAGGGAACCAAGTCAAGATGAGACAGACCCCTTCTTCTTAGCTTCATTGATAATTGGTCCAAGATCTGATCATGTTCCACACAAATTTGACCTATTGAGGTAATATCAAGTATTTAGAGTTTGCCTCAATTTGGTACTACTCATGCGGTCCGCACTTAAACAATGGTTGCCTCGAGGGCCTCATTCTTGGCCTCAAATATGTCATAAAGATCCACTAGCTGCTTCATTTGTCGACCCTGCTCACCTTGTAAAAAAAAACTAGCATCTTTGTAGAGTCTCCACCTAGTTTACCTTCTTAGAAAGGAAACCCATAGTAACATCGTCAAAGGATATCTCTATCCTCATTCTCTCGTTATCATGATTAAAACTCTCGGGTACATCCATCTTCTGAAAGTAAGAGAAAGAAAAATGCTGAAAACGGGTATGAAAGATGAATATGCCAGAAGAAAAGAGCAAGTTTGAGGGGCAAAAGATAAGGGCACCCCTTATTTATGGAAAATCCTCGATAAATGTAGATGGTGGTCATTAATAATTGAACTGACAATTAAACTTGCAGAAATGTTGTTCACAATTAATAACAGTGCACGATTAGGCTAATTTTTGTGAAAGGGATATGGAGTATCATTTTTAGGAAAGCAACAACGACACTTAGCGGAATTAGATCTAATTGTTAGTAATCCTTAGAACATTTTTCTTTCGGAGATCCTTTGTGTGGAAATTTTTAAATATGAGACATTAGTGTCACTTCTAAGATAATCGAATTTCCCATCCCGATATTATTCGTCTTTAGGCGCTCTCAATCATGCGTTGGAAACTACCAGCTTTTAGGCTAAAGCGCCAGAAGAGATAACAGTTATATTAAATTGAATTTAATATTTCTCTATTTAATTTTTAATGTTAATAAGGTTAGATCCTGCTTTAAGGAATTAGATATTATTTGTGATTTAAATTTGTAATACTCTGCGCAAATCTATTGTTTTTATTATCCGATCCTTTCACAAGCATAAGAACTTATGGCAAGAGTTAATAGGATTTCTTCTCAAAGTCATTACATTGATGTTTATAGTCCAATAAGGGGGTGATCAACTATAGGAGTATAGGATTTCCTTCTCGGGACGTCTCTTTGGGAACATGTGGAAGAAATTGGGGTTCACAGTTTCAGAAGCCTCCAGCAATATCGATAATGTCATCCCACCCTTTTTTTTGTTGATAGAATAAAGAGAAAAAACATCCCCAGCCTCAGCCTCCACAAACAGCTTGTCAATTTTAGTTTCCTTAGCAAATCCTGGCAATGAGAGAAGATTTTCACAAAGTGTTTCTCAGCTGGGAGCACGGACGCACAAATCCTCCCTCCAGGGATTTATATTGTTTTGGCATTCTCTGAGGCATATTATCCTGATAATGGGATAATTTTCGAGATTTCACCATTAATAGGGATGGTGGGCCTCTCTACGGCAGCAACATTCCTTCGTATAGTCAGCGACGTATTCTTAAGTGGTATAAAAAATAAAAAGAAACTGGGAAAACAATATCTTAAAATCCCTCTAGGTATGCTTGTAGGACATAGCCTTTCTCAATTCCTTCTCACGATATTCATTTCAGAAAGGTAATTGATTATCGTCGGATATGGGAGAGGGCAGACAACGAGAAAAATAGGGGGGCAAAGTTCCCAGTCATTTTTGTAAAACTCCCAACTATCGATAAGGATGATCACATTTGTATCTCATATTTTATCTAAATCAGAGGGCCCAGTGATTAATTGGGTGGCTTGCAACTTAGGGAAAGAATGCCTCCGAGTTTCCTCGCTTTGATAAATTATTTGTCACTTGAATTTTCTCTGCTCCTAAGGAAAGGCCATACAGACGATTCAAATCTACCACAACCATAATGATGAAAATCATATTCGGTTCACATTAATAGGGTGTGAGGCTGTAAAAAGAAATAATAACCCTAAAAACTCAAGGTATTGGGACTCTAAGCCCACAGCTTGTAAAGAGCCAAAGGTAGAAGGTTGCCTGGCCCACTCTCAACAATTCAACACTAACCTGAAGATTCGTAACCTAAATATCCATTGACACCAGTATCACGTATTCCCAGTGGAACTAGGTAATTTTTTATTTATTATAAAGAAGCATTTCACAGCGAGCCATTCTTTTCGATAGTCTTACAAAACCAAGAAATGAGAGGGAATAAATAATGGGAAAAGTGATGGTATAAAACCCTAATTTTTGGAAGAACAAAGGAAGGTACAATGCTATTAACCCAATCTTCCACTTAAATAAAGAAAGATGGTCGACAGTCACGTTCCTTCAGCATGCACATGTACAGTGGTTCCCCTAGCGCACTTCTCTATGTTCCAAGCAAAGAGACATATTAGATAGCTAGTAGGGGTCTACGAATCGCCTAATAAACTTCTGTTATCAGAAAACATAGAAAAATATGCCATTCAACCAAAAATCAGGCCAAGGAGATAAGATAAGGCATGTCGTCGCTCAAACATTTAAAAAAAAATTAGGACTCTAATTAACCCTTCACCCATTCTGTTATGCTTTCAGTCCAACTAAAGGGATAAGCAGAAAGAGAGCCTAGGACATACCTAGATCGACCCATGACACGACAGGAGTGTAGACCAAAATAATGGTATATTTTTTGTGTGACCAAAAAAAAAGGGAAAGTCAGTGGAAAGCGTGATAGGTGTAAAATACCTATCTAATTCTAAACCGAATTTGCCAGTTTTCGAGTATTTTATTTAAGTTTGAATACCGTTTTAGTTGTTTTTATTAGTCAGGAGCAAGGACGTAACAATTGACAAACCGTGCAAAATGGTGCGAAAGGGGTAGCCAAAAAGATGAAAAAAGGAGGATTCAAATAACAGAGCAATTTCGCCTAGGCGAAGTTTCTACCGCCTAGGCCAAAATCCGTCAGAAGGTTGCAAGGGCTGAAGTATTGAATCCGCCTAGGCGAAGTTTCCACCGCCTAGGCGGAATTCCGTCAGAAAGATAAGGAGCCAAAAAGTTAGTCCTCCGCCTAAGCGAAGATTCTACCGCTTAGGCGGAATTCTAACCGACTTAAACTCTGCCTAAGCGGAATTTCTACCGCTTAGGCGGAAATCGCAGAACAGGTCAAAATATCTGTTTAGATATTTTTGAACCCCTAGGCCTATAAATACCCCTTTGCCCACGTCTGAAAGAGGTTGTTGAAGAACCCTAACCCTAGTAGAGAGCTCTTAAGTTATATTTTGAAGATCAAGAAGGAGGTTCATCATTCGAATAAAGTAGGATAACTTGCGGATCGATCATTAGCGACAGTGAACCGTTTCACTTCCAGATTTGATCGTTTCTCTCTTGTTTTATTCTTTGTAATCACTTTTTCATATCTAAGAATGTTGAATCCCTCTTATTTTGTATGGTATATGGCTAAGATCTTATAATAGTAGTTAAATGTTACTTAGGTGTAGTTAAAATCATGTAACCGTTTAGTTGAGTAAATTTATGTTACTTTAACGAGTAGTTTGTCTAAATCCGATTGTGTTTATCGTTATTCTTGTTATTATGCTTGTATTGATAAACCGAGAATACGGGGTTTGACACTCGGGAGAGGTAACCCCGAATTCGGATTAGGGTAAATACAACGTGACTTTCTAACGACCCGGGAGGGTGTTAGAACGTATGCAACCCATGACGTTGGCTCAAAACTCACGCGACCTAGGGTCGTTAAGGCGTTGAAGGGGACTTCTTCGCTGACACAAAGTCGTGTAATCCCCCGTCTTACACTCGGGAGAGGTAGCAGAGGAGTTATTGATACAGAAGTTGTCGGATTAGATAAAAACTGTTATAGCTAACTAAATGACATTGATTATGCATTATATAAAATAGATTAATACCTAAGTAATTAGTGTAATTAGAACTAACCCAATAGTTGTAGTCTATCTTAGTATAGTAAATAGAAAACAAATGAGTTATGATTAGTCAAGATAATATGAAACTATGTAAATCACAATACTCAACCGAATTACACGAATTTCCCAGTGGAACGATATCCGATCCTAAAAGATCCATTATATTAAAACTAGACCTTGTACACTTGCGAGTAGTCCAATTACCGCGAGGAGGAAACATAGTTGTCAATCCGAGCGCGTACAAAGCGTTATTTATGTTGAAGCGCAAGGGACTTAGAGAAACAAAAATATATACAAAGCAAATACTAAAAAAAATACGGGGCTTCTTTTGTCTTCTCTTTTGTATTCTCTTTTGTCTTTTCTCTCTTATTTTTTTCTCTTCTTCTCTCTTCCTCCTAACCATATCCCTCCTTCTTCCCTACATCCATCCTTCTAACCTACTCTTCCACCTTAAACTTTTTTCTTTCATGGTGATTTCTAGAGGAGCAGGACCCAAAGAAAGAGTACATAGCTATAGCTAGAGAAGCTCCACAAAACCTTATTGAAAGGCCATCGCCTATTGAAATAGGCACACAAAGAAGGTAGGCACCATTGAAATGAGTCAAGAACCTCAATCATTGGACGACGGAGCAATAGAAAATTTTTGTCTCCTTACAAACATCCCCCCAAGACCTCTGTAGATGTTTTTTTCCAAAGATATTGGCCATAGAAATGTTGATTCCCGTCCCCCGAAATGTAAAATACAAACTTAAGGTCCCCAATCTGCTCGGAGATATCTTTAATAAGGTCATGAAGCTCCTTAATCTTCCCTCGTAACTTCTCTATTTCTTCAAACTAACCATCAACTCTTTCTCGAGCTCTAACTTCCTCAGCATCATCTGAATAAACTAGTTGTTTATTACAGTAATAAAGGCATACAGGCTTCTAAGTATTTCCAAACCCTCCAAAGAGCTAATTAGCAGACGGAGATCATTATAGGCCTTCTCCACTTTGCCTTGTTGAAGGGCGAATATGCGCCTAGGCTCTTTAAATCTGTTAATATTAATCCCAGACATTATTGTTCCAAGAAAGAGATATAAATAAATAAATAGTTGGTGATGTGGATGGACATAAGGTTCATTCCATTTATTTACAGCGAGGAATGGTATACCGCAAGAGCCAGCTAGCTTATCGCCATCGTATATGAAAAAAATAACTCATAATGCAAATCAAGGATCGGCAAACTATCACATCCAAACAACTATGGGAATACATTTTTCCAGCAAGGGATTGTGAAAATCTCCTTGGGTACTCTCGCTCATCTTCTTCTCTCTCTCTTCATATCACTACCAAAAAATAAAGTAATAGCCAGCTCTGTGGTAGCTAGTGACCACTCCAATCACTCTCCTTACGCAAATGAGGATCCTAAGATCTGGAACAGCTCCCAATCAGCAAGTGATCACGAATCATCTCTGAAGAAAGAAGAATCTCACAAGTGGACTCTTTTAATCCAGAGATAACCAGGGGACCGCCGACAAAAAAAAAAGCCTTGGACGCTTATACTTCTCGTCTAGGGTCAATACGTCATCCTCGTTGGTTTTTCCTCCATGATGGTCCATTTAGAAAGAGCTATGTTGAAGGAAGGATCTACAGCCAAGATGGACCATTGGCATACTCTAAAGAACTTTGTGTCCACTATAAATCTTCCAGAGCTAATCGAAGCTCAGCTTTATCATGTTCTCAGTTCTTGAAGATTCGCGCCTCGTCAGCACTAAGCACTTGTAGGTCAACAACTCATTTCACATGGAGTCCAAGTCACGAGGGATAAGAACAGATTGGAAGAACGTAAGCATATATTAGTGCTATCTCCGGATACCCTGGAATCCAAGGTAAGACCGGTACCCCAAACCTCATATTCAAATGTTGTCGTCGTTGAAAGGCCCTCATTTGGCCTAGGGTCATTAGGCTTCCCTCCTCTGCACACATTTGGCTGAGAGTCATTAGCCGTGCTCGATAGTGCTTGCGACTCACAGGAGTTACCTCTTGTTCGAGATTTGTTTATTTTCTATTTATTTGAGAGAGGATCGAAAAATTTCTTACCTTTGATAATTGCCTAAGAAAAAAGTTTAAAAGACTTTTTGAGTTTCAAATAGAGAGAGAAAATAGAAATATTGTAATAAAAGGTACGTATGGATGGAGACATGTGCCACCACGAGGCAATAACTAGGAAGATTGTATCAAAAACTCCCAAGGTTTATGCAATTTTGACCTAGGAGTAGCGAGCTACTGATCTGGGAACTATCAAATGATATAGATTCGTTTCATCTCGGTTGCCCCATGCCCGCCCGAGCGAGTCATGCAATTTTTCTCCACATGTGGGTTGCACCATATGTAATGCGTGTAACCTCTCTAACTGTCGCGAATCATAGCTAACAAATTTCAATGGAAGGTCATTCCTAAGGATCTATCTCCCGTAAAAAAAAAAAAAATGTTTATAAATACCGCAGGTAAGTTCAATTTTTTTATTTAAATTCATAACCACTATTTTACAAATAAACACTTATTCTCACACCGAATATTCTTCATTAGGAACCAACCCTCGTTGCAAGAAGTCTTGTAAAGAATGCAGCAAGGAGCAGCAAAATTGGAGCCCATCCCTTCTTAGGGAATGGTCCCTCTAAATCATGGTTTCATCAATTATCTTTGTTTTTCAAGAGTAAATTTTATTAGGTATTTTTTTAGTTACATAAATTTCAATTAATAAAATAATATCATTTTAGCATTTGAAGAGTTGTTCTACCTCTTCATACTTAAATAGCAAAACACACTCTTCAAACTAAAATTACATCTTTTAAAGATTTGATTGAAATATAAAATTGTTAATATAATCAAGTAAATTGATATTTTTTAACTTTTTACTATATATTGAAAATGTTTTTAAATATACAAAAGTTCGAGTTCAAAATCGAGTCATTTAGGTCCCATTTGGTAACCGTTCCCATCCCAAAAATTCTCATCCTATTTCGAGATTTTTGGGATTTCTGTTTAGGCATAACGTTTGGTAAATTTGTTTCCATTCTCATTCTCATCCCAAAACCAAGAATCATTCCCACTTTTTCTTAAGAAGTGAGAAACAAAAAAAAACGTTATTCCCTATCATTCCCATCTCATTCCCATTTGGTGAAAAGGACACGCCGGTCATTTTCACATTTGTTATGAGATTCCCTCTTCAAACTTTGTAAGCCCTCTTTCTTCTTTCTCTTTTTTTTTCCTTCTTTTTTCTTCTTCTTCTTCTTCTTCAACGTTTGTTCGTTGTCCTTATCTAATTTCGAAATCGTCGGCAAACAAAATTTTAGTTCGATTTGGATTTCGAAATCGTCGTCCTCCACCGATTTCGATTTCGATTTCGAAAAGTTGTTTCCTTCTCCTTCACTGTCGTACGCTTCATCTCCTTCGCCTTTGTTTCACGTGTTCTTCTTCGTGGTTACGGTTTCGATTTTGAAATCGAAATTGATTTCTTCGCTTGGTTAGGGTTTTGATTTCGAAATCGATTTCGATTTCAAGGGTTTTAAGTCATAGCTCATTCGGGAAATGATGAAGACGACGGTGAAGACGACTCCGAAGCATAGTTCAGAGCCGGAAAAGGAGAAAAATTGCACGCCTTTGTCTATCGTCCTCTCTTCATCGTCTTATGTTGCTCGATATCGTGGCCTCCTACTCGATTTCGATTTCAATGTCGATTTCAGTTTAGGATTTCGATTTTGGTTTAGGATTTCAATTTCGATTGGGGTTTAGGATTTCGATTTCGATTGGGTTTATGATTTCGATTTCGATTGGGGTCTTAGATTGATAATTTCTTGATTGTGGTTTAGAGTTCGATTACTTGATGATTGCTTGATTATGGTTTAGGTTTGTTCTTCATTTCTAGGATAAAATCATTACCAAACGCAATTTTGTTCCCAGAACCAAAAAAATTATCGTTACCAAACGCGATTTGGCTCCCAAGAAGGAAACAGAATTCTCGTCTCATCTCATCCTACTGCATAGAATTGGCACGAAATGGTTACCAAACGGGCCCTGAATAAATAAATGAAACAATAAACTGATTTTTTATTTTATTGTTTTTTGGGGATCATTTAATTTGGCCTTTGTCATTCATTTGTTTTTTCTATTTCATTTTTTTTAGTTTCTGTCCCCACATGATACACGAGCATATGGTAGTGTCACATGCGAATCTACGCTAACGTCGCAACATGATTAAAAATTCTTTAATCTCCCTCCTCTTCCTTAATCCTTATCCGTTAACGCATTGGAATTATAAGTTTATAGATAAAATTAATTAGTGGCAACCTTAAACAATGAAACCAGTGATTTATCAGATCTGTACTTCATTAAATAAATGGCTCATCAGATCTTTAATATTTGTAGCTTTTGATAAAGTTTAAGGGAAATTATACTTTAGCTCCATTTATTTTATCAATTCACATTTTATTCCCTATATATATTTTAGGAGTTTTCCGGCCCATCTAATTGTTTTTGAAGCTCACGCGTCATCCAAGTGAATTTTTATATTTTTTAGCTATTAAATTTTGTAGAATAGATCAAATTAGCCCTATCTTCAACTTTTAAGATTGTAGAATAGTGAAAAAGGGGAAATAAGAAAGAGAGAATCATATAATTGAATAGGAAATTACAAAAAGAATGTGATTATGAATAAAAGTGTACAACACTAAAGAGCTGGATATATACACAGGAATAGAAAAATTGACTTTAACAGAAATTGACTTTAACTAACAAAAGAACACGTTAAATTTAGCTAGAAATTGGAACAACAAATATAAATCCAACAAGAAATTGAAATGATAAACCTAGATCTATACGAATTTGGACAAGAAATATGAAGAAATTAGAAAACGAACCTGACTAAGAAGAGCGATGGATGACGACAACGGCAAACGTGGATTGTGCAGAGATGGACAACGGCGGCTACCGTGGAGTGAGCAGCGATGGACAACAGCATCGACCAAGAAGCAATGGACAACGAAGCCAAAGAAAAACGAAGAAGAAGACGAGCAACGAAGATGGTGAAGAAGAAGATGAGCGACAAAGATGGACGAAGGTCTCAAGAGGAGCGGAGGGAGTAATTCAAATACCTCTCTTGAATGAATTTGTAAATGACGGCTCTTTCAAAATAATTTATAAATGACCATTTCTTTCCTTTTTTTTAAATGAAATGATTTTACAACTCCCCCCTAAGAAATATTGAAACAAGGAATTTGTTAAAAATGATTTGTGAAATCATTTGCACAAATGAAATCCCTCTCTCAAATTCTTTACCCAAGCACAACCACATAGCTCTTATTCCAAAAATAGACATCCCCAAAAATATTAGTCAGTTTAGACATATTTGTCTATGCAACACAACTTACAAAATTGTTACCAAACTTAATTTTGCCAAACTTAGACCTATTCTCTCTGATATCGTCAGATCTTACCAAAGTAGTTTTATATCGAGTAGAACCACTATAGATAGTGTAATCATCACCCAGGAAATTATCCACTCCATTAGGAAAACGAAAAATAAACTCAAGGGGATAGTTCTTAAAACAGATCTTGAGAAAGCTTATGATAGTGTGAGTTGGTCCTTCCTGGAGGACACACTTATATGTTTCAATTTCCCACCTAAATGGATTCAACTTATCATGAGCAGTGTGAAATGCCCTTCAATGTCTAGTCTCCGAAACTAGGAGCCCTTAAAGACTTCAAACCTTCCAAGGGCCTTAGACAAGGTGATCCATTATCACCTTATCTATTTATCTAACGTATGGAAGGGCTCTCCCACTTGATTTTGGAAGATGCTAGGGATGGTAATTGAAAAGGTCTTAGAGCGACGAAAAAATGACTTGTTATTTCTCAACCCTTCTTTGCTGATGACCTGGTCTTTTTTTCTAGGGTTGGAAAAAAAACATACGAGGAACATTCACAATATTTTGAGCAAATTTTCTTAGTGTTCTAGATTAGGAATTAATTTTAATCGTTGTTTCACCAAACATTCCCCATGCACAGCTAGAGACTTAAGTAGAAACCTGGGAATTTGGCTCATTGAGAATCTCATAACATATTTTAGGGTCTACCTTATGCACGGTAAAGGCTGGAAGTCCGACTACAATTAGCTAATGGAAAAAATAAAAAGTCGGCTATCCAAATGGAAAGCAAACATGCTCTCTATAGCTGGAAGAACATTCATTACTAAAGCAATCATGTTCATTATCCTTAACTATATGATGCAAGTTGTTTCCTTGTCTCTTGAAATGTGTGATGAAATTGATAAATTAAGTAGAAAATTCCGATGGGAGAATACCCATGAAAGCACAACAGGTATGGCAACCTTCTGAAGCTTCAAAGACCGTGGACAAAATCTAAGTTTTCTT
Source organism: Eucommia ulmoides (assembly GCA_016647705.1). Classification (NCBI taxonomy): domain Eukaryota; kingdom Viridiplantae; phylum Streptophyta; class Magnoliopsida; order Garryales; family Eucommiaceae; genus Eucommia; species Eucommia ulmoides. The sequence continues at coordinate 5,529,743 of CM028329.1, forward strand.
GCCTGGGTTAAAGGCAACCTAAAAGGGAGTGATTCTGAAAACTTATTCTCCTAAATGGTGTTGATTCTATCCCATGTCCTAATTAGTCTCCTCTTGTGACAGGTTTCTTAATGCTCAACACTGATGGAAGTGCCAAATGAAACCCAGAGAAAGGTAGTGTTGGTGGATTGCTTAGGGACAACTTGGGAAGCTGAAGTTTGGTACTTTGGAACTATTGAATCCTGCACTGCCCTAGAAGTTGAGTTCAGAGATATGCTAACGGGAATCAAAAGTGCTGCCAGCAAAGACTATCTCGAAGTAGTCATGGAAACGGACCCTGCCAAAGTAATCACCCTCATTCAAGAAGAATGTCTAGAGCATCACTGCTTCAAGAAATGGATCAACAAATGCAAGCGTTATCTCCTCATCAACAATTACATCATGCATTCCACACTCAGAGAGCTCAACAAGTATGCAGACTTTCTTGCCAAGAAAGGAGCTGCTGGAGTGCTAGAGTTTGTGAGGTGAAAATAACAGAGACCCCTCATGAGGACATGAAAGATTGTATTTTCTGAAATGGACAAGAAGACTTTTGGTATACCCTAATGTTTTTTCCCTGTTGTTTATAATCTCGTCAAACTACCAAAAAAAATGAAGAGGATTTGAAGTAATCCCGAATATGGCCAACCATTTTCTTGTTCTCAAAAGCTTTTTCAACAAGGAACAAAAACGTAGTTATATTACAAGTAGAAGTAGAACGAAAACCAGAAAACAATGCAACATTATAATCACGTGAGAATTCAAACTTCAATATTAACTAAAATGTTTATAGATTTTCTATTGGCATGTATAAACATTCAATCCTAACTATTCAATAAAGAGATGTGCATGTAAAGAATTCCCTCACGGTGTTTTTTTTTTTTTTTTTTTTTTCCTTGATTTTGTTCTTTGTAACAAAGAACAACGAAGCAAGAAAAGTAAAGCCTATAGTGTTTCTCTGTAAGCTCCGGGTTCACTCTTTAGGCAGATCAAGAAGCTGCAAATCCACGAGCAACCGAAAAAACGTAAGTGACTTAGAACCCTAAACACCATCAACTATTCAGTTTGAAAATCTTCTTTTTTTATTTAGTTTCTTTTATTTTTGTAAGGTTGCTCCATTGTGATCAGGACGTCCTGGGTTCAAATTTTGTAAACAACCTCTTTATATACAAGAGTAAGGTTGCATATATCTGACATTCTCTAGACCCTACAATAATGGGAGCCTTTGTGCACTGAATTACCCTTTAGTTTTTGCATGTGATGGTCAAGAATAATTGCATGTGAAGGAAAAAAAAAGTTTGAGTAACTATTACTTTAGGTGCCTTTTATTTAGTGGTTCCGGTCCTAGATTTCAATTTTTGTTCCCCTAAAACTGGGAACGAAAACAGAAATATGGGAACAAAAAAATATCTTTCTGAGCTGCTCTTAAAAGTATAGAACAAATTTATGGGACAGAACAGGAATTGTTCCCAGAATTTCCTTTTTTTGTTCAAAGCTTTTGGGACTAGAATGAAAAAATCTTGGACCAGAAACACTATACAAGCGCCAACATAGTGTTTCTGTTACCAGAAAACTTGGAACACAACAAAAAACCATGTTTCTGTTTAGATCCTAATAGTTTATTCTATAAATCTGAGATCAAAACAGAAATAGTTTTTATTTTGTTTTTCTAATGGGTTTTCTCAAAAGCACTAAACCAAACAGCACCTCAAAGTTTCAAACTTTTTCATTCAACATTGAATATTAATTTTAATAGTCTAGAGATAAAATGAAACAATATGATATGATGATACTGCAGGGTCAGAAACTTACACACGCCTTCGTGAACATATTAAACAGGAACACGGCTTTGTTCCAAGAGTTCTTTCCCTGTAATCCCTTCTTTCAGAGTTTGGAAATATATATTGTAATCTTTCTCAGGGGGAGGATTTTCAGGATCCACAGTGTAAGGCTCACTAAACGGAATAACACTCTTGACCTGCAAAAAGAAACGAGAGGTGAAATGGGGAATGTAGGAACCCAATGGGGCCTAACTCACTCTCAAAAGACACCCTTATAAGAAGAGGATTGTCCTAGGCTTTATATATAACTCAGGATCAAGAAACACAAGCGATGTGGGATTCAATATTGCCCCCTCACGCGCAGGTGGACTTTTGACAAACCACTACAAACGAATATCAGAGGAAAGGTCTAACATCAAAATGGGATTCAACACGCCCCCTCACACACAAGATGAGACTTTGACAAACCACTCAGAAAGGATACCAGGGGGACCCAACATTGATGTGGGATTCAACATACCTAAAATTAGACAAAAAACCTGACTCTGATATCATATAGAAACCCAATGGGGCCTAACTCACTCTCAAAAGACGTGTTGTAAGAGGAGGATTGCCCAGGCTTTATATATAACTTAGTATCAGGTAACACAAGCGATATTGAGATTCAACAGGCCCCCTCACGAACAAGGTGGACTTAGCCAATCTACTGTGAATGGATATCGAGGGGGCCAACATCAATGTGAGATTCAACAGAGAACACCGGCAAGGTAACAAAAGCGAGGGAAAACCCTAAGGTAGTGTTTGGTAGCACAAAATTCAAAACTTGGAATTGAAGGATGCATATATTCATTTCTAATTTCAATTCTGACCGTCAAATTCCATGAAACCAAACACTACCAAAAAGAGTATCCTTCGGTTTTCATGAAAAAAACAAACATTTCTTCTTCCTTTACTGGTAAAGCTTAGAGGAAGAAAGTAAATCTCAGGTAACAATCTTCTTAAAGACAAGCCTAATAAAACCATAATTGAGTCAATATTTAGACTGAAAATATTTGGAACCTCTAAACTGTGTTTTGGAATTTTCAATTTGTGTGGCAACTGGCAACTGGCAACTGATATTTAAGGTGACGCCATCTAAAATGCTAATGCACAGTTTGAAAAGAAGAAAAAAATAGGAGAAATAATTTTCATCAGCATTAAATTCTAAGAGTATTGGAATTCAAGCTTAAATGCTTAATAGAGGCACGCAATGAGAAAAGAACGCAAGTAAACAAAGGTTTAACCTCGAATGTTTTGTCACATGCATATGGGCTTTCAAGAGCAGCAATACATATTCTAGCAACCTCTTCCCTTGATATCTTCCCCTGCATATGCCAGATTAAAACTCTCATGAGAAAGTAGAGTAGAACCACATACCGGTAAAATTTTGCCCAAAAATTAAACTATTTCACAGACTAAATAATGTGATTATCTATATTATAAATCAGGAGGGTGTAGGGACCAACAAATATTGTTTGTCAATAGAAAGACTCAGATATATTAGAGGAGAAATGGAAATATTTTCATCCTTAATATATATTTGGAATATATTTGGAGACATCTTAGTCTTTGTATTCCTAATCTTAATTACCTTGCAGAATCCACGCCATTTATAATATAGAAGGTTAGATTATTTAAGATGATCAATTAATTATAGTCTAAAATTATTAATGTATTACTCCTTCGTCCCAAATTAATTGTCATACTTTCCTTTTTATAGGATGTCTCAAATAAAATTTTACCTTTTCTTTTTTAACAAATATATTTTATCACTCTTCCCAAAGTAATCCTCTTTTCAACCAAACATTCAAATTTTAAAATATTTTTATTAGAGTTGTTATTATTGTTTAGTATTAAGAGTAGAATACACTTTTCTTAGTCTATGAAACGAGTTACTTCATTTAAAACCATATGGTGTCAAGTGGAGTAACTCCTTTAATATATAGACTATTTTGGGAAGCCTAACTAAGGCCATGTGAGATTCTAACAGTTTTTATCACTTTAACACCATTCCCAATGGCGTAATATAGTAAAATAAAAACAGTAAATGTTATACAATTTCAAATTTGGGGACCAAAAGCATAAAATCCTTGTAAATTCCAAGCATTTAATACATAGAAAATTGTATTTCCAGTCAATTAATAAAGTTGTACAATGATTTAATGCATTTGGGCCCCAAATTTGGTCCTCAAATTTGGCAGGCTTCGCATTTTCCAAGTAAAAAATATTCAACTACTACCTAAAACCTTTTGGAAAGTCAAGTAGATTTATATGTAATAGCAGATAACAATAATAAAATCAGTAATCAATACATGTTTATGCTAATACCGTAATGTTGTCTCCTTGATCAAAAACGAGATCAGCTCCAGCAGGTTCCTCCGTTAATGCACAAGGCCGGACAATTGTGTACGGAATCCCACTTTCCCGTATCAAATCCTCCCCCTATCATGATGAGCAAGAAATATCAAGCATATCATGGTATTAGCTGTTAATTTTATGTTGAGCTTGGACAGAAGGATTGGAAATGAATGGATTCAATAATTCAAAACATTTAGTTTGGATTTGGAATCTATTTTATAAATATATTTATTTGAAAGTCCAAATGGAAGGGTTTAAAAGCCTTGGCAACTTAAGTTATTTGATTTCCATCAAACTCAGCTCAGATCTTATAGCAACTTCAATTTCACTGAGATAAAAATTTCAATGCAAGTTATCTTTCCTGCACAATGGAGATACTCGAAGACTATGATTTGAAATTGATTAAAACCAATTTTATTTTATTTTTAAAGAAGCCGCGAAGGCAATTTATTAGAAAGAAAATGAATTACATCCTAATATGGGGGAATCCCCAACGATCATCACAAAGCCACAAACTAACAGAAGACGAGAGTTCATGCTCGTCATGAAAACTAATATTGCTAGGAGCAAGAATACTAGCTAAGGCATCCACCACATAGTTACATTCACGAAACACATGAGAAATGCTAATATCAAAAGAGTGAAACCACAATTAGATAGAGCCAAATGTGATAAATGGACCAATCAGGACAGTTCTTGCGGACGGCCATAATCAAACTCTTCGAATCACACTCGATAACAAGCGGAAGGAGGCCCAACCGGATGACATGTTGAAGCCCTTGAAATAAACCATGTGTTTCAGCGAGGAAACTGGTCGTACCCTGCAGTGGTGAATAGAAAGCAAAGCAAAACCGGCCAAGATGGTCCCTACCACCACAGCTGGCACGCATGGTGAACCGTTTCAACGCCCCGTCGACGTTCAACTTGAAGACACCGTTAGGGGGAGCAAACTAGCGACAAAGGGAAAGAACACGAGTGATAGGCAGACGAATAACACAGCCCAACAAACTGAGCAAGTGAGTGCCAAACAGAGAAGAAGACTGCTTGTAGCTCAAACTCCTATTAAGATCTCGCAGCCACGATTGAACCTTGAAGAAAATTTTGTCCACATTCATTAGAATATTATTGTGACACGCTTTATTTCTCACCAACCAGATTTCCCAAATAATAAGGGAAGGGACCATTTTCCCCAAGGAGCAGAATTGAGAAGGACTTTTCAAAATATGCCACCATAACATGAAACGATCTTCAATAGATTGAATGATGCAGGGGACCTTGAATAAAGCATTGTAACGCTTCCAAACTTTGCTAGCAATACATCCAGTAACGAAAAGATGAAAAAAATCCTCACAAGCTTAGATGCGCAACTCCTGCAAGCAGAAGGAAGGCTGATGCCGAGTTTCTGAATGTTCGAATCAACAGGCACACATTGTCTCATCATTTTCCAAGAGAAAACCAAGATTTTAAGTGGAATGCGAAGCTTCCAAAGAGTCGAGAACTTGGGAAGGGACTGATCCACGCCGACTCTAGCTCTCCAAGCAGATTTGGTCGAGAAAGATCGATCTCGACTCGGGGTCCAAATAAGCCTATCCGGGAAGCTATTGAGAAAAGGTTTTGCTTGCTCCACATACTGAACTTCAGCATCGTCAAGGTCAATATTCCTCCAATCCTCTAGAGCAATACTGGTAGCTACAGTGTTCAAATTCACCGTAATATTCAAATCTCAGGAAAGGATCCCTCGACCCCAATTATCATACCAAAAATAAACTAATTCGCCATTTCCAACGAGCCAGTGAGAATTCTCCAAAAAAGCATCCCTAACCTCCATTATGTCCCTCCAGAGACGGGAGCAACCAGAGTTAGCAATCCAAAAACAAGGAGGCATACTTTTTGTATATTTATGTTTCATGAAAGAACACCAAAGGGAAGAACCAGTCAAGAGATTCCAAATACATTTCATAGAGAAAGCCTTCTTTAAATTCATAAGGCTACGCAGACCCAGGCCGCCACTTTCCTTACTAGTGCAGAGAGAGCACCAAGCTACCCAATGAAGACAATGAGGATTATTGACCGAACTCCAAAAAAATCTAGCAATCAAAGATTCCAATTCTAAAAGAACCCCTTTATGTACGCAACAAGAAGCTAACAGATGAAGGGGAAAAGAAGCCAACACATGTTTAATAAGGACTAATTTTCCACCCAAAGAGAGAAAGTGCGCCTTCCAAACTTCAATACAAGCCACCACTTTTGAGAGAAGTGATGAAATTGAAAAGGTAATATGAAAAGAATGAGAAGGCTTAATTCATTGTGGTAACCTATCCCTCTATTTATATAGAAAACGAAGTAATAATACAGCAAACCCTAAACCGTACACAAACCCTAAATAATACAGGAAAGACAGAAATACCCTTTTAACACTCTCCTTCAAGCTGGAGCATATATATTGTATGCTCCTAACTTATTACAAATATACTTTATCCTTGAGCCCCCCAACGGTTTAGTGAACAAATCAGCGAACTGATCAATTGATTTTACATGTTTAATCTCAATCTGTTTCTGCAATACTTTTTCTCGAATGAAGTGACAATCAATTTCAATATGTTTTATCCTCTCATGGAAGACTGGGTTGAATGCAATATGAAGTGTCGCTTGATTATCACATACCAGATCCATCGGTGATGAGTGTTCGAATTCAAATTCTTCCAACAAATGTTTCAACCAAGTTAACTCACAAGTAGTGTGGGTCATCGCCCTGTATTCCGATTCTGCACTTAACCGCGCCACAACCGCCTTCTTTTTACTCTTCCAAGAAACGAGATTACCTCCAACAAACACACAATACACAGTAGTGGACTTCCTATCTGAGGCAGATCCGGCCCAATCTGCATCTGTATATCCCTTAATTTAAGTGTGACCGAAGTTCTGGTACAACAAACCACATCCTGGAGAACCTTTCAGATATCGAAGAATACGAATTACTGCATCCCAGTGATACGTCGTGGGACGATCCAAGAACTGACTGATAACACTCACAGCAAAAGAAATATATGGTCTAGTAACTGTCAAGTAGTTCAACTTCCCAACTAACCGTCTGTATTGTGTTGAATCTATCAATAGTACACCTTGATCTGCTAATAGTTTGTTGTTTGGATCCATAGGTGAGTCAATCGGCTTAGCTCCTAGCATTCCTGTTTCACTTAACAGATCAAGAACATATTTCCTCTGACACAGGTAAATACCTTGACTTGATCGAGCAACTTCAATCCCCAAGAAATACTTCAATTGACCCAAATCTTTAGTTTGAAACTTACTATGCAAAAACGTTTTGAGTTTCTGAATACCCTGATAGTCGTCCCTGGTAATCACGATGTCATCCACATACAATCAACAAAATTCTCCCAACTTTACTGTGCCTATAAAACACAGAATTATCGACTCCACAACGATGAAGACCAAATTCAGTGACCACTTCACTAAATCTCCCAAACCATGCTCAAGGAGACTGCTTGAGGCCATAAATGGATTTCTTCAAGCAACATACCAAGCCAGACTCCCCCTGAGCAACAAACCCAGGAGGTTGCTCCATGAACACTTCCTCAGTCAAATCTCCATTTAAGAATGCATTCTTGATATCAAGTTAATGCAACGACCAACGAAAAGTGGCAACCAAAGAGATGAACAAGCGAACAGAAGCGAGTTTGGCAACGGGAGAAAATGTCTCAGAATAATCAAGACCATTTACTTGAGTGTAGCCTTTGGCAACTAAACGAGTCTTGAGTCGATCAATGGTGCCATCCGGATAAACTTTGACTGTGTACACCCATTTACATCCAACTATTATTTTGTCAGGCGGAAGCGAGACAAGATCCCAAGTACCATTTTGATGTAAAGCTAGCATTTCCTCTTCCATTGCGGTCGTCCAACCAGGGTAACGGAGAACCTCTGTGACAGACTTAGGAATAGAAATAGATGATAAAGAAGCAACAAAAGAAGAATATGAAGGAGATAGATGTGCATACAAGACAAAATTAGAAATAGGATGTTGAGTACATGTGCGCTTACCCTTCTGAACAGCAATGGGTATGTCCAAGTCAAACACAGATTCATGAACTGGAGAAGAATCTGAAAACACAGAGACGATGGGCGCGATGGCGGAAGCTGCCTTCTGACGACCAGAGTATACCTGCAAAGGTGGTGGAGGACGACTAGGCGGGATAGGTTCGGGAGCAGAAGGAGATAGTGTCGAATCTGGGAGACTTGGGAAAGAAAGGGTGACATCCAGATCATCCCGAGAGGGTAGGGCAGAAAAGTAAGGGGTGGACTCAAAGAAGGTGACATCTGCACAGATGAAAGAGCAACGTAAAGAAATACTATAACACCGATAACCCTTTTGTGTGCGAGAACAACCAAGGAAGACACATTTTATGGCACGAGGATCTAACTTATCCGTGCCAAGAGTCAACTGGTCGACAAAACAGACACATCCAAAGATACGGGGAGGTAAAGCAAACCAGTGTGATCAGGGAAAAATAATAGAATGAGGGACTTTACTATTCAGGGTAGAAGACGACATTCTATTGATCAAGAAGTAAGCTGTAAGAACTGCATCTGCCCAGAAGTGTTTGGGAACATTCATCTCAAACATCAGAGTTCGAGCCACTTCTAGGAGATGTCGATTCTTATGCTCAGCGACTCCATTTTGCTACGGTGTGTGAGGACAAGAAGACTGATGCAGTATACCAGACTATGACATAAATGAAGTAAAGGTTTGAGAAAAATATTCTCGAGCATTGTCACTACGAAGTATACGCACGAGCACATTAAATTGAGTTTTAATTTCAACACAGAAGGCAGAAAAAATGGAAAACAATTCAGAACGATCTTTCATTAAATAGAGCCATGTAACCCGAGAGAAATCATCGACAAACGTGACAAAATAACGAAAGCCAAGTGTAGAGGCAATATGAGAAGGACCCCAAACGTCTGAATGAACTAAACTGAAAGAACTCGATCCGCGAAACTGAGCAGGGGAAGTAAATAAAGTGCGATGATATTTTCCCAACTGACAAGACTCACAATCTAAGGAGGGTAAATGACGTAGACTAGGAACAAGTACCTTTAGATTGGCAAGACAGGGATGGCCTAGGCGACAATGAATTTGGTGGGCAGATACAACGGCAGGGCAGGTAGTGGGTGGAATAACAGGTGTCTCGACTTGATTGCAAAATTAATAAAGGTCATTTTTCTCACGTCCTACGCCAATCGTCTTCTGTGTTTTCAAATCCTAGATAATGACAGAATCAGGAACGAAACAAACAGAACACTGAAGTTGTTGAGTAAGCTTACTAACTGATATCAAATTAAAAGCAAATGAGGGAATATACAACACAGAGGATAAAGAGAAAGATGGTGAAAGTTCCACAGTACCAAGACCACGAACAGGGACAGTGGAACCATCAACAATAGTAACAGGGGACAATGAGGTAGATGACTAAATATGCGTAAATAGAGAAGATGTACCTGACATGTGATCGGTGGCAGCGGAGTCTATGATCCAAGGTATAGAAGTGGAAAAATGAAAAGAAAGACATGCAATAGGGTTACCTCGTTGAGCTAGTGAAGTAATGGGGGTAGATGTCTGCTTGGAGGACTTAAACTGGAGGAACTGAACATACTCATCATCATAAATGGTCTTGGGAGTTGAAGAGTTGGATGCGGAAACGGGAGCAACTAGAGTATTAGTTGCCACATGAACATATTTAGGAGAACAACCAACTTTGTAACAACACGTATCTTGAGTATGGTTTTCCTTACCACAAAATGAGCACCGACGATGTTTGATTATGACAATAACCACCTCGGCCACCCCGAAATTCATTACTACAACTTCCTCGGTCACCTCGTTTCCCTTGATCGGGAAGAACTTGTACAACTTTGGACCATTGTAAATGATTGGTCTCATTCAACTTGCGGGTTGTTAACGATTGGGGGGTAGTTATCGTTGTTAGTTCCCGCCAATACAACAACAAATACGAAACAACATGTCAAGGAAAACAAATCAACACCACAAACAAGAACAATACTTGATCAGATCTGGCCAAAATATTCTCAAATCAGGAGTTATTTGAGAAGGAACATCTACTGGTTACAGGACAAAGTGGGAGTGGTAAAACTTCACTGTTAAGAGCTCTTGCTGGTCTTTGGAGCACTGGGAAGGGTACAATCACATGCTATGAGAAAGATTCAGTGAATTCATCCTTTTCTGCCAACGCATCTTATCATGCCACGACTTGCGAACAAGACCCAGAAGGCCGGCGGGTGAACAGAACCAAAGGCGAACAAAAGGCCGGCAGGCAAACAGAAGGCCGTGAGGGTCGATTGCGAGCAAACGACGGCCGGCGAGTTGCCGGTGATGGTCGGCGAAGGTCGGCGACCGCAAAGAAGACGACAGTGATGTGGACGACGGTGATGGTAGACCGTGAGTGAGATCTAGGTCGCGATGATGGTCGCAAGGAAGGTACGACTTGATTTTGTTTTTGAGACAACGGCGGTGAAGGTAGGAACGACCTGGACGACGGCGGCAAGTCGCAGTGGCGGCGGCGGCAGTGGCGTGGGCGAGGGCTGCTAGGGTTTCAGTTTGTTTAGGTTTTTTTATTTATTTTTTTTATTTTTTTTCTGGATGAACAGTAGGTAGGAGAAAGAAAGAAAAAAAAGAAAAAAAAAATTGGTTTGAACAGATCTATGAAATTAATCTCCCATAATCTACTCTGAATACCATGTAGAAAATCCAATGGGCCTAACTCACTCTCAAAAGACGCCTTGTAAGGGGAGGATTGCCCTTGACTTTATATATAGCTCAGGATCAGTTAACACAAGCGATGTGGGATTCAACATGCTCCCTCGCGCGCAGGGTGGACTTTGACAAACCACTGCGAATGGATATCGAGAGGCCCAACATCAATGTGGGATTCAACACGCCCCCTCACGCATAGGGTGGACTTTTTGACAAACCACTACGAACAGATATCGGGGGGCCCATCATTGATGTGGGATTTAACACGCCCAACATCAGATAAAAGTTTGGCTCTGATACCATAATGAAGTTGAAAAGGTGATATGAAAAGAATGAGAAGGCTTAATCCATTGTGGTAGCCTATCCCTTTATTTATATAGAAAACGAAGTAATAATACAGCAAACCCTAAACCGTACACAAACCCTAAATAATACAAGAAAGACAGAAATACCCTTTTTAACAAGAAGGAAATCATAGTCTCAGGCCTTCACTTGACCGTGAGATAAAGGAACCCCAAGGTAAGTGCACGGGAACGACCCCTGAGAGAAACCAGTGATACTTCCAATCAACTGCTTCCTAGCCGAGAGGCAATTCGGATGAACGTAAAAATTGCTTTTCGGAAGGCTAATTAATTGGCCCGATGCACGTTGATAATCCTCAAGGACACGGATCAGATTTCTCAAGCTAGTAATACTGCCATTACAGAAAATGAGAGTGTCATCAGCAAATAAAATATGGGAAATAATCAAACAACCTCTTTCCGAGATAAACGGAGAAATTCAGCTATTATCGACAGCACTCGTAATGTTACGACTCAACACTTCTTCAGCTAGAATAAATAGGAGATGGGAGATAGGGTCTCCTTGACGTAAGCCCCAACAATCCTGGAACCAACCCTTGTAAACCCCCTGAAAAGCAGCAGAGAACGAGACATTCCTAAAACAATTTTGGACAGTATTAAGGAAAGCCTCACAAAACCCAAATCTTCTTAAAACTTCAGAAAAAAGTCATGATCCAATCTGTCGTAAGCCTTCATCATATCCAACTTAAGCATGACATTCCTTCCCCGAACTTCCTTACCCAAGTCCTTGACAAGCTCATGAGCCAAGCCAATATCTTCCGAAATAGCCCGGCCTCGCACAAAACCATGTTGTTGAACAAAAATAAGGCGAGGAAGAAGAACGGCAAGACAAGTAGCGAGAGCCTTGGAAAAAAATTTATAGCAAATATTACAAAGACTTATCAGGCGAAAATCTTTCAAAGCCGTTGGTTGTGTTTTTTGGGGTATAAGCACGAGAACATTGCTCAATAAAGAAGATGGGAGTCTATTACCTTTCAAGAAGTGGTTTGTTGCATCAAGAAGGTTGGCAAACACAACCTCCCACACCTTTTGGAAGAAAGCCAACGAGAATGAATCCGAACCCGGGGCCCCATCCAACGGAATTGACCATAAAGCCTCTCTGATTTCCTCCATCGTGAAAGGCCGCATAAGGGCTGCATTATCAACATCAGAGACAAAAGAATGAATGTTATGAAATGTATTGTAGCCAAAGGAAACTGTATAAGGCTCTCAACCCTATAAAGAGTTGTGTAAAATTCGATTGCCGCTTCATGGAAATCATTGGGATCCGCCAAACTACGACCCCCCTCATCCCGGATTTGAGAAAGGCATAATTGCTTATTTCGAATTTGCACGGAATCATGGAAAAACTTAGAGTTCGAATCACCCTCTTTGAGCCAATGATCCCTAGATTTTTGCTTCCAATAAATCTCCTCGTTGAGTAAACATTTATTATATTCCTCTGTAGCTTTAGCCAATTCCGAAGCAATCCCTTCATCCCAACAATCTTGAAGAGTCGAATCTAAGCTCTCTATCTTATCCTTCCAAGTGTCGATCTCCACAAAAATATTCCCGAAGACATTCGCATTCCAAGACTTTAAAGCCAACCGAGAAGCAAGCAAGTTGATACTCACCCGGACAAGTGGATTAGCATGAGAGAAGGTCCAATTAGCCCGAATGACATCCAAGAACCATGATGATTTGCCCACATACGTTGAAAACGGAAAAAGACGAGACCCATTATAAGTTAGGACCGAAGAATGAAGGATAAGTGGACAATGATCCAAATTAGCCCGTTCAAGATGGGTCACGCTAGCATGAAAATTAGAAGCCAAAAAATTCTATCAAGTCGAGAATATTGACGAGCGAGACCATGACGGTTATTACAAAACGTGTACATAGAACCTATGAAAGGAGACTCCACCAAACCGGCCGCTTGGATGCAATCATTAAAGTCTTGCATGCTACGCCAAGAGGGCGAAAGGCACCCCAATTTTTCCAAGTCATTACGAACAATATTGAAATCACCTCCCCAAATAATAGGAAGGATAATGGTCGACATGAAATCAAGTAAATCAACCCATAATTGTCTTCGCTCCAGCAGAAAACAACTCGCATACACCACCACCACAACTAACTCAACATTTAGCCAAGCTATCTTACAAGCAATAAATTGTTTATTAAAGTGTAAAATCCAAACATCTAAGCAGTCTTTCCATAAAACCCAGATTTTACCACCATACTGTTGATTAGAAACACCGCAACGAAGTTTAATGGCCATTCCAATCCTTTGAATGTTTGAGTCGTCTATCCAAGGATCTATGACCCCTGCAAAAGAAACTTTGGAACTTTTAATTATTATCTTTAAACAAGATACCGTGGTAGGGTTTCCGATGCCCCCACAATTCCAAAATAGGAAAGCGTCAGACATTATAACGTAAATTTGGACAGATAACTCTCCCAGATGTTCTAAGAACCTGGCCCACAACACCTAAGTTTGCATTTCTCCCTTTCTTCTTCTTGACCAGAGTGAAACCTTGGTCATCCACCTCCCGTTAGTCTGTAGCATAACCCAACACAGTAGGAGACATGCTTGAAGCACGTTCATCATCGGATTTAGAGCGACCAAACTAAGTAGCCAAATCTGCATTGTTCGCCACTGAGCTCACCAACTTATATGGAGAATGGAGATCCCCCTGCTGCTTTCCTGCTGTACGAGTGATCGATAAATTTGCAGTAGAAGGAACTACAGATTCTAGCTCCACTTTTTGCACTGTGCCCCCCTGCAATCCTGAAGTTTCAATATGCGAATTTTCCACTTATGGAGTAGTGTTGTTAACCACTAAAGGAGTAGTATCCTTGGTAACCACTAAAGTATCAATAACCACTAAAGGAATAATATCTTCAATAACCACTGAAGGAGCAATGTCCTTTATAATATCCTTGGAATCTGTAGGATGGATTTCACCTTCTTCCAAAGTGAGCCCACTTGTAGAAGGTGAGGGGTTCGTATCAGAGGCTTGGGCAGTAGGCATCTTTTTAGCCGCCTTTTGAGCTACTCTTCAACAGCGTTTCCATGCGTTCTTTGTATCAAAGGGTTGGGCAGTAGCCTCTATTTTAGCCGCCTCTGCCTCTGAACGAGATTCAAGAGCAGGTGCATTAGATTTCTTCCTAAGATCCGGATGCTTAAGCCTACAATCCACAAATGCATGTCCTACAGTGAGAACAAAAAGACAGAAGTTTTTTGTACACAATATCTTGAAGAAAACCCTCTAGTTTACCAATCCATATCGTAAACGGTAAAGGTTTCGCTAGGTCTAATTCAACACAAACCCTGGCCGCATTCAAACAAAGGTTAAAGTAGTTGTGTCAATGGCCACCACCTTACCAATCATATTGGCTATGGCCTTAAGGATCCCGGGAACAAAATAGTTCACCGGAAGTTTTGGGAATTGAATCTATATAGGTAGTACCAACGCATCATGCTTCGAATTGAAAGCCTTATTCTAACGACAAATACGGTAATAGAAACCCTTAATAATATTAACCTCACGGGAGAGAACTCGTAGCATATCTGATTCATCCATGAACCTAATCGTGAGGGTTCAGAGAGTCCATGAGCCCCATGGAATAATGACCTGCCAAACTCCATTGATGCTTTATGCAGAATTTAAAGGATATAAGGAAAGAAGAAAATTATATTGATAATTTTGTACATTCAGAATGAGTCTTATTCTCCTAATTATATAGCCGCAGGAGCAGACTAAATTAGGAAGAATATTATTGAAATAAATGGGCTTAATAAAGCCCTACAATAAAGATACCAAAAATATAAATTAACGCATAAATATAATATTTCAACACTCCCCCTCAAGTTGGGGCAAAAATGTTGATGAGCCCTAGCTTGCTAATAGCTGACTGAAGGAGAGATGGTCCTGTAGACTTGGTGAATATATCAGTAGCCTGTTCTGAAGATGGGACGAAAGCTGGTGTGATAATTCCCGATTGGACTTTTTCACGAATGAAGTGGATATCTACCTCAATGTGTTTCGTTCTCTCATGAAGAACTGAATCTGAGGATAACATTATGGCAGACTTGTTGTCACAGAACAACTTAGATGAGTTTCCAACGGGAAGTCCTAACTCGGTCAAAAGAGAACGAAGCCAAAGGAGTTCACATGTTCCTTGAGCCATAGCGCGATACTCAGCTTCGGCAGAAGATCGGGAAACGACGGATTGCTTCTTACTTTTCCACGAGATTAGGTGTCTTCCATTAAAGGTGCACAGACCAGAGGTCGAACGTCTATCGTCCTTCGATCCTGCATAGTCAGCATCTGTAAAGTAGGAGAGTCCCTCCTGTATCCCTGTCATATAGAATAGACCTAGACCGGGGCATGTTTTGAGGTACCGAAGGATATGGTAGACAGCATCCAGGTGTGATGTACGTGGTGAGTGCATAAATTGGCTCACAACACTGACAGCATACGTAAGATCTGGCCGTGTATTAGTCAAATAGATGAGGCATCCCACAAGTCGTTGATATACTGATGGATCTGATAATAATTCTCCAAAGTCTGTTGTTAACTTAAGGTTCGGATCCATGGGAGTGGAGGCCGGTCTACATCCAAGCATCCCAGTGTCTTGAAGAAGATCAAGAACGTATTTTCGCTGGGAGAGAGAGATACCTTTCCGAGATCGAACAACCTCAATACCGAGAAAGTAGCGGAGATGACCCAAATCCTTGATGTCAAAAATCTGTCCGAGATCTTTCTTTACCTGCTGAATGCCAGGTGCGTCGTCTCCTGTGATAATAATATCATCCACATAGACTAAGATAATGATGCACCGTCCCTGGTGTTGGCGACGGATGAAGCAAGTATGATCTAAGTGACACTGGATAAACCCCATAGTAGGGATGGCTTCGCTGAATCGACAGAACCATGCACGAGGAGACTACTTAAGTAATAGAGGGATTTTCGGAGTCGACAAACTTTACCTGAATACTCCCCCTGAGGCCAAAATCCCTGTGGAGGCTCCATATAGATAGTCTCAGTCAGGTCACCATTAAGGAATGCATTCTTGACATCCAACTGGTGCAGAGGCCAAGAATGAGATGCAGCCAACGAAATAAGAAATCAGACAGTAGTCAATTTAGCAACCGGGGCAAAGGTGGCACCGAAGTCTTTGCCCGGGATTTGTGTGTAGCCCTTAGCAACAAGCCGGGCTTTGTACCGATCAATCGAACCATCAGCTAGATATTTCACATTGAAGACCCACTTACAACCAACCAGCCGTTCACCAGCCGGCAAATCAACCAAGTCCTATGTTTGATTCCGTTGTAGGGCATCCATCTCTGCTTGCATAGCGGCAACCCACTGTGGATTCTGGAGGGCCTCATGAACATAGCGAGGAATGACAACCGAATCAATTTATCCAAGGAAGGATTTATATTGATCTGAGAGACCATGAAAAGACAAATATTTGGAAATCGGATGATTAGTAGAACATGAAAGAAGGTAGCGGGATGGTGGGTGACGTTCCCGAGTCGGGTAACGACGGGGAACAGGGTCAAAGATAATGGGAGAGGAAGGTATACCTGAGTCCGGAGAAGACGTCGGCAGGGGATGTGAGACACGTGGACGACGAGAGTATACTCGTAAGGGGGTGGGTGAGGTACCTAGTGGTGGTGGATGTGATGTGGGCGGGGAAGATATATCTAAGACAGGAATAGGATGCGGAAGTGGAGTATGATCCCCAATTGGGTGCCTGAATAGGTGGAAAAGATATAATACCAGAAAAATAGGGTACAGTCTCGAGGAACGTAACATCGAGAGAGTGGTAAGTACGGTAGGTAACTAGATCGTAGCACCTATATCCTTTTGACATGGAAGAATAGCCGAGGAAAACACACCGGATGGATTTATCATCTAACTTAGTGCGAGTAGGGCTCCGGTTCTGGACAAAACACGTACAACCAAAGACACGGGGTAAGATAGGAAAAAGGGTGCTAGTGGATTGCAATATATGAAAGGGGGTTTTACCAGTAAGGACACAGCTCGGGGTGCGATTAATGAGATAGGCAGCAGTAAGAACAGCCGTGTGCCAAAAAAATTTGGGAACATTCATTCCACGCAAAAGACAACGGACAACAGACATGATATAACGGTTCTTATGTTCCGCCACACCATTCTACTCAGGGGTGTAAGGGCAGGTAAGTTACTGAAGGATACCTTGTTTATTAAGCTCAGCTCGAAATTCATCGGATAAGTATTCTCGGCCATTATCAGACCTGATATTGCACACAATGGTTTTATATTGGGTTTTTATCATTTGAAGGAAGTGGGTAAAGTGAGTGTAAACCTCGAATTTGTGCTTCATCAAATAAACCCAAGTACACCAACTATAATCATCTATGAAGGTGACATAGTAGCGGTGTTTGGAAATGGCTGTAACAGGAGAGGGTCCCCAAATATCAAAATGAATAAGATCAAATGCTTGGGGGGCACGGTGCATGCGAGGAATATAAAAGGTACGTGTGTGTTTAGACAATTCACAAACTACACATTGAAATTTAAAGTCTTTGCAAGCTTTATTAAGAGACGAAAACAACCAACACAAATACTGAAAGTTTGCATGTCCTAAACGAGCATGCCCAAGTTTAAACTTTTGAAAGAACACATAGAGGAATCAAAAACAGGTAGTACAGAAGCTTACATACTAAAAGGTGGAACAGGTGGAGGTGGAGGGCTGCCAAAGTAGTAGAGGCCATCGCATTCATATCCCCTGCCAAAAATCTTCCTCGTAGTCAGGTCCTGCAAGAAGCAACGATCAGGTAAGAACACAACGGCACAGTTAAGATTTTTTGCAAGACAACTAATAGATAGAAGATTATAGGCAAATTTAGGAACATAATAAACAGAGTGCAGAGTGATATCAAGGGACAAGCAGGCATTTTCCTGACAACGAATAGGGATAGAAGTACCATCGGCAATGCATACAGACTTGTTAATAGGTGACACAGGGGAGGTGATGGTAGAAATCTCACCAGTCATGTGATTGTTAGCCCCGGAATCCAGAATCCAAGTAAGGCGGCCAGACTTACCATGAAGCGCAGTTGGAGTACCGGAGGCAAGAGCAGCCGTGGGGCCGGAAGACGATGCCAAAGTGGTTAACTGAGCCTGAAGTTGGGTAAGTTGGGCCTGGACGTGGGAAATATCCAGCGAAGCTGATGGAGAATTTTCTGAACCAGGGACAATATCGGCAATAACACCAGTACGTGGTCCTTCGCTTCCTTTCCGCCCTCCTAGGTTTCGGGGTTTCAATTCAGGATGAAGATTGTAACAACGATCAATGGTGTGACTAGGCTTTCGGCAGTGCTGACAGTATGGCCTCGTGCCTGATGGGCGAGGACCAGAGGGGGCCGGAAAGGCCATCTGCGGACCAGAAGGAGACGGAAAAGCCATCTGCTCAGGGACTGAGAGAGGGACTTCAGGTGGGAGAAGGAGCCGACATTTGGAATCATTGTCAACAGTAGAGAATGCATTGTATAGATCCGGCATCGGTGATGTGTTCAAAATCTGAGTGCGAAGATTCTCGTACTCTGGATTTAAACCCATCAAGAAATGGTATGTGTGTCGACGATCCTAGCACTTGGCTTCGATCTTAGCAGCATCTTCAGGGAATTCACTCAGAGGTTCATACTGCGCAAGTTCTTCCTACCGAGATTGAAGGTAACCAAAGTAATCTGCAACTGAAAGTCCCAAGGATGCCTGGGAGGCGTGGGAAATCTCACGGTAGAGCTCAAAAATCCGTGATTCATTGCGAGAATGAGCATACATCTTCGTAAGACCAAACCATAATCCACTGACCGTCTCGTGAAACATGAAGATGTTATAGATCTGTTCCTCCATAGAGTTGAAGATCCACCCGAGGATGGTACAATTATCAGCGTCCCATTGAGCAAACTTGGGATCGTTGATATCTGGTTTTGGCTCAGTGCCGTTGAGCTATCCAGTCTTACGTTTTCCACCAAGGTAGAGACGGAGAGAGCGGGACCAGGCAGGGAAATTCGCTCCATTGAGTAAGACGGTGGTAACACATTGGACCGTGGCCTCAGGGGCATGAGTAGAATCCAAGCGGGCGGATAACTGTGGAGCATGAACGGTCCGAGATGGGACGTCACCTTCTCTTCCGGATTCCATGAATACAGATGTGATGAGTCCGTAGCAATGAAATACACAGACAAAATGCTACGGAAGACTGATCTGGCTCCGGAGAGAGAAGGCACAATTTGAGAAGCGAACTTGAGACAGAGTTACCCAATCATTCAGGAAATCAAAGAGGCGGCCATGTATTTAGAACAGCCGGAATACCAACAACTGGAGAACAATCCGCAATTGGCAGCAGGGGCAGAAGCGAAGATCGTAGGTCTCGAAGATCGGTGGTTCGCGAAATCGCAGCTGGAGGTCGCGAAGATCGGGGGTCGCGAAGATTGGAGGTTCGCGAAATCGCAGCCGGTGGTTCGCGAAATCACAGCTGGCGGTCGCGAAGATGGCGAGATCACGAAATCACAGCTAGGGTTTTGGTGGCGAGGCTGGTGGCGAACTGATTTGGCTTCGGGCGAAGTTGGTTGCGATCGGTTCGAAGGGTTAGGGCTACGGTGGTGGCTGGTTTTGCAAGCTAGGGTTTCGGTGGCGGTTTCAGTGGCGAGGCGGAGATGCGTAGGGTGAGGGTTTGTCCAGCGACGGCAAGCTAGGGTTTCGGTGGGTTGGTTGCGATCGGTTCGAAGGGTTAGAGTTGCGGTGGTGGCTGGTTTGGCAGGCTAGGGTTTCGTGATTGGCGGCGGCGACGGCTTGGTGGTGGTAAACAGTGAAGTCAACGGCTTTTAGGGTTTGGAGAAAAAAAATATTAGCTCTGATACCATAAAGGATATAGGGAAAGAAGAAAATTATATTGATAATTTTGTGCATTCAGAATGAGTCTTATTCTCCTAATTATATAGCCGCAGGAGCAGACTAAATTAGGAAGAATATTATTGAAATAAATGGGCTTAATAAAGCCCTACAATAAAGATACCAAAAATATATATTAACGCATAAATATAATATTTCAACAGAATTGAATATCCTCCAAAGATGAACGGCCATAATTGAATTTCAATACAACCGCTTGATCAAATAGAGCCTCCGATTAGGCAATCGTGTTAAGAGAAAACGGTATCGCTAGTGAACCTTCTCGAGTATAAGCCCTTGACTCAATCTCAATAGCAAGTAATGAAATGGAACTCCTCAAAGTAGCAGCATAAGATCTAATGAAATCGACTCTACGATCCTTGATATCCTCCGCCTGAGTGGTGGTGATTTGATGTGGCTCTACCATGATAGCAAAGAAACCCGCGGGAGAGGAAGGAACTGAATCAACTCACCGTAACAATCGGAGTTGCGAAACAGAATCGAATCAATGAAGCCCAAACGCCGATCATTCCAGAAACCGAACACTCAGAATGGACGCACTTAACACTTATTTTTCTCCCAAACTTAATTCTAAATTACCATTTGATAACTTTTTACTTTCACAGGTAACTTGCCCTCACAATGAAGATACCAAAATCCCTTGATTTAAACTCGATGAAATCCAAATTGAGACCCATCTTAATCACTTGGATTTTATGATAAAGAATTTTATCTGGACTTAGTTCGATATTTTTTACTTTTATGAGTAATCTTGCCCTCGCAATGGAAATTACCCGAATCGCTTAATTTTAAATATATTAATCCAAAAGGAGCCTCATATCTTTCAATTCTTTCCCCAATCTATCCTACTGGCTCAAATCTTATAGTAAACATTGTTAGAATCCCATGTTAAATTCGTGCGACTTCCCAAAGTAGAGTATATATGAAATCAGTTACTCCACTTGATGTCATATGATTTTAGTTTGTAACCTTCTAACATGGTATCTGAGCTAAGTTTGAGAGGTTGGTTTTGCTTGTCCCCAAGTTGTTTGACTTTTCTAATATATCTATTGATGTATGTCAATTGTACCACGTGTAAGTTGGAGTTGAACATGAGGGTAGGTGTTAAATCCCACATCAAATTTGTAAAACTTCATAAACTAGTCTATCTATGAAAGGAGCTACTCTACCAACTATTGCATATGGTTTTAGGTTAAAACCTGTTAACATCGTATCAAAGATGAGCTTGGGAAGTCTTGTTTGTTTGTCCCCAAAAGTCTATCTTTTCTCTTTTGATGTTTGTTTGATCTGATTGCATCATGTGCAAGGTAGGATTGCACATGAAGGTGGGTGTCAGAGTCTCACATTGAATTTAAGAGGGTTCCCAAACTAGAATATATATAAAAGGAACTACTCCATTTGATGCCATCTAGTTTTAAGTTGGAACCTCCTAAGAAACACATTTTATCCAAAATTAAATCCAACTTCTCATTTGATTCATTACTTCCACGTTCCTCCCCCTCACAGTGGAGATACTCAGCATCACTTAATTTGAAAAATATTAATCCAAATGGAGCCTTAGATCTTTCAATTTGAGATAGTATCATACATACCTTCAACTTAAACGTAAGAATAAAGCCCAATTCCTTGTTCAAGCGGACAGCGGGAGGCTGTTTGCTTAAATCGAGTCCAGGTCTATCAGGTCTGGTAACCCCAGCAGAGCTCACATGTACAAACCTACACAACCATAGATTTGATGAGAGAAAAGGCAACAGCAGAAAAATAACCTATTTCAAGCTAGAATTACCACCCGAAGAATTAGGCACCATTTGGTAATACCCTTTTTAAATACTTTTTAGTTTTTACAATAAAAAAGATAATAACAAAAAGGTACTTGAAGGCAAAGCAAATATGAAAAGAGTGTTTGACAATGTAGACAATCTAGAGATGATGTCTTAGTGTTATCCCATAAACAATGTCTTAATCCAAAAGAAATAAAGAATTTCATAGAGGGTTAAGAAAATTTGGATAGAGGAATCCTAATCCATCAATCTCTTAAAATATAAAAAACGATAAATGAAAACAATTGTTTTTTACATTAAAAAAAAAAAAGTACCTTTACTCTTTGATTATTATAGTTACCTTTTCAGGGTGCAAAATAAACATTGCTTTTGGCACCGTTTTGGAACGTTTTTTTACAATAACAAAAAAAATTTCATTCAACAAAAAAAAAAAAAAAAATTAAAAGGAAAAGTAAAAATTATAAGTGCGGTTGATAACCTAAAGATATATCTTAGAATTATCCACATAAACCATTTCTTAATTCAAAAGAATTTCATGCAGAGCTTGTCAAAGGGTATTTCGGTCTTTCCCAATTGTTTATAGTTTTTGTATGATTTCCTTATTTATATTATAAATAGAGGGAGAGTCTGACACAATAGTCAAGTCGTCTCATTCTTTTTCTACTATCTTTTTACTTTATCAGAGTTGACAAAAATTAAGAGAGAACCTAATTCAACAATCTCTTACAAATATAAAATTGAAGAAATAAAAAATAACATTTTTTTTCTTTTTTTAAAGTACTTTTACTTTTCGATTTTGAAAATACATTTTTGAAATGCAAAAAGAACAATGTTTTTTATTTTTTGTGTAATTTTTTTTCTTATAAGCAAAACAATACCTAAAAAAGGCTATCAAAAGATCCCTTCATTTTTTAAGCACCTTTTTTGCTTGGAAGCAAAAAAGTACTTTAAAAAGACGTGATCAAATTGTGCGCTTATTTTTTCAATTTTTTTACTTTTTTATATGCACCCAAAGAAGTAAACTTAAACAAAGAGAAAAAGGAATATTAAACCTTGGAGTGATAGGATCCTTAATATAAGCTCGTATGCTTGACAATGGTAGCTGAAATGGACCCTCAACAAATGTACTATTCAACTTTCCATCATATTCGAACTTGCTAAACATTAGCTGTAAACAGTAAAAACTTCACATCTTTAATTAAAAGAGGGGGAGAAATTTATGAAGCACAAAAAATGAAGAATTGAAGTTTAGATATAACTAGACATGCCTGGAGTGATAGAATTTGACTCGGGTCAAAGGGTGGTGCATCAAACACAGTCCGTGCTCGGAAGATAGGTCTCAGAGAAGAAAAAGGCAAACGAACCTGCAAGTAATAGATAAATATTAGTTGCATAGTCATGATTTCAGGTGACATTTGTTTATTGTTTCTATTCTCATTTCTACGAACAGAAACATAAATCTAGGAACAATTCAGTTCTTTTCCAAAAAAAAATTGCTCCAAAAAACTGGAAGCAGACTGAAACATTTTTTTTGGTTCCCAAATTTATGTTTTTGGTCCTTGTTTTCTAGGAACAGGAACACTAAAACAAACAGAGCTTCACGAACCGATTGCCATTGGCCTTCTATGGTATTGAAGCTTGATGTATAACCGACAGTATCCCAATCACGGCTGGTGCGAACAATAAGCTTATAGCGACGGCCATCGCCCTTAAGGCGCAGCTCCAAACCATCATATGCCGAAAGATCTTCTGGAACGGAGAAATTCTGAAGACATGCATAAATGAGTTGTTTAATTGAAA
The DNA here is from genome assembly GCA_016647705.1 of Eucommia ulmoides. Taxonomy (NCBI): domain Eukaryota; kingdom Viridiplantae; phylum Streptophyta; class Magnoliopsida; order Garryales; family Eucommiaceae; genus Eucommia; species Eucommia ulmoides. Next base: position 5,553,626 of record CM028329.1, read on the forward strand.
AGTATATCATATATAATAGCTCCACCATAAAATCGGATATAATCAGTTAACTTCACCATTCCTAAATCACCAAAAAGTAGGATAGTAACACCAAATCACAATCATTATAATTGTTGATTAGTATTTAATATTTTACAGGTCATGTTGACCATTTTAGGTAGTTTTCCTATTTTTTTTATTTTTCCATTGATTAGGGCAATATTCTTCCTTATTTAGCCTATCGTTTTGGCTATATAATGGAGAGAGTAGAACTCTATTGTAATGTATCAATATAATAAATGTATCTATAAAATAAAAATAATTCGCTTAGCCTAAAAAAAAAAAACGAGGGGGGGGGGGGGGGGGGGGGGGAATAAACCCTTCCTGTACAGCCGCAACCCTAGCCTCCACCACACCCACAACTACCGTAACCCTAGCCCAACAAAGCAGCTGCCGGCGAGTCCCTGTGCCAGCGGTACTACCAGCGCAGGCGAGTCCCTACACCAGTGCCACCATCAGCACCGGTGAGTTCCGGCAATTGCACCGCGAGATGTCATGCCACCAGCGCCACCGAGCACATTTCTGGCCTCCCAACACCACCAGTGCCGCCGCACACGCTTCTGACCTACCAGCACCACAAGCGCACAGCGCATTTCGGAAGCTCCTGCAGCCTCTGTTTCAACATCCTTAATGGCACCACTAAGCCGAATCTAAAACCGTCATCTCAAATGTATCAATCGTACCCCTAGTTGAGTCCTTAACGGCAAGGCAACCCTACAAATACTCCAGCCTGACAGTAGCCTCTTTCCTATCTTACTCATGTCTTTGGGTGCAAGCTACTTTGTTCAAAATCGTAGCCTCTCCCGCACCAAACTAGATGATAAGGCTATCTAATTTGTATTTCTCCGGTATTCCTCCATGTCTACTATGATCATGTTACTCATCACCTGCATCGTTCTTCGAAACTGTGCCCTATTTTTTCAGACCTTCCCTTTTCCCAAACATACCCACGTACTCCACGTAGGATGTTCCCATGCTTCCGCGCTCTATCCCTATTCTTCACATATCTCCACCCACCGCCACATCATCTTCTCGTGAGTTCATGCCACATCATCTTCTAGTGAGTTCATGCCACCTGACTCTTCCCCTGCCCATTACATGTCTACTCCTGTCATCCGCGTGCTCCTAATCCTTCCCACATTTTCTCCGGATTCAGGTATACCTCCATCTCCCATAGTTTTTATCTTGTACCTCCTTGTTACCCCACTAAAGATCGTCGCCCCTTTGGCGTTACCTTCTTTTTAGGTGTACTAATCATCTTTTTGCCAAGTACATATCTTTTCAGGGTATCTCGGATCAGTACTACAAATCCTTCCTTGGTTAGGTCGACTTTGTCGCACTCCCTCACTTAGTTCATGATGCCCTTCAGGTTCAAAAATAGGTAGATGCACGGATAACTGAAAAGGATGCTCTTCAACGGAATCACACGTGGGAACTAGTTAATTTGTCACCTGGTGAGCAGGCGGTTGGTTGTAAATGGTTGTTTAGTATGAAGTACCTAGCTAATGGTTTCATTGATCGGTCTAAGGCACGCCTCATCACCAAATGATTCACGCAGATACTAGGCAAAGACTTTGGTGCTATATTCACCCTTGTTACTAATTTGACGATTGTTTGCCTTCTTGTCTCCTTAGTTGTGTCTCACTCTTGGCCTCTTCATCAGCTAAATGTCAAGAATGCATTCCTCAACGGTGCAATGTCTAAAAACATAGATCCTCCACTAGCTTTTTGAGCTCAGGGGAACTATTCCATAAAAGTTTAGTGATGTCATCCTCACGATGAGATTTAGCAGGTGCCATTTTGATCATGTTTCATTAAACGTCATCACAGGCTCATTACACTATCATCTCCATCTATATGGATGATATCATCATTACTGGAGATGACACACAAAGCATTGATCGTGTAAAAAATAACCTCGAAAAGTTTTTTGACATCAAGGATCTAGGTCCGATATTTCCTTGGCATTGAGGTTGCTCGATCTCGCCAAATATTATCCCTATCCCAGCAAAATATGCTCTCGATCTCCTGAAGGACATGGACATGATTGGATGTAGATCTGCCTCTACTCCTACGGACCCAAACCTTAAGTTGTCAGTAGAATCAGGGAAACTATTACTAGAGCCATCCGTATATCAGAAACTTGTGCATTGTCTAATCTACCTGACTAACACAAAGCCAGATCCGACTCATGTTGTGAGCATTGCAACAAGTTTATGCACTCACCACAAACATTTAGACACAGTTTATCTTATCACATCCTCTAGTATCTTAAGTTGTACCCTGATCTTGGTCTCCTCTATGTGGTCGGGTTGCAAAAAGGGCTCACCTGCTTTACACATGCCGATTGTGCAGGATCTATTGATAACAGACGAGCACACCTTTCAAGACAGCCTCCTTATCTCATGGAAAGCAAACAACAAATTGTTGTATCCCGATCTTCCACTAAGCAGAGTATCGTGTCATCAGGGAATGTGTGAACTTCTTTAGCTACATTCTCTCCTAACAGAATCAGAGTACCTTGTGATAGACTCGTCTACACTATTCTACGATAACAAATCTGAATAAAGTTATCTTCTGACTCAGTCCTTCATGAGAGAACCAAACACATCAAAATTGATATCCACTTCATCCAAGAGAAAGTTCGGTCACGAATCATTACTCCTACCTTCTTCTCATCGTCCAAGCGGGTAGTTAACATGTTCACCAAATCGATTTGACCATTCCTTTTTCAGTGAGACATTGTTAACCTTGGGATCATTAACATCTTCCTCTCAACTTGCGGAGGACTGTTAAAATACTTCATATTTAATTAGTAATTAATATGTGACAGGCCATGTTGACCATTTTTGTAGTTTCCCATACCTTCTATTTTCCTATTGATCAAGGCGATTTTCTTCCTTATTTAGCCTGTCATTTTGGCTATATGATGAAAAGTGCAGAGCTCTATTGAGGTATACCAATACAATAAAATAATTCTCTTCCTTTCCGACATCCCATTATACTGTATCGCGTTGTGCTTATGTTTGGATATTGAGATGAGCCCACTTACCATGAAATGAATATAAAGCACTGATAATAGATGAGGACAATTAAAACACGAAGATATACTAGGATAGTACAAGAATGTTCCGTTTGCTAGGAAGGATGAAAAATTAGAAGGATGAAAATATAAACAGATACATTATTTGGAATCCATTCTTAATGGATAAAGAATAATTTTCTCTCCTTGTTTGGTATGAGAGATGAAAAGTGCGTTGAGGATAAACCCTATAAACAATCCTAGACATACTTGTTTCTAGTAATAATCTTAAGTAAATAATAAAAGGTATTTTAATAATATTACTATTTAATTGCATCAATGTTGTTGTGGACATTGAATATTAAGTTGAAATGTCTTACCTCTTTAATATAATTAAAAAGCGAATACCAAATACATTGTAACTTGATATTCTTAATTATTCCTAGTCACTATTGGATTGTTGAAAACTGATCTTCAACAATTTAAACTAGTTTGTTATGTTGTTTTCTCTATTAAGAGTGGTGAGTCTCAAACCATTAGCATGAGGTACTAGAACAACCACAAGAGAACTTACTAGTGTAATAAGGGACCAAATGTGATCATCCTTGATATCCTGCATGGTAACTTTACTCAATGTCAAAATTGAATATCTAAGATGTGATTTTATTTGTGATATTTTGACTTAAGGTATTATATGTTAAACGTATGGATTGCTATGTTTTGATAATACTAAGTGTTATACTCTAGTCACAAGACTTCAAAGGTATTCATTGGGTATTGCGAGACATACATGTGGATATACAAGTATGCAATATAGGATTTATCACTCTCTAAAAAGAAATATGTGTCATACATTATTGATTTAAAAAAATTCATACAAACCTCAGGCCAGAGTAGTGTGAAAATTGGGATGAGATTCCAATTGGAATTACGAGGAATTAAATTATCAATCAATGTGCATATGATTGGAATATGAGTTTTTTACTTTATCCATACCTTGTTGCTTCTTTCGGGAGCACAAAATAGAGAGATCATATTAAATTATACCCGATGAGTTTCTCTTAGTAAAATTCTTACGAACTAAACATGGCTGCGATACGTGGGTAAGCGTGACTCACAATCGGAGGAAATAGAAAGAAAAAAAAATCTTTTGGAACGGCAAAATTGGAATTATTCTAATTTTAATTAATTAGTAAAATAATTAATCAATTAAATAAAAATTCATTCATTAATTAATTAACTAATACCATCTAACTTTTGGTATGAACCTAATGGGTCACAGACAATGGAAAATAGAAGTTAGAAAAGTCCTTGAAGGAGTAGTAATGCTAAATTTTAGAAGTTTGGGGACCAAAGTACAAATACAGAAAGAAAGGGTTCAGGGTTTTGAACCCTAGACAAATTATTTAAATAGGAAGGTGACCTAATGGCCACATCCTTATGCAAATTTCAGCCACCAAGGAAGATTTTGGCCACCTCCCTTTTTGGTGTCTGAGATCTTTTGTTTTCTGAATTCGCGCTTCTTAATTTGAATCTTACTATCACGTAAATTCAAATCAGATTTATTGTTGGAAATTCGGTAATTAAGGCCTTGATTGGCCTTGATTCAGCCACAATCCTAGGAATATTCTAGAATTTGTCTTTCTATGTAAATATTGATAGTAAATGCTATATAAAATCAGGAAAAATAGGAAAATAGAAACTATCAAATATTAGCCTTAATTAGTTTCCTTATTAGCTTTAATTAGTTTCCTTTTATGTTGTAATGGATCGCTTTATAAGAGAGAATCTGTACTCACTCTTTGTAATATGAAAATTATATTCCCTCATATTTTCTAAGTTGGCATCAGAGCCAAATACAGCAGCCCCACGTACCTGCAACCCTAAAACACAGCAGTGCTAGAAAACCTTCGTAGCCATGTTGGAAGTCACGTCTGAAACCACTTCAATCCCTACCGCTGCCCCTGGTGAAAACATTCGAGACCCTGCAAAACCACTCCAACTCTCACTCTGTCCAAATCACCACTATCTGCCTAAATGGTGATAACTTTCTCCGCTGGTCGCAATCCGTCCGGATGTATATTCGTGGGTCAAGGAAAGATCGGCTACATCACGGGGGTGGTGCAATTTTTGCAACAAGCCTCGCCATACACGCGAAACATGTTGGAAGATCCATGGCAAACCTGCCAATTGCAAAAGTGGCAAACAAGGAGAGAAGAATCGTGGATTTCCTACTGCCAATGAAGCCGACTCAAGACCTTTCAACAAATAACAAATTGATCAACTCTTGAAGCTGATAAAATCCAACTCTTCATCCGGTACTCCTAGTGTTTCGTTGGCACAAATAGGTAGAAATTCTAAAGCTCTCTCCTGCCTAAACTTCTCTTCGTGGATCATAGATTCTGGAGCCTCCGATCACATGACTAGTTTTTCGCATATATTTAGTACCTATTTCCCTTGTTCTGAACATGAAAAAATTAGAATAGCCGATGGTAGTTTTTCACCTATTGCAGGAAAATGACTAATTAAACTAACTGAGATAATTAATCTCAATTTTGTTCTTCACGTTCCCAAATTAGCCTACAACCTTTTGTCTGTTAGTAAACTATCTAAAGATCCTAATTGTCGTGTTACCTCTTTTTTAATCCCATTGTGAATTTCAGGACCAGAACTTGGGGATGATGATTGGGCATGCTAAGATGATTGAAGGTCTTTACTACTTTGATGAAGTATTTTTCAATAATAAAAAGGCTCAGAGCTTTAATAGTACTAGTTCAATCTCGGTTCGGGAAAAAATAATGCTATGGCACCGTAGACTAGGACATCCTAGTTTTCTTTATTTGAAACACTTATTTCTAGAATTATTTAAAGGGCTTGATTGTTCTTCTTTTTATTGGGAAAGTTGTGTTTTTGCAAAAAATCATCGCTCTACTTATTTGCCAAAACATTACCAGGCCTCCAAACCTTTTTATTTAATTCATAGTAATGTTTGGGGCCCTTCTAAAATTACTACTCTTTCTGGTAAAAGATGGATTGTTACATTTATTGATGACCATACTCGTCTATGTTAGAATTATTTGATGAATAAAAAATCTGACGTAAAAAATTTATTCACAAATTTTTACAATATGATTGAAAACCAATTTCAAACCAAAATTGGTATTTTACATTCTGACAATGGAACAGAAACTTTCAATGAGCACTTGGGTGAGTTTTTGGAAAGAAAAAAAAAGTCATTTTTCATCAATCTACATGTCGAGATACCCCTCAACAAAATGGCATTACAGAACGAAAAAATAAACATTTACTTGACGTAGCATGTGCTATAATGTTTTCCATGCATGTTCCTAAGTATTTATGGGGTGAAGCAGTTTTAAGAGCCTCCTATTTGATAAACAGGATGCCTACTAAGGTGTTAACATACAAAACACCTCTTGATTGTCTAAAAACTTTTTTACCTGAAATGAGGTTGTTTTCTTATTTATCCGTCAAAGTTTTTGGATGTACTGCCTATGTTCATGTTCCAAGTCAATTTCGTTCAAAACTTGACCCACATGCTATAAAATGTGTTTTTTTGGGTTATTCACCAAACAAAAAGGGGTATAAGTGTTTCGACCCCCAAACAAAGAAATTCCATGTGAGTATGGATGTGTCATTTGTAGAAACAAAATCCTACTCCACCAAAAATTCTCTTCAGGGGGAGACACGCGGAGTAGAAGACAATTTTTGGGATATTTCTATCCCACTTCCCAATGTCATTTATCCTACACAAGAACCACATATTTCTGAGAATGGTCAGTTAGGAAATCCAAATCCAAGTGTGTTTGATAATGATAGCTTAGGAGAACCAGGTTCTTTGATGCCTAGTAAAGAAGATTCTCGTTCAAGGGGAGAAGTACTACAAACGGATCAACGTGATCTAAATTCTGAGCCTCGGTTTATACTATGAAGAGATTTCATCTGAGGAATAAAGACCCGAATGTCAACCCTGCCCAAAATGAATCTGAAAATCCGAGTTCTGGCACCGAAACTTCAGGTAATCCTATTCCTTCTATTTCTGACCTTGATGTTCCTATAGCAATCAGGAAAGGTGTCCGAAATTGCATTAAACATCCTATTGCAAATTATCTTTCCTATCAAAGACTATCTAAAAACCATAAGGCTTTCACATCTAGGATTTCACACTTACTTGTTCCAAGGAATATAAAGGAAGCATTGGATGATTCAAGTTGGAAATTAGCAGTCATGGGGGAGATGAATGCTTTAAGGAGAAGTGATACTTGGGAGATAGTTGATCTACCCAGAGGCAAGAAAATAGTTGGGTGTTTACGATAAAATGTAAAGCTGATGGAAGCGTTGAGAGATACAAGGCACGACTGGTGGCTAAAGGCTTCACTCAGACTTATGGTATCGACTATCAGCCGACTTTTGCTCCTGTTGCTAAAATAAATTCCATCAGAGTTTTGTTATCTCTTGCAATGAAATCAGATTGACCTCTACATCAGCTTGACATTAAAAATGCGTTCCTCAATGGTGATCTTGAAGAGGAGGTGTTCAAGAGCCTACCGCCAGGATTTGAGAAGAGACTTGATAGTGACAAAGTATGCAGATTGAACAAGTCATTATATGGACTCAAACAATCACCAAGAGCGTGGTTTGAACGCTTTGGAAAGGCAGTTATCAGTTATAGCTTCTTGCAAAGTCAAGCAAATCACACAATATTTTACAAACATTCAAAAGACAGTAAAGTTGCAATTTTGATTGTTTATGCTGATGACATCATTTTAACTGGTGATGATGAAGCAGAATTAACAACCCTCAAGAAGAGACTCGCAAAAGAATTTCAAATTAAGGATCTGGGAGTCCTCAAGTATTTCCTCATAATGGAATTTGCAAGATCCAAGGAAGGAAGATTCGTTAACCGAGAAAATATGTTCTTGATCTCCTTGGAGAAACAGGTTTACTTGGTTGTAAGATGGTGGAGACTCCGATTGAGCCTAACTTGAAGTTACAAGCTGCTAAGGCTGAAGAAGTAAAAGATAGGGAACAATATCAGAGACTTGTAGGGAAATTGATTTACTTGTCTCATACGTGGCCCGATATCGCTTTTGCAGTTAGCATGGTAAGTCAATTCATGCACTCACTAAGAGCAGAGCACTTTGAGGCCGTTTATAGGATCTTAAGATATCTGAAGGGAACTCCTAGGAGAGGCTTACTATTCAAGAAACATGGACATCTTCAAGTTGAAATCTACACAGATGCGGACTGGGCAGGAAGTGTTACAAACAGGAGATCAACATCCGGATACTGTTCCTTCGTTGATGGGAACCTAGTTACATGGCGAAGTAAAAAAACAGAATGTGGTAGCTAGAAGTAGTGCAAAAGCAGAGTTCAGAGCTGTTGCCCATGGAATCTGTGAAATAATGCGGATCAAAAGAATTCTTGAAGAATTAAAACTTACTCACTCGACTCCTATGAAGGTTTATAGTGACAACAAAGCAACTATATCTATAGCTCATAATCCAGTTCTACATGATCGCACAAAACACATAGAAGTGGATAAATATTTCATCAAGGAGAAACTCAATGCTGGAATAATATATATGATATATCTTCCAACAGATGAACAATTAGCTGATGTGCTAACGAAGGGACTACACAAGAAGCAATTTGATAAGTTGACTAGCAAGCTGGCTATGGAAGATATCTTCAAACCAGTTTGAGGGGGAGTGTTGGAAATTCGGTAATTAAGGTCTTGATTGGCCTTGATTCAGCCACAATCCTAGGGATATTCTAGAATCTGCCTTTTTATGTAAATGTTGATAGTAAATGCTATATAAAATCAGGAAAAATAGGAAAATAGAAACTATCACATATTATCCTTAATTAGTTTCCTTATTAGCTTTAATTAGTTTCCTTTTATGTTGTAATTGCTCTCTTTATAAGAGAGAATCTATACTCACTCTTTGTAATATGAAAATTATATTTCTTCCTCATATTTTCTAAGTTTTATTCTAGCTTCTTGGGATTAGTATTAGATTATTAGAAATCCCATGAACAATTTTCTATCTGAAGTTTTCTGTGTGGTACTACTAGGGGAAATATACTTGTGTTGCTTCTAATAGAATCATTCTCTACTACTTGTTCCTAATTGTGTCTAGCCACTCTTGGAAAAACCTTCTCAAATCACACCTTGGGAACTACCAGTTTTAAGACTAAGGCGACAAAAGAGGAAACATTTAATCAAATGTGATTTAATTAAACTTGTTTTTATTGTTTTAATGTTAATAACGAATAGATTGTCTTAGATGAATGAGATATTGAATGTGATTTAAAAAAAAAAATTATATTCTGCTGCGTTAATATAGTGATTTTAATATCTGGTTCCTTCAAAATGTGAGTGAGTTTGTATTTTTACCATTTTATAATTATGGATGGAGAAAAATAAGATGATGATTATTATGAGTAATTTAGTATTTTACCCTTAAATAGTAATTGAAAAAAAAGAGCAATCTGGTATTACAAATATCCCACTATGCGCGGGGTCCGGGGAAGGGTTAGAGCAATCGAGTCCATTGTAAACTCAGGATTTTCCCTTCACATTTCCTGTTGTTGGGTGGATGAGGTTTCCTTCCAGTGTTCCTTCTTATATTTTCTTCTTCCATGTTTTTTATTTTTTAATACCAAACAAATGGAAATGAATATCCCTATTTTTCCCTGCACCTCTTTCTTTCTTCCCACTTTTCTGTCCTACCAGACATAAGATAAAGATTATAAGAAGGAAAGAAATGAGAAGAAAAACAAGAACATAAGTTAGGGCACACCTTTGTCCTTACACTAGTAAAACCCCCATTGTTTGCAGTAGAAACAATACCTGAAGGGAACACAAGAATAAATTAATCAAAAAAAAAAAAGATGTAGGAATGTGGAAGATTGGCCTCCATGATTCTTAAGGAAGTTCATTCTTTCCCTTGTGAACTGAACAACAAAAAGGCGTGGCATATAGGATATTTGGGAGGAAGGGAAGAAAACCTTTGAAAACTCCTGTTGGTCCACCGTTTTCGGCACTGTTTGGATCTATCATAAATGTACTTTCACTGACTCCCCCCATTACAACATCATCCAAAGCACCCCAAGCAAGATCTCTTGAGGATTTATCTGCATAAATATTGACAAACTAGTGTAGATCCATCAAGGGATTAAATCTTAAAAATAAGAAATTCATTGCGGCCTGATAAAACTGAAGAGGGAAATGAAGAAATGGCAAGAATTGGTTTAGTTCGATCAACTAATTCTGATTGAATATTTTCATTTTTTTACCCGATTTGTCTGTATCATACAAAATTAAAGAGCGCTTGTGGAACTCGATTATTTATACAGAATGCAGATAAAACAAAGAATATATACAACAGAAAATACCTAAGGTAGTCCTAATTTACAACTACATATTTTTCCTTTAGCTCTAACTATTTTATTTGTAAGTGTTTTACTTCTCAGTAATCAGGTGAGAAAAAATCATTATTATTAAGTGTTCGCTTTACAAAAAAAGCATACCTTCAAATCCAAACACTAGTTTCCCACTTCGAAGTGCAACACTGCCTTTTACAGCGTTAATAAGATTTTTCATCCCAATGTACTCCACCATTTCAGGTGAATCCCCTTTAATCTGCTTTCACCCACCAAATAAGCACGATAGCAAATTAACCATATATTCTTAAATGCAAAATAAATAAATGCAAAAAACAGAAACAAAAATATAGAAGAATCCTCAAATTGAAGGACAAAATCCGACGGAAAATTTAACCATCGGTACTTAGTTCACCACCTCTGGCTCAAAGAACTTGATTCCCTGCACAAAACCGTGAGTAGGTGGTAAGGGCATAAAAATATATACGAAAAAGGGCATTTATTTGTTGGATAAGCATAAAAAATTGGTGGAAATCAGGAACAATTGTGCCGTTCCCAGCGCAACTCACTTCATAAAAACCAAATTATGAATTTCATCTTTTGAGCATTGTGCGTAATCGTACTTGACTGTATTTGGACCTATCAGGAGTGTCCCCTTCCTTTGGCCCGACAATGACTGAAGCAGCATTAATAACTTTTCTCACTCCTTTGAAGTATTCAGGGAGCAGTGTGTTTTCTTTGGTAATATCTCCAACAACCTGGAAACCAATTGTTGAAACAAGAAAGACAGGAAAGAAAAGTATTAGAAGTCAATATTGGGTCTTTGCAATGAGCTTAATACATTAAGAGGAAAATGTCACACAAAAAAAAAAAATTTACTTTTTTTGATCTTGCAAAATAAAAAACTGGAAGACATGCTCCAAAACATGTGTTGATTAAAAATAAAACTAAAAAGCTGCAGCCATACCCACCTTTGTGTCGGTATTTTTTGCTTTATCTAGGTTTCTATGGTCAATATATTATAAATGATTATCAGTTATTGATGTATGTTATGGTTATGGTTATGGTTCTAACGGTGAGTTCATGTAATACCATTGTGAAAAGGTATGCTTAATTCCTCGTCAGATGAAATCAAAAGTGCCCACACATAAAACAAATGGATGTTAAAGCATGTAAAATGCATCCACTATGAGTTTCCTCTTCCTATACTGAATCTTACATTAGAGTTAAGAGATATATGGATGCCAATTCTGAGCAAGGTTGTAAAAGGCATTCGTAGGGCTCACCCCCGTGGCTCGCGTTGAGATGAGGCAGTCCTAAATTGCCCCGGGGCGATGAAGAGGCAATTTTCCAGCTGGGCGTGCACCCAGATGGCATGGGCAATGCGGGGGGAAGTTCAATGAGGCTTATGCCCTATGTTTCCATCATCAGAAAAATCAAGAGAGACAAAAGTTGATTTTGCACATGTCTAGTGTGTTTGTCTTCGCCTTCATCGCTTCGCCGGTGCTAGAACTCGAAGGCTAGAGGTGCGACCAAAATTTGGGGTAGCAAAGGTATCATTCAAATGAGGAAGCAGAGGTCAATGGCGGCGGAAATAGGAGAACTAGGGTTAAGTCATGCGTGTTATTTTTTTTTTATATAGAGCAATTGTTTCCTCTAATTAATATTGTTTTAAATAAATAAAGGAAAAAATTTGGAGTCTTTGATTAGAATTCAAAAAAGATTATTACTTGCAAAGAAATAGATAACAAAATAAATAATAATATTTTAATGCCATCCTTAAATAGGTTGGACTAATACAGAAAATAGAATTTCAATTAAATTACCAATGATTCATAATTTTGTCATCTTATGATTTATCTACATTTATTTTTCATATATATCAATTTTAATTATTTTTCGGTATTTTTTAATTATATATAATATTTTTTAAAATATTAAAAATTCATGTATCGCGGAACTTACGCCCCAGGGCTTATGCCCCACCGGGACAAGTCAAAACGCCCCACCCAACGTCCTCGCCTTTACAATCAATAAGCAAGAAGTTTGCAAAATCTGGAGGTTGGAGCTAAGAATCAAAATCAAAGAAAATGTTAAAAAAAAAAAAATGCGATAGAGAGGAACTTGGGACCGTCTTTTCTTTCAGGAACTTTCCTTTAACCAATCAAAATTTATTTGCTTATCAGAATTTTTTTACCAGATTCACTAGTAAGAAACAAGAGAAACGCATTTTAACAGTTTCTTCTAGACCTAAACGCAACCCATCTCTTGTCCTCCCATTATTATCATCCAATAAAAAAAATTATTGGAAGAACAATGGACCAGAAGACAGTAGTTTTTGCTTTGTTTAACAAGTCATACGTCGGGATGAACACACTGGAGCATTGTCTCCAACAATTGAGTATTACATTTGAATTTCTGGATCTAATAACGATGGGGATCGATTAAGGCCACCACTTCGAATTTATGTACGGCAAAGGCAGAAAAATCTTTAGTCTCTTTTCCTGCTGTAGTTAATTATATTTATAGCTAATAAAGTAGTCGTTATTCTTATTTCATTTTGTCAAGTAGGCGTTAAAGTAGCCATTATTCCTATTTTGTCAAGTAGCCGTTATTGTTTGCTTGTATAATGAGACTTTATTGTAATAGAAAGACATTTTTGATTAATTGATGATTAAATTATGTGAGCAAGATTATTTTTTTAATTATTATTAATTTTTATTTTATTTTTTTCAAATGGCAAAATAAATTTATTGTGATGTCTAGGCCAGGATGGAAAGGATAAGTATTAAGTAATTAAGAAGGATATGATGGGAAGTGGCTAACCAAGTCAACGTCTGGACCCAGCATTCTTCTTGCTTTCTCTTCATTTCTTACCTGAGAAAAACTTTGGAAGTTAGTATGAGAACCAGGAGGGAAGAAAAAAAAAAACTAAACTAAATAAAGGACCAAATCGAATATGAGAAACCAGATCCAATAACTCAAAAGTCAGTGAATCGTGATGAGAACAACCCCACCCTGAGTTTTAATTAGAAACTAACAGAAAGTTATAGTAATGTACCAGCACTCGCACTTTCAATCCTTTACTGCGTAAGACATCCACAACTCTTCTTCCAACACCACCAGTGGCTCCAGCTACCAATACCATCCCGGAAGCTTCCATTGGTTTAACCGTTTCACTAGGTGATTGACGGGGCAGTTTATCTATCAGAAATTCAAAGAACTTCACATATGAAGTATCTAGTCAGATGAAGAGCTGGAAAGATTAAGGCACCATTTTTGTAACACTTTTTTTTAAGTACTTTTTACAATCGGAAAAGCTAATTGAACAACAAAACATTTTTTCTTTAAATCCAAAAGCAAAAAATCAAAAGTGCATTTGATAATGCAGAGATAATATCTTGGTATAACCCTTATAAAGTATAAACGTTCTTTTAACCCAAAATGGTTCCATGGAAAATTTGGACGAAAAAAATGAAAAATATCTGTTTTTTGGTTTTAAAAAATAAATAAGTGTACTTTCTTGATACTTAGAAGAACTTTACCTAAAAACAAAAATATAATTTAAAAAAAAAAAAAGTGTTACCAAATGGGCCAAAATACTTGTATGCTATAAATATTAAACAGCTCAACCTTAGCGGGAGATGGAGGACCGTTGAAAAAATACAGTGTTTTCAAGAATCTACCCAAGTCCCAACCTTGTCTACCAGCTTCTGCAAAAATTCGCCCCTTCAATCTTCTTGAAGAGAGACCAGATGAGCTTTGTCGGGAAAAAAGGGGCTGATATCGATCATTAATTTGTAGAAATGGTTCAGAAAATGGAGAAGATAGCCTTCCAGGTTGCAAATTTTTCTTAGAAAATCTTCTCTCAGAAAACGGTGGAAGACCCTGCATTATCAGTTGACTAAGTTGCGTGAAACATCATTTGTGAAACAAAAACAGTGTGTCACAAAGAGAACCATTCCAAACTATTGCACAGAAAAATTAAATGCAGTAAAAAAGAGAAAAAACAAAGAAATATATACAAATGCAGTCTGAAGAAGTTTCGTGTGCAAGGAATATGGTAGTTAATTTGCCACTTTGGTCAAAGAAATATTACACCTCACGACATAAATCGATGAGAGAGAGAAAGAACTCGACACATGAACAAAGGAAAGACGAGCATAGCAACTAAGGAAATATTCTGAAGAAATATGCATTGAAATTAAACAAATGATGATTTCAGGATTAAGGAAGAAAACAAGATAACAAGATAATTTTCCAAGCGTAAGGGAAAGAGAAGGCCAAAATGAGAAGAAGTTTGGCAAGAGAAATATATAGAAAGAATATGTTCAGCATTTGAAAAAAAAAATAACTAGTTGTGACGTGATGTTGGATATTGAGAAGTTGCTATGAAGCAATTCAAGACTCATTCTTTGAACATAGTCCATGACAATGCCTCGCTAGTCGAAATAGTTGCTGGAAGAGCTAAAATACCTTGCCGATTAACGTCGTTGATTATGATTATCAAGGACTAGGCTTCTATTTCGCACTGCTACAGGAAAGCTAACACGGCTATGGATTTGTTAGTTAAGCTAGGAAGTGCTGGAGAAATCGACCTTCCAGTCTTAATCAGAATGCCCAACTTCTGTTCGTGGATGTTTAAGACTGGATAAACTTCGGTTCCCGAACAATCGGATAGATTAAAGAAATTTCTTAATTGGTTTTTTGATTGAAGTTGATATCATCTCATTAGTTTGGTTTGTTGTTTCTTTTCTTTTCAGATATCAGGCCGCGCCCCCTTCTGAGATTTGTATTCTTTGCTTTTTTCAATAAAATTTCTCCCCGCTTTGTGGAGGTTTAAAAAAATGTTGGATCAAAAAAGCATAGAGCATTTTTTAAAGGATAAAATTTTTTGGGGGTTCACTTGAAATTTATATAAATTAGAGGCAAAGTATATGAAATTTTAAAGATTATAATTGATTTATCTTAAAAATAAAGAGATGAAAATGTATATTTTAAAAAAATTAAGATGATTAGTTTATAGGAGTTTTAGGGTCAGAATATTAATAGTAAAAAATGGCCAGTAAAATAAAAAAAAGTTCTTGGCCATAGAAATAATCTTGTTGTTTTGAGTTGTTGTTCATTCTTAGTTTTGGCTTCCACTTTTAACTAGTTTTAGACCCGCACAACATGCAGATTTAAAAAAATAAATTAAATTTATATTAATAGATATTTAATATTTGACTATTATATATGAAACATTTAGTGTTGTTGCTTTTAATTTAGTATTGAATAATATTTTTTTAAAATAAAAAATTAATACCTTTAAAAAAATGTCATTTTTTATCACTCTAATTTATTTCTTCACTTCAAAATAATAAGTGAAATAGCAACATAAATTTAAGTATTAAATTCTAAGAGGAGCTATATAATTTTTAAAATTGTTAATGTGTGTTTGAATAGAAACTTTATTTATTTATTTATTTATACTTCTTTTAATTTTGTTTTTGAGGCTAACTTTTAAACAAAATAATAACTCTCACTTTATGTTGTTTAATAGTTATTGTTATTAGAAACTTTGATAGTGATTATCAATAAAAAATCACAACAAAAAAGAAAAAAAATATATAATTATTTTGGCCAATTTAATATGTCATATTTATAAATAAAAAAAATAAACATTATTTTGAATTGGAAGAAAATCATTGAACTATTTGGTAATTAATTAGAATGAAAAGAATTAATTTAAGTATGAAGGATTCAATTAATTTACATTAAAATTTTATTAAAATTACACTAACTTTAAAAACAAAAAATATGAAAAGTCATAATATTATTGTAGGGAATTAATATTACGAGGGTTAAATAAATTTTGACCAAATGAATAGATATTGAGAGATGAATAATATTTGAAATATGAGGGCATGTCTTCCGATACAGATCATATAGATATGATAGTATATGATATGATGTATCAAGAATAATACGGATGACCTATCGCCCAAATTTTCTTTGAAAAACACTCTTGAAACGCATAAATTTATTGATCGCAGAATGCTCACAGCACACTCACTACGCTATTTTACAGAGAGATGAAAAAAAAATCATGAATTGGTGTCCTCAGAGATACCATTCACATAACCAATCCAAAATTACCATTAATCAGGAATCAATTATGATAATAAGCCCTAGTTTAACACCCAAGCAAGGGAGCATGTCAACAACGTCAATTTCGAGCCAAATTGAAATCCAAAACGAAAAAGAAAAAAAAAAAAGACGTTCCTCGTCATCAAATTAACGAAATCAGAACAAAAAATTTGCTAACTTAATCTGCCCAAACAATTTCGGGCGTTCTCAAAAGTGGAAACAAGCACAGAATGAGAGAAGAGCAAAACCGGACGCACCTGAAGGTTGAGAATGGTGGAAGATGAGGAGGGTGATGGCCTGGTAACACTGTAAAAAGAACACTCCATTACTAACAACTATTGAAGGGTAGAATTACATAGTAGAAAATTTTCAGAAAAGAAGAGTCCAGTATTTGATGAAGATATCTTTGTGGTTGATAACGTATTTGAATTAGAGGAACAAATATGCGCCACATAGGCCTGGCGCGAGAAGCATTCAGAAGGGACATCGTGAAACAGTTATTTTTAGGGTGATTTTTTTCACTCCAAAAAACCCATTTCTTGTTAAGTTTATCGCCATCTGTTTTTTTATTTTATCAAAACCTCAATCCAAAAAAATATTATTTTTTATTCCAAAAATATCCTTAAATTCTTTTTTAATAATAAACAATAATCACCATAAAAAATATTCACTATCTCGTTAGAACCACAACAAATATTTTTATCGCCACCACAACAAATATTTGTTATCGTCGTCATCACAACCACTGCATACATTTACTATCACCACAACCATCACAGACAAAATATTTACTACCGTCACGGCCACTACATGAGATATTTACTATCCCACCACTTATTATAACCGCCATCACTACATTAATTAATTGTTTCCACCATAGCAAATATTTGTTATCATCACCGTTTCTACAGTAAATAATTAATATTACCACCATCACCACCACTACAATAAAAAATCATCACCACCACCATCTCCACCCGTCACAGTAGATAATAAAAAAATTCAACTACAAATCACATAGCAAATCTATTTCAAATTAATTAACAATAATTTTTTGAACTATCATATTTGCAAAAAAAAAAAAAAAACACATAAAAATCACACAGTAAAATAATTACAACAATTATTCAAACATAGCAGTAAATATTTAAAAAATATATATATATTATAGAAATGAAGATCAAATTTTAGTAACTGACAGTAAATATTAAAACAACCAAAAACAAGAGAGAATTCTATGCATTTTTAAAGGTTCAATAGCAAAGATCTGGGAAGATCCTGTTGTTGTGGAACGATTAAGATATCAAGATCTCAAATCTCATCAAATCATAACAGATCGCACTGTTCTGATCTATAAACTCTGCGGATGACATTTGAGCATTGACACGTGACAAAACAATGCCGATGGACAATGGATGACCGACGAGATGAATGGTGGCCAAGTTATCCTTTACATCCTTCGAGCCTCTCATGAAGGTCATCCCAGATCTGGTGGTCATTGGATCAGATCTGGACAAATCGGTCCGACATCGCCACCACCGATAATTTGGTGGCATCCAAACACAAATAGAGAGGGAGAAGCAATGAGCGATGGATAACGGCTAGATCTTCTACAGCGGCAGGCAGCAGGAGAGGGAATAAATAAAGAGATCAAAATAGAAAATATTGAAACCCTAGATTCTAAAATACTTGAAATTAGTAGATGAGATTGGAGACGGTGACTATGGTGGTGCTTTAGGTGGCAACTGTGTTTTTGAAAACGGGAGAATGAGATAAAGCAAGGAAGACCGTAGTCGATGATAAGGGAGCTGGTGGGGACATTCGTCGACAATTGGTTTCATGAAGACTTTTCTGCAATTTTTGTGTTTTCTTCTGATTTCCTCTCTTATTTTATCAGATCTGGCCAGATCCGGTGGTCATCGGACTAGATCTGGCCAGATTCGTCCAGATCCAGCCACATTGGTCCGGTGATGGTGGCCCAACAATGAACACACAGAGGGAGAAAGAAAGCAAGAGAGAAAGAAGGGGGCTAGTAAATCATCTCGGCAAGAACATTGCGCTTCTTCGTTGAGGTCCAACGACGACGCTTCTCGTTGTGCTAAAGTAGCTTTTGAGATGACATTCTCAATGTCATTTTCTCTTTCAATGCATCCAAAAATTTGCTGATTCGATTTCTCTTGTTCCTTTAGAAGTCATTGGTATAGAGCAGCTTTTGATACGACATTATCGTATAATGCCTAAAGATAACGATATGATTATGACATTTTAAAAGTATATATACTTATCTATTATAAATATAAACATGTACTTCATGCAAATGAGCATAAACAACTGACACAACCTAATCTACATGCCACAATCATATCGTATAAAGGTAAGTTACCACATGCCTGTAAAAAAAAATGATTTTGTATTAAATTAGTTTCTAGTATTGATGGACCAAATTTAAGCTTAAGTTACAAATGTTTTCTTAAGTTTTCATATTTAAGCTTAAGTGACAAATGTTTTCTTAAATTTTTATATTTAAGCTTAAGTTACAAATATTTTCTTAAGTTTTTGTAACCATTTTTGTGGCAACATTAAGATGGTTATTAAAGCTTGATGAAAACTTGGCTATAAATGGAGGTTTTAGTCCCTAAACTTAAGCACTTTATTCTAACAAAATACACCATCTATTACGAGTGTTCTGAGAGCTTAGAAAAAACTAAAAGCAAGAGAAAAATAGTGAATTTGTGATTGAAAGCATCAACGGACGGAGGTAAAATTCTTGGATTTTTCAGTTCCTTTGATCCCTTTAGTTTATCAATTCCATATCTAGGATCAATTTTATTCTTACATTTGGTATTAGAATATTGTATTATGTTGAACCTAATGTTTTAATAGACAGTTAAACGTTGATGTTTTATGAAATTAATATTTTTATTGAGTGATTTCAGATTTAAGTTTCATATATTTGATCAAAAAGGAGAATCATTGAAGAATTTATAATGGATGCAAAATGAAGGTAATGGAGATATGAAGAATATTGAAGACAATGAAGATAATTAGATAAAAACAACCCATTACTTTTATATTCTTACTGCAACCCGAATTAGGATCACGCACGATACTTAAAAATGAATTAATCTTATGTGTGTAGTAATAATTTTAGGGTTGTAATATATTTTTATGAAGTGTTAAGACATTAAAATGTTTTTAGTTAAGGGCTTAATTAAAAAAATTGTTTTAACACTTAAAATAGTAATTTTTTGGGTCAATTCAGTCAACTCGTGAAAGGGGTCGATCGACTAACCAAAACAGTAAGTTTAAGAAGTGAAATGGGTGATCTACTGATCAATTTGGTCAACTAACACGATTGGTCGATCGACTAACAAATCCAATAACTGAAAATAAAAAAAGGAGAGTCATACTGGTCTAATCGGTCAGTCGACCAAGGTGGTCAGTCAACCGATTGGATGTGTTCAACGGCCATAAAAATTATCGTTGAAGTAGGTAGTCGACCGACAGTAAGGGCCGATCAACTGACAGATTCAGTCAATTATTTGACTAGTCTGGTTTTTTGGTAAAATCATCTCATTTTTTATGATTTCAAGAGAGTTTTTTAATGGAATTTAATATATTTCACATATATATCATATATTATGCGATTCATATTTATTTAGTTCTCATATTTATTTATTCTCTTAATTAAATTGATAAAATACTTCATATTCTTAAGGATTTTGTTTTGAAAAAGTTTTTGGGACCAAATTGATCTTCTTCAAAAGTCTTTTTTAATAGAACATACTTATTTTGAATGTGTGTGTGTGTGTGTGTGTGTGTGTGGTCTTAGAATGTCATTTAAAGTCACAACATTTGAAAAGTAGCCCTTATAAGTCTAGTTTTAGGTTTATTAATAGAGACCTACGGGATTAAGAAAAAATAATCAAGAACATAAAAAAAATTGTTATTCTAAGAAAGATTCTTTTACTGAAATTCATACGTAAGATTATTAAGAGTTCTTGACCGAAGCGCTAAGTGTTTGTGGTCATCAGTTTGTGTTCTCTATTGTGCTATCATAATCGTTTTTGATGAATCCCGATGAGATCTTTTTAAGCTATTTGTTTTACTTTCTTAGATTACTTGATTCATTGCTTGGATAAGTTTGTTATGAAAAATCGTTTTCAAAACTTATTTCATAAAAATCTTTCAAAAACAATTTTTGTTAAGAAATCTGATTATTTGATATTTGTGCTATAAATTATTTAAAATTAGATTTGTGCCTCATATTGAATCTATTACTTAGAATTTTATAACATTAATTGAATACAGTCGTATTGAGGAGGTACAAACTCCTTGTGAGAAGAAAGTGGTAAATCGTTTGTATTTGCGAGTTTGAGCGGATTAGACACGTTTGGATCGGTGTCTAATCAGGGTAGTTAGGTTTTAATCTTTAGCCTGTAAAAAAAATGGGGGTTTAATATTTAGACGAAAAAAATATTAGGGTTTGATCTTTAGACTGCAAAAAGATTTAATCTGTCTTTAACCTTTGAAAATATTATGTTTTAATTTTTCCTGTAATTGAATTAAAGTGATTATAAAGATTTTTCATAAGCCTATGAAAATGATAAGTGTAATAGCGTGAGAGAGTGATAAGTTGATTATGAGCTTGTGAAAAGAATCAGAGCTGTAAAGATTGATTCTAAGCCTGTGAAAAGATTCAAAATTGTAAGGGTTTGGTTCCTATCTGGTAAAGGAATCAAGGGGTAGTGGATTACAAAATCCCTGTGGAGCTTAGAGGATTATAGGTAAGATTAGTTTGCCGAACCAGGATAAATTTTTGTGTGCGGTATTGTTTTTTTTTTTTATTTGTTTAGGTGTGCACTTAACTAAATATATTTCCATTGCGTAATAAGATAATAATTAATTAGAAAAATTGATACCTTGAATTTGAATTGATTGCTTAAATTTTTATAACTACATAATTCATTCCCTTCTTGGGTAGGAATTTTGGGCCAACATATTATTTATGCCTTGATGTTTTGTAAAAAAAAAAAAAAAAAAGTGAATCTTTATGTTCATGGTCGTTTGAAAAAAAATTCAAAATTCAAAATTGATTTTTAGATGTTTTTCATGCAAACAAATGTTAGAAATCGTTAGGAAATTGTCCGAGGGTTTGAATCGGGTCTATACAGCCCGGTTGTAGGTTGAAGATGACGATTTTGTTTTTTTGTAAAAATATCATTTTTAGTATTTTCTTAGTAATATGTCGAATTTTGCTCATTTAGTTATGTATATTATATTCCTTTTGGTTTAAATTATGCAATTTGGATAAGTTAAATTATTGCAAAATTCTAAATTAATTATGCTCATATTTGTTTTTGCATGAATTGATTATTTCTTTTCCAAATTAATACATGCAATTTTTGGATGAGTATATATGGAAAAAAGTATGAAATTAAGTGTTATGCATAATATTATAGTTTCAAATTATGCAATATTTTATGCTTAAATGTTAGTTATAGCTAAATTATGCAATTTATTATTCTTATATTGAGTTATTCTTTATTTAAGAATGAAAATAATTGTTTGCATAATGTCATGTTTAATTATGCAATTTATTATGTTTAATTATGAGAATTATTAAGTGCATGAAATAACATACATTTAGTTATTGCCAAATTTGTACAATATTTGTAAGACCCTAGTTTTGCATGTGCATAATTTTTAGTTGCATTTTAGAACATTTAAGAAATAACGGGGTGCATTGTGTCATTTAATATTTATTTTAAAATTTAGTGGTCAATTAGCAATTTTAAAATATTAATTTTAGATTTTGAGCTTAAAAAATAACTTAAAGATAATTTAAGGAGATTAATGTAATTTGAAAAAAATATACAATAATAATAATAAAATAAATAAATAAATGCAATGCAATGCAAATCCTATCCAAACGTGGATAGGATTGCACAAAAATCAAAGAAAAAAAAAAGAGAAAAAAAAAAAAAAAAAACCTTGTGGACCTCAATTTGCGGGAAAAAAAAATAGGTGATAAAATAGTTGAGGCAGTGGAACATGAAAGAATATATTATATGTACATATATAATGTATTATATATATCCATACAACAACAAAAGGAAGAAAAAAAAAGGTGAATGAAAGTTAGATTTTGGCCAGGAAATAGAAGAAAAAAAAAATTAAAAGTTCGGCTCAGGTATTGTTTCTCATTTGTGTGTGTGTGTGTGTGTGTATACATATACTATATAGGTATATGTGTGTGTGTGTGTGTGTGTGTGTATATCACACGTTCGACTTATAGGACTAACTATGCGGACAAATATACATGTATAATTATGTCAAAATATATATATAGTGGGTTCGAGAAATACAACCGATATAGAAATATTTAATTTGCGAAGAATGCAGTTTAAAATAAAAATTATAAATTTTACTAAAACGACAATTTGTAGTATTTCGTCGACTAATATAATTTTTAACAGTCGATTAATATTTTTCTACAAATTAAATTATTAAAACAAAATTTTTGTAATCGTTACTATAATAATTTTCATACAATTAAATTTTCAAGAATCCAAATATTTCATAACTCAGTTAAACTTGACCTAGATGGACTTGCTACTCTTCGTGTTCGCGCATTTGACGATGAAGGTATTCTGATAGCTAATATTACCATATTTCTTTCAAGAATGTTATATTTGTGTGTTCTCTTTTCTTTTTTGGGATATTGCTCTCCACTAAAAGAGGTTGATAACTCTGTCCCTGTTTTTTTTTTACGTTTCGAGATTAGAAATAAGTTTGTTCCTTATTTTTTCTTTTAATAAAATATTTGAATATTAATTAAGAATATTTTTGTTAGTACATTTGTAAAATAGCCAATCTTTATACATAACTTTTACTTCTAAAAAAGTGTTCTCTTCTCTAATGTGGATGTCTTTTTCTTAATTATTAATTATTAATTGCATATAGTTAATATAAATTAAAAGTTAAATAAAAAAAAATAGACAAACAATTATATAATTAAAAATCTCGATGAATTTTAAAGAGAAAAATCTATTTGAATATTTTTTAGTCAATTAAAAGTTTCTGTTTTGTTCCTGTTCCTGTTCTGTTTCTGTTCTGTTCCTTTTTACGTTTTCGTTTTGCTCCGGTCCTGTTCCTGTTCTGTCCCTGTTTCTATTATGTTCAGGTTTATAACTTTGTTCCTTTCTTTTTTTCATTTGTTTTTGTAATCAAATTTTTTATTTCAATGTTTTTTTTTTAAATTATTTAGTTATTTTCTGTTCGATTGTAGAATTAGAGGGAAATGAGACAAGCTAGCGACGAGGGAAGAAAGTGTTCTTATAAAAGTTTCTAAGGGTGGCGTTTGGTAAGTGTTTCTGTTGTTTTTCCCCAAAATAAGTGTTTCTGTTTCCGTTTCTATTTTTTTGTTCCCAAATAGTGTCTAACCTGACCCGACTCTGTTTATGTAAGTTTCAAAGCTCTAGGCCTGGATTAGTAATTAGGACTCATCCATCTCCTGTTTTTGTTTGAGAATTCTTGATTTTTTGTTCTTGTTCCTATTCATCTTGAGATCTTCCCCTGTCAATATGTTTATGTTTATGTTTTGGCTAATGGAAATTAGAAATGTTTTTGGTTTGTGTTTGTATTTTAGAAATGATAAATTAGAAATGTTTATATTTTGCGTTTTTTTAAAAAAATTAGAAATGTTTTTAGTTATATTTATACTTTTTTTTAAATGTGGATTATTTTTTAGAGAAATATATTTATTCCTGTTCTTATTGTGTTCATAAAAAAATATGGATTATTTTCTTAAATTGTGGATTATTTTTTAGAGAAATATACATGTTCCTGTTTTCGTTTCCGGTTTTGTTTGCGTTCCTGTTCCTGTTTCTGTTTTGTTTCTGTTCCTGTTCTGTTCTCATGTTTCTGTTCCTGTTTTGTTTCTTATTTTGTTTCTGTTATGTTCCTGTTTTGTTCTCATGTATCTGTTCCTATTCTGTTTCTGTTTTGTTGCTGTTTCTGTTATGTTCCTGTTTCTGCTTTGCTCCTGTCTTGTTCCAGTTCTGTTTTTGTTCTGTTGCTGTTTCTGTTATGTTCAGATTTATAATTTTGTTCCTTTTTTTTTTTTTTCAATTTGTTTTCTGTAATCAAATTTTTTATTTCAATTTTTTTTTTACTTAGTTATTTTCGGTTCGATTGTAGAATTAAAGAGAAGAGAGACAAGCTAGCGACGAGGAAGGGAAGCGGCTTTAGAATCAGGTATTTTCTATTCTTTTTCTGTTTCTGTTTACGTTCCTGTTTCTGTTTTGTTCCCGTCTCTGTTTCTATTTTGTTCCCGCTTTTGTTTCTGTTTTGTTCCCATTTTTGTTCTGTTCCCATTTCTGTTTACCCAACCCCACCCTTTGAAATTAGAGGTTTAATTAGATGTATTCTTATTTATATGTGGATTATTTTGTGTTTTAGATTCTGTTTTTTGTTACTGTTTAGTTTTATTCCTGATTTTCTGTTCCTATTGTTCAGTTAACTGATTTTCTGTTCTCATTTTGATTCTTTTAATTTGATGGGACATTATGTGGATTTGTGTATTTGTGTTTAAAATGTAGTTCGAATTATTAGCGATTGTTACGTGTATGTGGAATCTAGCAATTTATTTTCTAATTCAGTCGTTTTTGCTTGAATTTTGGTTGAGATCATTTCTCTAATCTTACAGTTTCAGATTATAAGAGAGGCTGGGGAAAAAACACTTCTTCATACGATCGTTCCTCCCAACAACAATCGTTCTTCGCAAGGTTAGTTCAAATCATGTTCAGATTTGGCGTTTCTGTTTTGTATTTTTGTTTACTGTTTCTGTTCTAAGTTAGCATTTGGTTCCCAGATTTCTGTTTCTATTTACGTTTATGCTCCTGTTTATGTTGAACGCCAAATGTGAACTATGGTTAATACACAAACGCATTGGCATTGGCGCCAAATGCGTTTTAGTTACCGATTTCTGTTATATTCCCGTCTTTGTTTATGTTCTGTTCCCGTTTCTGTTTCTGTTCTATTCCCGTCTTTGTTTCTGTTCTATTCCCGTTTCTGTTTACCGAACACCATCCTTTGAAATTAGAGTTTTAATTAGATGCATTCTTATAAAAGTTTCTAAGGGTGGCGTTTGGTAAGTGTTTCTGTTTCTGTTTTTTTGTTCCCAAAATAAGTGTTTCTGTTTCCGTTTTTGTGTTTTTGTTCCCAAATAGTGTCCGAACTGACCGACTCTGTTTATGCAAGTTTCAAAGTTCTAGGCTTGGATTAGTAATTGGAACTCATCCATATCCTGTTTCTATTTGACAATTCTTAATTTTTTGTTACTGTTTCTGTTCTTATTCCTGTTCATCTTGAGATCTTCCCCTATCATTATGTTTATTTTTATGTTTATGTTTGGGCCAACAGAAATTAGAAATGTTTTTAGTTTGTGTTTTAAAAATGATAAATTAGAAATGTTTATATTTTGTGTATATATGTATGTGTATATAATATCAATATTAAAACCTATATTTGATATATTTTAATTCATATTTTTATTGTAATTTACTTATGTTACGATTATTGTCCTTAAATATCAGGTAATATGGTACGGCCCGCTATTGTATTGAGAACGAGTGCTGGATTAGAGTTACGTAAGGAAAAACAGTTCTACTATTACAAGCCTTATTTACAAAATTGTCTCGTGAGAGAATATAACGTGAATAAGATTTTAAGTGCTAGGTGTTTGCAGAATTATAAGTGTAAAATTAGTGAGAGAGATATAATAAACCAAATTGTTGATGGTTGGCCATCAAATTGGATTGTTGCAAAAGAGAACATATTTGAAAATCATTGACCTTTTACTGCATTTGAATTTGTGCAATTTTAGAGGAGGCTGAGCGGGATGTGCATCCATTGTGAAGAGAATTCAAAAGAGGAAAAATAAATGAAAACAAGAGTGTCAGAGAGCATATACTTAGAAAAGAGCGTCAGTACTACAACCTAAGACGTAGAAGGTTCCAACCAAACATTGCAATCTTAGTGTATGCAATAGTGCGCACCCTTGATGCCGTCGTCTTCTGAATTTCCTTTTCAAATGACAAGGCGCCAATTTTCAATTCGTTTGGCGTATGCTATGACGATAAATAAATCACAAGGACAATCAGTGAAATTTGTTGGAGTTGATTTGACTACACCGGTTTTTAGTCACGGTCAACTATATGAGGCCCTATCAAGGTGTACATCATTTGATCGATTGAGTGTATTTCTTCCCAAATATGGATCTCTATCCACAACAAATATTGTTTATCCTGAAGTATTATTATAACTGTAATTATCTCAACTGATGCAACATTTAAAGTTGAATAGCAAAACAAATTGATATAATTGTCCCAATAGATGATGTATGTTTTATGCCCGTGCCTTTAGGCACGGGTTATAGGACTAACTATGCGGACAAATATACATGTATAATTATGTCAAAATATATATATAGTGGGTTCGAGAAATACAACCGATATAGAAATATTTAATTTACGAAGAATACAGTTTAAAATAAAAATTATAAATTTTACTAAAACGACAATTTGTAGTATTTCGTCGACTAATATAATTTTTAATAGTCGATTAATATTTTTCTACAAATTAAATTATTAACACAAAAAATTTGTAATCGTTACTATAATAATTTTCGTACAATTAAATTTGACATAGAAAATGGGGTGTACAGTAATTTTGTATAATCAAAATTTGGAGAATGAAAAATTATGTATTTTAGGGCCACGCATTGCATATTATGTTTATTTTATATAAATTATTAATTTAGGCCCTATCGCTGTTAGGTTCACAACCGCTGTTGCCCACGTAGTCTTTTGGACGACAGTATTTTTATAGCGCGAAAATCGAGGTGAGTGTATTGTCTTCTATGTAAATTTAAAAATTATATTTTTGAATAAATTATGAAAAAAAATGTGTTTATTAAAATAGACGGTGTTATAACGTTATGTGGATCAAATAGATTTTTAAATGTGGAAAGTGGTTTTTGTGTTATCCGACCATGCTATAGTTGTCTTCTCATCAGGAGGGCATGTCCTGCGAGATGTGGATTACCTGTCAAGCAAGACCTGCAGGGTGGATATATTGTTATCTGTCAGGCAAGTCCTGCAGGGTGGATATTGTTGTTACTTGTCAGGTAAGTCCTACAGGGTGGATATATGTGGACTTGTCAGGAGTGCAAATCCTGAGGGTGGTTGCCCCTACCATTGGGGATATTAAATAGCTCTGACACTGATAGTCACTTTAGATGATACAGTTGTACAGGTTACGGTACCGTTGTAATTCCCAATCGTGAGGTGAAACGATCCTATGGTTAGTAGAAAATATGAGTGCGGTATTTTATTATATGTCGAAATATTTGGACTGGTTAATTTAAATATGTTATCTCATTGTGATGATGACAGTGGAATTTCATTCTAGCTTGGTGTGCGATTATATTATATTATATTTGGAAAAGTGGTATTTGATAATTATGTTTGATCTATGAAATATTTTTATATTATGAAGACAGTATACCGATAAAATATTTGCTTTCAGGTGCCGCAAGTAGGAGTAGGTCCATTGCTGGCACTAGGTAGAGTCAGGAGGTGGTGTTATTTTGGAAGGATTGACTAGACAGGTGTGAACCGTGGAAGGTTCAGTTTTCCTTTTGTAGTTTTGTTGTGAATATTTGGGACATGTGTATTCCTGAAATTTGAAGTGAATATATATATTTTTAGGGAAAAAAATTTTTGTAGCAGTGCGTGTATATATATATATATATATATATATATATATATATATATATATATATTTGTTGATTGGTCGAGTACCGTCAAGTCGACGTCACGCCCGACCTCGGGCGATAGGGGCCCGGGGTGGGGGTGCGACATTTTGGTATCAAAGCTTAGGTTATAGGTTCTGTAGACGTGCCAGATTGTTGAGTCAGTGGTGGACCTTGAGATAGGGCGCTGATATGTGGTTTCGACACGTGAATGGTAGTTATATTATTGGATTAAATAATACATTTGCGTCATGCACTGTCGTTTGTCTGTTGGCTCTATTGCTTATTAACTTTTGTTTAAGATCTTGAGGATGGAGCATGAAAATGAGAGTATTGGGAGTACTGGATCCCAAAAGAAGAGGGAAAGGACGCGAGAAAACTTGGATATCATTGTGCGAATTTTGCAAGCTGCTACGCAACTGACAGAACAACAGGCAAAGGTGATGGAAGGTCAAAAGGGCCAAATTGACGCAGCAACTTCTCAAGCAGTACTCCTAAAAAGATTCAAGGAATTGGACTCTCCGGCTTTTACAGGAACTGTGGGTCCGGCTGATGCCGAGAATTGGTTGAGGAGCGTGGGACACATATTTGAGGCCATGGGAATTATCAGTGACAACCGAGTTTTTCTTGCTACTTTTCAGTTGAAGGAAGATGCCGAACATTGGTGAGAGGAAATAAATAGGTTAATTTCAGTTCTAGGCGAAGATTTTTTAGGATCGATTCGTTGCGGTGTTTAATGAAAAATATTTTTCTGAATCCTATCGGTTCCAGATAGAGGAGGAATTCATATCACTGAAACAAGGAAAGATGATTGTTCTGTATTACGAGATCAAATTTGATGCCTTATCCCGCTTTGCCCCTGATTTGGTGAAAACGAAAAAAGTGAAATGCAGAAGATTCCAAAAAAGACTTGATTTAGAAATACATTCCAAACTGACGGGCAGACAGATTAAAAGTTATACAGAATTGGTAAACACAGCAAAATTAATAGAAAGGGATATACGTGAAGCAGCCGAGAGCAGCGAACAATATAAAAAGAGTAGATTCGAGTCATCTAGTAGATATCGAGGTAGCACTTCTTGAGAAACTATAGCTCGACCTCCACTTATTCGGGCCCCAACAACCGACCAGTCAGTTAGGAATCGAGGTTCACGGCAATCATACTCTGGGCGACAGTAGAATGTATCTAGACCGAGTGTTGGTCAACAAGGACAAGGAAGGAGCTAGACGAGTAGTTGAGCCGAGATACCTGTATGCTATCAATGTAGATCACCGGATCATTTTGCTAGGGACTATCCCATGGAAGGCCTAGTATGTTTTCGTTGTCATGAGTCGGGTCACATATCTCCTAATTATCCAAAATCTGCTATTACATCTGCACCCTCTATGAGCAGTGTGGGTAGTGTTGGACCGAGCAGTGTGGGTAGTGCTGGCCCTAACAGTGTTCAGGGATATGGTCGAGGATCGGCTGGTAGACCTCTAACTCGAGGTCTTGTATTTGCTACTACTAGGCAGGATGCCTAGGCTACCCCGGATTTGGTTACAGGTATTATGTCTTTATATGATAAAGATGCACTTATACTTATTGATCCCGGTTCTACTCATTCATTTGTTTCAGCGACTCTTATGATGCATGTAGATGAATTTCCTACTTCTCTGTCATATAATATCATTATTTCTACCCTAGTAGGTGAGTCGATATTGATAGATAGTGCGTATAAAGATAGTCCACTTCGTGCCGGTGATAGAGAATTATTGGTGGATCTATTACCCCTGAGTATTCACGATTTTGATATGATACTGGGTATTAATTTGTTATATAGTTATCATGCCACGGTGGATTGTTTTAGGAAGGAAGTTAGTTTTCGAATCTCAGGCGAGCCAGACCTTGTATTTTCAGGGGACAGAATCATTACCCCATTCAGTTTGATTTCAATCCTAGAGGCCAGAAAATTATTAAAGAAAGGATGTCAAGGATACCTCGTACATGTGATTGACACCAGTCCAAATGAAGTACATGTGGTGGATATTCCAGTGGTTGGGGATTTTCCTGATGTATTTCCAGATGAATTGTTAGGATTGCCAGTGGATAGGGAAATTGAATTCACTATCGAGTTACTTCAAGGAACTTCTTCTATATCAATTCCACCCTATCGTATGGCATCTACCGAACTAAAATAACTAAAGATTCAGTTGCAAGATCTGTTGGACCGCGGGTTTATCAAACCTACTATTTCACCATGGGGAGCCCCAGTGTTATTTATGAAGAAGAAGCATGACACGCTGAGGATGTGTATTGATTACAGGCAGTTGAATAAGGTGACGATCCATAATAAATACCCGTTACCTAGAATTGAAGATCTGTTCGACCAATTGCAGAAGGCCAAGGTGTTTTCCAAAATAGATCTTCGATCGGGATATCATCAACTGAAAGTCAGAGATAGTGATGTGTCGAAGACGGTATTTCGTACGAGGTATGGGCATTATGAATTTTTAGTTATGCCATTTGGGTTGACAAATGCCCCTGCTGCCTTTATGGATTTGATGAATAGGATCTTCCAGCTATATATAAATCAGTTTATTATCGTGTTCATTGATGATATATTGATCTATTTTCAAAATAAAGAAGAACATGCAGAGTATCTCAAGATTGTGTTACAGACTTTGCGAGAGAAGCAGTTGTATGCAAAATTCAGTAAATGTAAGTTTTGGTTTGATAGAGTGGTATTCTTGGGTCATGTTATCTCGGGGGATAGTATTCAAGTTGACCTAAAGAAAGTCGAAGCTGTTATTCAATGGGAAAAGCTGAAAAGTGTGACTGAGGTTCGAAGCTTCTTGGGATTAGCGGGTTACTATCGTCGGTTTGTACAGGGATTTTCTGTTATAGTTGCTTTGTTGACTCGATTGACCAGCAAGAAATCTAAATTTGAGTGGACTGACAAATGTGAATAAAGTTTCCAGGAGCGAAAAAGTAGACTGATATTTGCACCATTACTCTCCTTCCCGACAGAAGGCTGTGGCTTTGTAATCTACAGTGATGCTTCATCAGGGGCTAGGATGTGTACTTGTTGGCCCAGTAGAATACCCAAGAGGAGGGGTGAATTGGGTAATTAAAAATATATCAGAATAAAACTTGATATATCAAATAATTAATTTTAAGCCTAAATTAATTATTATCTTTATAACACAGCAGAATAATATGATCAATCTAAGTGCACACCCAAATAACAAAAATAACAAAATAATAATACAACACACAAAATATTTATATTGGTTCACCAAGTTATTCTTGGCTAATCCAGTCCCCCGAGCTCCACGGAGGTCGCACCCACTAAAACCAAGATCCCTTTAAAGATAGGAACCAAACCAGCACACCGATTCTTTTACAGGCACAGAATCAAGCTTTACAATTTTCTTTTCTCAGGCTAAGGAAGAACCTCTACTTTTTACAGGTTAAAGAATAACCTAATTCTTTTTAACATTGAGGCTCAAGAATCAAAACCTTATAAAAAAACACTTCAACTAAAATTTTCACAAGTAAGGATGGAACCTTTTACAAATCACTCACACTAATTCTATTAAGGAAGAATTAATACTTCAATCTCTTTACAGGAAGAGACTGAAACCCAGCTACCCTTGATTAAATATCCCCAATGATATTTAACCCGTTACAACTCACCAATATAAAAATTGATAAGTAGTAAATCTTACTCGGAACTTCTACTACCCCAAATAAATAAAAACTCAATTAATATCCTAACTAGTGATAGAAATATGTGAGATACAGAAATCTGATTTTAACAAGAATATGAATAGCAAATTGGAGCACGTAATCAGATACAAGAAATTGTTTGAAAGAATATTTTCTTCAAAAATCAAAAATAATTTCTAAGATCAATTTCCAAAATATAAAATAATAAACAATAAACAATATGGAAAGATCTCACTTGGAATCCACAGAAATAATGATTAGAACAGTATAGTTTCAAATCCGATATCAACAAGAATAGATCGCAATTGATTATCAGAATCACTCTTAGAATAGCTCACAATAACGTAGAATACTAACTCTTATAAAAACTCTCTCAAAATGATATAGAATTATTAACTCTCTTAGAATTATTAGCTTCTCTAATAAAATTCGCAGGTCTATTTAAACGAACATGTAATCAGCCTTCTAACGACTAGTTTACAAGTGTCATGATAATAAAAAGCTCTTATAGACTCCTTATAACATAATGACTTCATTTAGGTTCAATTTCACTTAATAAAAACTTTCAAAACACTCAATTAAACCCCAAAGTATTTTTTAATCAAAATAAATAAGTATAGAATCTATTTTAATTACCAAATTGAGAAATATTAATATTTAATTAATCATTTTGAAAGGATTTAATTAGTATATGAACCATATCTCAAATATAAAAAATATCCCCAAAATCACTCTCAAATCCTAACAAAAAATGACTACTTTTGGATTTAAAATCAGATCAAATAATATCCTGAAACAGTGCATTCAGTCGACTGCCCAGTCGACTAGACGAATCAGGGAGTAGCCATCGCAGTACATCGGTCGACCACTCGGTCGACTCTTCGATTTAGAGAGTTCAGTTGTTTTCATCGGTCGACCTGTCGATTGACTCTTTGATTTAGAGAGTTCAGCCACCATTGGCCGGTCGACTTCTCAGTCGACTGCTCCCTTCTGGATCTTTTCTCTGATCTCATTTTTTTACTTACTTTCTTTTACGATTTCGCCCCTTTATCCATTTTCTCTCTTAAATAAGCTCCGCTAATATTCATATATTTTATTTTAGTCATTCAAGATTATTTCTTTTCAATTCACATAAGAGCAAATAATTTCACTAAACCAAAACACACGTAAAAGATAAAATTCATTTTGTGCCATGTGTGTATTCCTAAATGGGATATTAAGAGTTAAGATTTACCTGATTTGTTTTTCCTAATTTCTTCAAACTCTTAATACATCTTCATCATCTTGATATCTTTATTTAGCATTCATTCAATTTGACGTCTTCATCACTGAAACTTTAAATCTCTAAAACACTCAATTAAACATTAGTTCCACCAAAACATCAATAATTAATTGTTCATCAAAATTTTAGGATCAACAGTACTGATGCAACATGGTCGCGTGATTGCATATACTTCTCAGCAACTAAGGAATCATGAGCGCAACTATTCGACGCATGATTTGGAGTTGGCGACAATTGTATTTGTCTTGAACTTCTGGAGACATTATTTGTATGGCGAGACTTGCTAGATATATACTGACTACCAGAGTTTAAAATATTTATTTACTCAGAAGGAACTAAATCTGAGGCAAAGACGTTGGATAGAGTTAATCAAGAATTATAACTGCACCATTCACTATCATCCTAGAAGGGCCAATGTTGTAGCCGATGCGTTGAGTCGAAAATTGGCAGGTTCAATTGCACATCTTCAAGTTGTTCACACTAATCTATATGCTGAGCTGAGATCTCTGCGAATCCAATTGGCGGTTGGTCAGACGGCAGCGTTACTTGCAACTTTGACTTTGAGACCGACATTGATCAACCGTATTACTGAAGCGCAGAAAATGGATGGCTAATTGGGAAGGATTAGAAACGAAGTAAAAGAGTAGTCACAAAACCGATTATCGCGTCCAGGATAACAATGAAGCCTTGATGTTTGAAAATAAATTGTGTGTGCCTAATAGGTGTAAATTACGTATATATTTCAAAACTGGTTTTGTTAGTTTTAGAGTAGTTTTATAGTTATTTTTATATGTTTTATATGTTTTATTCTTTTTGTATTAAAACAGGTGCGTGGGGGTAAAAATGTATGAAATCGGAGTATAAACAATCAATTCGTATCGAGAATGGTCGGAGAACGGTGAAAAATTGAGCAAGGAGACAAATATCTGAATGAAGCCCAAAGCCTAGGGGTCCAGACCATCGCCTAGGCGGTGAAGATGCAGAGAAAACACATTTGGTTACTGACAGCCCACCGCCTAGGCGGTGAAGAGACATAATGTTTGGAGCAGTCCCTTGACCTAGGCGGAAATTCCACCGCCTAGACGGAAACTCCACAGCCTAGGCCGAAATCTAGTAGAAATATTTTCTCGTCCACTGCATTCTCCATCACCTTGGCGAGCCTTTAATCGACATACTCCACCGCCTAGGCGGTGGCCTCTGCACAATGTAGATATTTGTTAGATATTTTTTGGCCTATTTAAAGCCTTCTCTCTTCCTCTCTTCAAACCTTTTTGGCCCCTAAGGCCTTAGGCCATATTTTAGGGTTAGGATAAGGGATTTTTGAGGAAGAGCTCCAACCTAAGGTGGAGGACGAAGGAGAAAGCAATCGTTCGACGGTTCTAGCGCCAATTCTTCGGATATAGGCTAAGTCATTCGTTTCTTCTCTTCATTTTCTTCATTTTGGTAGTTGTTGAACATGTTTATGCCATTTTATATTGTATACGTAGTTATGGCCATTGGTTAAACATAGGTTGTATAAGGATTATCAATATAATTTATGAAAACGTTGTTTAGTTGAGTTTGTGTTTTGTTTGTGATTGTTCTTCGTTATTGTGATTGTGTATGCCATATTGTTTGTTTATCATGTTATGAGAATGATGTTATGAGAATACAGGATTTGACAAATCCCGGATTCGGACTAGAATAAACGAACGCCACAATCCTATAACCCAGTCGGGGTTTGGATTGTGGAGAATCGATGACATTGGGGTAAAACTCACACGACCTAAGGTCGTTAAGACATTGAGGGGGATTTCGGCGTTGACGCGAAGTCACGTATTCCCTCGTCTTACACTTAGGAGAGGTGACGGGGGAGTTTTAGAACTGAGATTGTCGATAGGATAAACACAACGCACGATCCAATGACCCGGTCGGGAGTTAGATTGTGTGCAATCAATGACGCTAGGGTGAGACTCACGTGACCTAGGGTCGTTAAGACGTTGAGGGGGACTTTTTTGTTGACACGAAGTTGCGTTATATTCCCCATTTTACAATCGGGAGAGATGGCGGAAGAGTTTTAGATATTGAGATTGTCGGATAAGTCGAACGCTGTTAACATAAACTAAAATGAGACTAAACACGTATTCGGAAACGAAACTAATTCCTAGACAACCTATTCTCTTAAAACTATCTCATATTAATATTAGTATTAATATAGATTAAATTAGGCTATATTAGTATTAGTATTAATTAATTATATTCTATTTTTGTCGCCTAGATAAAGTCAGGTTATGACAATTATGGTATTCGAAAGTAACGACACCAATCCCTGTGGATACAATACCCGATCGAAAGGTTCATTATACTAAATTTGATCTGTACACTTGTGGTGAAAGTGGCAGCGTATTAATTAGCGGCCACCAATGCCTAATGATGCCAATTTAAAGAAAGATATCGTGAAGAAAGTACAGAGCTCAGCATACGCAATGCAACTAGGGAGTACCAAAATGTATCGGGATCTGTGAGAATACTACTGCTGGAATGGAATGAAATGAAAAATTTTTGTTGTCAGGTGTCTCGTTTGTCAGCAAGTCAAGATTGAGCACCAACGTCCAGGTGGATTATTGCAGCCTCTACCTATCCTGGAATGGAAATGAGAACATATCACGATGGATTTTGTTTCAAGATTACCTCGTACTTAAAAGGGACATAATTCTTTTTGGGTGATTGTTGATAGGGTCACCAAGTCTGCTCATTTTCTGGTCGGTAAGACGACGTACTCCCTAGATAAGTATGCAAAACTGTATATTGATGAGATTGTTCAATTGCACGGCGTGCCAGTTTTCATAGTGTCGGATAGATATTCGAGATTTACTTCGAAGTTCTGGCTGAGTCTCCAAGCTGCTTTGGGTACTAAGCTGAAATTTAGTACAGTCTTCCATCCTCAGACTGATGGCTAATCGGAGCGTACGATTCAGACGTTGGAGGATATGTTGAGGGGTTGTGTTCTAGAATTTCCTAGTAGCTGGGACGATAATTTGACGTTGATGGAATTTGTCTATAATAACAGCTACCATTCGACAATCGAGATGACACCGTATGAAGCTTTGTATGACTGGAGATGCAATACTCCAGTTTGTTGGACTGAAGTAGGAGAACAAAAATTATTGATGTCGGATATAGCCCAGATGATGGCGGACAAGGTGGAAGTGATTCGGGAAAGATTAAAGACTGCTTAGAGTCAGCAAAAGAGTTATGCTGACAAACGTAAGCGAGAGTTGAAATTTGAAGTGGGTGATCATGTATTTTTGTGTGTATCCCCGTGGAAGGGCGTAATGAGAAGAAAGGAAAGCTAAGTCTGAGATATATCGCGCCATACGAGATCCTAGAATAAGTTGGCATGGTGACTTATCGACTAGCCCTACCGCCAGAATTGTCCAGATTACATGACGTTTTTCACGTGTCGATACTTAGGAAATATGTACCCGACCATTCGCAAGTGTTGACTTCTCAACCAATCGAGTTGAAAGAAAATTTGACGTACGTCGAGGAGTCAGTCCAGATTCTAAACAGTAAAGATCAAGTATTGCGGACGAAAACAATTCCATTGGTAAAAGTGCTATGGCG
This sequence comes from Eucommia ulmoides, assembly GCA_016647705.1. Lineage (NCBI taxonomy): Eukaryota > Viridiplantae > Streptophyta > Magnoliopsida > Garryales > Eucommiaceae > Eucommia > Eucommia ulmoides. The sequence continues at coordinate 5,590,641 of CM028329.1, forward strand.
CAGTCATTTTGTGGAGGAAGCGACGTGAGAGAGAGAGGATGAGATGAGGAATAAATATCCACATTTATTCGTTTAAGGTAACTAAAATTTCGGGACAAAATTTCTTTTAGGGGGAAAGGGTTGTAAGACCCTAGTTTTGCATGTGCATAATTTTTAGTTGCATTTTAGAAAATTTAGGAAATAACGGGGTACATTGTGTCATTTAATATTTATTTTAAAAATTTAGGGGTCAATTAGCAATTTTAAAAAATTAATTTTAGATTTTGGGCTTAAATAATAACTTAAAGATAATTGAGGGAGATTAATGCAATTTGAAAAAAAATATAATAATAATAATAAAATAAATAAATAAATGGAATGCAAATCCTATCCAAACATGGATAGGATTGCACAAAAATCAAAGGAAAAAAAAAAGAGAAAAAAACTTGTGGACCTCAATTTGCGGTTAAAAAAAAAAAAAAAGTGTTAAAATAGTTGAGGCGATGTAACATGAAGGAATATATTATATATACATATATAATGTATTATATACATCCATACAACAACAACAAGAAAAAAAAAAAAGGAAAGTTAGCTTTCGGCCAGGAAAGAGAAGAAAAAAATATTAGAAGTTCGTCTCAGGTATTGTTTCTCATTTGTGTGTGTGTATATATATACATATACTGTATAGGTATATATATATATGTGTGTGTGTGTGTGTATCACACGTTCGATTTATAGGACTAACTATGTGGACAAATATACATGTATAATTATGTCAAAATATATATATAGTGGGTTCGAGAAACGCAGCCGGAATAGAAATATTTAATTTGCGAAGAATACAGTTTAAAATAAAAATTATAAATTTTACTAAAACGATAATTTGTAGTATTTCATCGACTAATATAATTTTTAACAGTCGATTAATATTTTTCTACAAATTAAATTATTAACACAAAAATTTTGTAATCGTTACTATAATAATTTTCGTACAATTAAAGTTGACATAGAAAATGGGTTGTACAGTAATTTTGTATAATCAAAATTTGGAGAATGAAAAATTATACATTTTAGAGTCTCGCATTGCATATTAGGTTTATTTTAAAATTTAAGCCCTATCGTTGTTAGGTTTACAAGCGTTGTTGCCTGCGTAGTCTTTTGGACGACAGTATTTTTGTAACACGAAATTGAGGTGAGTGTATTGTCTTCTATGTAAATTTACAAATTATATTTTGTATAAATTATGGAAAAAATTGTGTTCATGAAAATAGACGGTGTTATAACGTTATGTGAATCAAATAGATTTTTAAATGTGGAAAGTGGTTTTTGTGTTATCCGACTATGCCATAGTTGTCTTCTCGTCAAGAGGGCATATCATGTGAGATGTGAATTACCTATCAGGCAAGACCTGTAGGGTGGATATGTTGTTACCTGTCAAGCAAGTCATGCAGGGTGGATATTGTTGTTACCTGTCGTGAAAGTCCTGAAGGGTGGATATTGTTGTTACCTGTCAGGCAAGTCTTGTAGGGTGGATATATGTATACCTGTCAGGAGTGCAAATCCTACAAGTGGCTACCCCTACCATTGGGGATATTAAATGACCCTGGCATTGATAGTCACTTTAGATGACACAGTTGTACAGCTTACGGTACCGTCGTAACTTCCGATTATGAGGTAAAACGATCTTATGACTAGTAGGAAATATGAGTACAGTATTTTATTATATGTCGAAATATTTGGACTGGTTGATTTAAATATGTTATCTCATTGTGATGATGACAGTGGAATTTCATTCTAGCTTGGTGTGCGATTATATTATATTATATTTGGAAAAATGGTATTTGATAATTATGCTTGATCCATGAAATATTTTTATATTATGAAAATAGTACACCGATAAAATATTTGGTTTCAGGTACCGCAGTTAGAGTGGGTATACTGCTGGCACTAGGTAGAGTCAGGAGGTAGTGTTATTTTGGAAGGGTTGGCTGGGCAAATGTGAACCGTAGAAGGTTTAGTTTTCTTTTTGTAGTTTTGTTGTGAATATTTGGGACAAGTGTATTCTCGAATCTTGAAGTGAATAAATATATTTTTGGAGATTTTTTTTATTTTTTTTTGCAGTGTGTATATATATGTATATTTGTTGATTGGTCAAGTAACGTCAAGTCGACGTCACGCCCTACCTTGGACGATGGGGGTCCGGGGTGGGGGTGTGACAATATTGGAATATTCTCATAAAACTTAAATTTATAATATTTCATGATCCATATAATTTTAATTAATTGAGGATTAGCCACAACATATTTAATTAAATAAAATTGTATATTATGTTTGTTTAGGATAACATAAAGAATTATAAACTTTAATTGAAATTATTATACTTAATATAATATTTTTTTCCCACATAAATTTTTGTTATATTTATATGATTAATTAGAGTAGAATGTCAAATTATATTTCTTAATTTGGCCACAAGAATTCAGAAAATGAATATAATTTGATAGTTTTATCATAAAAATTAAAATAGAACATTAATTTATTCTCATAATATATCCACTAATCATGAATTAAGTGAATAATTTGATAAACTATCATAAACTATATATGAATCTACTTGAATTAAAATTTTGGCTCACGTGCAAATTTTATGTTAGTAAATTCAATTCTTACATGTTTTTCATTGGTAAAACATGAAATTTATTTAGTTAGACTTCAAATTTTGACATAAGTAATTTTAATTAATGCATCTTCACAACCTGCAAATTCTCTGATGTTCGTCGCGATATCCCTGAACTAAAAGGGGACAACTATAAAGTATGGAATGAGATAATTCTCCTCCATTTAGAGTGAATAAATATCGACTATGCTATAAGGAAAGACGAACCACCATCATTGATACCAGCACTCTATTGGGCATCATGCTTTATGAATGATAGGAGCAATCTAATCGCCTCAGCGCGATATTCATTAAGACCAAAAATTTTGCTAGTATACATGATTCAGTCGATCAGCATAAAAAGATCCAGAACTTGCTGAAAGCCATTGATGATCAATTCATCACTTTAGATAAGGCACTGACAAATACCCTAATCATGAAGTTTTCATCCATTAGACTCAGCAGCATTATAGGTGTGTGTGAGCACAACATGCAAATGAGGGACGTTATGGCTCAACTTATGAAACTTGTGGTTAAAATGTATGATTTCTTCCTAGTGCACTATATCCTGAACAACCTCTCACAATAGTATGGGCCATTCAAAATCTCATACAACACACAGAAGGAAAAATAGTCAATCAATAAATTAATGACCATGTGTATTCAAGAGGAAGGAAGGCTAGTAATGGAGCTCGGTGAAAGTGCAATGCTAGCAAACCTCAAGACAATCAGAAAGGGAAAGGTAAATTACCACCTCAAGTTGATATTAAGAAAGTGGCCAAGTGTTTCTTCTAGTAAAAATAACGGACACATGAAGAAAGATTGTGCCAAATTTCATAAATGGCTTCAGGATAAAGGTTCAATGTCGTTTGTTTGTTATGAATCTAATTTGGTTAATGGTAATATTAACACCTAGTGGATTGATTCTGGATCTATAATCCATATTGCAAACTCCTTGCAAGATATGCAAAACCTAAGAAAGCCAGTGTATAGTGAGCATAACATCTTATCTGGAAACAATATGGGCTCACATGTGGAGGCTATAGGAACATGTTTTTTAATTTTAAGTAATGGTTTTGTAATAACATTAGATAGGATCTAATAAAAGTTTATTAGAACCTAAATAAGACATGATTTTAGCAGATGGATGACCTAGCTGATTGTGTTAAAACGTGGACGAGGTGATGGAGGCAGATAAAGCGTGTACGCGGAGAGAGATGGCAGGTAACTTGTAGAGACCATCCTTACATAGGTCCTGATAAACAAGATAACCAGATGTAAGATCAAAGATATAGAAGTAGTGAGTATCAAAAGCACAATAAACATGATTATCAGTGCAAAACATGTGTAGACTACATTAAAAGAAAGCAGATCAATAAACCAAAGAAAGGTGCCAATAACAGTTTGGACATATTATAAATTATACATATTGATATATGTAGTCCAGACATGGACTCACATTATAAGAGATACTTCATTACCTTTATTGATGATTACTCATGATATATGTATCTCTACTTACTTCATAACAAGAACGAATCGTTAGATGCGTTTAAAACCTTTAAGGCTGAAGTAGAGAAACAATGTGAGAAACAAATAAAGATCATGAGAATAGATAGAGGTGGAGAGTACTTTGGTAGTTACACTGAGGATAGACAAGCACCTGATCCGTTTGCTAACGTTCTTCAAGAACATGGGATAGTTGTCTAATATACCATGTCTGGTTCATCGGACTAGAATGGTGTGGCATAAAGAAGAAACTGAACATTGTTAGACATGGTAAAGAGTATGCTTAGCAACTCCAATCTTCCTAAATCCTTGTGGACTGAAGCACTAAAGACGGCTATGTATATATTAAACCAAGTTCCAACCCATGTTATCCCAAGGACACCATTTGAATTATTGAAAGTTTAGAAACCAAGTTTACGACATATGAGCATTTGGGGATGCTCGTCTTAAGTAAGAATCTAAAATCCACAAGAGAAGAAGCTGAATCTAAGGACCATTAATGGGTATGTCATTGGATTTGTCGAAAGGTCTAAAGTGTACAAATTTTATTGTCTATCTCATAGCACTAGGTTTGTGGAATCAAAATGCCAAGTTTCTTGAGAATGACTTGATTAGTTGGAGGAATCAAATCAGGAACAATGTTCTTGAACCTGATCATTATTGACATTCTACTTCAAGTGATAGGCTGTTTATAGTCACAACACCCCTGAAGTACCAACCGGTGTTGAACAACCAATCATTGAAGTTCCACAAGCAACTGACAATATTCCAGTGGATCAAGTAGTTTATGGAATTACTAGAACCTCCTGAACAACCAGTTGAACCACAAGCTTTTCATGAAGATGGTGGTACAATATTAAGGAGATCTACTAGAACTAAGAGGTCAGCTATTCCTAGTGACTATGTAGTGTACCTACAAGAATCTGACCATAGTATTGGAGCCGAGAGTAATCCTAAGTCCTTTTTATAGGCCAAGAGTTGCAAAGAGTCAGAATTACGGTACAGTCCCATGAAAGAAGAGATGAGTTCCATGAAGAGTAACAAAGTCTAGGATCTTATTGAGTTGTCTAATGGTACAAAAACCATTGGATGTAAATGAGTCTTTAAGACAAAGAAATACTCTTTAGGTAACATAGAAATATACAAAGCAAGACTCGTTGCTAAGGGATTCACTCAAAAGGAAGGAATCGATTACACGAGGACCTTTTCACCTGTATCTAAGAAAGATTGCCTACGTATCATTTTGGCATTAGTAGCCTATTTTGATCTTGAATTGTGACAAATGGGTGTGAAAATAGAATTTGTTAATGGAGACCTAGAGGAAGAGGTTTATATGAAACAACTAGAAGGGTTCTCCTCTAGTACTGGTGGCGAGCACTTGGTCTGTAAGCTCAAGAAATCTATATATGGTGCAAAACAAGTGTCCTGTTAATGGTATTTTAAATTCCTTGAAGTCATTTCTTCATTCAGATTTGTTAAAAATCCCATGGATTAATGTATATACTAGAAAGTTAGTGGGAGTAAGATATGTTTTCTTATTTTATACAAGGATGACATTTTTCTTACAACCGATGATAAGGGTTTGCTACATGAGGTAAAACAATTCCTGTAAAAATTTCGATATGAAGGATATGGGTGAGGCATCTTATGTCATTAGCATTAAAATCCATAGTGATAGATTATGAGGCATCTTGGGTATGTCTCAAGAAACCTATAACAATAAAATTTTAGAGAGATTTCAGATGAATGATTGTTCACCAAGTGTAGCTCCCATTGTGAAGGGTGATATGTTCAATTTGAACCAATGCCCGAAGAACGATTTTAAAAGGGAACAAATGAAAAACATTCCATATATTTCTGTTATCGGAAGCCTGATATATGCTCAGGTCTGTACAAGGCCTGATATTGAATTTGTTGTAAGAATGTTGGGACGATATCAGAGTAACCCAGATATAGACCACTGGAGAGCTGCAAAGAAAATGATGAGGTACCTTCAAGGAACCAAAAACTACATGCTTATGTATAGACGAATGGACAATCTATAAATAATCGGCGATCCAGATTCAGACTTTGTTGGTTGTGTTGATTCATGTAAATCAATATCAAGATATGTTTTTATAATGGTCGATGGATCTATATCTTGGAAAAGTGCCAAGCAGTCCTTGACTATTACTTCCACTATAAAATCTGAGTTTGTTTCTTGTTTTGAGACTACTTCACATGGTGTATGGTTAAAGAGTTTCATATCTAGACTTAAAGTTATGGATTATATTTCTAGGTCATTGAGAATATATTGCGACAATTTAGTTGTTGTCCTTATGGCTACGAACAACAAAAGTGGAAGTAAAAGTAAACACATCAACATTAAGTACTTAGGTATAAGAGAACGTGTGAAAGAAAAGAAAGTGGTTATTGAGCACGTCAGTATTGAATTAATGATCGTTGATCCTTTGACTAAGAGCATGCCACAATTGAAATTCAAGGATCATGTAGATAAAATAGTACGTGGTTCCAATATGTAGTTATATATACAATGTTCGAATGAAACTATTATTTATTATAATGTTTTCTCGTATTCATGTGCACCTTAATTTTATTTGTGAAAATTCATCTGTAGGACTAAGAATAAACATAGGATTTATTCATTAAGTAAAGTTGCCATATATATACAATGAACTTAAGAAATTATTTTCATTGTAATACGTGAAAGATAATACTCGTTATTTGAGGACTTGTCACCATGATTCATGTATTTGTTTCTTAGTAAAATAATGGTTTAATCATGTGGACCAAGTAGGAGAATGTAAAAATGAAACTGATTTGGTATTAAATTAGTTTTTGGTATTAATGGTCTATGTTTGAGCTTAAGTTATAATGTTTTCTTAACTTTTCATATTTCAACTTAAGTTACAAATGTTTTCTTAAGTTTTTGCATGTAAATTTAAGTTACAAATATTTTTAAAAATTTTTACATTAAAGTTTAAGTTACAAATGTTTTCTTAAGTTTTTGTAACCATTTTTATGGCAATATTAAGAATAGTCATTAAATCTTGATGGAAGCTTAGCTATAAATAGAGGTTTTGGTCCCGAAGCTCAAGCACTCCATTCCAACAAAATACACCATCTATTGCGAGTGTTCTAAAAGCTTAGAAAAAGCCAAAAGTAAGAGAAAAATAGTGAATTTGTGATTGAAAGCATCAATGGTTGGAGGTAAAATTCTTGGATTTTTCAGTTCTTTTGATCCCTTTAGTTTATCAATTCCGCATCTAGGATCAATTTTATTCTTACAACGCCATGATGTCTTCAGGCATGGAGTACAAATGCAATTTAATTTAGACCATGGTAAGTAATGTAAATACCACAAGGGTGTAAATTGTTACCCTCACGTTGTTCTTTTTAATAACATCTAAAAGTGTCCTAAAATTAAAATTAAAATGAATACGTTTTTAATCCCTATAGTTTGATTAAATTGTACTTACCCCTATGGGTTAGATTTTTATTTAACGATTATATTCCCAACATTAGGTTGTCATTTTAAATGTGTATCGTATACAAATGTGTACAAATAATTAACTACGACTGAGCAACATGTCAAAAAATTAGTAGTTAAAATTAAAATAATCAAAAATCACTCGCAATCATATTGTTTGAGAAAGCTCAAATATTTTTAACAATGGTTGTATCTTACAACTAGGAATGATATCATTATTATGATCAATATAAACTAATTTCCCAATATTTCCCAACATCTGATTCAGACTCCTAAATGTAAATAAAGTGACATAGAATATATATTATCAAAGGGTCAAAAGAGTAATGTTACTGCAGAGTTTTCGACGGGAACTCGAACGGATAACACTGGTGGTGTAGTCGGTGAGGGAGCTTTGAAGAAGGTTTTTGATGATTTGGATGATGGATTTTTAGATGGCTTGTCGATGGATTTTCGAAAGAGTTTTTTGATGGCGATGGAGTCAAAGATTAAAGAGATAGATAAGAGGCGAGAGAGTGGATTCAGAAAATCAAAGGGACTAAAGACTAATGTTTCTGTGGAGCCATTAACAAAAAGTCGAATGGAGAACACCGGTGGCCTAGTCGGCGAGGAAATTTTGAAGAAGGTTTTTGGTGATTTGGATGATGGATTTCTTGACGGCTTGTCGATGGATTCTTGAAAGAGTTTCTTGATGACGGTGGAGACAAAGATTAAAGAGATAGATAAGATAGAGTTCTTGAAGAATGGCAGTCTGCAGGGCAACGAACATCAACTGTTTGAACAAATTCTACTGGAAAGTCTTTTGTTGTTCCTATGGCGATTAGGGAGGAAACATATATGAGATTTTCCCTGAAATTTATGAACCATTGCTGACTGATTTCGAACCCAAAAACATCGAAGCCATCTATGAGACTTCCAGTTCGCCGCCGACGAATTTCTTGAATGGCCCGGTAAACCCAGATGCTGGAATTACTGACGGTGGTAACCAATGGATTTCGACTCTTGACGGGAGAGAGAGAGAAGTCAAGAAGAAAAAGAAAAAAAAATGATTAAAAAAAATAAAAGGACAATTTTTTCCTCTAAATTCTGTTAGTTTGGATGAAATTTCTAACATAATGATATTTTAAAAACGTGTTGATACATAGAGGGTTTAAAATGAAATACACAAACTTAAAATGACTACTTAAAAACGTGTCAATAGTTAGAAGGTTTAAAATTTACTCTTTTTTTTTTTTTTTTTAATCCCTTCTTCTAATTGTTAATTGATTTTGATGCCTTTTTTTTATATGCAACGCAATTTGTAGTATACATTATTAGTTTAAAGCAAAACTTGTGCCTTTAGGCACAAGTTATACATTTGTGTGTGTGTGTGTATATATATCTATAATTTTTATATATTAAAATATAATGGCGTGCCAGGTTAGACTGAACTATTCTAAAAAATACAAAGTCCTTGCCCAACCCTAAATTTTTGCAGCCTTAAAATGTAAAGCTCTAACTTGGACCCATAGGATTAAACCTTCTACCTAAACCCTTATATTTTAGGGGCAGGCCCCTTAGCCATGGACACTGGCAGTGGAATATTACGTCGGTACATTTACCGCAAGTGTACAGGGCAAGTTTTAATAGTATATGGAAGAGTAAGGGTTGTTGTATTCATAGAGATTGGATTAGATCGTCGCTAAGTACCGCGATTATCGTAACCGAATTTTATTTAGGCGATTGAATTTAGGTTTGTTTTTTTTAAAAGATAAACTAAACTAAAATTATAACTAATTAAACTACAATACAAATAATGGCGTTTATGGGAATAGATTATCTAGGGATTAACTTCATTCACTTAAACATATTTGAATTAGTCTAGTTTACATTAACGATATTCAAACTATACGACAATCTAGGTATCGAAAACTTACTTACTACCTCTCCCGAGTGTAAAGTGAATGAATATACTACTCGTATCAACACTGATATCCCTATCTAGCGTTTAAATGATCACATGAGTCTCGCACCAATCTCACGGATTACACAGTTTCTAATAATCTCCCGATTCATTAGATCGTCGTGTTGTGTTTAAACTCTAGTTCGAATTCGGGGTTATCTCTCCCGAGTGTTAAATTCCGTATTCTCAAATCAACCAAAATATCATAACAAGCATATAATGGAAGTAAACGAACGGTAAACACAATCCAATAGAGATGAACAACCGATAATGAAACAATAATTTACTCAAATATGTATATTAGTGAACTATATTAATCCCTAGACAATAGATGTTTATCTACATATGGCCATAGCAAAATCTTCAACAACAAATGAGATAAACATCATTAAAATAACCAACTAAAGCTAAGAATGAAATAGAGAAACAAGGGAGAATAGCCAAATCTGAAGAATAGATGGTTTCACGTCCGCTAAGTCCGCTCCAATTGTGTTTTCTCTTCTCCAAATTGATGATCCTCTTGGTTGATATGTTCTTGGAGCTCCCAAATATCTCCAAAAATGTTCCCAAAAACGTCCATAGGGTGTTGGGAATGAGGGGATATCAAGATAAATCCAAAATATCTCAAACATATCCCAAAATATCTTTATCAAGTGGTGCCAAGTGGCTACAGCAATGGGGGGCATCACTACAGCGGTGGAAATGGTCGCTATAGCCATGGTCAAATCAGTGCCGACACCCGATTCGTCTTTTGGCCGTAACTTTCTCCTCTAAACTCCGATTGCGGTAATTCAAAAACCTATGGAAAGCTAAGACAGAGATCTAAAACTTCCATGTTTTGCTTTTTCCAAAATCGAATTGTATCATGTTCAAAATTAGCCTTGAAGTTACTGCACCTGTACCGAATTTGCATTTTTTCACCCATTTATTCAAAAACCATAGTACAATACAAAAACACATTAAACTAACAAAAGTGTTTGAAAACACACAAATATTTGAATCTAAAAGTACTTAATTTGTTGGTAAATAAATTACTTATCAAATACCCCAAAACTCAAACGTTTGCTAGTCCTCAAGCAAAAATACTCACACAATAATATAAACTACTACAACTAATTAACGAACTTAAATACTAAAAACGAAAAACATAAACGAACTAAAAACAACTGGCGTGAGTTTTGAATTTCTACTAATTAACCAAAAAGTTTTCTCTCAAGGCCCCCAATTATATCGAGTTCAAGAATAAAACCGCACCATATGGTGTTTTAGATTTTCAATATTCAATAACTATAAACGTCATTCTAGATCCTTTCGAAGTGTGTGTGAAAAAACTCAATTATATAACCATCCAAAGACTGAATTGGATTATCCACCAACAAAATTCATGACTTAAAACCGATAAGGTATAGGATTTCCATATGTCAGACTGGGTTCCACTCTCCACTAATGTAGGCTTAGAAATTTTAAAAGATTAAAAGGACTTGGATTGTTTTTTATCAACTGGCCAAAGGTATATCGGGAAAAGGTAAACGTTATTAATTCAACGATACCCAAGGCACATGCTTGGCACTCAATCACTCTCGCACCCACACAGATTAATTCGAAGCAACCCTGACTAGCATTTTAAAACGTCGTACTCACGCGTCAAAACAAACAAAAATAGAATTATATTTATATATGTTTTTTTTCAAACCACACCCTCAAACTTATTTGATTTGTACAATTTCACGGGTTTGAAAAATACGATAGAAAAATGACAAGCGAGTACTCGAATACCGAACCAATCAAAAGTTCACCCAAAACCCAACCGCTCACTTTAAGTAGCATGAACAATTGCTAACTTGCTTTCAACTCAATTTGTGCCTTAGGTTCAGCGACAGAGGTTTGAAAAAAGTTTAATTGGTCAGGGTATTTGTTACGTGTTCAGAATTGAAACAATTTACTAGCTTCGACAGGTTAACGAGGGATAAATATATAGCATGGTAGGCTTAAACGGCTCAAGTGATCAAAATGAAGGCCTAAATCATGTCTCCTGAACTACCTCGCCTAGGATTCGTCTCAAGTTTTCCCTAATCAGGTTCTAGAATCCCTAAAATTGTCATGAACTTGCTACTGAATAATCGACCTCAAATCAATTGGATAGCTAGTACATTTAGTCTACTTGTTCGTGCAAATTAGGATCCACAATAACTTTTACTAAAACGAAATGTTAAGCACACAGAATACACATGAATGGGTATTACCCTTGACCTCGAAAAATAATTAGGGGATTATATCATCATTGGGTAATGGCCTAGAAGAACTACAAAACTTAGCACACAATTACTACTTCATACATAAACACATTTATACTCATACTAAACACAAACATGCATACATTACACTAAATATCTACAACACAACAACGTATTACTAAACATGCATGAACACAACTACATTTTAACTTAAACTACATAACTAACAAAAAGATATCTTACTGTAAAGCAAACAAAACATCTCCCCAAACTCAGAACAGGCAGTGTCCACAGTGTCCTAACATCCAACTCAATAAATAGCATGCATTATAGTGACGAATGGAGTTTTGAACACGAACCTAGGAGGTGAGACAATCTCACCTCTGAGTGTAGTCGGCGGTAATGAATTGATTTATTTGAAAACTTGGGTTGCTTCTCAAGAAGCACTTGGTTTAATGTCCTCGGCTTGACATGGAGAAGGGCTCGTCAAAGAGCGACTTCTGCCCATAGTATGTGTCATACAACCCAACATACGGGTCTTGGTTCAAAACACCCTCAAGCTTGGCGATATTTGGCATTGAATGGCACGTGCGCTCAACTTGATTCTTCTCCGGAGTTTGTGCGTGGTTGGTATGAATGAACGAAGTTGGAAGTGAGGGAGAACAAGTGAGCCATAACGAATTCTCATAGATGTGATCGTCTTAGATCGGGGATGGCATCAAAATTTGGATCTCAAATGGTGAAGAATCACAATTGTCAATATTTGATTCTTCATCACCAATCTTCTCTTGGGTTTTCTCCTCATTAGTATAATCGTCATTGAACGCACCCAAGTTCCTCCCGCTCATATCCGGTTCCTCCTGGTGGCTTTCACATATGGATGTGACTTGTATGTCTCTCAGTGCCATCACTTCTGACTCGACCTTAATAAAGCAAATAAGCTGACCGATTTGCGTCTCAAGAGACGTTACGGTCACATCAATTTCAGTGCAGATCGTCTCAATATTGTCAAGACGATCTTCATGCTCATTGAGACGGTCATTCGTTTTCCTCCAGAAAGCCTAAGTCTCTCCCATAAATTCAGGGAACATCTCTTCCAGGGTGGGGAAAGACTTCACAACTTTATCCATGGCGCTGAAACGTTGAAACTATCCCCCAAGCTTTGGTAGCTTGTTGAAGAATTTCAACTCTGAAAATCACACTCTGCCATGTCTTCCAACAACCAATAGGTTTCGTCTGCGGTTTGTTAGTCAAAAGAGATGGTACCGTTTTCTCCTTCCACCCAAGTTCTTATTGCGATTAGTAACCCGTCGATGAAGTTCAATAATTGACACTCCCTCGGGAAACGATGATTTGGGAACCGAATGAGCAACTCCTTATATCTATCCCAAGTAAAATAAAATGGCTCGGAATCTCGTTGAAAAATATGTAATAACACTTGTTGATGAGACATCTTCAAGTACTTCGCAAAATAAACAAAACTAAAAACAAAAATTAAAAATAAAATAAAGGTCTAAATTAAAATCAAGTTACTTTTTTACAATATCAACAACAATCTAAAAATCAATCCCTAGCAACGGTGCCAAAAACTTGGCAGCAGAATATTCCGTCACTATATTTACTGCAAGTGTACAGGTCAAGTTTTAATAGTATATGGAAGAGTAAGGATTGTTGTATCCACAGGGATTGAATTAGATCGTCACTAAGTACTGCGATTGTCGTAACCGAACTTTATCTAAATGATTGAATTTAGTTTTTTTTTTTTTTAAGATAAACTAAACTAAAATTATAACTAATTAAATTACAATACTAATAATGATGTTTATGAGAATAGATTATCTAGGGATTAACTTCGTTCACTTAAACGTGTTTAAATTAGTCTAGTTTACATTAACGGTATTCAAACTATCCGACAATCTAGATATCGAAAACTCACTCACTACCTCTCCCGAGTGTAAAGTGAATGAATATGCGACTCGTGTTAACACTGATATCCCTATCTAGCATCTAAACGATCACAGGAGTCTCGCACCAACCTCATAGATTACACACTTTTTAATAATCTCTCGATTCATTATATCGTTGCGTTGTATTTAAACCCTAGTGCCAATCTGGGATTACCTCTCTTGAGTGTCAAACCCGTATTCTCAAATCAACCAATATATCATAATAAGTATATAATGGAAGTAAAAGAATGGTAAACACAATCGAATATAAATAAACAACCATTAACAAAACATGGATTCAAACAAACATAGTATTCATGAACTATAATAATCCCTAGACAATAGATGTTTATCTACATATGGACATAGCCAAAGCTTCAACAACAAATGAGATAAACATCATCAAAACAACCAACCAAAGCTAAGAATAAAATAGAGAAACAAGGGAGAATAGTCAAATATGAAGAATAAACAGTTCCGCGTCCGCTAAGTCCGCCCCAATTGTGTTTCCTCTTCTCCAAATTGATGATCCTCTTAGTTGATATGTTCTTGGAGCTCCCAAATATCTCCAAAAATGTTCCCAAAAACGTCCATAGGGTGTTGGTAATGAGGGGATATCAAGACAAATCCAAAATATCTAAAAAATATCCCAAAATATCTTTATCAGGTGGTGCTGGGTGGCTGCATCGATGGGGGGCATTGCTGCAGTGATTAAAGGGCAATAACTTCCTTCCAGATCACTACTGCAGTGATGGGAACCATCGTTGCAGCGTTACCATGGCTGCAGCGGTGGAAATGGTCGCTGCAGCGATGGTCAAGGTAATGCCGATACCAAGTTTTTCTTTTAGCCGTAACATTTTCATCCAAACTCTAATTAAGGTGATTCAAAAACCAATAGAAAGCTAAGACAGATATCTACAACCTACATGTTTTGAGGTTTTCCAAAATCGAATTTTATTATATTCAAAATTGGCCTTGAAGTTACTGCACCTATACCGAATTTACATCTTTTTACCCATTTATTCAAAAACCTATAAAATAATACAAAAATATATTAAACTAACAAACGTACTTGAAAACACACAAATATTTGAATATAAATGTACTTAATTTGTTAGTAAATAAACCACTGATCAGACACCCCATGTTTATGTGTGTCCATAAAGAGGTGTGTCATCTTTTTACTTCACAAAGTATATATCCACTCATAAATTCTTTATATAAGTCTAGGTCGATATAAACAATGACATGACATTTGAATTTATTAAGGATGAGATAGTTTGTATGCCCCAGGGTTAATTTTGGTATCTGATAGAACTTTGATCTGGTTTCTACGATTTAAATAACGGTTCTCTATTGAGTCAGATCTTCATATTTGGAAAACTGGAGAGAAAAGAGAAAGAAAGACTAGGAAAGAGAGAAGAATGATTGAGAGAGAGAAGTAGGGACGAAGACCGTTGTTTGAGAAGATCCATTTGAAGCAAGTTCCTCCAAGTTTTGGCACGACCCCATCAACGCATTGGATTACAAACTCAAATAAAAATTTGTGCAAGTAGCTAAGACAGAAAATGATGCTACAATAGTACTTTTAAATATCTTTTTTCTTTTATAATTATAATGAAATCTTATTCAGTACTTGTTTGTTTTTTGGACAGTTCACGAGCGAACCTTTTAGTTGACATTTAATTTGATCTTCATTTTATATAATATACAATTTTTTTTTATTTTTTTTTTAGTGAAATGTGTACCGGTATATATTAATATATATAAGTTCCAATTGAAAGAAAGCAACAATGAACCAAAAGAGTGAATCATCGAAGCTTTTCCTACCACTTGGTATTGCAAACCATTTACAGTGTTATACATGATCCCAATCTCGCCAACCACATTCCACTTGAGGCAACATTGGTAATGCCCTTTCCATTTACTATCTAATAATTTGTTTGAAATGTTTTAATCTCATACTAAAGAAAAGAGAAGTTTTAACATAATTTATTATATCTCCACTAGTGTTGTAAAATGCGGGGCGTTGGGCGGGACATTTTGACTTGTCCGGGGCGAGATGTAAGCCCCGGGACATGAGACGTATGTCTCACGATACATAAATTTTAATATTTTAAAAATATTATATATAATTAAAAAATATAAAATAATAATTAAGAAGGGTATATTATAGATAATATTATAATTATATAATTTATAAATATAATAAAAGAAGAAAACGAAAAAGAAAACAGAAAAATCAGAGCAACCTTATCATTCTAACTCACCATCACTTATGATTGGGTTAATACCATTTACACCTCCTCAAGTATACACTAGAACCACGAGAATCCCCTCAATTTTAAAGAATCCTGGGGAGACCCTTTTAACTATTTGGTCAAAGAACACTGAGATTCATGTTTATCTTAGATTTTGAAAATACTTTCTGAAAGTCAAAATTCTCATTTGATAGTCAGCTTACTTTTTTCCTATTACTAATTTAACCTCCAATGTTATAATGAAAGACCAAAATAACCTTATTCAATCAAACAAATTCTAAGTCTATTTTTTCTTTCTTTTTTGTTTTGTTTTATTTTATTTCTTTTTCATTTTTCTACTTTACTCTTTTCTCTCTTCTCCCTCACCACCATCATTGAATGAAAGATGGTTTTCCTCATTCTTCTCTCTCCCTCACCATGATTCGCAAGTAGTGGCGCTGTACAAAGGGTCCGATTCATCAGGGACCCAGTCATCGTCGGTGTGATCGCAACATGATTTTTCTCTCTTCTGTGTGGTTGCGGTGGAAGATAGAGTGGTTGTAGTGGAAGATAGAGTGGTTGACGGTGGAACCTGAGACAGTAGTTATGGTTTAGTGGGGGAGGTAGTGAAAGATAAAGAAGGGAAAAAGAAAAAGAATAAGAAACCCCCTACGGCTTTTGATTTCGATTTCAACCCTCAACAACACGAGAGATTGCCCACTGGTTGATGGGTTTAGAGAGAGAGATTGGACACCATGCCATCGTTCCATTCTTGACCTTTGAAGTGCATACAGGGACCTCAACACCACCAACCACACCATCAACGCCGAACACCACCGTTTCCCAGATCTCTGATTCAGCTTCGTCCTTACCACACAAAGGGAACACTCTGGGAAGATCGAAGAGTCGGGAGATCGAAGAATTGGAACTCCAATTTGAAGAGCATTCTTTTCACCTCGGTCGACTATATTTTGTGATGAATTGGGGACCAAACTAATCTACGATTTAGGGATTGTAATTTTAGGATTTCAATTTAGGATTTAGGGATTGCAATTTCCGGTTTTTCAATCTAGATCGTTTGTTGGAGTACATGGGAGAAAGACAATGGATGGATAGATCGATCGAAGCATCGATCGACAGAGAGATTGAAGGATCGAACTAAGCTTGTTGCGAGGAGGAGGGCTAAATCGACGATTGGTGCGTGGAGGATGGATCGATCGAAGGCTAAGCAACAATTGGTGACGAAGACGGCAACGGTTCTAGCGACGACGTCGACTAAAACGGAGACGACAACGAAAGAAGAGAGGTGGTGACGACGAAAATAGTATAGGAATGAAGGCAGAGAGGCAAAATATATAGAGAGTTTGAATCGAGTGAGAGAGCAGAGAAAGCATTGGTGATGGTGATGGTGATGGTGATGGTGATGAGGATGAGGATAGAGCACGGAGCAGAGAGAAAGCATTGGAGATGATGGGGGAGGTAGTGAAAGATGAAGAAGGGTAAAAAAAAAAAAAAGAAAAAGAAAAAGTAGAAAATAAAAAAAATTTAAGAAATTGAAAAAAGAAAGAAAAAGAGAAAGGGTTGTTTTGGTAATTCACTAATTTGGATTATTTTATCATTTTTTTGTTTTGGATGAGTAAGGGTAGATTATCATTTCTTTAAAAATTAATCCGGCGAGGGGTTTTCGTGATAATTTGGAAACTTAGTGGGGGTGTCAGTGGAGTTTAAAAAATATCAGGAGGTGTAAATAGTATTAATCCAATCAAGATGAAATAT
Source organism: Eucommia ulmoides (assembly GCA_016647705.1). Taxonomy (NCBI): domain Eukaryota; kingdom Viridiplantae; phylum Streptophyta; class Magnoliopsida; order Garryales; family Eucommiaceae; genus Eucommia; species Eucommia ulmoides. The sequence goes on from CM028329.1 coordinate 5,608,416, forward strand.
TAAAAAACTAAAACGTCAAATGTATAATTTAGTCTGCTAAGGGGTCAAATGTATAATTTAGTCAAAAACATATATCCAGACCTAATTGATCAGTCTAGACCCAGCACGCAGCTTCTAGGACGAACGACGACCAGCCCAGCCACCACCGGCAACCTCGGTCACCATCGTCCACTTTTCGACGAGTAGGTTTAGAGCAGCGACCATCGACCACCTCGGCCACCATCGTCGACTTCTTCGACGAGTAGGTTTAGAGCAGCCAACACTGGCAACCTCGGCCACCATCGTCAACTTCTCCGACGTTTAGGTACGTATCTCTCTCCAGTTTACTTCCCCTCTCTCTCTCTCTCTCTCTCTCTCTCTCTGTGCATCGTGCGTGATTTCCGTCGCCTTCTCTCATTTTCCTCTGTTTTCTTGTAAAACCCTAGGCGTACGCCCTGGCGTCACTGGGCGACGCCCACTAGGTTTTGCGCCCCCCCATCGCCCAAGAGCGATTTCCCTGCGCCCCGCCCCTGGCTAATGTGTAAATTCAGTAACAACTAATTAGCCAGTATATATATTGACTTACATTTCTCCTCCCCCCTTCTCCGTATGTATCATCCTCTTATTTCCATCAATGAGCTTCATCTCATCTCTTGAATCCTTTTTTTGTTTAGGATCCCATCCTTAGATTTCATGTTGTTATAGTTGCAACGATGGATGAAGATGTTGCTACGAAAAGTGTGCCCTCAAGTGCCTGCTGTAGAGTGGTAATTGATTTACTCTACAAGTGTTTGTTCGGATCATTAGTTCTAATTTCCATTTAAATTCTCTAATTTGCAATTATTCAATTTTTATTTTGGCAAATGTTTTTTGTGCATGTAGTGGAAAGAGAAACACACAAAGTTGCAACAAAGGTTCATGAAGTTGGAGAAGGGAAGGAATGCTCTCCGCGAAGGTGTTGCACTTTTTGAGCACCAGATCACTAAGCTTGAAAAAGAGAATGCCAATTGCAAGAAAGGTAGTCACTTTCTCTCTTTTGCACTCTTGAGATACAATTCTGGTGGTTATCATAAAATGTGCAATGGATCGATTAATAATGCCTAAGTGTTTTAGCCCTAGAATCCACTTTAATCAGACAATCTAATTGACTTTATCAATCCATGTGCGGATCATGTGTTTAACTTCCAGGACCTTTTTTTTTTTTTTTGAAAAATCTATTGTCAACTCAAATCCTATTCTAAATCTGGCCTAAAATAATTTCTATCCATGTGCGGATCATGTGTTTAACTTCCAGGACCTTTTTTTTTTTTTTTTGAAAAATCTATTGTCAACTCAAATCCTATTCTAAATCTGGCCTAAAATAATTTCTTACCCCTCTTTTGTCTGTAAATAACTTACTCATTTGCAATTTTAAACTTGATTGTTTGGTTTTTGATGTTATGTTTGGTGAGAAGGATTTAAAATTGGTAGGAAGGACAAGTCAGGGGGATGCATTTTCCTCCAGGGAAAAAAAACAAATAGGGTCTACTCTTGATTGCTTGGTTGGTCTTGATTGCTTGGTTGAATACTTGAAAGAGAAAAGTTGGAACAAATAAAGAGGGGAATAAAACTAAAGTGAAAAAGGAAAAATATGGGGGCCTTCTGTAGCAGGAAATCTACTGCTACAGTGTCATTGCCGAATGTGATTGGCTTCTTAAAATCTATTCAACAAGTGGGCATGATTAGAAAGATGCTGTTGGAAAGCTAGAATATAGGTTTGAAAGAAATTCTTCATAATCAAGCATGCATTTAAATAATTTCATCTGCTTTCTGTCTGAATTTGGAGTGAAAAGTTGCTACCACAGTAAGGTGTCATTTTTCACCAGCTACATTCTCTGCCACAGTTGTGATCAAAATCAGGAAAAACGGTCGCCTGCTGTCTGATTTCTTTCCTGTTTTACATCTATTCAGTTCCATCCTTCCAGATGGGCTATTACTGTTATAAGACTGTTAAAAATGACTCTTGTTCTTTAAACCTGGAACTTTTCCATATTACTTATCAAAGAACCAAAGAAAAAAGAAAGAGAAAGAAGAAGAGGAAACATTTACTGCGCCAAAAAGAAGAAATATTTTCTCGCTGCTGTATCTTTCATTTTGTCATTCGATTTGACTTTCAAAATCTTGTTTTTTGATTTGTAGATAATCTTCAACTATGATCACGTTAAATATTCTCCCTATGAAACTTACAGTACATAGTACTGATTTTGATCATGTTTAGGAGCAAGAAGGTAGAAGCAATGATAAAATGGAAGAGGCAACAGCCAATTCGTGTTCATTATATTCATTGAACGTAGCATGAAAGAAGCAATGGTAGTCAAAATAGAGTTTATATGGATAAAATATGATTAAGGGTCAAATATTTCACATAGTTATATATTCCAATTTTTTTTTCTCATTGTTCTCTTTTCTGTTGTTTTGTATTTTTCCAGCGTATGAAGAAGAAAGACGTCGAGCGGATACCGAGAAAGAGGAGAGAGCAAAAGAATCAGCCCTTCGAATTTCTCTGGAGGAAGAAATCCGTTCTCTCAAGTCTGAGATTTTCTTACTACAGCAAATAGGTGATTCCACCAATGGAAAAGAGGAGGGAACAAAAGAGTCGTCTCTTCGAATTTCTATGGAGGAAGAGATCCATGCTCTCAAATCTGAGATTCTCTTGCTACAGCAAAAAGGCGATTCAGTCAATGAACAAGAGGACAGAGCAAAGGAATCAGCGCTTCGAATTTCTCTGGAGGAAGAAATCCGTGTGCTAAAGTCTGAGATTCTCTTGCTCCAACAAAAAGGTGATTTTTTAACTCAAGATTCAAATAAAGAAGTACAACTTCTTCAGGCACGTGTTTCAGAGGGGGAAACAGAAATACACCGGCTCAAGGAGCTAGTTGAAAATGAAAAAATAAGATCAGAATCTGAGAAAAGAAAAGCCGAGGCTGAGAGAAAGAAAGCTAATGAACTACGCAAACAATTGAAAGCAGAAAAAAGTAAGGCCGATGAAGAAAGGAGGCTTGTCAGTGTTGAAAGAAAGAAGGACGAGGAATTTAGGCTTAGGCTGGAGGCCTTGAAGAGGGAAGTTGATGACACGAGATCTAAATTGGACACGGCAAATCGGAAGCTTGAGGAAGCTAGCAAGAACATAATCAAGGAGAAGGAACGTGCGAATATTGAGAAGGCTAGATGTGAAGAACAAAGGAAGCTTGCTGAAATGAATTTGAAGAAGGCCATGGATGAAAAGTGTGGGGCTGAAAATTTGTCTCAGCAGCTAGAACAAGATAGACTAACGACACAGAAATATCTGGAGGAGTTAGAAGCACTTCTATCTTTCAGAGGGTCACCTGAGTTTCTGGCTCATGGGAAAGCTAATGAATCAAAGGTTTGTTCAAAGTCCTCAAAGTTTGAAGAGGTGAAGAGAAGGCTCAAGGAAGTAAACCAGGAAGTAATCAGAGAAAAGAACCGTGTATACTCTGAGATGAGGAAAATTGAAGAGCAGCGAAAAATAGCAGAAGAACAGCGAAAAATAGCAGAAGAATATGAAAAGAAGGCTATGGAAGAAAAACGCCATGCCAGTCAGTTGGCTCAATTGTTAGAGGTGAATAAGCGAAGAACAGAAGAACTAGAGAAGGAAATTCAGGGTCTTGTTTCTTCTAGGAAATCAGTTGATCCTCCCATTCTTCCCCCTCATAAAAATATGAGTGTTGAAATCGGTGAAATGAAGCTGCTAAGAAAAAAATTGAAGTTTGAAAAGGAGCAAGTAAAGCATGCCAAGCAAGTGGCTAAGCTGGAAATAGGTCGTAATAATATATTAAGAGAAGAAATGCGTCGTATAAAGCAGGAACTTGTTCAATTTTCTCTGCGACTCGAGTTACTGGATAACTGCATCTCATGCGGTGATGAAGGTATAAATGATATGGCAAAGGTTAGTTCTCCTTTTCCCTTGTGAATTACCTGTAGCTTTTACTTATGTTACGCACTTGCAGAATTCATAAATAGGTAGATGATGCTGGCATTTGTTGTTGAACATTGGCTTTATTAATAAGCTAGCTGCTGATATACAGTAGGCACAATTATTTGTCTGATGGGTTTTAGTTTATAAATGCTGGATGAATGAAATGTTACACTTTATGAACACTGTCAATTGGTTCACAAGTTATAATTTTGGTTGAAGTTTCTAAAAAAGGCTATATATAAACCAGTTACATTGGTGTCTATCTTAGGCTACCTAGAAAGGGGAAGATACTGAGTGCACCTTCAAACTTGTTTGTTGGTGTCAGATAGAGGGATGGCTCAATGGTGGGATATCATCATAAATTGGTTGTAGCATCAGTCTGACTGAGATGGGGATAATGAGTGACAATTAGAATCATATCCTAATTTATTCTTGGGCTAATTCAACACATGCAATGATATCCCATCGTTTTTAGTCCAAAACCAATAGTTTTGCCACACATCTCTTGCTTCTAATTTGATTTCAAATTTCTCCAGCTGGAGACTTAGTGTTTCTAAGGGCCAGTTTGGGATTGTGTTTAGACCACCCAATCCCACGTTTGAGGGCCCAAATGTGCGGTTGCTGAATATTTGTTTGGCAAATGGCATTGTAGTGGACAATTGTGGTAGGACCAACACTTGGGCCTAAACTGCAATATTTTGTGTTTGAAAAAAAGGTCCTCAAAGATTAGCGTTTGCGGTCAGAACAACAATTGTACTATGTTTGATAATAAATGAAATGAATTTACCAAGTAGCTGGGGAAAATACAGCCAAATTTAAGATTAATGTTTCCTATTTATGAAATCATCAAATTAATGTGTACCCCAAGTCCTTATGTTTTATAAATTTTTGATTTTTCAAATACATATACACTCCATAAAAGAGCATATCTGGAAATTTACAATTTAAATTATTTTTAGATACAAAATATAATGATAATTATTTGAACTGAGTCTCATAAACAACACTTTTGGCCAAAAGTTACAGTTTGGCCAAACTAGCACCAAGTAGAGGTGACATATGGGCATGTTAGGTCAGGTATGAATTGGTCATTAATGGATATGGGTATTTATTGGTCGCTATTATTTGACCATTTACTAATCGGATAAAAATGGATATGGATCATAAATAGATGTGGGCAAACCCGAATTACCTGATTATCCATACCAAAAATATATTTCTATAAAATAAAATATATATTTCTTTTTTATCCAAAAAAGAAATATATATTTATTTTTTTATCCAAAAAAGAAATATATATTTATTTTATTTTGTTTTCACACATTATTCAGGAAACTTGAAAATAAAAGGGAACAACATTTTCTGTTCCCATATTTCAAATTTTTTTTGTTCCCATATTTCTGTTTCCATTTTGGAAACAGAAACAGTTATTTTTGTTCTCAGATTTCTGTTTTGGTTCCGTAAACAGAAACAGAGATTTCTTTTAGTCATATTTCTGTTTCCGTTCCAAGAACAGAACAGATTTTTCTATTCTTTTTGATAGATCAAAAGCAACCAAATCGAAAATATGGTGGAAATGATATAATGAAATGAACTGTAGTTGCATTCACCAGAGTAATGAAATACAAAAACAGCTTTGAACCGAAAGGAATACAAGAAATAAAATGAACAAATATCCAGGGATTCGAGAACCTGGCTTCTCCCAAATTCCACTTCAGATTTTCCGGTCCCATCTCTCTTCTTCCCCTCTGCTATTTATAATTGAACAGACCCCCCCTGATAACAAACTTTAACAGCTCAAAACAAACTTCACAGCTGATAACCAACTCAACAGCTCACAGCCCAACAGAAATAGAAGCTTCTATGCCAACTAATTTCCCCTTATCTCCTTATTTCCTTTGCCGCACATAAGTATGTTTGATCAAGGGTCTATCACTTTTCTGTTCTGGGAACAGATATATTTTTTTGTTCTCAAATTATTTTTTCTGTTCCAGGAACAAAGGTATTTTTTTTTTTTAAGTTTTTTTGTTCTAGACATCTGTTTCAGTTTCAGGATGTTTTTTTTGTTCTCATAGTTCTGTTTCTGTTTCGGGAATGGAAACAATTTTCTTTATTATAGATTTCTGTTTCTGTTTTCGGAACAAAAACAATAAAACAAATTTTTTTTCCTTCAGATTTTTGTTTTTGTTTCAAGAACAAAAACTATTTTTTCTCCGACTCTTCTGTTTTGGACCTTTCGGTTTGACGTTAATATTTGTGTTGGTACGAAATTTGGAATAAAAAGTCAACAACAAAAAACAAAAAAATGTACAAAAAATTATAGAGAGAAAAATAGTATAAAAAATTGAGGGACAATTTGAAAAATAAATATTTTAAAAACCTTAAAATGTAGAGAGATTTTGGCGATAGTAATGATGGTTAGAATTAAGGATTGTTTCATATGGGTATGGTATACATTTGTTGTCCATAACTTATATGTATTTGCGTGCTTTAGAATGTGATTAAATGGTTATCCAAACCGTTTGCATCCGTTTAGAATGGGTCATATGCCTGCTAAAAAGTAGTTGGATGTGGTTGGATTGACAGATACAATATAACTATTGCCTGCTGTACTTCTGGGTAGTGTTATTTTTATTCAGTCTATTTTATATATGTTTATTCATTCAATTTTACCTGTTTGGTGATTATTATTACTATAATTATTTTTTGATAAGCAATGTTTGGTGATTTTTTTTTTTAATGGTGCATACACCTCTAAGGGTGTCTTGTTTACTGAATTGCTTTCATGATTTTCAGATCGGTAAGGTTTCTGTTATTCAAAATCTAAAGAGGAAATTCTCCGGTGAAGAATCAAGTCAAATGCACCTTGACGTTGAAAATGAGCTCATAAAGCGGAGTTGCAGAGGCAGCACAAACATGGATCTTTCTGATCCTTTGAAGCAAACTGGAGATGGTTCTGCACCATTGCTTCTTACTGCAAGAGGAAATGGTACTGAATCTACATCAGGTATTGATTCTAAATTGGAGCCTTTACTTAGAGGTTCTTCAAAACAAATCTTAGAGACTTCTGCAATAAATCCTGATAGACCATTGGTGGGCTCACAGGAAAGAGGTGTTGATTCTGTCGCCACATCTTCTAAATTGGCAGAAGAGGTGTCAAATCAAGAAACATCCGTGTCCAGGTTGTCTGATGAAGTGATTGATACAAGGTACAATGAAAATCTTGCAGCGGTAGCTGAAAATAGTGTCAGGAGTCCTTTAACTCTTGGTGCTATCAGTAGGAGGTCTGGACATTCAAAGAGGAGAAGAAGGATTGCCAATGTGGTTGAATCTCTTGAACATTTGTATTCCAAGGGTCACAAATGGAATAAGCAGATAACAGAGAAGTTATCTGTCTTGCATGGTTTATTACACAATGGAATGAAAAAACCCCTGGAAGTGGGAAAAAGCTTGGTACCTTACCTGGAACACAATTTATCCAGTAAACAAGATAGACCACATAAGAAGAGAAAGTCATCTTCTGAAGAGCGGTCGGTTATGTGGGATTTGGTGAATTCCGATGAATTAAAGGACAGGCTTGGATCTGAAGGTGCTGAAGAGTCTAATATCTGCTTGCAAATTTCTTCACCTGGCTATGATGTCAGAAATGCTGCATTGGGTTCAAATGATAAAAATAGTGTTGCATTTAGGGGCAACATGGAAATTTCAGAATGGTTTGATGATGTGGTGAAAGTTGACTATATGAAATTACTTGACTTGGAAGATGAGGTCGACGAAGAAGCTTACCGTACAGCAACTAAGGTTCCTCTATCACCTACTCTTCCGGATCTTGAGTTTGAAAGCAGTAAACTTACTCAGCCGTTAGTAGATGAGATACCATCTGATGGAGTTCAAAATGAGAAGGACCAATTCACACCATGTTGCAACTCTGATCTTATAGATGTGGAGTTTGCATCACATTTGCCACCATTGCAGTATAATGAAAATTCTACTATGTTGAATGAAAACTTGTCTCGTAATGAAACTGGGAAGTCCAATGGGGGTGATTGTGATGGTTACAATATCTTGGACTCAGATGCAGAGTTAGGAATATCAGCTATAATTAATTCCAGAAATGAGGAGCTGAATATTTTGCATGGAGGTGGAGTTGAATTTGTGCATGATAATAATCCAAAATACTGTGTTGTCTATTCAGACATCAATGACCATGGCAGCATTTGTCGTGTACATCATGCTACCAGAAATTGTATGGTGCAGTTCCCTATGGTCTCACATGCTGATTTGTTTGTTCGAAATATTTTGACGTCTCTATCTAAGTTTAAAGGGCTCTCATCAAGGTAAGTGATTTGTTTGAATTCTCTCTCTCTCTCTCTCTCTCTCATTTTATGGATCTAGCTGTTCTGTTAATTGTCCTTGCCTTATTTGGCGGTACTAGAACAATCACAGCTTTTAAAAATTACGTTTGTGCCTGTGACATCCTTGGACACTGAAGTGTGTCAAGATACAACTAATGTCTAGAAATATTTAGCAGAAAACTTGGCCAAAGGGAAAAAAGAAAAAACAGAAATAATTAGTCGAAGGTATAACATCATATAACCGTTTGAGAATATTGAATGTGTACAGTGGCCATATCATCCAAATAATCAATAAAACTGTATGAGAACAGTGTTGCCTAAAAAATAAATGCTAAATTGAGCACATTAGCATAGTACCAGCAATAAACTCACCCAGCCATCAGTGAGGTGAAAGATGATTGTTGAAGCAAGAAACCGGCCTATGAGGTTTTTTTTGTTGAAATTAAGGAACCGAGCCCTATTTCTTTTAGGGCTGATCCTTTAATCGCTTCTTTTCTTTTGCATATATGACCTTTTTCTATTTCTTTTTCATGCTTGGGTTTCTTCCCTGTCTTCTTCTTTTTTTTGTTTTCTTTTTAAAGAGGTCTTCTCGTTTCATGGGAATTTCGCTTTTGAATCCGCCCCTTTTTTAGGGAGGTCTAATCTTCTTTGTTAAGATTCTTCCTTTTACTTCTTCCTTCGTATTAACCGTCGACTAGTTTATTCATTTAGTCTTTTATTTGTTTCTTGTTTCTGAGTTTAGTTCATTTGTTTTCTCTTTGTTACATTTTGGTCCCCCTAATCTATTTCTTTGTTTTTATGGTTCGGTCTTGTTCATTCTTTTAATTCCTTATTTTACTCGCCTTGGGTACAAGTGTACAACCCAGTTTCTATCCCACTTAAGTAGGGTCAGTTACATGAATCCTTTTACGCCATAAAGATCGATCAAGACCCATCTCCTTAGTCAGGTTTAATGTCATCAAATCAATTTTAATAGTCTTGTCCCAAGTCTTGTTAGGCCTACCTCTCTCTCTACTAGTCCCTCGCACTTGAAGTAAATCGCATTTTCTCACTGGTGCTTCTATGAGTCTTTTATGCACATGTTGAAATCATCGTAAACGGTTTTTTTTTCATTTTCTCTTCGATGAGTGTTATTCTTAAATTCTCTCTAATAGTTTCTTAGTTTTATCTATTCTCGTCTTTTCACTCATCCACTGTTGCATCTTCATTTATGTCATCCCAATTTTCTGGACATGTTTTGTTTTTACTGCCAACATTTTGAACCATACAGAAACGTCGGTCTTATTACAGTTTGGTAGAATTTTTCTTTGAGTTTTAACGGTATCCTATGATCACATATTCATATATCACCCCAACTATACTTCTCTACTGCAACCATTATGCCTTAACTCTATGAGTAATTTTCTCATCGATTTCACAATTATCCTGAATCATTGAACCTAAATATCTAAAATTATTAACCTTTGCCAAAATTCGAATTTGTCCGCCTCAATGATGAAATAAATTCAGAAAGCTGAAATAAGGCTGCTGGACACAATGGTGACACATTCACACACCAAAACAGCAAAGAAGGCCGAAATCCCAATGTGATCAGCAACTTGTCAATTCCAATATCATCAAACTGTAACTTCGGCTACTGTAGCAGCTATTCCAGCAATTTTTTTCTAACCGTGAAGTTTCCAGATTACAGAATAAAAAAATAAAATAGGTCTGAAAACTTGAAAAATCATAAAAAATGGGAAACTTGCCAGGCATAGCCCCCAAAAAATTTGGAAATTTCCATAATTACCCAAAGGAAGAGGCAAACAAAGGATTATGTTCACTGTTTTGCACCTTGTGATGCTTGTGACAATGAGACGCCAGCACCTGTGATAATGACGTCAGCACTTCAAAATTAAACTGAAGCAACAAGGTCCTTGGCTGGTTTGTATTTTAGGATCAAACACTTGGGATACAAAGTTGAAGTTTAAAGTTGAAGAATTAGGGTTTTAGAAGAAATAAGAGAAAGAACTGGATAGGGTCTGAAGAGTTTGATTAAGTTTACCAAGTCTTCCACCATCACATATTTATGTGAAATAATATAAATAAATACTTAAACACAAAGTAGTACTTAAAGCACACAATATAACCAAATACTCTTAACAGCTCATTTATAAACAAATTTATTCCAACTAATAATTTTTTCCACTTATTAATTATCGAGGTTACGAGAGTATTTGCTCATGTTCATGTTCATGTCTTTATTGCTGCTACATTACTGTGTTAGTGCTAATTCGGTTAGGCTGCCTATGGCATGTATATTGTTTTACAGGAAAAACAAAAACCCTGCTTTCCTAATGTTAAATAATATAAACTGTTTCTGATGTTCCGTTTCAAGTGAAAACAAATTAAAATGATCGATAAACATTATCTATGATCATGTTTTGGTTTTGTTATCTTGGATGTTGGAAATAAATTCCGGGAAAGAGTGAACTTGTGAAATGGAGTTGTCATTTATAAGATTGGTGAAAGTGATTGTAATTAATTTTGTCTTTATATCCATTTCATATTTCCAGGGAGAAGGTCTGTGTGTTCTTTTCACTGTTATTGAACAACTTCTCTGGGACTGTTGCAGCATATAACTTTGGAAGCTTTTCAGACAGGAATTTCATACTCGTCTTAGAAGCTTTTGCCAATTGCATGCATGGAGGTGTGTATTGTTATGGTGCATTAGTTCTTTGTACTATGTTTTCAATTATGCTTCATTTCTACTTTTCTCTTTTTTCATTTGACCAACTTTTTGTTCGATATGTGCAGTGCTGTCTGATTCAGAGATGAGAAGCATGTTTGCAGAATTATGCCACTTGAGTGATATGCTTGCACTCATTGAGGATTTTCTTATAGTTAGAATGGTTGTGGTGTATGGTGATGATGTATCTTTGGATTCTGGTGCGGATATTAATTTTTCCACCGAAGTAGCTTCCTCTGTCCTGTTGGCGGCTGGAGCTGCTCTATTGGCTTCGATATGTACAGCAGTTGACTATATTGGTTTTCTGTGTGAGGCTTCGTACAACATCTTCAGGAAGCACAAATTTGAAACTGCAGATATGCTGACTATTCTTCACCTTTTTGTATATATTTGTGGATATAAATATGTTACTTCTGATGATTATGGTTTAGTAATGACCGTACTGAAGTCTTTAGTTACATTTCTTGAGAAGGACAACTTGTCACTTGATTCTAGGTGCTGTTTCGCATCTTTAGCTGAAAAATGGTCCAAGCCTCCTTCAGGTATCAAATGTCCATTTTCAGATGGTGCAGCTCCCCTTAATGTTGTTGTGTCACTGCTCTTGGAACGGCTTGAGAATCATGCATGCCATAATGAGAAAACCGAACAATATCGATGCCATACAGACAATTTTGTTGGCAAATCTTGGGACTGCGAAGCATCTTGTTGTTTAAATGAATTTGGGATGTCAGAAGTTTCTTCTGACGGGATTCTTTGCCCGCTTATCGATGTTCTTTCGTTATTGGAGCTGGTAGCCTGCAGCATGGTATTACTATTACCCTACTTTTCCTGTTTCAATTTTTACACACGCCTACACACTTGTATTCACTTCTTGCTTTTGTTGATGCGATGAGCTGGTTATTACAATTGCATGCTGTATCATTTAATTTGGAGTACAATTTGTCTGACCCTTTTGATATGTTTTTCTTGCGTGTTTTGCATTGTGGAATTTGAAATAAGTATTTAATCAGTTTTTAGGATTTGAGTCTCATCGAGCCATCATGTAGGCCAGTTGATATAACTGTGGGTTACATCATACACGTACACAGAAAAAGTGTTTGTGGGGAGAAAGGATTCACCTTTCTTCTTTTGAAAGAATACTACCAAATTTCTTGTGCCCGAAGGAAGTTCTTTATATAAAATTTTAATCTATTAGTCAAAAAGTATTACATTAATTAATCTTGATTTTGTATTTTATTTATACTTTAAACTTAATTATTTTCGGTTTAAATTTGGCTAGTTGTGATTGGAAAGGATAACTGTAAAAATTAAGGTGGCGTTTGGTAACCACTCCCATCCCAAAAATTCTCATCCCATTCCCACTTTTTTGGAATTTATTTTTGGGTATAGCATTTGGTAATCCATCCCACTTTTTTGTTTCCGTTCCCATCCCAGAATCCATCCCACTTTTTGTAAAGAAATGAGAAACAAAACAAAAAAGACCATTCCCAACCATTCCCAACCAAAAAAACACATGATCACCTTCAACCGTGTTCTTCGCCTCCATGATCACCTCCATCATCATCTTCTTCAACCGTTCTCCTCTGGTTCGTCGTCTTCTTCAACCGTCATGTTCATCGTCGTCTCCATCACGCCCATCGTCGTTGTCTTCTTCGCGTCCTCTGTCGTCATCGATTTCGTCTGCTTATAGGGTTTGGAAATCGAAATCGAAATCGAAACCCTATTTCGATTTCGACCTCGAAATCGAAACAAGGTTTGTCGTCGTCTTCTTCAGTTCGTGGTCTCCTTGGTTCGAAATCGAAACAAGGTTCGTCGTCGTCTTCTTCAGTTCGTCTTCTTCAGTTCATCGTCTGCTTGGTTTGACCGTCGTCATCTTCTTCAGTTTGTCGTCTGCTTGGTTTTGATTTTGAAATTGAAATAGGGATTTCGATTTTGAAATGTGAAATCGAAACAGGGATTTGGATTTCGAAATGTGATTTCGATTGGAGTTTAGGGTTCAATTTCGATTAGGGTTTAGGATTTCTATTTTGATTGTGGTTTAGGGTTTGATTGCTTGATGATTTATTGATTGTGGTTTAGGATTCGATTGCTTGATTGTAGCTTATGATTCGTTCTTGATTTCTAGGATAAAATCGTTACCAAACGCAATTCTGTTCCCCCAAAAAAAAAAAAAAATTGTCGTTACCAAACGCGATTCTGTTCTCAAGAAGGAAATAAAATTCTCATCCCATCCCATTCTATTCCCATCCCACTGCATAGGATGGGCACAAAATGGTTGCCAAACGGGCCTAAAATTTTAGGAAACAATATGATAAAATAGAGCCTGAAGGTTTGAAGATTAGCAGAAACAAGACGGAATACTTGCATTGCAATTTTAGTAATGTACAGAGAGATGATGGTGCAGTTAAAATTGGAGATCAGGAGGTGCCTAAAGTTGATAATTTTAGGTATTTAGGTTCAATGTTTTAGCGCAATGGCGAATCGAGGAGGATATTATCTAAAGAGTCGAGATAAGTGCAGTTGGGGTGATATATAATTGTAGGATACGTTGAAACTTAAAGGAAAGTTATAGGCAATTTTGTATGGTTCAGAATGTTGGGCGGTAAATACGAAACATGTTCAAAAAGTTGTTGTGGCAAAAATGAGAGGATGTTGTGGTGGATGAGTGCGAAGACGAGAATGGATAACATTAAGAGTGAAACTATTAGAGACAATTTAGGAATAACATCCGTCGAAAATAGGATGAGAGAAAATCATTTACGATGATTTGGATATCTGTGAGAAAATGCGATTTAGTTCAAGTGTGGAGGTTACCAGAGGGAGAGGTAGGCCCAAGAAGACCTTGGATGAGATTATTAGAATTGATTTGATGATATTAAACTTGACTGAGGGGATGACCCTTGATCGATCTTTGTGGCTTAAACAAATTCATGTAGCCGATCCTACTTAAGAGGGACAAAGGCGTAGTTGTTGTTGTTGTAATATGATGAAATCGAAATATTAAGGTACAAATTAAATTTTGATTTATATTTAAAGGGTAAAAATATGATTTAATTTTAATCTCTCTGTTGAACCAATGGACATCCTGATTTATTATATAGATTATGTGATGTGTGAGGGTGGCCTTGTCGTGGTGGTAAAGTAGCTTCGTTGTGACCTGGTAGTTGCATGTTCAAATCATAAAGAGAGCCTCACCTAGAGGTAAGACAACTTAGGAAGCACGGACACGGACATGGACACGGACACGCGCGTCGTGTCCAACACAGGTATGGCACGGGGATGCATCACATTTTAAAAAATTAGGATACGGGTACGGTTAAGATATGACAATATATTATTATTTTTTATACGTACTTTAAATTTTTATTATTACTCATATCATTTAGAATACCAACAAATTTAAGAAATCAATTATTACATGAAAAATAATAAATACATAAATAGATAAAAACTTATACAAATGCTAAGAAATAAAAATTGCAGAAAATTAATTATTAAATTGCAAAAAATAAAAATTTGTAAAAATTAAAAAGTCATTACGATAATTATTTATATATTTAATACCAAAAAAGAAGTTAAGAGTAATATGTTCAATTTCATCTTATAAGGGGGTATATTTGGTAGTTTCTAGATGTGAAGGGGTGTGATTGATTTTACCTCTGCATTTTCAGCCTTTAGTTTATTTACATTTGTTAAACTAGTTTATGATATTGTCTGAAGAACTTGTTAAAATTCTTTTTCGCCCCTAAGTCAAGTGTGCAATATTGGCATAATCACATAAGGATTATTCCCTACAAATGGTATGCACTTGTAATGTACCAGTTTGTCGATCGTGCTTGTTTACTAGGTTGGCATTTGTTTAGTGTTTTTCTTTTTTTTTTTTTGTTGTTGTTCCCATAAAAATGAGTTCATATACAAAAAATACGCGAATGAAAGAATATGTTTCTGTTACCAATTTTTTTGATCAAATTTCTATTTCTGTTTCTGGGAACAGACACACTATACAAGCACCACCTAGATTTTTTTTGACTGGTATCATTATGAGCAAGGATTCTCTTTTTTGGCTTTATAATCAAATTTTTTCTTGACAATGCAGCCCTGGGATTGGACGTGCGACAATATTGTTTATAAGCTACTGAAGCTTTTGGAGTCATCTGTTTTCGAGAATCTCGCAGCTGCCATTGTTGTTTTTCTTGGTCAATTGGGGAGGTAAGTTATATTAAGTGGTGTTTGGTTGTATGGAGTTGGCCCCTTGGAATTTGAATTAGAAATGAGCACATGTAAATTCCCAAAATTTTGAATGCCTTCATTTTCAATTCTTCAATTCCACGCTTCCAAATGCTGCCTGATTGTTTTAATCTGGAACCCCTGAATGATGTATGTACGTTAATTCGTTTAGTTGCTTCCATTATGGAAATTACTTGTTCCTGTGTTTGAATTTTGAATTGAAATCATTTCTTAATCTAACTATTCACCTCAACATTTCTCATTTGATAGGTTTGGCATCGATTCTAAAGGATGTGAAGACACTGGCGTTGAAAACATAAGGACTCGTTTGTCTGCTTTTCTTGATCAAAGCGTTTCAAAGAAATCAAATCATCACATTCAAATCATCGTTGTTACCGTTCTATTAGGTTTGCTTCCTCTCGCTTTTGAACAAGTTATTAAGAACGATTTGGAGCTTCAGGCAGATATAACCAAATCCATTCCCGCAAGATCTATAAAGAATTGGTTCAATTTGCTTAACGAAGAGGGTAAGTACTTGTTTTCAGGACTTTTGGAGTCTAAAAAGTGTTCCGTTTCTTGGAACAGATAGCTCCCTTTTTTGAGCATGTCTCTGTATTGTTTGTAGATTCTAGATCAAGTGAGAATTTTGTCTGTTCAAGTGAGAATTTTGACCGTTCAAGAGAGAGCATGGGAAATGTAAATTTTTGCTCAATTATAAACATTTTAAAAGATTTTTTTTTTTTCAATATTCGAGTATATACTAGATTTTAGATATTGCATTTTGTTTAAATTTTTTTATTAGAGATAGACAAGGGTAAGACTGCGTACATATAACCTAGAGGTTCCGAGTTTAAATTTTGAAAATAACCTCTTTGTAACTAGGGGTAAGGCTGCGTATATTTGTCTCCAGATCCTATAATGGTGGGAGTTTTTGTGCACTTGACAGTTTTTTTTTTTTTTTTGTGTTTTTTTGTTTTGTAGAGATAGAAGTAAAAAGAGCAAATTTATTTATTTTTTTTTTTTTAAAAACTAAAAAACTAAAATAGAATATAAAATAGATAAAGGATTGATTTGTAAAGTGTTTGGAATCGGTAGCCCAAATTAGCCTTTTTTAGCTACCAACCCATTGCAAAACACTTCTGTCGTTCCTGCCCTAGAAGATTGAGGATTGAAACTTTCTCGTGGTCCATTGTAAGTTAATCACAACCATTTGGTTGACGACTTTGATATTGTTGGTCAAAATTGCTTATATTGAAAAAATTATTTATGTTAAGGATATCTACGTTAAAAACATGTGTTGAAATAAGGAGAATATATGTACTTTGAAATAGAGGGAATGAAACAAAACGATAGAGAAATAGGTCTTGTTTGGTTTTCGTGTTATCGTTCCCTGGTTCTTATTCCCATTTTCAGAATTTTGGGATTAATGTACAGGAACGTGTTTGGTAATCACGTTTCTGTTTTCATCTTATCCAAAATTTTGAGATTGATTCTTGAATTCCTTCGGAATGTGAGAAACAAAATTGATTCTTTTCATTTTCAGCTCATTCCCATATGAAGGACAAGTTTGGTATTTTTAATTCTTAATGTGGTGATTGATACTTCTTTGTCCCATTTCAAAATACTTATTGAGGTGGTTAATCCTTCTTCGTTCCATTTCATTCCCAACGAACATCATCTTAGCTCGTCTTTTCTCTTCATTCCCACTGCCGTATTCTCTCCATCACCATTCTCTGCTTAAAATGGTAAGATCTCTCTCTCTCTCCCTCTCCATTTGGGCATTTGTGTCATCTAAGTTTGAAATCGCCCAGATCTATCTTTTTTTTGGACAAAATACATATTAAACCCTCTAACTATTGACACATTTTTATATAGTCCAATAAAATTTTTTCGTTTTAGTTTAAACACTCTCAGTATGCACTCAGTTTTAAATGGTCATTATGTTGCATTTTCCATCAAATCTAACAGAAATGAGCAGTAAAACGATTTTTTCCATTTTTTTCCTTCTTTTCTTTTTCTTTTTCACCTCTCTCTCTCTCCTGCTCAGCCCTCTCTCTCTCTCTCTTCCTCCCTCCACGTCGACACACCCTCGTAACAGGAGATAAACCAGTAGGGAGGGAGAGAGAGAGAGGTTGAGCGGGAGAGAGAGAGAGAGAGAGGTGAAGAAGAAAAAGAAAAAAGAAAAGAAAAGGAAACAATTTGAAAAAGACCGTTTTACCAATAATTTCTGTTAGATTAAATAAAAAATGTAACAGAAGGATCATTTAAAACTGAATGCATATTTAGAGGGTTTAAAGTGAAACGAAAAAAACTTATTGGACTATATATAAACGTGTCAATAGTTAGATGCTTTAAAATATATTTTTTCCTTTTTTTCTTCCTACTGATTTTTCATTTTTTGGTCCATTGAAACATGTTTTTTCCCTTCGCTAATTTTCTCTTTTGCTGCAATTTTTGTTTCTTTTGCTTATTTTTTTTTATTTCTTCATTTTTATTATTTGTTGCTGTTTTTTTATTTTTATTTTTTCCTTTTGCTGTTATCGAAAAAACTAATTGTGTGATGCTCAGTGGGGAAATTGCCGCCGACGCTTACCTTGACATTGATGTTCAAATCATGGCCAAAATTTGCATTGAAACAGAGGATTCAATCAACTACGAGAATATGTACTACAGGATCATGGAAACAGTGCTGATTCCGATGAAATAATTCCAGAGTTTGCTAGTACGACGGTGGAAACAACCAATGTCACATAGGTGTCTTTGATTATTGCAATGACAAGGTACGAAATCACTGCGAAGATGGTGTCTAAGTACAGACCCAATTGTCCCATTTTGGAGTGGTCGTCCGGCAACGAATCTCCGTTGACAAGGTATGGGTTTAAACACTTAAAAATGATGTGTTTTCGGGCCAATTCGGTCAACCGACGAAAATAGTCGGTCGACTAACGAAAATAGTAGCTTAAGGAAGCTAAACGAATGACCTACTTGCCAATTCTCGAGGATTTGGTCAATCAACCAAGGCAATACAATGTCAAAATATGGACTGTTGCACAGGGTCGGTCAACTGGCAGGTGGGCTTAGTCTCTTTGTTTTTAACGATTTTAAAAGTTTTTAAGAGATTTGAATGTTTTACTTATATATATCATATATTATTTATTTTCTATTTATTTAGTACATATATTTAATTATTCTTTTAATTGAATTGATCTTTAAGAGTTTTGAATTAAAAAAGTTTTGCAGACCAAATTAAGTTTTTCTAAAAGTATTTATAAATTAAACATACTTATTTTGAAAGGATATGATATATGGGGTATCAAAATGTCACTTAAAGTCTTGAAATTTAAAAATTAGCCGTTGGAGGTCTAATTAAAAAGATCTCACTGAGATTTTTCCAAAAAAGATTTTTGTAAGAGCAAGAGTGTAGTAAACTCAGTTTTTGCAAAGAACACTTTTTTCATGATCAAGAATTTCTCAAAATTTTCCTCAAAAATATTTTTAGAAAACAAAATTTTCTCACTAATATTTTCAGAAAACAAAATTTTCTCACTATAAAATCTGATAGCTCTTTGTAATTCTTGATGATTATTTTTTGAAAAAATGCAAGTCTATATATAGTGTTTTCAAAGAAAAGCTATAATGACT
Organism: Eucommia ulmoides; assembly: GCA_016647705.1. NCBI lineage: Eukaryota > Viridiplantae > Streptophyta > Magnoliopsida > Garryales > Eucommiaceae > Eucommia > Eucommia ulmoides. The sequence goes on from CM028329.1 coordinate 5,627,323, forward strand.
AGTTTTCTAAAAATATACCCTATAATTGTACATATAGACCCCTTTAATAAATCTGATTTTACGAGTTATATTTAATTGAAACTATAACTTTTAAATCATTCAATTTAGTCTAAAAAATAATTTGATCTAAGCCCCAAAAAAGATTGAAAGATTTTTTTACCAAAAAGATCACAGAATCAGAAAAGATAAGGATTAAATAATAAGATCTTCAAAAAAGAGATCATATCTTTGAAAAATTATTTTCGGTCAATAAAATATGTTTTTATAACATTCAACTACTGAAAACACGACTGAAAGATCTTGAAAAACGTTCAAGTAAAAATAAAAAATTAAAGAGGATTTTCCCACTAGTCCTAGTAAATTTAGCTCTTAATACTAACGGATATAGATTGATTGACTTTCTTAACATGACATTATTTCATTTCATGGAAGTTTATGGGAGGTTGTTGGCGACAAATTCTAAGATTAGATTATATAAATTTTCAAATGAGATTGTAATTGATAGAATATTACATTAGGGAAAAAAGATTAGATTATATAAATTTTCAAATGAGATTGTAATTGGTAGAATATAACATTAGGGGAAAAAGATTAGATTATATAAATTTTCAAATGAGATTCTAATTGATAGAATATTACATTAGAGAAAATTGTAATCTCGTAGATTTAGAGAATTTATGAAATTTTCATTAAGTTCGCTATTAATTGCTGAGAAAATTAGAGACTAAAATAATATATCTTTTATATATATATATATATAAAATAAATTAGCTTACTTATAAAGTGGGCCGTCGGATAAAGAGATAAATACCAAAACATTGGTATCCGTCAGATTACTTTTGTTATAATTCGACTTGATAATTAGGGTTTTTATCTATTTTCAGCCGCAAGGGGCATCGCTCTCCCCCTGATCACCCGAAACCTCAGCCCCTCCTTTTATTTCTCTCTTTCTCTCTCTAACCCTCATGGCCACTGCCCTTATGAAACCACCACCATGGCGACGACAACGATGACTTCTTTCCCTCCAGACGATGGCGGCGGCTCGCTTTATCGCACACTCACATACCGTCGCAAATCCAGCCCACTCTCTCTTCTTCATCCATTACCATCGCGTCGTCTAGCCATCGCCATCGTCTCGCCAACGCAACATCGGCGGCCTTCCAGCAAGTCGTGATAACGACAACGGCTATCCCTCACTCGCGACAATGACATCAACGATTTCTCTATCCCTCGCAACGTTGACGGCGATTTCTCCATCCCTCGCGACGGCAGTACCTCCATTGCCAATGCTCAAGAAGGATTGCGAAGGTCGGTGAGTGAAATGTGGATGAAACCGTAGCAGAGCATCTCTCTCCGAGCCACAACGATTTTGGCATTACGGCGAATCTGTCTTCGGATGGCCATAGATCTATCCCGGTGTTTTCTTGTCGGCTTATTTCTGGATGAAATAAGAGGTAAGTCCTCTTCCTCTCTGCCAATTTGCAAATCCCACTCAAGGTGGAATAGAATTTTTCATCTATTGTTTGGTTTTCTCTTAAACCCAAGGAATGTATTTTTCAAATTCTTTTGATATTATTATGTGATTTTTGGAGTTTAGGTTTTTTTTTTTCCCTCCTATTTTAAGGAGGTTTTGGGGGTATTTTAATTATTGTTATCAATTGGTGGTTAAGAATGGTGGCCATTGTGCTGCTTGAAGCACTAATGTGGCGCTGGAGTAGTGTTTTGGAATAGAAATATGGGAACAAAAATGAACTCCTCATTTCTCTCCTCAAAGGAAATTGGTTCTTACTGATATGATTCTTTGAATAGCTTAAGAGGGATGATGTTTTGCTGGTACAATCAAATGCTATTTGATTTGTTCATCAATTGATTTTGCCTTTTTAATTGTTGTTCAGGTTTAAATCGAGAAGGGAAGGTGATGGCATTGGGTTCAAGAAAATTCTTCCTCGGATCTCAAAATTAAAAATGCCTAATGAGGTTCAAGTATGTGATACACAACTTCCTCTTATTTATGGAGATGTTTAAATAAGAATTTTGTTGCATTTTTGTTGAAACAATACATACATAGAGAGTAGGGGAGGTTTAGGTGGTTCTACATGGACTTAGACTTCTATTAGTGCTTGATTGCTCTATAATCATATTGAAACTCCTGATTAGTGTTTGATTGCTCGATAATCATATTGAGCACCACATGTTTAATGAAATGCTTGACTGAAGAACAATGTCATTTGTTTTGTGTTTCTGTTCCCGTTTGTTCGGTGTTTTTGTTCCTGTTTGTTCTAAAATGTTAAGACCAGAACAGAAATATGGTTTTCTGTTTCATTGAGCAAGAGTGCTTTTAATGAAAATACTAGTAGTGTATTCATTGTGTTTTTGTTTCCATTTGTTCCAATGGTGGCATTTGTTTTGTGTTTCTGTTCCCGTTTGTTCTGTTTTTCTGTTCCCGTTTGTTCTGAAATGTTAAGACCAGAACAGAAACATGATTTTCTGTTGCATTGAGCAAGAGTGCTTTCAAAAATATAATTTTTGGTTGGATCATTTTGTGTTTTTGTTTCCATTTGTTCCAATAGTGGCATTTGTTTTGTGTTTCTGTTCCCGTTTGTTCTGAAATGTTAAGACCAGAACAGAAACATGATTTTCTGTTGCATTGAGAAAGAGTGCTTTCAATGAAAATATTAGTGGCGCATTCATTTTGTGTTTTTGTTTCCATTTGTTCCAATAGTGGCATTTGTTTTGTGTTTCTGTTCTTGTTTGTTCTGTGTTTCTGTTCCCGTTTGTTCTAAAATGTTAAGACCAGAGCAGAAACATGATTTTCTGTTGCATTGAGCAAGAGTGCTTTCAAAAATATAGTTTTTGGTTGGATCATTTTGTATTTTTGTTTCCATTTGTTCCAATAGTGGCATTTGTTTTGTGTTTCTATTCCCGTTTGTTCTGAAATGTTAAGACCAGAACAGAAACATGATTTTATGTTGCATTGAGCAAGAGTGCATTCAATGAAAATACCAGTGGCGCATTCATTTTGTGTTTTTGTTTCCATTTGTTCCAATAGTGGCATTTGTTTTGTGTTTCTATTCCCGTTTGTTCTGAAATATTAAGACCAGAACAGAAACATGATTTTCTGTTGCATTGAGCAAGAATGCTTTCAAAAATATAATTTTTGGTTGGACTGAACTATGTAATTATATTTTTTCACCTTGAGGTATTTGGGGTGCCACTATTGGATATAATACAACAATTGTATTAGGACGACTCAGTTTAATACAATATAATTAATATGATAAAACTCATTTATTTTATATCTGAATCTTGACAATTGACAATAAAACTCACCAAGAACCCAAAATTTTATCATGTATATTATCAGAACTAAACTGTTATCCTTTAATGCCTTTTGATTTGAGCTTAAGTCTGTCATGACAAATCACGAACAAAAACAGAAATTTGAGCTCAAGTCTGCCATGACAAATAAGGAGTAAAAATAGAAATTTGAGCAATTCTGCTGTGTTTTTTCATTTTGTTCTAAAAATATTGTTCCGTCCATTATTTTTTCTCAGATTTACAATTTTTTTCCTGTTTTGTTCCACTTTTGTTCCTGTTTTCTGGATTTATTTTTCCTTTTTTTTTATTTATTTTTAATTTTTTTTAAGCATAATTCAATAATGACAAATCAGGAACTTACATTTTTATTTTTGTTAAGTACTTACGTTCAGTAGTTACTAATTTTGTTCCAGGTTTTGAAAATGTGAAAATGTAAGTACTGAATTATGTAATCAGCTGATTTATTAGATAGATTTCTAAACTATTTTTTTTTTATTTGTTTTCTGTAATCAAATTTTTCTTTCAATGTTCTTTGTTTTTATTTATTTTGTGTTCGATTGTAGAATTAGAGGGAAAAGAGACAAGCTAGCGACATGGGAGGGAAGTGGCTGTAGAAAAGGGTTAAATCTTAGCTCTCGAACCAGGTAAGACATTCTCATACAATTTAAGTTTCATGTATATACTTTATTAGCAATTTTTTTTATTCTACAATTTCATTGTTGGCTTGAGATAGAATGTCTTTTGGACCTGATATTGTGAGAAATTTTAGCCTGATTTTATCATGAAATTGGCAGCTCATGTCTGCCATGGCTTTTGTGTTTTTAGCCTATTCTTTTGCACATGTTTTTTTTTTTTTTTTGTGTGTGGATAAAGATAAGCTTTATGACCTCTCCTCTATGCCTTTGTAAAGAGAGAATGCTTTTGTGTAAATTTACTATGAATTGCATAACTGTAAATTTGCATATTTGAAGTTGATATTCCTACTTTGTCAGGTGGTGATTATTAGTGGTTTTTTTAAGTGTCGAACCCCCCCCCCCCAACAACACACACACATACACACACACACACACACACACACACACATATATATAGGCGTGACAGTGGAATGACTCAATTGCCAACCACGGATAAAGCTCTTTTTAAATATTATTTTTATTATTATTACAATAATTCAAATACATATACCAACAAATTCAAGATTTTTTTTTTTATTTATTACCAGCAACTTTTCAAATTCCCATGATATATAGAGTTGAAAAAAGGAAACTAATAATGTAAAAATTCTGAAATATATATTTTTTAGGGTTTAACTACGTAATAAATTGATATTCTTAGAGAGTAGGTGGCATTTGGTTAGTAGTGTTTGTGTTTTTCTATTTCTATACAATTTTGTTTCTATTTTGAAGTATTGTGGGAACAAAAACATGTTCGGTAATGACCATTGTCCTGAAATTGTTTCTTTGAATTTATGAGAATAGAAACAAGAAACACGTTTGGTTGCAACGGTTTTTTTTTTTCTTTAAAATATATCAAGTCAAAACCTACATTTGACATATTTTAATTCATATTTTTATTATAATTTACTTATGTTACGATTATTATCCTTAAATCTTAGGCAATATGATATGACCTATTATTTTATTGAGAACGAGTGCTAGGTTAGAGTTGCGTAAGGAAAAACAATTCTACTATTACAAGTCTTATTTATAAAATTGTCCCGTGAGAGAATATGGCATGAATAAGATTTTAAGTGCTAGGCGTTTGCAGAATTATAGGTATTAAATTAGTGAGAGAGATATAAATAACCAAATTACTAATTGTTTGCCATAAAATTTGACTGTTGCGAAAGAGAACATATTTGAGAATCATCTACCTCTTACTGCATTTGAATTTGTGCAATTTTTGGAGGAGACTGAGCGGGATGTACATCCATTGTGAAGAGAATTCGAAAGAGGGAAAATGAATGAAAACAACAGTGTTAGAGAGTATAGACTTAGAAAAGAGTGTCAGTACTACAACCTAAGACGTAGAAGGTTCCAATCAAACATTGCAGTCTTGGTGTATGCAATCGTGCGCACCCTACTTTCATCATGGCCTAGAACTAGAGTTTATAGAGCCTTAATGAAAGAATTCCTAGACCTGAGAGCATTAAGAGAGTTGTTAGAGAGTATCGAGGACTAGCAGATATGCTTAAAGGCGTTGGAGGATTACGAGGTTAAACGACAAATGGGCAACCAGAGCAATGAAGTTGTATCCTAAACCGACGGTTTTAAGGTATAAATAATTTTTAACGTATTTTGTATACAAAAAATTCATTTTTTAAATTTTATATCGAATATATATTTTTTCCTTTTTCTTTTGTAGGGTTACCACGTCAAGTTTGTTTGTTCTCTTCGGTGGTTGAAGATATTTCGGCTTCATTCAGTTTTATTTGAATAATGGATAATTTTTAATTTTTACGTTATGTCATTTAGATTTCTAGAATAATGCGATTATTATTTTTTATAGTGTCATTTATGTTGTTATTTTAAATTATAGACATGTGGGTTGATTTTTTTATTTTTTTGTATTAAACAAAATAAAGTTGAATAGTAAAATAAATTGATATAATTGTCCCAATAGATGATGTATGTTTTACGCTCGTGCCTTTAGGTACGGGTTATACACTAGTATATATATAAAATATAAATTGATTAGATGGGGCTGCCAAAACAACCCCATCATTAATTGTTTTGGTTGGATATATATATCTATTATATAAAATAAGATGGCTTTTGCTGACTAGGATAAACAAACTTATGACTAGGATAAATAAAATATGACTAGAACAAACGAAATGCTAATTAGGACAAACAAAAAATGTGACTAGGACATTTTCGAGACATAAGTTTAGAGCCATAGAAGGAAACTGTGTTTGTCAAAATAGAAATAATGGTATGTATTATATAAAATAAAATGACTTTTGCTGACTAGGACAAACAAAAATATGACTAGGACAAACAAATTTGTTGACTAAGATAAACAAATGTTGACTAGAACAAATAAAATGCTGACTATGACATTTTGGTGATATAAGTAGGGGCAAGAGGCAATGATTGAGGGCATATTCAGACAAATTATTTTTATTTTAGGCATTGATTTACTAAATATTTTTAATTAAAATACTGATTAAGGTACACTAATTTTATTTTAGGCATTGATACCTAATTTCTCTTAATTTAAATATTAATTTAGTTAATTAGTCAAGTCTCAATCTTTCTCTAATTACCTCCTAACCCTAATTATCTAACCCTCCGGTCGTTCATTCTCCAATTGTCTCTCTCTCTCTCCCGTCTCTCACTCTTCTGATCTCTTTCTTTATGTCACCCTCGCTCTCACCGATCTCCATCGCGATCGCCATCTCCACCCCATCTTGATCTTCCTCCATGCCGCGTCATCGTTTCCATCACCATCGCGTCGCCGTCTTCCTCAATCGCTATTGACGTCTTCCTCACCACTCTGTTGCCGCTCACCTTTGGCCGAAGGTAACACCGCCCCATCATTGTTGAGGTCAGATCTGGCCATCGCCATCGCCATCCTCATTATCTGACTTTCGTAGGTACGCCTCTCTCTCTATTTCTCTGTGGCGGTAAATCGATGGCCATGGCGCCACACCGTAGATTGCCGAGGAAAATGTTAATTTTGCCTTCCTGCATCTGTTGTTGTGGGTACTAGCTAACCAAGATGTTGCTGGGATATTTGCCTTCATGGTTTTGAAGGCATAAAATCAGTGTGTGAAATTTATTTCAATTTTGGTCGTGACTTTCATATTTGGGTTTACATCTGAACATTTAGGGTTCTTTTCTCTGATTTGGCTAAATCTAAGTTTGATTTATTTAGATCTGTTTTCGATTTCAGTATATCTAGCGAAGTTGTGAAGGCTGTTCAGCGATGCCATTACGATCTCATTCTCATGGTAAAATTTTCAAACAAATCTTAGAATGTTTGATTTGTGATTTTATGAACAGGTGAGACTAACTTTGTTGATTTTGTTTGTTTTTTAAGGATGTTTCTCAATAGGTCAAAAAGTTATCCTAAACTTGAGGCTTCTACTACCAAATTTCTTCTAGGTATTTTAAATAATTGTTAGGCAATTGAAAGGTTGTCTTTGTAATATCTAATTGATACCATTACGATCTAGCGATCTGTTTTTTCATCTATAATTTTGCAGTTTACTGAAATACCTGAATAAGTAAAATAAATAGACTTTCCATATAGAATTATTATGTTTTTTTTTTTTTTTTATTTTTTTTTTTTATTTTTTATTTTTTATGCTTTTACTTTCCATATTATATGGTATTCTCTTTGGCTTGCATTTTATTTGGAATTTATAAGGGAAAAAATGGCTCATAGTCATTCGGAATGGCCTACATTGATGTCAAGCAAGAACCGCCGGCTCTCCTACAAAATCACTAGTATAGTTAAAACTAAACCCTCTTTATCTTTTTTCTTTTTCCTTCTTTTTTTGTGTGTGTGTGTGTGTTGGTTGTTGATATGAAAAGATGATGATTTGGTTCGTTGTAGTTTTTGGTCTGCCGGAGATCTAAGAGAAGTTGGTAGTTATATGTCAAAAATTCCACCTTCTACATGAGAAGTTGGATTTTGGTGTCGAGCAATTTCGCTTTGATATGGTGGTTTATCTGCATACTTTATTATGGTTTATGATCATGTAGAAGTTTTTCTCTTAAATCTTACATGTGTGTGAATTAGATGCTGAATCAATCTTTTCACCAATTTTTTTACGATTTTAGCTTGAATGTATGTTGAGAAAAACGTGAAAGAGAAAAACGTGAAAGAGAAAAACGTAGGGTGTATTTCTACTGAAAATGTTGAATTTTGACCTAAAACTAGTTCTAATTTGTTTTTCCAGGTTTTATTGGTTCCAAAAAATGCAAAATAGAGAAGATATGGATTAAATCGATTTAATTTCACGTATTTTAATGAGCTTTAGTGGTCAAGTTACTGTTCACATTATATTTATTTAGGTCATGAATTTTTTTGAATGTTTTTATTTTAAGCAGTTTAATTCAATAATGTTGGTAAGCTAAACAACTTAATTATATAGGAATAGTGGTTGCAAGTTTTATACTTTTTTGAATTCTGCAGTGTTTTGATCAACGAAGCACTACCAACTCCTACTTTGAATCACTAAGTACATCGATTGAGGGTGTGACCTTTTTATATTTGATTTTTTATTTGATTTTTCTGTTTTTGTTATGTTTTTTCTTTTTCCTGTTCATGTTTGTTTTTCTCTTAGTTTTCTATTGGTTAATTAATTTGTTAATTGTTTGATATATTGAATTGTCTTATATGGCGGGCAACACGTTTGGTAGAATGCATTTTCATTAATGTTTTTGTTATTGTTATCGGTGAAGTTTGTTTTGGTATAAAGTAAAGATGGTAGCAAGGAAATGAATTTCTCCTTGGTGTGGATAAAAAATAAATTCTTTTTAGGTTCAATTTTTTTTTTTTTTACACCTGTGCCTTCAGGCACGGGTTATACACTAGTATATAATAAATCAGGACGGAGATAAAAAAGACCGTCGGATCAGAGACAAACTCATCTATATTTTTAGGCCATTAGATCAAATTTATTAAAAAATTAGGGTTAAGAGACAGTAGCCGCTACCCCCCTCTCTCACTCCCGTTTCTCTCTCTCTCTCCCTCTCACACACATACACACACACAACCTTCTTACTTCCATTCCCTAAACCCTAAAACCCTTGGTCATTCACATTCCCTTGCAATGATGAGCGGCTTATCCTTCATTGGCAACGATGATGGCAGTGGCTTATCTCTCGCGATGACGGCGGCACCCTCTCCATCGTGACGACAACAACTTCTCATTTACTCCTCCTTCAATGGCGTATTTCGGAAAACGATGGTATGTAATCTCCATTCTATCAGACGCGTTTGCCTATTGCTGGTAATCGATCTCTCCCCATTCTAGTATATATATATAACCTATGGATTGTGGTTAACAAATGCTACCTAATTTTTTAATTTGGAAATAATTTATTTATTTTTTGCTAATTTAAATTTATTTTCACAATCTAACAATTACATTTTTTTTGGTATTGCTATTTCCACAATTAAATTTTTTTGGTACATGAATAATACGTGCCTTTGTCGCTAATAACAAATAAAAACATCATTTTTTGTGAATAAAAAATCAAATTCACTGTAAGATTTAATACCGTACGATACCTTATAAGACTAACTAAAATAATGACATAACTAAATTTAATAAAAGTAAAATTCCAAATTTGTTGTCCAAGCTCACTGTATTTTTGACTTTCAAGATTGATTTAGAGAATTTACGATTTTTTTTTATGAATTTCTCTATTCATTGCAAAGAAAATGAGATAATGAGAGACAAAACGGACAAACACACACACACATATATATATTAACACTTATCTTAAATATTAGCAAAAGATTGTGGTTAACAAATGCTACCCAATTTTTAATTTGGAAATAATCTATTTATTTTTGTTCATTTAAATTTATTTTCAAAACCTAACAATTAATTTCTTTTGGTATTGATATTTCCACTTCAAGCGTTACCTCCCTTGTACATGAATAGCACGCGAATTTGTCGCTACTAACATATAAAAATTTATTTTCTAAAAGGAAATCAAATTCATTGTAAGATTTAATACTGTATGATACCGTACAAGACCAACTAAAATAACGACATAACTAAATTTTGGAAAAAGTAAAATTTTAATAAATTCCAGTAAATTTTGACCTCCACAATTTGTTTTTTTTCCACAGATTTCTCTATTAATTGCAGAGAAAATGAGAAAAATAGAGACAAAATGGACTAACATATATATATATATATGATTGTGGTAAACAAATGCCACATAATTTTTTTAATTTAGAAATAATTTATTTATTGTTCGCTCATTTAAATTTAAATTTAAATTTATTTTCACAGCCTAACAATTAAAAATTTGGGTATTCCTATTTCCATTTCAAACAATATCTACTTTGTCCATGAATTGCACGTGCCACTGTGGCCTATAACAGATAATTATTTTCTAGAAAAATCAAATCTACCCTAAGATTTAATATTGTACAATGCCTCACAAGATCAACTAAAATAACAATTGAACTGAAGTCTAAAAAATTTAAAATTTCGAAAATATTGTCCAATCTGGCCGTTAAGATTTCGCGATAATTTATGAGTTTCACGATTTTTGAAATACATTTAAATCTCTTTTTAAAGAACAATAATAATCAGAATTCAGTCTTAGAAAATTTGTCCGTACCAAAATAGGACTAACTTCAAAAATACATATTTGTATTTTTCTCATTTTAGAAGGTTATGCCGGTCTGTTGGAGTTCATCTCATTGCCAAATTGGTCGGAATGACATAGTGTTACTTGTACCAACTTAGAAAGGACATTGAAGACATGTGTTAGTGTTAGCCGATGCGTTTCGAAAAGTCAAATTTTTACATTTAGTCGAAGGAGTAATACCTCATACATCCCTCGTCCTTGTTAAAGTTCCACATACATCCCATGCAGTATAAAAATGACTTGCCAAACCCTTTACAATATTTGATCAAAGGCCAATAACACCCTCTTTATCTAAAATTAGGAATAAATTGTCTATTATACCCTTTGACTTTTAACTTAGGGCTTGTTTGATAACCACTTAATTTTTAAGTGCTGAAAATTAAGTGCTTAAATTTTAAGTGCTGAAAATTTAAGAAGGTTATTTGATAAAATTATGCTGAAAATTTAAGTGCTGAATTTTTTTTATTTGTTTGATAAGTATAAAATTTGAATACTGAAAATTATTTAATTTACATAATTACCCTTGAATTAAGATTTTTAAAAAAAATATAGAGAACAAAACAATAAAATAAAAACACCAATAATATACTAAAAAGTTCAAATATATAAATTATCACAAGTAAACAATAACATAGAATTCTAAAAAAAAAAAAAAATTAAATTAAAAAATTAAACAATTCAATTCCAATTCTCTCTATCAAGTTAATCATATATACTTGATCTGCTTACTTGGTTCCCCTTCTAGTTTCAATTTCTAAAGTAATTGTTTCATCATCAGATGATTCATTTGCGTTATAACCTTCAGTAAATTGTTCGAAAAAATCATCTGTCATAATTGTTTTTCGAAGATAGTTATGAATAGTTACACAAACAATAATAATATTTCTTTGCACTCCAAATATATATGATGCCATCAATTTCCAATATTTTGGCCATGCAAACAGTCTTCTATATTTCAGTGACTCAAAAACTATTCACTTTCAAAACATATTGTTCAATAACAAACAAAAAGTATTGTTTTCAAAATATAAAACCAACCCGCCCTTAATTCTATGAACAAGAGTGAAGAAAATGAACGATCACAGTAGGACATTGTTGATCATGATAGCAAAATAGAAGCTTATAAAGCATCCCATGTCGAAAAATCACATGATTTCGACCAAAAAGAGTAAAATTGAAATTTAGAAGTAAAACCAACGAGAATCAATTAGTTAATTGAGACTTTACCAATAGATCTAAGTTCATTGGGTCTCAGAACGATCTACATTTTGAAGAAATGCAAACATTAGCCAGCATTCACCTCATAAACGTACCAAGACAGTCGAATCTGAAAATCAAGAACACTTCCATCCAAAATGTCGGTTTATGACAACCCAAAAACAAAGAACAAAAATTACACAGCAGGATTTACAAAGAAGAAATGGAAAGAAGAATAAGAATTCAAAGAGAACACATTGAGGGGGAACATACCCAAAAACAAAATCACATCTTGAACGACAAGATCAGAGAAAAGTCAATTCCCACAGAACACAAAATCATAACAGCAGACCTAACCACCTAAAACCTAGTACCCACACCAGCAAATTGAATGGATATATGCTACCCAACAGTAACATCAAGACCATTGAAACTATAAATTGAATTGAGAAGAGGATTCAGTAATCGAAAATAAATACCTTTTATTCCAATGGATCGACATCAGATATGCGAACATTTGAACAAATGAAAGCTAAGAAACATTTGCATTTCTTCCTTTTAATTCTTTAATATAAATAACTTTGGATTATAAATAAAGTAGTAGCTGTTGAAACACATAAAACACAGAATTATCAAGGTTTTCTACAATCAAACACTTCACCAAACCAATTATCATTACTATCTCTGCGTGAAATTTTCGAGTATCAAAGACGGAAGAACTATGATTCTACGAAGTAACAAAATCTTCAGATATCAACAAGATCTTAAGAATCAAAAGATTCAGCTAAAAACACGCACACAAACAAATTGCACAGTCATGCAGGCTGAAGCTCAATCAATCAGAACACATGATGATAGACAAAAATGGAGCAAATCGCTTACGATAAAAACCGATTTCAGTGGATCAATGAGCAAAATCAATGTATCTAGCAAAAAAATGATCAAATTCAATGTGTGAACAGAAGTACCCTAGACAAAGAGGATCGATGAATCGGCAGATCGTGCTCTGAAACAGAACTCTATATTTGGTGAGCCGCTGCGGATGACCTGACCCGAGCCTTCTCTTTCTCTTCTCAACTCGCCGTCGCCGTCTCCATCGCCTCCATCACTCTGGAAAATAAAAACGATAGAGACTACCGAATGAACAGAACAGAAGAAACCCTACATCCCCAAGGGCAAAATAGTCAATTTTTTTTTTTTTTTTTTTTTAATTTGAAAAATCTGCGCGCTTTCTGCAAAAAAAAAAATTAAGGGGGGTTTTACTGAATTTTTTACTTAATATTTCACTTAATTTTTAAGTTAACTTAATTAATTAAATAATTTTTATTACATTTGTCAAACACACTTAATTAATTAAGCACTTAATTTAATCAGTATTAAGTGCTTAATTTTTTTATCAAACAGGCTCTTATACTTTGTAGTTTCAAATATACCCTTAATATGCTAATGCTAAAGAGTATTGCCCTTTAATAATAGTTTTAAGGATTAATATGAGATAATTAAAACAAAAAGATGTAAAATAAGATATGACCATTACTTTTAGCATTCAAAGTGTAATTGGATCTTATCTTTCCTCAAAACTTTCAGGGCTCAGCTCACCCACGGCTCACTACCATGTTGCAACTCACCTTGAACAACTTCACACCACGCTGCTCTACTCACCGTCGAACAAATACCACCACACCGCTCTACTTGCCGCCGAATAAGCACCACCATGCCGCTCTTCTCACCGTTGAACAAAGCCCCCACATCGCCTTTGTTCAACGACGAACAACCCACCCCCATTCTCTGCTCATTCCAGGACAACCCCTCCCCCAATTACGTAAAAATTTCAAGATCTGAGAGCACAAATTCAAGAACAAATTTTTTTATTCAAGAACAAATTACAAAAATTTTAGAACAAGTTCTAGAACAAATTTTTGATTCCGTTTAATGTTTTTCAATGGTTGCCTCCACGTTGCCGTACAATCGTCGTCTTCATTGGTGAGGTTGCAGAAGAGAGATAGAGAGAGAGAGGTGGAAGTTGCCTCCCATCGCCGTATCTTCCACTACAAGAAAAAAAGTGTTTAATCATAGTTAAAAATCGTGATAAAAAAGTTTTTATCACTGTTTTTGGTTCCAAATCAAAGCGTGATAATATACAGTGTGATTAAAAATAGACTTTTTATCACAATTAAAAACCGAGATGAAAAACTTTTAATCACAGTTAAAAACCGAAATGGTAAACTTTTTATATCTCGGTTTTCAAATGTGATTAAAAGATTATATATATGTGATGAAATTAAAAAAAAAAAAACGTGATTATTTAGATAATATTTATCTCAATTTTGTATTAAACTGAGATGATTAGCCTATTTTCTATCACATTTAAAAACTGTGATAGTTTTTCATATATATATTAAAAAAAAACCCCCCACAATTTTATAAAAATACTATAAAAAATAACTAAAAATAAATTTTGCATGATATAAGAATTTTACATCAACATGAAAAACACAAATAACACTGTTTTTCAATACAATAATCATAAATTTGAATTTTCGATCATGTACAAATGTTTAAAAATGGTAATCCAATCACAAATAAAACATCATTACCCACATCATCATCTTCATTCTTCATTTTCTTTTTCATCAACTTCATCAAGTCAAAACAATATAAAGTACATCGATATCAAATTCATAAAGCGTGAAGTTTAAGAACCTTGAACTTGCAGTCCATTGTTCTGCAATAGCCTTTCGTCGGCTTCTCTTCCAAAAATTAGTTGTAATATTGGGTTCGCTATGTGACAAACTGAAGCATGAAAGGACTTCAAATATATAACTTTAAAGGATGAATTAGTATTGAAGATCATTGGACCTGAAAATTAAGGATCTATCATCACCTCATGCTTCTGTCAATGGAGGTGAAAAATGAAACAGGGGTGGCATTAATTTGATCTTTCTGTTCCCATATTGAGAGAAATTATGCTAACCTCATAGCTGATAATAACTATGATAATTTTCATTTGTGTAAAATGCTTCACAGAAGAAAAAGAATTTGAATCATTACAAATAGAAGTATAACAATCATCAAGAGGCAAAAAGAACATAGCAAATAAGCTAACCAGATGTATAACCTGCACCTTGTTGATGGTGATAGGGCAAAAGATGATGTGCGAACATCGTGAGACAATGCACATTAGTAGAAAGAAATAATTATACTGAACATACTTATTGAAAATAATCAAAGACAAACCTTGGCCCACAAACGATAGTTCAACAAGCAACAATCCTAATAAAAATATGCAACAATTAGAAGATATTTTATTTCACATTTGATTGCAATCAATAATATCAAAACAACTCAAATTTATTAGATTTCATAATAAAATGAACATTTTACCTTGAGGTATTCTTGATTAGCCAATTGTGCTAGAAATTTCCTACAAACTTGAAAAATAAAAAACAAATTAGTAAATTTGTTAACTTCATCAAAGAAACTGCGAACATAACAGAACCAAAACTGAGAAAACAACAAAAATAAAACAGAAATCTGAGAACATAAATTGAGAATAAAATAGAAATAGGGAACAGAACAGGACATAATGCATGTCCATAGCAGTAGCAATTTCAGAACATAAATCAGGGTTACCAAATCCATTTTTGAATCAACGATTGTATTTAATACAACTAGTCAGAGTTAGGGATCGAACAAGCCTGAAATTTGGAGTAAACTAATTATATCTTCTATTCGATCCAAATTTCTATTCAAACTCATTCAAGTGTATAAGAGAATTAAAAAAAAAACATGGGAGGAAAATCCAGAGAGCATTTACAGGTCCCTCTCACTCGCCTCTTCGGCACCAGCAAGATTTCATTGACTTCTCCAGCCTTCGATGCCTTTCCATAGTAGCGGGGATGATTAGTGCAGTCGTGAATCGACTGGGGTCTTTCTCCACCGTTGGAGCAGCATCGAGAGCTGAACAGCATCAAGAGTTGAGATGGAGTCGCAATCATTTTCACCTGGTAGGATTTTTGATCAGTTTAGTCAGAGGAACCCTAAATTAGTGCCATTATATAAGTTTATTGCTTCGATTTTGCTCAGTTTTAGTTGGGGAAAGAGAGAAAACCTACATCGACGATAAATTGTGAAGGAGAGAAAAGAGTACTTGGGCGTGGTGATGGCAATGAACAATGACAGTGAGTGATAGCAATGGAACGGCGTTGGCGAGGTATGGCGCTGGAACCACAATAACAGAGGGAAAGAGGAAGAAAGAAGCGGGTGAATATTAGCTTGGTGTCAAATAAAATTAAGAAGCCCTAAATTGAACCTAAGATTCAACCGGCTGAGATTGGCTTTTTTATTTAGAGTACCAACCAATACTCAATAGAGCATATAAAAGAGAGAGGGACGAGGACATACCTTGTGGAAGAGAGCCATAACGCTAGTGGAAGATGACGATCGCCGTTCGATCTAGGGCTCGATGGCGATGGCGAAGGTGATGGAGAAATCTCAGTGATTTCGAGATCGAGAGTGAGGCTTCGATCAATCGCGCGCGCGTGTGCGAGAGAGAGAGAGAGAGAGAGAGAGAGAGAGATAGAGAGAGAGAGAGAGAGAGAGCGACTGCTAAGGTATGCTAGGGTAGAGAAGGAAGAGACGTCAGATTTAAGAGGTTAGGAAAAAGAGGAACGAAGGAAAAAGCAGAAGGAATTTTTATTATCTTGGTTAAAATCAAAACTGTGATAAAAACTAATTACATACAATCACAATTAATTAAAATTATGAGATAAAACATTTTTTTTATCACACAATTTTTTTATAAATGAGATTAAATATCATTTATAATTTTATAATCATGAATTATTCACAAACTGAGATAAATTATATTTACTAAGCGTGATAATTTTTTTTTTTTTCTTGTAGTGTTCGTTGTTGCCGTTGGTGAGGTTGAGGTTGTTTCCTGTTGTCGACATTGTGTTTAGCGATGGAAGGTGGCCGACTTTGGGGTGGGTAGTGGAAGGTGGTGGCCATTGACATCAGAGTGGAGGTTGTGGCCATTGGGGTGGACAATGGAGTAGAACATAACATAACAAAAAAAAAAAAAAAAACAAAAACAAAAAAGAGGGAAATTTAGACCGGGGGAATAAATGTAACTGCATATAATAATAATAATAATTGATATTATTAATTCAAATAAAGTTGAGGACAAAAGAGTCATTTTGTTTATTATTTTTTTTCTACCAGGGGGTTTTAGTGATAATTTTCATATATAAGGGATGTCGATGAAATTTTAAAAAATATGAAGGGGTATTTGAGGTAATTTCCCATTAGTCAAAGTCCAACTTTTAATTGAAATTGACCCCCTCTTTCTCCCCCACCCTCAAATTGTGGTCCCCACAAATATTTTCATCCGCAATATTCCTCTATGTACCGAAACCAGTATCCCATTTTTATACGTAATCAAAACTCTCCACGTTTCATAAACTCAAACGTGGCAGTATCGTATTGGTTAATTTTAAATCAAGGAAAACAAACGAGTGCATGTAACTGGATTTTGTACTGAATTGACACGTGGATGTATTACAAACGTGACACGTGTAACTTCCAGAAAAACGCACGTGACGAATAAAGTAATTGTGCCAGTTTGGAACCAGTAAAGTGTCCGCTGGCCGACCTTATCCTCTTCTTTAATTTTTATTTTTCCCTTTTCTTTAATTATATTTCTCATACTTTTTCCTTTTACTACTGCTGGAGACTAGAGAGGTGGAGTTTTAGAGAGAGAAAGTAAAGAAAATAGAAGGGGGTAGGGGGGAGAGAGAGATAAATACAACGCTCACAGAGAGGAGAGAGAGAGAGAGAGGGGGGGCTAAACCCTAGATTTCGTTTGACTGGAGAACAGCGTTTCTGGATTCGAAACGGGAAAAAGCTACAATTTCTTTTCCAATCATTATACTCAGAGGTCAGTTTCGCAGTTATCCATTTCTTAATCGAAATCAAATCTGTATAAAAATTGACGATTGATGATACAATCATTCCTCATGTGCGATACATTTGTTTTCTTCGTGTTCATTGATTATATACATGTAATTCGGTCATAAACAACTGATCTATCGAGTACATTTCAGATATAGGTTTCTGTTTGATTGCATGGATCCATTCGTAGTTTTCTTTTCTGCTGAATCGCTTTCAATTTTCGTTCAATGCGATGATCATCTGTACAGATGTTGGATTATTTCACTGGGATTAAAAAGTAATGTTGTGTTTGGCTTGTTTATTTGATTTGGAAGGTTTTCGATTGACGATTTCTTCAACTGTTGATAAAGATGATGTCTAGATCATATACTAATCTGTTAGATCTAGCCTCCGGGAATTTCCCTGAGATGGGGCGCGAAAGGAAGCGTCTTCCCCGGTCCATGACAGTTGCAGGGCCCATATCTGAGCTTGATGATGATCAAGCTAATAGTGTTTCTTCTGATGTTCAGTCTTCAATTATTGTGGATAGAATAATAATTGTGGCTAATCAGCTTCCTGTAAAAGCCAAGCGGAGACCGGATAATAAAGGCTGGAGTTTTTGTTGGGATGAAGATTCATTATTACTTCACATAAAGGACGGATTGCCTGAGGATATGGAGCTCATTTATGTAGGTTCGTTAAAGGCTGACATCGATCCCAATGAACAAGATGACGTATCACAAATCCTGTTGGATAGATTTAAATGTGTTCCGGCGTTCTTGCCCCCTGAGATTTTGACAAAATACTATCACGGGTTTTGTAAGCAGCATTTATGGCCGCTCTTTCATTACATGCTTCCATTCTCCGCAAGTCACGGGGGGCGGTTTGATCGGTCTTTGTGGGAGGCTTATGTGGCGGCGAATAAGATTTTTTCTCAAAAAGTTATTGAGGTAATAAATCCGGAAGATGACTATGTTTGGATACATGATTATCATTTAATGGTCCTTCCTACCTTTTTGAGGAGACGGTTTAATCGGCTGAGAATGGGTTTTTTTTCTCCATAGTCCGTTTCCATCTTCGGAGATTTACAGAACTTTGCCTGTTCGAGAAGAGATTATGAAAGCACTTTTGAATTCTGATCTTATTGGATTTCATACATTTGACTACGCTCGACACTTTCTTTCATGTTGTAGTCGGATGCTTGGTTTGGAGTACCAATCCAAGAGGGGCTATATCGGGTTGGATTATTATGGAAGAACAGTTGGAATCAAGATCATGCCGGTCGGGATTCACATGGGTCAGATCGAGTCGGTTTTGGCATTGTCCGACGAAGAACAGAGGATCAGGGAGCTCAAGAAGCAGTTCGAGGGTAAGACGGTTTTGCTTGGGGTGGACGATATGGACATTTTCAAAGGCGTCGATTTGAAGCTTTTGGCGATGGAGCAAATGCTCAAAGTGCACCCGAAATGGCAGGGGAGGGCGGTTTTGGTACAAATTGCTAATCCGGCACGAGGTAGGGGAAAAGATCTCGAAGAAATTCAAGAAGAGATTCAATTGAGTTGCAAGAGAATCAACGAGAACTTTGGAAGTCCCGGCTATGAGCCGATTGTGTTTATCGATCGGCCGATTTCGCTTAGCGAAAGGGCCGCTTATTACACGATTGCCGAGTGCGTCGTTATTACGGCTGTAAGAGACGGAATGAACCTTACTCCATATGAGTACATAGCTTGTAGGCAGGGGATCTCCACACCTGATTCAAACTCTGAACCAAACGGTCCCAAAAAGAGTATGTTAGTCATATCGGAGTTCATCGGATGTTCTCCATCTCTGAGCGGTGCAATTCGGGTCAACCCGTGGAATGTTGAGTCAACCGCCGAAGCGATGAACGAGGCGATTTCGATGGTTGATGCTGAAAAACAGCTTCGTCATGAGAAGCATTATAGGTACATTAGTACTCACGATGTGGCTCATTGGTCTAGGAGTTTCTTTCAAGACATGGAGAGGAGTTGTAAAGATCATTTCCGGAGGAGGTGTTGGGGTATTGGTTTGAGCTTTGGTTTTAGGGTTGTGGCGCTCGATCCGAATTTCAGGAAGCTTACGATTGATCATATTGTTTCAGCTTATTCTAGGGCTCAGAATAGAGCTATACTTTTGGATTATGACGGGACGGTGATGCCTCAGACGTCGATCAATAAAACCCCGAGTCGGGATGTTATCTCGATTATAAATGAACTTTGTGGGGATGCGAAAAATACGGTTTTTGTCGTGAGTGGACGAGGGAGAGAGAGCCTAAGCAAGTGGTTTTCCCCATGCGAGAAACTTGGCATTGCAGCTGAACACGGATACTTTTTGAGGTATACGATATTAAGGAAAAAAATGAACTTTTTTGTCCGGTTCCCAAATTTTCGAAACAAATTTCAGGGATCAGAACAGAATACATAATTTTCTTTTTGTTTTTCCGGGAACAGAAACAGAAATGAGGAGCAGAAACACTGAAATATCTATAAAACCCCCTTTTCGTTCAGTTCCCAAATTTTCAAAATAAATTCTGGGATCGGAACAGCCAGATTATTTTCTTTTGTCTTTTGAGGAACAGAAATGAAAACAGGAACAGAAACCCTGACCAAACACCTTCTAACAAATGTCTGTATATATGTGTGTGTGTATATATATATATTTATATTTGTATACAGTATATATGTTTGGATATATCTGTATATGTATATGTAAAAAAAAAAGAGAACTGTTTCTGTATATGTATATACTGTATATGTATTTGTATACAGTATATATGTTTGGATATATCTGTATATGTAAAAAAAAAAAAAAGAGAACTGTTTCTGTTCAGTTCCCAAATTTTCACTACAAATTTATGGGCTCAGAATAGAATAGATTTTATTTTTTATTTTTTTTATTTTTTATTTTTGGAAAAAAAAAAAAAAAAAGGAATAGAAACACCGAGCAAAACACCTAACAAGAGGGCACCTAATGCTTTGTATTTCAGGTGGTCAACAGACAAGGAATGGGAGATTTGTGGGCACAGTAGTGATTTTGGGTGGATGCAGATAGCTGAACCAGTGATGAAGCTATACACAGAAGCAACCGATGGATCCTATATGGAAACAAAAGAGAGTGCATTGGTGTGGAATTATAGGGATGCAGATTCAGGTTTTGGGTCCAGCCAAGCAAAAGAGATGTTGGACCATCTTGAAAGTGTGTTAGCCAATGAACCCGTCACTGCAAAAAGTGGTCAGTTCATTGTTGAAGTGAAACCACAGGTACTCTATATATTCAGCCTTCGATTTCAATTTTTTCTATATTTTCTTCATGAAATTTCTGATTGAAACTTGCATGCCTTCTTACCCAGTTATTGTTTTTTTTAAGGAATAAAAAATAGGAACCCTAGATTCAAAACCCCACTCCTAGCATGTAAATGCCATTCAGAAACCATAATTTTTTCATTTTGGCAAGAAAATGATGTCGTCACCCATGTGCTATTTGTTGTCGGCATTTATTTATGCTGTTATAAATGGCATCAAACGAGAAGTTGGAACTCAAGAAACTACTTTTTGATTGAATGATTGAACCTAAACGTGTGTTTTCGTCTTATAATTTCACCTAATTTATTTATTCAATATTCTTTGCGTGTCGTTTGTTCATCAATCCATATCTATGATGTGTAATAACACAAAAGGTGTAATGATATTTTATTTTTTGTTAGCTTTCCTCTGTTTCACCTTTTGTCTTATAGCAATATCATTGCCCTAATATTGCATTACTGCTATGCAATACTACTCCCGAGTCATAAGGATCAGAATCTGATGTACCTTAAATACTTGAGATTATCTTCATGAACGCCATCTTATTTTTGATTGAATCTCAGATGCCTTCTACCTTTCGATTTTTTTTCGTAATTTTCAGAATATTTATATATTTTTATTTTAAGAAAATAAAAGATTGCTTCAACTTGTTATGCATTTGTCCAAAACGGGAACCCTAGATTCAAAATTATTCCTAGCTCGGAAAACTTCATGCAGCCGTTACCCATATAACATTTATTGGAACCTTTTTTTTTTTTTTGTATTTATAAATGAAAAGTTCTTGTAGAGGCATTAATACGGAAAGTTGTGTATTTTTTCTTGTAATTTAAACCTAATTTATATATTTTTAATATGCTTCCTGTGTCGTTATTTGTATCTATGAAGTCTTCATAACAGAAAATTGGAATGTTTTAGGAAAAAAATAATTACTCTTTTTTTTTTCCCCCCTTTGTCTTATAGCTACCACTTTTCCGTTACACATTATTATAACTCAATCAATCCTACTCCTAACTTAGGAATCTAATGTGCTTTTAGTCATTGCTAGCAATGTTAATTATTCATAATTACTGATTGAAAACAATAATTCTTGTGGGTAAATTCCTTTTTTTGTTAATAAATAATTTTATTGTGAATTATCCTACTAAAGAATAGCATAAGAGGAAAGCTCTTGAAAGTTAACACACTGCAGTTTTGAAGTCCATGAACTTAGGCCATCATATAAAGACCTGCTTAATTGATATTTACTACATATAGATCTCATCATCGAGGTGTTCACGTGGTGTTTGTTTAGTGGTTCTGTTCCTAGGAACAATTCTGTTATGATACCAGAATTTTTGTTCTAAAAAATGTGGCATAAATGTAAATTTTTTTGTTCTCATATTTCTGTTTCTGTTTTATAGAAACGAAAATATAAATTTGGAAACAGAACACAAATAAACACGCACTAGTGGTCAGAAATACTACTAAACATGTTTCTGTTTCTGTTCCCGGTGATTATGATTGTTAGGGAGTGAGTAAAGGTCTAGTCGCCGAGAAGATCTTCACGACGATGAGTGAGATCGGAAAGCAGGTGGATTTCGTACTATGTATCGGTGATGATAGATCGGACGAGGACATGTTTGAGATTATCGGAAATTCGATGGGTAGCGGCGTACTTTCACCAAACGCATCGGTTTTCGCTTGCACTGTTGAACAGAAACCGAGCAAAGCCAAATACTATTTGGATGACACAGCGGAGGTCATAAATATGCTGGAAGCTCTTGCTGAAGTGTCGTACGATCGTTCCTCCACCGGAAGCGAAAGTGAGACCGAAAAATGATGGGTTACCGAAATTGCCCCTGAATAAGGTGAAACTTCATTCTCTTCTCCTAAAAATTTATCGCATGGAAGAATTTCATGCAATTTTATGGTCTTTTTTTTATTTTATTTTTAACGTACATGAAAGAAGAGATGTTGTATAGCTTGTTTCCTTTTTTTTTTTTTTCAACTCAAAGTATTGGTTTTTGCTATTAACTGAAATGCTTCCTAATCTCAATAGTGAGGTGTAAGTAATACAAAGTCCTGACTCTAATTGATCATGGGAAATATTGGATAGAACTTGATGGATTCTCTTCAAGAAAGACTTGCTTGAAATTGAGAGCAATGTTGAAGACATTTGATATATAAAGGTTTCCTTTTGTTGTGTTGAATAGAGCTTCTTGTTATTCAGGGGACTTGTTGAGCACTTTCCTTTTTCTTTTGTTTTTTCTTTCTTCTTGTTTTTTGGACTGAAAATTTCAATACATGTTTACAGGGGCATTTGTCAAATATTGAATTTGTAACTAATTGTTCTCTTTGGTGAAATTGCATTTTGTCCTCCGTACTTTCGAATACAGAATGGCGAATATGTTTTATTTCGGGGTGATTTGTATTTATTAATGGGAGTATTGAATTTGGATCTTAAATGGATTATCAACTTGTATACTTTTGGTTTATTTCCGTGGAAGAGGAAGACGCCAATGGAAAGAGGAAGGTTGAAGAGCCCGACAACAAGAAGTCCGAAAGAAATGACTCTTGGTTGAAGAAAAGGCAGAACATAGCGGAAAGAGGCAGCGCTGACAAGAAGTCAGGTGGAAATAGATCTCCCTGGTGCTTCTCCAACTACGAGTCTCCCAATGCCTCGTTGGCAACGGTCCTGATGCAGATTGACGACAAAAAGTTGCTCAAATGGCCTCAATTAATAATGGGCCGAGGACAGGTCGTCAACACGGACCAGTGGTGCAACTTCCACCGGAGTCATGGTCACGCAACATATAGCTGCTCTGACATTAAAAATGAGATCGAACAGCTGATCTGAGGGATGTTAGGGTAAGCAACGCGCTGATGAAGAAAGAGGAAGACTTGAAGTCTGAGGGAGCATCTACACAATCTACGGTGGATTCACCTCTGGAGGGCCCTCCCATGTTGAGCACAAAGCTCATGCTCGACACGACAAGCACCTGACGAAAGAGTATGTGTTCTAAGTCTCTAAGAAGCCTCTCGCAGAGAGAGAGGCCATTGCTTTTACTGAAGAGGATCTGCACAGGGTCCACATGCCCCATGATGATGCTTTGGTGGTTAATCTACAAATCGCCAACTATAACGTGGGGTGCGTTCTAGTCGAAAACGACACCTTAATGGAATTACTCTACCTGACTGCTTTCAACAAAATGGTGATCAACCAAGACGAATTGAAGTCGATGGTAACCCCCTGGTCGGTTTTGGAAGAGAAATTGTGAAGCCCCTCGACTGGATCACACTTCAGAAGAAGAATTGAAGCCACGAAGCAGGTCAAAACAATCCTGAACATGACCTCCCCAAGGACGACGGTCAAGGAAGTGTAAACCCTAATTGGGCGAGTAGTGACCCTAAATTGATTCATCTCTTGAGCATCTGACAAATGCCTGTCCTTTTTCAAAACTCTATGTGACAATACGAGTTTGGAGTGGACCGATGAATGTAAAGAAGTCTTTCAAGCGCTCAAAACGTACATCTCTGAGCCATCGATACTTACCATTCCGAAGTTATGGTAGGAAATGATTAACTACTTGGCAACTTCAACTATTGCTGTAAGTTCAAGAATTGTAATTGAAGAGCACGGGACGCAGAGACCTGTGTATTATGTCAACTATGCGTTGAGTGGAGCAGAAACCCGCTATCCTCGACTGGAGCTATTCGCATTTGCACTGATAATCTCAGCACGGAAGTTCCGACACTATTTCCAAGCTCACCCAATGGTGGTGATCACCAACCAACCCCTGAGGGTTATATTGCACCGATTGGAGACCTCCGGACAACTACCAAAGTGGTCGGTTGAGCTTCGGGAGTTCCATATGGAATACCGCCTACAGACCGCCATCAGAGGGAAGACACTGGGCGATTTCTTCTTGGAATTCAAGTTCTCGGAGGAATAAGCCTTGAGAGACAAGGACCACGCCATAGCTCTAACCAACATTCGATCGAATGCTGGAAAACGCACGTGGACGGATCGTCGAATCAAAGCGGCTTAAGGGCCCAAGGGGTAATTCGTTCCCCCGAGGCTGACATTCTAAAGAATGCCTTGAGGCTCAGTTCAAAGCAATGAACAATAAAGGCCGAATACAAAGTATTGATTTTCTCTTTGAGAATCTTGAAGGAACTCGGTGCTACTGGAGCAGGAGTCTACTGCGATTCCCTCCGGATAGCAAATTAGGTCAACAGGGAATACGCAGCCAAAGAAGCCAAGATGATGGCGTACATAAGCAGAGCCACACTTCTCATGCAAGGCTTTTCCAAGGTTACTGTTAAGTAAACAAACACGCAGACTCATTGGCCAACTTGGCCTTACCTTTGATATTAAGGGGCACAGAACCTTCTTGGTCGAGAACGTTCCGTAACTGAGCTACGACAAAGCCGAGTAATAAGTTAACATGGTAACACACCAACTAGGATGGATGGACCTCATCTACAGCTACCTTGGCAATGGACTCCCATAATAAAAGAACGAAGCCAAAAGAGTTTGCCACATGGTGTTCAGGTACGTGCTACTACGAGGAGTACTGTACAAAAGTCCCTTCATGGGACCACTGCATCAATGTATGCGCCACCAAGTTCTCCGCAACATTCACGAAGGCCTTTGCGGCAATTACTCAAGTACACGCAACTTAGCCGAAAGGCACTGAGGCAAGACTACTTCTGGCTTACGGTAGAAGTTAACGTAAGGGAGTTGGTTAGAAAATACTGTTTGCCCATTAGAATACCCAGGGGGGGGTGAATTGGGTAATTAAAAAACTTATCAGAATAAAACTTGAATAAATCAAATAATTAATTTTAAGCCTAAATTAATTATTATCTTTATAACACAGCGGAATAATATTATCAATCTATGTGCACGCCCAAACAGCAAAAATAACAAAGTAGTAATGCAACACACAAAAGATTTATACTGGTTCACCAAGCTACTCTTGGCTAATCTAGTCCCTCGAGCTCCACGGAGGTTGCACCCACTAAAACCAAGATCTCTTTAAAGGTAGGAATCAAACCCGCACACCGATTTTTTTACAAGTTCAAAATCAATCTTTACAATATCATTTTTCCAGGTTAAGGAAGAAATTCTACTTTTTACAGGTTAAATGATAACCTATCTTTTTATAGGTTAAAAGATTTACCTAATTTTTTTTATCACTACGGCTCAAGAATCAAAATCTTACAAAACACTCCAACTATTATTTTTTCAAATAAGGATGTAACATTTACAAATCACTCACAATGCAATTCTATCCAGGAAGAATCACTACCTCAATCTCTTTACAAGAAGAGACTGAAACCTGACTACCCTTGATTAAATACCCCCAATGGTATTTAACCCGTCACAACTCACCAATACAAAAATTGATAAGAAGTAAATCTCATTGGGAAATTTTACTACCTCAGATAAACAATAACTCAATTAATATTTCAACTAGTGATAGAAAAACGTGAGATACAAAAATATGATTTTTAACAAGATATGGGTAGTAAATTTGAGCACGTAATCAGATTTAAGAAATTGTTTGTAAAAATATTTTCTTCAAAAATCAAAAATAATTTCTAAGATCAATTTCCAATAATAAACAAGTAAAGCACAATAAAAATTAATTGGAAAGATCTCATCCGGAATCCACAGAATAATTAGATAAAGTAATGTAACTTCAGATCCGGTTGTAGCAAAAATTAACAGCAGTTGATCTTCAAGATCATTTCTCAGAAAAACTCACAATATCTCAGAATGACAACTCTTATAACAGCTCATAAATGATATGATATGATTTCTCTCTTGTTTTCTACTTAATGATATATGAAATTTGCAAGTATATATAAAGGAATATGAAATCAGTCTTCTAACGACTAGTTTACATGTGTCATGACAATTAATAGTACTTATAAACCCTTTATACCTTAAAGACTTCATTTTTGGTTCAATTAATTTAATAACAACTTTCAAATCTCTCAATTAAACCCTCTAAAATATTTCTCAATCTCAATTAATAAGAACATAATCTATTTCAAATACCAAATTGAGAAATATTAATATTTAATGAATCATATTAATAGGAATTTAATTAATATATGAACCATATCTTAAATATAGAGAATATTCCTAAAATCTCTCTCAAATCTCAACCAAAAATGGCTAATTTTAGATATGATTTCGGAATGCACAAGATCCTGAAACAGTTCCATCGGTCGACTGGTTAGTTGACTGCCAGATTCAGAGACTTTACTTTTTTCTCATCAGTCGACTTATCAGTCAACTGATCAATACAACATGTTTGTCTTATACGCATCAGTTAACTTATTAGTTGACTCCTCATTACTGAACACTTCTTTCCAATTCATTTTAATACATTTTCTTCGACGTTTTCGTCCCTTTAACCGATTTTCACTTCTAAATTAATTCCACTAATATTCTTATATTTCATTTTAGTCATTCAAAATTATTTTTTTTCAAATCACATAGGAGCAAATAATTTAACTAAATCAAAATACACATAAAAGATAAAATATATTTTGTGTCATGTGTATGTTCCTAAATGGGATATTAAGAGTTAAGATTCATCTGTGTTGTTTTCCCTAATATCTTCAAATTCTTAATTCTTCATCATCATCTTGACATCTTCATTTCTCATCCATTTAATTTGACGTCTTCATTACTGGAACTTTAAATTAGTGAAACACTCAATCAAACATTACTTCTATCAAAACATCAATACTTAATTGTTCATAAAAATCTTGGGATCAACAAATACGATAAGTGCTAGAGGTTCAGACTGGTGACCAATACCTTGGCCATGGGACAACTGCCCATGTCTTTGCCCTGACCCTTCGCACCTAGTATGGAGTTGACATCCTTGGTGCTTCCCATGGCAGCAACTCAGAAGAAATTTTTGATCGTTGTGATCGACCACTTCACCAAGTGGGTCGAAGTTGAAGTAGTAGCAAAGATCATTGACACCAAGATTAGGGAATTTATGAGGAAGAACATTGCTTGCCGATTCGGGGTACCACAAGCCATTATCAGCGATCATAAAATGCAGTTCGATTGTGCCCTATTCGACGACTTTCGCACGGAATAGGGTGTTCGACATCACATATCGACCCTAGGCCACCCGTAATCTAACGACCAAATCGAGGTAACCAATTAAACAATCCTGCACATGTTGAAGACTTAACTGGAAAGATCCAAGGTGAAGTGGGTGGATGACCTCTCCTCGGTGCTGTGGGCCTACCACACTACCTTAATGGTTTCCACTAGAGAAACACCATTTGCCATAGCCTTCAGTTCTGAGGTAGTAATTCCTATCGAGCTGGGCCAACCAACTTGTCGAATGGCCCACTACGATCCCCACAAGAACCAGCGCGAGCTAGTACTAAACCTAGAGTTGCTAGAGGAAAGAATGAAACACGCCCATATTTGACAGGTATCCTACAAAACGCAGATGGCCCGATACCATGACAGGCGCGTCAAAACGTGCTCACCATTTGCCATAGCTTTCGGTTCTAAGGCAGTGATTCCTATCGAGCTGGGCCAACCAACTTGTCGAGTGGCCCACTACAATCCTGACGAGAATCAGCATGAGCTAGTACTAAACCTAGAGTTGCTGGAGGAAAGAATGAAACACGCCCACATCTGACAGGTAGCCTACAAAACTCAGATGGCCCGGTACCATGACAGGTGCGTCAAAACGTGCTTATTCAAAGAAGGAGACTTGGTTCTACGAAAAGTCACAATCGCCATTTAAGGCGGAGTAGTAGGAAAACTAGGCTCGAACTAGGAAAAACCTTACCGAGTTACCAATGTAATCGACCCAAGCACCTACGAGCTTGAAATATTGGAAGAAAGACCGTCGAGATATCCGTGGAATGTAGAACACTTAAACCAATATTTCTAATTGTATACGATTTCTTTAATATGCCATGTTTCAAGTTCTACTTAATAAAATTCTATGTTTTACTCGAAATATTTGCAAGTGCCAACATATGGTGAGATAAAACAATGGGCGAGATCTACTAACCTACCCCAACTAGGCGGGTAGGAAAGAGATCGTGACCAGCTCACTTATATGCACTCATCCGACCAGATGGCTACGACTGTTCAACAATCTGGCTTGATGACGGACTAAAAGATTCCTTCTCGTTCTCGGGTACTCCCGAAACACGATCCCCACCTTCAATGGGGATTGGTGAAGAGTGGAGTTCATCGGCATCGACAGACTGAAAGAACCCTCCTTGTTCTCAGACACACCCAAAACACCTTCCCTACCTTAGTTGGTGCGTGACGATGAGCATAGGCTGTCTGATCGCGAACCTTGGTTGTAAACAACCTCGTCCTTCGCACTCAACACTAGTCCACGAGTTGAAATAACCCTTTTGGTACTCAGGACCACCCAATACCCTTTTCCCACCCTAGTAGGGGACCGACGAGGAGAAGAGGTCATCCGACCCCCTAATCGAGTTGCAGACAACTCCGACTTTAATACCAAGTTTGCACATGGATGAAATAATCTTCCGTATACTCGGTCACATCAGATATCCTATGTCCACTCGAGAAAGGGGCCGGCGAGAAGCGGAGTCAATGCCTCACAAACTTGAGTCTCATGCTCACTACTGGATAGAATCACCATATACGGGCTATGAGCAGACTAGCATTTTTACATGTCTATGATAGACCTCTTGCGCAACATGCTATGCACTCGATAGATTTGTGACCTTGTTCAAATCTTTCGTATCAGTCAACAATACATGTACATCATTCAAAGATGAGCATATACGCAAAGAAAAAAATTTCTTATTTATATGAGTAAACTGTTAGTGCTTATAAGATCTCTTATCCATATGTGTAAATCTTTACAAGTCATCCTATACATAAAGTGCTCACACATAAAGATAGAGCAAAGAATGACCTCCCACCTTCAAATACCCCATCCGCATCTCGCGAGAGTGAAAGAAGAAGGAATTTCTTACAAAGCAGATTAAAGAAGAAAAAAATTAAAGAAAAAGGGAACCAAGTTCCCTCAAAAGAAATAAAGAGACGATGAAGAGGTTCCCCTGCCTTCGTCATTTTTTGACAAAAAATGCAACATAGGAGAATTTCTCATTCTTGGAGTTGGAGTGGTTCCACAACAGCCCATTTCTAAAGCGGAGAAAGAATGGAATTGTCTTCTTCTCGTCCCTTACCACCAATAGGCATCGCAAGGAGAAGGCCTTTCTCCTTAGTTGGAAGAAAAGAAATATATCTCTTCCTTACTGGGGAATCAGAGATAGATATCACATTTTTCCTTCACCTCTCAAGCGCGGGGGGCCTACGCAGTTTGGCGTCCTTGTCAGAGGAGGATTCAAGTTTATCCACGAACAAGTATTGGGGCAAGACGCCAATGAGGCTATGGATCGTCATCTTGTGGGCGATGGTCTTAGCCTCCGCCGCCATTGTTGCCCTCGATTGTTGGAGCACTTTTAACCATAGCTCGACAGACTTTGCTTCTTCTGCGTCCAGATGCTCCAAGGTCTCCAACGTCTCAGCCACCGCCTTGTAATGACGGTCATCCATGGTTGCAAAAAGGACTTTGGGTTCCTTCGGATGACAAAGATGTTGGAGCAGTCATTTCTCCGTTTTTAGTTGCTGAACAAGAGCCTCTACTCTTCGTATATCATGAATTGCCATGTAACGACCACCTTTGATGTCCTTGTGAAGAACCATCAACGGAAAAAATGAGAAGGGAAAACGATGAACGAAAGACTAAGGGGTAACTAAAGAAGCAGTGAAGTGCACTTTAAATAGGCGCTCTAAGAGGGAAACGCAAGAGACATACGTCATAAAAGGTCAACGGTTGATTCGACGTGGAATCCCGAAAGGCTGCACGTGGATACGCGCCTCAAAGGCTGCTTAAAGATATTCGCCATAAAAACTGTACAAGAATATGTGCAGACTGGTCTGACTTCTGAAACAAGCAAAATTTGGCTCGTGAACAAAAGTGACAAATTTGGACTTGATTGTGAGTGGATACTGGTAGCGCATAAATACGCCGCTACTTTCACTTGCAAGTATACGAGGTCAAGTTTTAGTATAGATCGGGAGAGTTAGGGTTATCATGTCCACAGGGATTGGTTTTGACTACAATTGAATACCACGTTTATCATAACCTAATTTTATCTAGGCAAAGATAAATTGAATAAAATTAATTATACTAATATTAAGTTAATTAATCTAATTAAATTAACTATACTAATATTACTGTGAGATGTTTAGGGAAAGTATTGCCTAGGGATTAACTTTTGTTTACAAAAATGTGTTCGGTCTCGTTTTAGTTTACATTAACGGCGTTCGACTTATTCGACAATCTTAGTTTGTAAACTCCCTCGTCACCTCTCCCGAGTGTAATACGAGGGATATAACGTGACTTTGTGTCAACGAAGAAGTTCCCTTCAACGTCTTAACGACCCTAGGTCACGTGAGTCTCGCCCCAATATAATTGATTGCACACAATCCAACTTCCTCCCGGGTTATTGGATCGTTGCGTTGTATTTACCCTATCGACAATCTCCGTTCTAAAACTCCCTCGCCACCTCTCCCGAGTGTAAGACGAGGGAATACGCGACTTTGAGTCAACGAAGAAGTCTCCCTCAACGTCTAACGACCCTAGGTCACTTGAGTCTTACCCCAACGTCATTGATTGTCTACAATCCAAACCCCGACTGGGTTATAGAATCGTGACGTTTGTTTATTCTAGTCCGAATTCGGAATTTGTCAAACCCCGTATTCTCGATATGTAAATCTAAGTATAATAAACAAACAATACGGCAAATACAATCAACATAACGAAGAACAACCGCTAACCAAACATAAACTCAACAAAACAATACTTTTATAAATTACATTAATCCCTAGACAAAAACTCGTTTAGCTCATGACTATAGCCGATTATACAATGAAAACTAAGTTAAACATGCTCAAACAACAATGCTAAGTTAAGAAATAAAAGAAGGAACAAGAGAAACTTAGCCTAGTCCGAAGATTTATCACTAAAAACGTTCCGAGATCGCTCCTCCTTCGTTGTAACATGATCTTTTCCTTAGGACTTGAATGAGCACTCCCAAAACCTCTCAATCTATCCTCCTAAAGTCTATGGAGGTCCCTTAGCCTTATGGAGAGGAGAGGAGGAGAAAACTAGGCTTAAAATATCCTAAAATATCTAAAATAATATCTAAACTGGCGTAGAGGTTTTCGCTTAGGCGAAGTTAGGTCGGTTAACATTCTGCCGAATTTTTGCCTAGGCGAAGTTACTGCATGTAGATTGGTTAACTTTCTGCCGGATTTTTGCCTAGGCGAAGGAAACTTCGCCTAGGCGAAGTTACTGCAGATTTGCAATTTTGTTTTAATTGTAACGTCTTCATCTGAACTTCGATTGAGGTTATTCAAAAACCTATGAAAAGCTAAGAAAAAGATCTACAACTTCTATGTTTTGAGTGTTTCCAAAATCGGATTTCATCATAGTCCAGAATAGCCTTGAAGTTACAGCACCTATACCGGCTTTGCACATTTTCGCCCTTTTTTCTACCGTTCTTGATCCAATTTGATCGTTTTTGATCCGTTTACATACCTTTTCACCTCAAACACCTGATTTAGACAAAAACACATAAAAACATATTAAAACGTACTAAACATACTCGAAAACTAACAACGTTCGGATTGAAAATAGATAGGTAATTTACACCTATCAAATACCCCCAAACTCGGAATTTTGCTAGTTCTCGAGCAAAACACCCATGCAATAAAAGAAAATATAACAACTAAAAATGAAAAATGAAAAACACGATAAACAAATATGTGCAAGTTTTGAGTATCATTTACTGGCCAAACGAAATATCCCTCATCGGCCCCCAATCCTATCAAGTTCAGGCATAAAACACATCATGTAATGTTCTAGAATTTCAACATTTATAATAGTAAATGTCGTTATAGATCCTGCTAAAGTATGTATGTGTGTTTAAAAACTCAAATATATAACTGTTCGTTAATCGGATTGGATTATCCACCATATAAGTGCATGACAGAAAAAACCCAAGGTATAGGGAATTCATAAGCTTGACCCGGGATCTATTCTCCACTAATGTAGGCTCGGAAGTTCAAAAAGATCAATAGGTCTTGGTTCGATTTAGGACAAATGGCCAAGGGTAAATTTGAAAAAGAAAATGGGTTAACGTCGTTGACTTGACGTTACCCAAGGCACATCGCTTGACACTCTCTCACTCTCGAAACCCTATAGATATAACTGAAACAACCCTGAACATAATTTTAAGAACTTTGTATTCACTTGTAAAAAATAAACAGAAAATAAAAATCGTATGTACACTTATTTTTTTTTTTAACAAATACACCCCCAAACTTATTTGATTTGTACAATTTAAGGGATGTGTGAAATATGAACAAAAAAATGACAAGTGAGTACTTGAATACCGAACCAATTAATAGTTCGCCCGAAACTCAACCGCTCACTTCAAGTAGCATAATGAATGCTAACTTGATTTTCTCAAATTGTGCCTTTGGTTTAGCGATTTAGGTTTGGAAAGAAGTTTAATCAGTCACGTGGTATTGGTTAAGTGTTCAGAATTGAAATGGCTATTAGGCTTCAACAGGGTAACGAAGGGTAATGATTTAACAAGGTTGGCTTAAAAAGGCTCAAGCGAGAAAATGAATGCCTAAATCATGTCTTCCGAACTACCTCGCCTAGGATTTCGCCTCGAATTTCCCCTAAATCAAGTTCTAGAAACCCTAATATTTAGGTGACAGATAATCGTTTTCAAATCAATTAGACAGTTATATAATAAGTTTTCATGCTCGTGCAAGTAAGATTTATAATAACTATTACTAAAACATAACGTTGAGCACACAGAACATATATGCATGAGTTTTACGCTCGACCTCAATAAACAACCAAGGGACAAACTCATCATTGGGTAATGACCCAGATGACGTCAAAACTCAGTACATAACACAACTATCCTAAACAGACATGTACACGCAGAAACAACAAAACATACTAACTAAAACATATACTAAAAATATATTACACATCACATCCGACTCAAATAGGAAATGCCCATAATAACCTAGTCAGCGATCCCAATGACATGATAAAGCATTATAATGAAGACTAGGGTTTAGAACACGTACTTGGGAGGCGAGAGACTCTTGCCTCCAAATCAAATTGGTTATGATAGATCTAACTTATTCTTTTTCATGGGTTGCCTCCCAAGAAGCGCTTGGTTTATGGTCGTTAGCTTGACACGCCGAAGTGCTCGTCAAAGAGCGGCTTCTGCCCATAGTAAGTGTCGTACAACACCACATATGGGTCTTGGTTCAGTATGCCCTCAAGATTGGCGAGATGTGGCAATGTATAGCTCGAGCTTTCAACGACATGCCTCACCGACTCATGTACTTGGTGGGCATGAAAGAACGTTGCTAGTGGCGGCGAAGGATCATTGAGCCACATCAGATCCTCATAAATATGATTGTCTTGGATTGAGTGCGGTGTCACCAACTGGAATTCGAACGGTGAAAATTCACAATACTTAATGTATGAATCTTCGTCGATCTCATCCCAGTACCTCCCGCGTGTCTCCGGTTCCTCGTGGTGGCTTTCGCAATAGGATTCGGCTTGTGAATCTCTGGATGCCACCACGTCTGACTTGGCCTCAATCAAGCAGATAAGCTGACCGATGTGCGTCTGTAAAAATGTTACGGTCGTATCGATTTTAGTGCAAATCGTCTGAATGTTGTTGAGACGATCCTCGTGCTCATTTAGCTGGACATTTGTCTCTCTCCAAAATGTCTGAGTCTCCCCAATAAAATCAACGAGTATTTCTTTCAGGCCAGGGGAAGACTCAACATATTGGTCCGGGGTATCAATCCATAGCGCCATAGAATTGCAACTCTGATAATCAAAGGCCGCCATGTCTTCCAACATCCAATAGGCTTCGTCTGCGGTTAGTTGGTCGAAAGAGGTGGTACCTTTTACTCTTTCAACCTTGGTTGTGGCTTGTAACCCGTCGAGAAAGTTCAGTAGTTGACACTTCCTCGGGAATCCGTGATTCGGAAATCGGAGTATCAAATCTTTGTATCGATCCCAAGCATAGTAAAATGGCTCGGAATCCTGTTGAAAGAACTGCAAGAGTACCTGTTGATCTACCATCTTCAAGCACCCTGCGAGAAAAAAAAAACAAAAACTATAAAGAAATAATTATACACAAAAGAAATGCCTAAAGTAAAATCTGGTCATTTACTCACAATATCAATAATAACCAAAAACACAATCCCCAGCATCGGCGCCAAAAACTTGGTAGGGCGTAAAATACGTCGCTACTTATACTCGTAAGTATACGAGGTCTAAGTTTTCGTATAGTGTGATCGTGAAAGATCGGGTTATTGTATCCATAGGGATTGATGTTGTTACTAACGAATATCGCGTTTATTGTGACCTAATTTTATCTAGGTGAAAACAAATGTAATTAATTAATTAAACTAATACAAATATAACCTAAATTAACTACACTAATATGCTAATATATTTTAGGATGAAGAATTGCCTAGGGATTAACATGTTTACAAATACGTGTTCGATTTCGATTTACTCACGTTTATGGTGTTCGACCTATTTGACAACCTCGGTACGTAAACTCCACCGCCACCTCTCCCGAGTGTAAGATGGGGGAATACATGATTTCGAGTCAATGAAGAAGTCCCCCTCAACGTCTTAACAACCCTAGGTCACGTGAGTATCACCCAGCGTCATTGATTGCACACAATCCAACTCCCTCCCGACTTATTGGATCGTCGCGTTGTATTTACCCTATTGACAATCTTCGTTCTGAAACTCCCTCGCCATCTCTCCCGAGTGTAAGACGAGGGATATAACGTAACTTTGAGCTAACGAAGAAGTCCCTCTCAACGTCTTAACGACCCTAGGTCGCGTGAGTTTTGCCCTAACATCATCGATTGTCCACGATTCAAACCCCGATTGGGTTATAGAATCGTGGCGTTTGTTTACCCTAATCCGAATCTGGGATTTGCCAAAACCCTGTATTCTCCATTTACCATTCGAAGTATAATAAACAAACAATACGATAAACACAATCAAACTACGAAGAACAAACATAAACGCAACACCAAAATCATCCAAACAAACATATTTATAAATATACCGTTAATCCCTACTACAATCCATATTTAACTCGTGGTCATAGCCGCATAAACATATAAAATCGAGCTAAACATGCTCACATGATTTTAAGATAAAGAAATAAGGAAAAACAATCAAAGAACTTAGCCTTGTCCGAAGATAAACCACTAAGAACGCTCAATGATCGATTCGCCGTCTTCTCCAGTTCGGGATGTGATCTCCACCTCTAAAACTCCTAAACCTAGGCTTAAATATAGCCTAAGGTGCTCAAAAAACCAAGAGAGGCCGGAGAAGATGTAGGAGAGGGGTATTTATAGGCAAAAGATCTCAAAATCTCTAATAAATATCAAGACTGTGCTGCCGGATTTTAGCCTAGGCGAAGAAAACTTCGCCTAGGCGAAGTTAGGTTAGTTAACTTTCTGCCGGAACTTCGCCTCGGCAAAGGAAACTTCGCCTAGGCGAAGTTACTACAGGTTTGCAATTTTGTTTTGACTGTAACTTCTTCATTTGAACTCCGATTGAGGTGATTTAAAAACCTATGAAAAGCTAAGAAAACGATCTACAACTTCCATGTTTTGAGTATTTTCAAAATTGGATTTCATCGTAGTCCAAATTAACCTTGAAGTTACAGCACCTGTACCAGCTTTGCAGGTTTGGTGACTGCCTAGGCGAAGAAGTAGGCAGTGGACTTGGAAATGTTTCTACTGGGGTTTCCACCTAGGCGAAGGAATTTCCTACCTAGGCGGTGGGCTGTCAGTAGCCTTTTGTCATTCTCAGCATCTTCACTTCCTAGGCGGAGGTCTGGACGCTTAGGCGGTGGGCCTTCATATTTTTGCTTCCTTGCTTGTTTATCCACCGTAACTTCGACTCGCCTTTTGTTCGATCTCATCGTTTTCGCTCCAGTTTCCTATCTTTTTGCTCCACATACCTGATTTATACAAAAAATATGAAAACTAATTAAAACATAATAAAATACTATATAAACGCTTGAAAACCAACTTAATTCGGTTTGGAAATACGTAGGTAGATCACACCTATCAAATACCCCCAAACTTGAAATTTGGTTAGTCCTCGAGCGAAACACACACACTAAAATGAAAAAAAACAACAAACTGAATTAAATAACAAACAACCTAAAAACAATCTAAACATAACAACATGCGAGTTTTGACTTATTCTAACGGCCTATTTATTTTTCTCTCAACAACCGCCAATTATTTCAAGTTCAGGTGGTAACACACAGCATGTAATGTTTTAGAATTTCGACATGCAATAATGGTGAACGCTATTCTAGATCCTGTAAACGTGTTAGTGCGAGACTCAATAATATGGCTATATAACGATCTGATTGGATTATCCCTCAACGAAATTTATAAGTTAAGGATTACCATAAGCTGGATTGGGGTCCACTCTCCACTAATGTAGGTTTAGTAGTTCATGAAGATCACTAGGACTTGGTTCGATTTTGGTATATTTGGCCAAGGGTAATTTGGAATAGAAAACGGGTTAACGTTGTTAACTTAACGTTACCCAAGGCTTAACGCTTGGCACATTTACTCTCGAACCCCCATAGATAGATTGGAAACAATCCCGAACATGCATTTAAGACCGACGTACTCACTTGTCAAAAGAAACGGAAATAAAAACCGTATTTACATTTGATTTTTTTTTTCTTTTCTTTTCAACAAACATACCCCCAAACTTATTTGATTATTACAATTGAAGGGGTGTGTAAAATACAAATGAAAAACGACAAGTGAGTACTCAAATACCGAACCAATTAGAAGTTCGCCCTAAACCCAACCGCTCACATCAAGAAGCCTTTGCAAGGGCTAACTTGATTCATTCAAATGTGCCTTTAAATTCAACGATATAGGTTTGGAAAATGATTAACTGGCCAGGGTATTAATTTATGTGTTCAGAATTGAATTTGTATTTAGGCTTCAACAGGGTATCGAGGGATAAACATATATCAAGGTAGGCTTCAAAGGCTCAAGCGACAAAGAGAATGCCTAAATCACATCTCTTGAACTACCTCGCCTAGGATTTCGCCTCAAACTTCCCTTCAATCAAGTTCTAGAATCCTCAATGTGTCATGAATTTGGTTAATCGATAATCGTCCCAAATCAATTGAATAAAAATACACTGAGTCTATTTGCCCGTGCAAATTAGGATCTATAATAATATTTACCAAAAAACATAGTCAAACACACAGAATCACACATGCATGGGTATTACCCTTGACTTCGAAAACAATCAGGGGTAATTTTCATCATCGGGTGACGGCCTAGATGAACACAAAACTCAACATAAAAACATCAACACAAAAACATAAACACATTCTAACCTAAACACACATGCAATACGAAAACCCCCCCGATAACACTTAAACTAACAATACTAAATACTACACATCACTTCCGAACTAAAAATGGACAGTGTTCTCAGCAATCCCAATCATCAATCTCAACATATGAAATTTAAAGTATGTTGATGAAGGGTGTTTACTTACTTGGGAGGCGAGAGGATCTAGCCTCCGAATCAAGTCGGATGTAACGAATTTAACTTATTTTGACCTTGGGTTCCCTCCCAAGAAGCGCGTGGTTTAATGTCCTCGGCTCGATATTTTCAGAACGCCCTCAGGATTGGTGAGGTTTTGCTTTGGATGGCTTAATCTCTCAATGAAACGCCTCACCGGCTTATGTGCTTGGCCAAGCAACATAAAACGATTTGGAGTCTCGTAAAAAAGGGATGCATCAATACCCGTCGATCTAACATCGCCAAGTACCCTGCATTGGAAACAAAAACAAAACTACAAACAAAAATTATATACAAAGAAATGCCTAAAGTAAAATTAGGTCATTTACACACAATATCGACAATGAACGACATCGCAAATCCCGGCAATACGAAACACTTGCTTTTCCTATCTAAAACTTAAGTCCAGAGCCATTACCGCATTTCTTCGACAATAACATCAAAACAATCCTCGGCAACGGCACCAAAAACTTGGTAGCGCGTAAATACGCCGCTACTTTCACTCGCAAGTATACGAGGTCAAGTTTTAGTATAGATCGGGAAAGTTATGGTTATCGTGTCCACATGGATTGGTTTTGACTATAATTGAATACCGCGTTTATCATGACCTAATTTTATATAGGTGAAGATAAATTGAATAAAATTAATTATACTAATATTAAGTTAATTAATCTAATTAAATTAACTATACTAATATTACTGTGAGATTTAGGGAAAGTATTGCCTAGGGATTGACTTTTGTTTACAAAAACGTGTTCGGTCTCGTTTTGGTTTACATTAATGGTGTTTGACTTATCCGACAATCTTAGTTCGTAAACTCCCTCGTCACTTCTCCTGAGTGTAATACGAGGGATATAACGCGACTTCATGTCAACGAAGAAGTCCCCTTTAACGTCTTAACGACCCTAGGTTACGTGAGTCTCGCCCCAACGTCATGGATTGCACACAATCCAACTCCCTCCCGGGTTATTGGATCGTCGCGTTGTATTTACCTTATCGACAATCTCCGTTCTAAAACTCCCTCGCCACCTCTTCCGAGTTAAGACGAGGGAATACGCGACTTTGAGTCAACGAAGAAGTCTCCCTCAACGTCTAACGACCCTAAGTCACATGAGTCTTGGCCCAACGCCATTGATTGTCCACAATCCAAACCTCGACCGGGTTATAGAATCGTGGCGTTTGTTTATTCTAGTTCGAATTCGGAATTTGTCAAACCCCGTATTCTCGATATGTAAATCTAAGTATAATAAACAAACAATACGGCAAACACAATCAACATAATGAAGAACAACCGCTAACCAAACACAAACTCAACAAAACAACACTTTTATAAATTACATTAATCCTTAGACAAAAACTCATTTAGCTCATGGCCATAGCCGATTATACAATGAAAACTAAGCTAAACATGCTCAAACAATAATCCTAAGTTAAGAAATAAAAGAAGGAACAAGAGAAACTTAGCCTAGTCCGAAGATTTATCACTAAAAACGTTCCGAGATCGCTCCTCCTTTGTTGTAACGTGATCTTCTCCTTAGGATTTGAATGAGCACTCCCAAAACCTCTCAATCTATCTTCCTAAAGTCTATGGAGGTCCCTTAGCCTAATGGAGAGGAGATGAGGAGAAAACTAGGCTCAAAATATCCTAAAATATCTAAAATAATATCTAAACTGGCGTAGAGGTTTTTTCTTAGGCGAAGTTAGGTCGGTTAAGATTCTACTGGATTTTCGCCTAGGCAGAGGAATTTCCGCTTAGGCGAAGTTACTACAGATTTGCAATTTTGTTTTAACTGTAACTTTCTCATCTGAACTCCGACTGAGGTTATTTGAAAGCCTATGAAAAGTTAAGAAAAAGATCTACAACGTCTATGTTTTGAGTGTTCCCAAAATCGGATTGCATCATAGTCCAAAATAGCCTTGAAATTACAGCACTTGTACCGGCTTTGCACATTTTCGCCATTTTCCCACCGTTCTTGATCCAATTTGATTGTTTTTGATCCGTTTACATACCTTTTCACCTCAAACACCTGATTTAGACAAAAACACATAAAAATATATTAAAACGTACTAAACATATTCGAAAACTAACAACGTTCAGATTGGAAATAGATAGGTAATTTACACATATCAGATACCAGCCTGGATCAACTTGGCCGGTGGACCTACCCTATCTAGTTGTTCCATACATGGAGTAAGGAAGATGTCACCTGGGCAAGTCAGCACGAGTGGAGCGCAACCAAACTCCCCGGCTAAAGAAGCATCAAAGTTTTGACTGGATGATTATAAAAAATGCCTAAGTGACTAACTACCCCTGAAGCATTGGAAGTTGGAACGAAATGTAAATTAACAAAAAACTATTATTCACAAAGAAAAATAGGTAATACTTCACAGGTTTGAAAAAGAAGGAGAGCGATAGTTACAACAATTCATATTTAGGCCTCATCCGAGTCAGGCTTCCTCCCAAGATGGACCCATCACCGACGCTGGGGCTTCTTTTTCCATACCTTTAAGCAGGAAGGTGACCTACTCAATGGTCAAATGGGCAGTCGGAGCATCAGTTAGAGGTTCTATAAGGTGGGACTCCGTCGGAACAACTTCAAGATGAGGGTGTCCCAACAGATGTTTATTAGAAAAATCAGCCTCCGGGAACTTCTCTAGTGTCTTGGACTTGGAGACCTCAAAATCCTCCATCATATACTTCAACTTGAGGTCCCTCCTCTATTTCTTGAAGTTCTCGGACCATATCTACTTCTAGATGGCCTTACCAATAGCCTTATCTACTCTGGCCCTCTAATTTTCCAACATGGCTTTAACCTATCCTCGAGCGGCCCTTTCCTTATTGAGCTTGGCCTGGATCACGCCCTCAGACTCATACGACTGTTGGAGCCGCTGTATAGCAACAAGATCTTCTCTACTGCCTCGACGGCTCTTCGGCCTTCTGCCTAGCCATGACAACGCCTGTTCAACCTCTGCGACACGGTGGTCCTCACTCTGAGTTGAGACTTTACCTTATCTCTCTCCCACTTGAGGGCTCCAAACCGTAACATAATCTTCCTCCATTCCTCGTGTAGGGCAAATGAGCGAGCAATAGTCCAAGGGTAAAACAAAACTGAGAAAAAGGCTAAAGACAACAACAACAATTATTAAGGCAAAGGAAACATATTTCTTATTGCCACGCTCGCCTGCAGCAAATTCAGAGTAGGGTTGTTGCTCAACTCCGCAGCCGCCGCCTTAATGTCCCTGGAGGGAATGCAACCTGGGCCCATCAGGTGATGTTTTCCTGTTTAAGGAGAACTTGAGTGCCCATAATCAATCTTTCAACTCTCAGAGCCCATTCCAAAAGGTTTAATGAAGATGAGCGATCGCTAGAAGGCTTACCTATCTTCTCATTTCTCTTTTTGGAGCTACCAGAAAGACCTCCTTCATCCTCTTCGCCATCGGCTCGTCGCAAATCACGATGGCAGCAGCCGGCGTACGCCACTTTCTTGAGAAGACAGGATCAAGCGAGACGTCACTTTGGACATAGTCTCTAGTGGGTTAACCGCTGCCGCCGCCTCCGGAACAGTGATAGATGAACCCATTGAAGTGACCACTGGAGAAGATAAAGCTATTACCGCCCAATTGGCCCATTGTTGATGCATGACCTCCAAGACCTCAGGGTTAGCCTCTTTCCTTGGCATTTCTCCACCAATGGAATTGTTGTCTGGTATAAGCAAAGGAGGACAAAAGTAACTTAAAAAGGTGGAAACTAAAGCATTACCTCATTCCTTGGTTGCTACAGCTGAAATCGATAAATCGGATCCCAACGAGAAACTGGACCCAAAGTCTGGAGCCTGAACCGCCCTAGAGGGGCCAATGAAGAAAAGATCGAACGAATTGGCCTTGAGAAAGGTAAAATTCCTCTACTTGGGAAGTCCCACCAAGGAAGCTGCTGCAGTTGCCTCTGCTATGTTAAGCAACAGATGAGAATGATACACTACAAAACGAAGAAAAGAGATCAAATGGATCCATTAGGCATGCAAAGAAAAAAGAAGAATGAATTTACTTGGCATTGGCTAGTGCTTTGAGATTGGGTAGGGCCCTGCCTCTCCAACTCGCTGCTCCCAAGGTTCTTGCACCAGGACCCACCTGTTCTTCCATCTCAGATTATTCTCCGAGATCCCTACTATGAGCCTTCCGCTTCGAGTACGGAACTAAAACCAGCCATCCGATGGTTTCGCATTCCTCGCAATCTGGTATAAGTGGAAGAACATGGGGGACGTGGGAGGTACACATTCTTCATGCAGAGTATCCATGCATTGGGAGTCAACTGGACATGTACCAAGTTGGCAAGATGATGAATTTCATGACGGAAAGGATGAAGAGAAAAGCGCACCCCATCGATAAAAGATTTGATATAAAAGGTGATGCGACTAGGTGGGCAGTAAAGCACACGCCATGACTGCTCAAGAACGATAAAAAATACTATTGGAGGGATGGAGTAAGTCCTGTACATTTTGTGAACCTGGGCATCCATCAAATGGCTTGTCACAAGTCTAGCCTCCTTTAACTCAGGCATATATGCCACCGTCGGAGTGACTCCCGCGTCAGGGACGGGAAGATGTAGTTCTCTAGTTAGCTCCACCTTCTCCCTATGATCGCGCATAGCGGGTGGGATTGCCGTGTCACTATTACCAATAGCAAGAGGTCTAACTTGTAGGCCCTGTTGCGTATTCTTGCAAATAGTACCCCGACCCTTTACTAGGGGGCACCCTAGAAGATGACTCTGCTTCACTGTCATTATTACTCCCAGAAGGGCGGAACCACGACTTGGAATCTCTCGACATAGTAGATACGTGAACTGGGCATGACAAGAAAGCTCACCAGAGAGAAGAAGCAAGAACAATT
Organism: Eucommia ulmoides; assembly: GCA_016647705.1. Classification (NCBI taxonomy): domain Eukaryota; kingdom Viridiplantae; phylum Streptophyta; class Magnoliopsida; order Garryales; family Eucommiaceae; genus Eucommia; species Eucommia ulmoides. Next base: position 5,671,075 of record CM028329.1, read on the forward strand.
ATCCAAAAATGCGCAATGGGAGAATTCAGAAAATTTCTCCCTTTTAAGGGACCGAGCAAGAATCCCCTTCAATTGTCATTTGGGAAACTGAATCACTAGTTGTCTAATTAGTCATGAGGCACTTAATGCCTAACACTTTCAAAGGACAAAGGTTGAAGCGTTCGGCTGAAGCCAACGCACTGGTTGGGCGCAAGTCGTGAACAAACGACAAAGATCGAATCCCAACAAAAACATCTTAGTATTCCCAGGCTAAGAATCACATGCACCTAGGAATAGGGGGCATCAGATGATGGAAAATTTGGTCGAACTTGAAAGGGCGTCATGTGTCACAAACACGCGAGTGACGTGAGGTTTCCAAACCGAGTAGCTCGACTAGGCCTCTTCTCTATACCTAGCCAGGGTCATGCCTCCCTAGGCGTGAGCACCAAGACATTCTTGCTTGAAACCATCTTGAGATGCCTACGCTTGGTAAGAAACGTATCGTTGCTCTCTCTAGATAACGGATCCAAGATCTCCACCTGCAATCACCGTCATCTCTATAGTAATGGGATCGAGATTAATGCAATCACCATAATAGTGCACCGAGAATCAGGTTGGACTTGCCAAACAAGTCTTCTCCCACCTATAAATATCAAAACAAAAGATGTATAAAGTACACATTTGTTTTCACTCAAGCTTACACTGCTAAATTCTTGTTGAGAACTTCTGACTGATTCTAACACCGGAGGTGCAACGTTGGTAGGTCTACCTACAATGCATTGTTTTGCAGGAACCTTAACTGAGGAAAAGTCAGAAAGCCTAGAGGACATTCCGTCCTCCTAAACCTCGGAAGTGACGTGTCTGATGATCCATTTTTAGGCATCATCAATATAATTGTAAATGATATAAGTTAGTGTGAATCGAAAACATAGTTGAGTTATTTCGAAAATTAACTAAAGATTCAGAAGTTGTAGAGTCCGATTGACCGATGCCCTATACTCGGTCAATCGATTAGTTAATTGCTTAACATAAAATAACCCAATGTAATCCAGTCGACGGATAAGCACATTCTATCAACCAATTGTAGAAGAAAGGTCCTAAAAGAAATAGGTATAGGAAATTAGTTAATTGATCTGGGAAATTAGTCGACCGATTTGAGCAGTATGTCTAGAAACCTTATTTGATCAATCGGTCACTTGGCTAATTGGAGTAGCATGCAATTTTTTATGGCAGATTATGAATATCAGTCCATCGAATAGTGAAACAGTTAATCGATTGTCGAACACCTATTTCATATCATTAGGCATAATTCATATTCGAGCTTGAAATGAACACAAAAATGAATTCAAATCCTTTTTTTTTTTGTTTTAATTTTAATTAAATTTTTTATCTATCATTTGAATAAATAATTTCAAATTAGAAGACAAGATCAAGGAGAAAATTAGATAAAATAAATATTTTTTAAACCCTAAATTATAGCTTCTTTTTGTAGCTACTTGGCTATCAACGGATTCTTGCAAAATTTCATCAAATTGAAGCATTGTAATGGGTTTATAATGATAAGATGTAACGCCTCTAATGTTCAACTCTTTAATTAGAATGAAGTAATTCAAAACTCATCCACAACTCTACCCTATAAATACATGTCCAAAAAACCTCTGTTAAGGAGAGAATACTTCACGAATTTGACACACCATACACTTTCTTAAAGCTTTAATTTTGTGTGTTAAACACTCTTAATACTTCATTAAGTGATATAGTATTGAAAAAAATGCTACATTTCCAAAAAGAGTGAGTGATTAAGGTAGACAATTTGAGTGGGCTATTATAGAAGAACTTATTCTTCAAATTGGTGTTATCTTAGAAAAATTCATAGTATAATGAATTTAGTTTTGGGATGATCAATGGCTTTCATGTCCCAAAACACTACTGGAGTGTTTGTTCCATAATTACTTATATATTAACCGTGCTTACGTGTATATTGTCTGTAGTACTTGTGCATATACTTATCTCTACAATTTGCTTATCTTTATCACATCCTTATTTATAGATCCTGGATATAAATTTGATCACATGATAAACAATTAATGATTTCATATTGAGCTTTTTAAGAGTAATTTTCCTTTCACCTTGAAATTAATCATTTTTACAAAACCAAAGAGATTTTATGAAAGAATAAAAAATCATTATCTAAAATTCACGAAATTAGTTAGAATTGGTATTCTCAGAGACGGTGAACTTGCATCGCTAGAGAGATTAAGTTATTCTAAGAGGTCTTAAATCATTCGCACACCATTCTAACAAGGGGTAAGCTAATTGAAAGTTTTCACTAATATTCAAAGAGTTTTTTTTACTATCTTGAAAAATGTCTAAGCTTGAATTTGTAAAAAAATCATATATTATTGTATGTTGACCTTAATCATTTAAATTGGTTATTTGTATCAAGTAAATATAATTGATTATTTGTATCAAGAATATTTAATTGATTATATCCTCAACATGATTTTTGTGTACTTGTACTTGCATAACATATTTTAATTGTACACACTTCTATAAGCACTTGGTGATCCAATATAGGGCGTGTTGGTTTACAAGTGATTGATAGAAGATCCAAGTGTTATCCCGTATATCTAACAATAAAAAAGTAAACATGTGAGAGTGTGAGTTGTAGCTTTAACCAAGGTATTGGTTTAAGTGTGAGAATTGTGAGAGAGCGAACAAATAAAGATGGACTCTACCTTGGTTGTATTGTTTTGGTCCTTACTGGGGAAGAAGATTAGGAATTAATGGATTATAAATCTCCGAAGGAGATTGGGAGAGTAGACATAGACAAGGAGGGGCCTTGGGTTAAATTACTATTAATTGTTGTGAAATTGTATTTATCCATAGATTTGTTTGTGTGCCTGTGCTTACCCTGATTACTTGCTTATTCTGCTGTATTACTTTCAAACTTGAATTTAATTGATTAAATTATTCGAAGTGTGTGATTAATAAAAATAAAGGAATTAAAAAACAATTAAGTTATTTATAGTTCCCAAATCAATCTCGCCCTCCTCTTGGGTAGACTTGGACCAACAAGATCACTAACTCCATCATTGCAAACACTTCTCTAGAACTGAATATCAGACTTACTCCAGTAGATGTCTCATCTCTCCCTAATGTCACTCTCAATAGTCAACTGGTCGAAAGTTTGGTATATCTTCTTGTCCACTCCTCAGACCATTTCTTAGCATTCTCCTGTATGTCAAAGGCACCTTGTTTCCCAAACTTCAATTTTAGCTCAATATTCTCCCACCTTACACGATTATTTTGATACCAACTTGGTCGGGGATCCTACTAACATACGTTCTACCACTGATTACTATTTCTTCTTGGGCAATTCCCTCATTTCCGAGCCTAATAAGAAACAAATTTTGGTTTCTCTCTCCAGTATTGAAGTTGGGTATCATGGCATCGCTAACGTAACACAAGAACTACTTTACCTTTTTTAGCTACTTATTGATATTGGAGTCTCCTCCCCTACTACTACTGTTCAAAATTGTGATAGTAAGAGTGTTATTCTTATCGTCCACAATGATATTTTCCACGATCACACCAAAAATAATGAGACTGATTGTCGCTTCTTTCATCATTACATTCTCTAGAATATTGTTTGTCTCTATTCCATCAGTTTTGTCGATCAAGCAATAGATATTTCACAAAAGCTCATCCACCCAAACGCTTTCTCATTTTCGTTTCAAATTCATGTTCATGTCTGCTTTACCACCTTGAGTTTGAGGAGATGTTATTATATGTATATGAGACTTGGCCCACTAGTTTAAACACTAGTTCTTTTCTATATATAAACATATATGTACATCTTTGTAACATATAGGCTTCATACATATTAATACAATTTTCTTATTCAGATTCTCAATTATTCTAACACTTGTTATCCCAAATGAAGTTGGGAGAAGATGCACTGGATCCAAACCCTCAAGAAACAAATTGAATTTTTCATCTCCGCGGCAGTCCTTTTTCTTGGAAATTATTTAATTATTAATTAATTTTAGAAAAAAAAATATATGGAAACAAACTAGGTTACTAGTTACAAAAGTATTCCAAACTAACAGATTATAACAAAATTATAAAAAATAAAAATTGAAATACAGTAAAGAAATGAGATACAAAATGTAAAATTGAAAGTAAACAGAAATCACTTATTAGAGATCACTTAATGCTTTACAAAAGAAAAACAACATTGGAAAACAGGAGCTCAACAAATAGAAAATATGCAAAATCTCTCTCTCTCTCTCTCTTAAAAACAATGACTAAGATTAAATTTGTGAATGCAATATTAGGAAAGAATGCCGATATGCTGAAGAATGTTTGCTCTTACTATTCTGAATTGTCACAAGAATTAGGCTCTTTTTGCATTTGTTCGCCTGATTTTTGAATTAAATTTTCTCTAAAAAGATAATAAGCCAGAGCCAAACATTTCCCAAGACACCAGGACTAGGCCCAACGGGTAGTCGAACGACCGTTGCGGTGCACGTGCGTGTTTTTATTTATGTTATAAACATGATCTTACTTCCTCACCATAATACTTGGGTACCCAAAGAAAACTTACGCTTAAAACCTTACTCGAGTATTAATAAACTACTCTTCATATTCTTGACTAACCATTGTGGGATAATCCAAATAGAACATTATTTACTGATAGGTGTAATTTACCTATCTATTTCCAAACCGAGCTTGTTAGTTTTCGAGTACGTTTATTACGGTTTATTACGTTTTTATGTATTTTTGTATAAATCAGGTTTGTGGGGTGCAAAGGCATGCAAACGGATCATAAACGATCAAATCGGATCAACAACGGTCGAAGAACGGTGGAAAAACAAGCATAAGGGCAAAATTCAGAACTGCAGCCCACCGCCACGGCGGTCAAGATGCAGAGAAGGCCAAATGTTGTTGAAAATCCACCGCTGCGGCGGTGAAAGAACAGGAAGGTCTCTGATCCCATCGCCGTGTCCATCGCCAAGGCTGTGACCCATCTGACATACTCACCGCCGCGGCGGTCACTCTGCACAGCTGTTAGATATTTATTTAGATATTTTGAGCCCCTATATCTTCTCCTCTTTTCTATTTTCGGAAGGGAGAGCCCATTAGAGAGCTCCCTAGGTTTAGGATATTTTTAGAGTGTTTTAGGGAGTGCTCAACCAAATCCGAAGGAGAAGAATACGTTGCGAAGAAAGAGAAGCAATTGTTGAACGGTTTTGGCGCTAAATCTTCGGACTACGACTAAGTTTTCTTCGTTTCTTCTTTAATTTCATATCTTCGGTAGGTTGTTGAGCATGTTTAGCTCGTCTTTTATTGTATAAATGGTTATGACCATGAGCTAAACGGATTTTGTCTAGGGATTAATATATTTTATGAAATCGTTGTTTGTTTGAGTTGTGTTTCGTTAATGGTTGTTCTTTACTATTTCGATTGTGTTTATCAATTATATGCTTATATGTTTGTTTAGATATAGTGAGAAATCGGGGTTTGACACTCGGGAGAGGTAACCCCGAATTCGAACTAGGGTAAACACAACGCGACGATCTAATAATCCGGGAGGGAGTTAGAAAGTGTGCAATCAATGACGTTGGGACAAGACTCATGGGACCTAGTGTCGTAAAATGTCGAGGGGGACTTCTTCGTTAACGTGAAGTCGCATATTCACTCGTCTTATACGCAAGAGAGGTGGCGAGTGAGTTTACGATACATAGATTGTTGGATAGGTGGAACGCCGTTATTGTAAACTAAACGAGATCAAACACGTTTTTATAAACAAAGTTAACCCCTAGATAATCTTTTCTCCTAAACATCTCAATATAATATTATAGTTAATTAGTTTAATTAACTTAGTATTAGTATTAATTAATTATAAACTCAATTTTTATTGTCTAGATAAAGTTAGGTTATGACAATTGCAGTACTCGATAATAATCTTAACCAATCTCTGTGGATACGACAACTTCTACTCCTTCTCATCTATACTAAAACTTGACCCGTACACTTGCGGTGAAAGTGACGACGTAATATTCCGTCACCATTTACCAACTTTAAGTGAGTACTAGTGACGATTTTTTTATTCACCTCTAAAAAAAATTAGAAATAAATATATTATATTCATTTTCTCACCAATGAAAACACATTCATATGTCCCGATTTAAGATTAGTTTCACAAACAATCGAGTTAGAAAATAACCCAAAAAAAATCAATTTTATATACCAATCTTTTCAAAATGAAATCGTTCCTAGATGCCTTCCTCTATTGGGGTGTAAATTAATATTTGTAAAATAATGAACTCCCAAAGGAAGAAGAAAAGAATATGGTAAGTATAGAAGAAATTGGAATATCTTTGTCTCTTTCATAGTAATGGAAGGGCTAGAAAGTGAAAAGTGTGTCCCTCAATTTACTAATCCCATTGTTGATTTATAGATGTTTAAATAGGTTGCCATATTGCAATGGCAAGCCGTTGGCGTTTCATTTTTTATCGTTTGCTTTGCCATTGGATTGCTGGTTAATTTGTGCAAAGTTTAGACCACTGTCTTCGCCTATTTCATGTGAGTTCAACATGAATATATATATTATTTAGTTTAATATTGGTTCATAAATTTTGCGACTTAATATAATCTCGTACATATGTCATTTAACCACATTTGACTTGAATAATGATTTTTTTTCCTCTCTTATCCTTCATTTTTCGAATTTATGTATACAAGTTGATAGTAAAGGATAGTATTAGACCAATATACCCGAATCCCAAAATTTGTAGTCTACTGAATGTGTAGCTCAACTCTTTTTTGTAGAAACTTTAGAGTTCAACTATTTTTCCCAACATATATATATAAAGAGTCCAATATACCCGAGCTTATGCCTTATCCAAGCTTGGTAATCAATTAAATGTAATAAAAGGCTTTTTTCTTCTTTTATTTTTTATATAATTTTTCAGGGTTAGTTACACTTTACCCATGTGGTTTGACCGAATTAAATTTAATTATCTTGTAGTATTTTCATCATTACTTGTCTTTTTTGTGGTTCAGATTTAAGTGCAACAATTATATTTTTCGTTGAAATTAATGGTTAAACGTTAAAAGTCAAAATTAATAAGTTAGTTAATGTTAATTAACATTTATTATTTTTAATTAATTTAACTATATTTAACGGTTATACGTAAGTATGAACCACATGGGTATGTGATGATGAAAAATGTCACAAGGATATAAAGTGCAATTCAGTGAACCCACACAGTACAAATGTAATTAATTTTTTTTTTTTTTTTTTAATATAACACTTTTCGTCTCTGAATTTTTGAAAATTGAATTTATGGCTACCATGATGAATATATAAATTGGATAGAGTAAAAAATAGACCCTAACTATTGGCTTTTTAAAATTAGCGTTTTTGAGTGTCAATAGACTAATGTCATAGACTTACTTTTTCCGAAGTAACCGTGCGACACTTAGCTTCGTTCCAACATCTTGGAAGTACTAAGTAAGCCTAACCAAGACAAACAACCAAACAAACTTTGAGAAGGAAGAAATGAAGGAAAGTTAGAGAGCTTCTAAGAGTAGGAGAACAAGTGAGAGTTTGGGAGAATGAAAGCTTGTATTGCTTGATTCCAATTTGGTGAGGAGCAAATGAGCTTTCTCCTCTTTATATAGGTCAAGGGTCTTACAATGTACGGTTGATGTCGTTTCGATCTAACGGCTACAATCAATCATCTAGAGAATTCTATTAAATATTTACATAAGAAAATTCTAGAAAATGGGTGTTTAGGATGCTCCACATTTTTCTACAATATCTAAGAATATTCTAGAAAATGGGAAGTCTCTAAGAGTACCCTTTTCCTCTCCTCTATATTTACAAGACTTACCTTCCATACTTAAAGAATTCCTCTAGTAGGAAGGCCAATGTGTAAGGGGCATTAAATTCTCCCCCACCTATTCTCGCGACGCCCTCATCGCGCCTTCATCCTTGAACCTCTGGATATGATCCGCGAATTGCCAAAGTTGGTCTTCATGTTCCCAGCTCACTCCATTATCAGGCAGGTTCTTCCACTTGACCAAATACTCGTGGTAATTTGGCACGCCTCTCCTTCGTATGACCCGATTAGCTAGTATGCAATCAACCTCTTTGTTAAAAGAGGTGATTACCGCAGTTGGCGCTTGTTTCGATACCCTGCATCCCGGTTCTTCCATGTCTTCATGATATGTCTTTAAGAAACTGACGTGGAAGACAAGGTGTATCTTTAACTTGGGTGGGAGAAGAAGTTTGTGGGATACCTTCTCCATATGTTTTATCACTGGAAATGGGCCCTCGTAACGCCGAACAAGACTCTTGTGAACTTTCCTCAGAGATTTGAATTGTTCTGGCAAAAATTTCACCAGAACCAAGTCCCCCTCGTTGAACTCCAACAGCTGTCAAGACTTGTTCGCCCATTTCTTCATTTTCTTGGCTGCTTTTTCTAGGTACACCCTAGCCATATCGGTTTGTTCGTTCCACGCCTTAGTAAATTTGTATGCTATTGGACTCTTCCCATCATAGCTTCTTGCTAAAGCGTTGGGCGTCAAAGGTTACCTTCCCGTAACAATCTCAAAAGGGCTTTGATTAGTCGACTCGCTCTTTTGCAAATTGTACGAGAATTGAGCCACGTCGAGCAGTTTGGCCCAATCTGTTTGGTTAGCATTCACGTAGTGCAGTAAGTATAGCTCCAACAAGGCATTGATACTCTCCATCTGCCCATCGATTTGTGGATGAAAACTTGTTGAGAAGTCCAAATTCGTCCCCAGTAGCTTGAACAACTCCATCCAGAATCATCCAGTGAATCGAGGATCTCGATCACTGACAATATGTTGAGGGACTCCCCATAGTTTCACCATATTTTTCAGGAAGAGTCGGGTTGTCTCCTCTGCAGTATAGTCGGCTGGTACAGGGATGAAAGTGACATACTTGTTGAATCGATCGACTACTACCACAATGCTCCCATAACCTTCTGATTTTGGTAGTGTTGATATGAAGTCCATGGAGATAGTCTCCCATGGTCGCTCCGGTATGGGCAGCGGTTCTAACAATCCTGCTGGGTGTTGTTGTTCCACCTTGTCTTGCTAACAGACAAGACAAGTCCTGAAGTAGGCCTCTATGTCGTCTCGCATACGAGGCCAGTAGTAAGCATCCTCCATTAACTCCATGGTGCGTCTCATGCCGGGATGTCCGACCCACTTCGAATCGTGGCTTTATTTCATTAACTCCTTCCAAAGGTTTTGCCACTTAGGGACATAGAGTCTATCCCCCTTCATGTACAAAAGATCACCCCTTAGCCAAAAGAGTCGTGCTTTCCTTTCATTGGCCATGCTAACAAAACTCTTGGCTAGGGGATCATGTTGCAGTCCCTCATTGATGCGATCTAGCAATGAGCATTTGGGGACTACTAATAGATGCTACTTCGGCCGTACGACTTAAGACATCTACTACCACGTTCACTCATCCGGGTTTGTACTCCAGCCTATAGTCAAATTCTGCAAGAAAATCCTGTCACCATGTTTGCTTTGGACTCAGTTTCTTCTACGTTTGGAAATAGCTAGTGGCGACATTGTCAGTCATGATAACAAAGTGAGTCCCCAAGAGGTAATGTCTCCAAGTTCATAGGTAGTGAACAATGGCAGACATTTCCTTCTCTTGGACCGTATAACACCTCTCGGTGTCATTTAATTTTTGAATTTCGTATGCCACCGGATGTCCCTCTTTCATAAAAACTCCTCCAATAGTAAAGTTGGAGGCATCCATGTGAACCTCATATGGCTTGGAGTAGTCGGGCAAACATAAGATTGGTTCTTCTGAGACAGCCTTCTTCAAATTGGTAAAGGTATTTTGGCACTCCTCGGACCATTCCCGTGCTTTGCCTTTCTTTAAGAGGTCAGTAAGAGGGGCAACTTGGGAAAAATAACTCTAGATTAAGCGTCGGTAATAATTGACAAGTCTCAAGAATGAGTGCAACTTCGTTACTTTTGTAGGCAGTTCCCAGTTCTGAATCGCCTTCACCTTGCATGTCTCTATCATGATCTTCCCTTGTCGCACCTTGTGACTAAGGAAAGACACTTCTTCTTGTGCAAATAAACATTTTTTCACCTTAATGTAAAGTTTCATGCAATACTTGGAAGACTTGTTTGAGATGTTGGACATGTTCGTCCAACATCTTGCTATAAATGAGATTATCATCCAAGTAAACTATGACGAACCAATCAAGGAACGGGTGGAAAATCTCATTCATTAAGGTGCAGAATGTGGTAGGTGCATTGGGGAGACCGAAGGACATGACCAGGAATTCAAAAGAACCGTACCTTGTTACACATGTCGTTTTGGACTCATTTCTTTCGACAATCCGGACTTGGTAGTACCTAGAGCACAAGTCCAACTTCGTGAAGTACCGGGCCTTGTCAAGCTGATCTAAGAGATCAATGATTAAAGGAATTGGGTACTTGTTCTTGATCATGATCTTGTTGAGCGCCCGATAGTCGATAGACATACAAAACGAGTCGTCGTTCTTTTTTTTTGAAACAATACTGGTGCCCCGTATGGTGCTTTAGACACTTGCAAGTGTCCGATGTCTAATAATTCCTTCAATTGTCTCCTCAATTCTTTAAGCTTAAGAGGCGACATTCGATAGGGTGCCATGGCCAGAGGTTTGGCACCCAGTTCCAGCTCGATTTTGGGTTCCACCTTTCTGCGGGGTGATAGCCTCTTCGGCAGCTCCTTCGGCATAACATGCTTGAACTCTTCAAGAACTGCTTTGATGTTTCTTAGAATGTTGGGTAGGTCGGGTACTATATGATCATCTGCTGTTTCTTTCAGTACTGCAAGGTAACTGGCTTCCCCCTTCTTGAATACCCTCTTGAATTGCATAGCGGACAAAGCTTGTTTCTCGATCTTGGCAGCACGTTCCATGGGGACCATTCAAGCCTTGCCGCTATCCATGATACATACTGAATTAGCAAAAAGAATAGGGAAAGTATTTACCTTATCGAAGAACTCCATGCCAATCACGACTTTGAAATCGCCCATTGGTACTACCGACATATCCATTGTTCCTTCTTATTGTCCGATGTTGGCACGTACGCCTCGTGCCACTCTATGTAGCGGTTGGGCCGCCGAGTTTACGGCCTTCAACGTTCCTCATTCCTTGACAAATTTGAGCTTCAATCGTCTTACCTTATCCAATAAGACGAAATTGTGGCTTGCCCCGATATCTATAAGCGCCTTAGTGAGCACTAATTAATCTTGGCTTCGACGAACATAAGCCCAATTTGTGAAGCTTTTTGCCCGAAGCACTTTGCCTTAATAGCGTTCAACACATAAAGAGAGCCCATATATACCTGGTCCTTTTGTTGCTTGTGTTGTTCCTCGTACTCCGTTGTCATGGCACTTAGCGCTTTTCGTTTGGGACATTTACGCGCCTAATGTGGTCCATCGCAAATGAAATAATTGGTCCTGGGCTGTGAACGATCCTTAGCATTCCATGACCTCTCATTCCAAGACGAGGACGAGGGTTTGTGACCCCCAGGATCCTAATTTCTATGGCCACTTTGGGAGGATCTGTGGTCTCCCCCACCTTGGCCTTGATTGTACCTTCTGGGCATGTCTTTAGCTCTAAGAAGACTTGGTCTAGAAGAGCACATACCTCACCCCGTAGGGAGTTACCAAGTTCACGGAGGGACACCTTCATCGCTTCGTTAATGGCTTGTTCTTCTGCCTTGAAGCCATCAAGATGTTGTCCCATGTCCTCGAAGTCGGACATCGCTTTTGCCATCGTCTCCTCTAGGCTGGTCACCCGTCACTCAAGGCTTGAGATAAGGTCCTTAGACTTGTTTCTCTTACCTTGATGGGTAGCAGGGCGGCTCTCCTCCCGGACGCGTTCCATTACAGGCTCCTCCACGTTGGATGTTCCGGTTGATGTCATCGCCACAGTCCCATCTCGATGCCTCGAGCTCTGATTCCAGCTGTCACAAACTTACTTTTCCTGAAGTAACTGTGCGGCACTTAGCCTCGAATCTAATCTCTTGGAAGTGCTAAGTAAGCCTTACCAAGACAAACAACCAAACAAACTTTGAAAAGGAAGAAGTAAGCAAAGCTAGAGAGCTTACAAGAGTAGGAGAGCAAGTGGGAGCTTGAGAGAATGAAAGCTTGTATTGCTTGATTCCAACTTGGTGAGGAGCAAATGAGCTTCCTCCTCTTTATATAGGCCAAGGGTCTTACAATGGACGACTGAAATCGTTTCGATCTAACGGCTACAATCAATAATCTAGATAATTCTATTAGATATTTACACAAGAAAATTTTAGAAAAGGGGGTGTTTAGGATGCTCCACATTTCTCTACAATATCCTATAATATTTTAGAAAATGGGAAGCCTCCAAGAGTACCCTCTTCCCTTTCTCTCTATATATAAGACTTACCTTCCATACTTAGAGAATTCCTCTAGTAGGAAGGGCAATGTGTAAGGGGTGTTACACTAAGTAGTCTTAGAACGACATGTCAAAATCTTGTAAAAATCTTGCCCATATAACACCGGAAAGCTTCATTCTATGCGTGTACCCATTTTTAGTAATTATACTGTAAATTTTGATTTGGTTATTATTTTACCCTTTAAAATAGCTAACACAAATAACCCTTGATGAGAAGTATTTTGGAAAGTCACAAGTACCGTCACATGTAAGGAGAGATCTACGTGGCGTGCACGTGGCATGTGAGACCGAGCTCGACATTAGAACTTGAGGATTCTGTCCAAGTTCGTTGAATAAAACCGTGGATAGCGTGCACACCGACTATGATTGCTAGCAACCTCGAGCATAAGGCTTCAACAATGCACATAAAAAGATCATCCTCTGGGTGAACAAAAAATAATTCAGGGCATTTCTTGTGACAATGATTCAGGATGTTCCTTGTGATCAGGAATGGTTGCCCCCACGCCCAGGGTTAGTTACGGAAATCTTGCTATATAAGGAAATAGAATCAGGTATCAATGATAACGGTCCATAATTCTTCAATCCACAAAATTTGGGGCATTAATGGGGATTTAATGAAATTAAGGGAAGACTTTTCAAACAAGTTTTCAAGACTTTGCAAACAAGTTTTTCCACCCCTATAAAAAATACAAGGGGGGTTTAGACAAGGTGTGCACATTTTTCCTAGCCTATACTTTGTTGATTTTTCCTCAGAACACTACTTATTCTTACATTGGGGGTGCAATGCTGGCTTGCCCACTCGCGGTGCATTATTTTGTAGGAACCGAAGTTGAAGGAGTATCATATTCCAAACGTTGAGTGAACCACATCTGATCAACTATTTTTGGACATCATCACCCCTCTAACTTCTATTTTATTTTTCTTCCTTTTACTTGTTCTCATTTTTCTTATTATTTCTTATTCTTCTTCTCCACGAGCATTCTAGAGAGAGATGACGAGGCAAAGACACAGAAAAAGAAAAATATGAAGAAAAGGAACTGCGGGGAATATGCGGCGGTGAGAGGGTGTAGAAGGGGAGATAGGGGGGCATGGGGAGGAAGGAATGTGCGAGAGGGGGGGGGGTTCAGGAGGGCGTGTTGGTGAACTTTTGAAAAAACAAAAGCGAATAAAAAAAAAACAAAGATAAAAATTATTGTTATTAGGAGTAAAAAAGTAATTTCAAAATTATTATTGTTGGCTCAGTGGAATACCCAAGAGGCCGGGGGGGGGTGAATTATGTAATTAAAAATATCAGAGAGAAAATACTTTAATAAATCAAATGATTAATTTTAATCTTAAATTAATTATTATCTTTATATCACAGCGGAATTATGAAATCAACTAGGTGCATACCAAATAGCAAAAACAAACAAATTAAAGATTGCAGCACACCAGAAATTTATACTGGTTCACCAAGCTACTTTGGCTAATCCAGTCATCCGAGCCCCACGGAGAGTCGCACTCACTAATACTCAAAATCCTTTAAAGGTAGGAACCAAACCCTCACAACGGTTATTTTACAGGCTCAGAATCAACCTTTACAAAATTATTTTCACAGGCTAAGGAAGAACCTCTACTTTTACGGACTCAAGAATAACCTAATTCTTTTTAACACAAAGGCAAAAGAATCAAAACCTCACCAACACTCCAAATATCCTTTTACCCGATAAAGATTGAACTGTTACAAAATTCACACAAATTAATTTTATCCAGGAAGAATTACTACCTCAATCTCTTTACAGGAAGAGACTGAAACCAACTACCATTTGATTAAATGCACCCAACAATATTTAATCTATTACTCAACTTACCAATAAAATTTGACAAGTAATTTTTCTTACTCGGAGCTTCTACTACCATAGATAAATTAAAACTCAATTAATATCTCAAAACTAGTGATAGAAAATGTGAGATAGTCAAAATCTGATTTTTAACAAAAGATGGGTAGCATATAATTTAGCACGTAATCAGATTCAAGAAATTATTTATAAAATATTTTCTTCAATAAAAATCAAAAACAATTTCTAAAGATCAATTTCCAAAAATTAAACAAGTAATACAATATAGGAAGTAATTGGAAAGATCTCACCCGAAATCTACCGAAAAAATAATTAGAGCGTAATTACTTCAGATCCGGTAGCAGTAATGATTAACAGCCAATGATTATCAAGATTATCTCTTAGAATAGCTCTCACAAAAAACTCAGTATGATATCTCTCAGAAAAACTCAATATGATCTCTTAATCTCTCTTTTTGATATTAAAAAAACGCAGGTCTCTATATATGGGATATGAATCAGCTCTCTAATGGCTAATTTTCATATGTCATGACACTTAATTGTTTTCGTAGACCTCTTATATCATTATGAATTCATTTTGGTTCAATTCACTTAATTATAATTTTTAAATTTCTCAATTAAGTCTCCCAAATATTTCTCAATCTCAATTAAATAAAATAGAAACAATTATATGTACTAAATTGAGAAATATTAAAACTTAATGAACCAAATTAATAGGAATTAAATAATAGATGTAGTATATCTTAAATATCATAAAATCCCAAAAATCTCTCACAAATCTCAACAAAAAACGGCTACTTTTAGATATGAATTCGGAATCCTCAATATCCTAAAACTGCGCCATCAGTCGACTGCTAGATTCAGGATGTAGCCAAACCAAGAATTCTGTGCCTATCGGTCGACCTATCTGTCGACTTAGAGATTCAGAGAGTTCCATTTCTCTTCATCGATCGACCTACCTGTCGACTTAGAGATATAGAGAGTTTGCCTTACACGCTTCTGTCAACTTATCAGTCGATTTAAGGATACTTGATCTCTTTTCTAAATTCGTTTTTAATACATTCTCATTTACGTTTTCACCCCTTTAACCATTTTATTTTCTTAATAAGCTCCACTAAATACTTAAATTCAAATTTAATCCATTATAAATATTTCTTTTTCAATTACACATAGGAGTAAATAATTTAACTAATTAGGATCCTATTAACTACACATATTTATAAAATTATTTAAAAATCTTTTTGTGTTGTGTGTGATCTTAATTAGGATATTAAGAGTTGAAATTTAAACCTGAGTTGTTTTCCCTAGTTTTTTTTTTAAAATTCTTCAACTTCTTAATCCTTCATCATCTTTATCATCAAATGTTCATCATATGAAACTAATAAACTGAAATACTTAAACAAATCGTTAGCCCAACAAAAAACATTAATGTTTAATTGTCTATCAAAATTTCAGGATCAACAATTATTGTTTAAATAAAAATGTATATGAATAAAAAATAGGTGGAATTAACCAAAATAGTATTTTGAATGATATTTTTGGTCAAAATTGGCAAATTGGACACTTGATTAGACGCATCTTCAAACTTAAGGCTAATGCCCCAATCGAATCTATGAACTACAAAGCACCAATGACTAAAATTTTGATGTGTAAAGTCCATTTTATGTTCACACAAAACATGGCAAAAACACTTTTCCTTGTACTCATAATATGTTCATTACCATATTTTTTAGTGATTTAGAAGCAATTATGGGAAGCAGTCCAGTTGCACCAATGGGAGGATTGCTTACGGACCAAAATTTGAGTCATATCCAAATTGCATGCCAAGAGGACACGGAGTCCGCTAAAGAAGCATTGCACCAACCTCCAGTAGAAGCAGGTAGTTTTTCATTTTTTTTTTGAATTACCCCGTGATCGTATAAAGACGCGTTATAATATTATTTTCTTAAAAATTTAATTTTTTGTAATTTAATTTATAATTTAAAATTATAATTAATAAATTATCTTAAAAATCTAATATAAATTACTTATGGTGTGTTCCACAAAGTAAATCTCTCCATCTATATAATTCAATGGACTTAAAAACATCTACAAAATTAAATGATTGACATTTACTTTAAATCTTGTCTTACATATCTCAAGCGTCTTGTTGACAAAAAATTATTTATGGTACCCATACGATCATGATTTATAGTATAAACTAGTATATATCATGTGCTTAAAGACACTAATTTCATTTCAATACAATAACCTTGAATATCCAATAGTTAGTTCAAATATATTTAATTAGGAAAATACATTTGTTTGATTGATTATTATTTTGTTCTCAACAAAATATAATTGAATGGTTGAAAATGTCTCAAACTATCCAATGGTCAAAAAGTCTCAAATAAAAATATGTCATGATATATAGAATAGACTAGTTTATAAACCGGAAACTCCGTGCGCAAGAAAAACTATTGAAAAGACACCGAACACTAAATCCTCAATAAATAAAAATATCCAGTAAGTTGAAGTGCTCATCTCTAAAATTCGCGCATGTGTGTGTATACATACATACATACATATGCTAGAACTTTCAATAACAAAAATCATTCCAATAAAATCACGATTTCAAAAACTATAAGTTTCCACTCCGAACCCAATTGAGCTATTCGATAAATCGTCAAAAATAGCATAATCCACTTTGCGTCATCTCCCAACTGACTAGTTATCAACAACCTAAATAGGTGAAACAAACATGTTCAAAATAATAGATATTGATAATAAATCAATAAATGTTTTTCTAATCAAAATCAATATTTCTCATAATCAATGATAAGTTGTTCAAATACAAATTTCATGATCGAACACAAGTTATACATTCATGCAATATAATTTCCTAATTTATATATTTTTCAAAAAATAGAATACAACATTAGATTGACTATGGTCACAATATTCACTATAGTATGGTGAATAATTCAGAAATCACAATAATTCTTGTGATGGGCCGATAATTTAGAAGGCAATTTTTTTTTCCCAATTTTTTCAAACAATATTCTTTTTTTGGTAGATGATAGTCAATATTACAAATATTTATCATAATTATTTCATGATAGTAAATATTCCATTAATTTATCAAATAATAGTTTATTCACAATGATCAATAATCCTATGATACTTCCGCAATTTATCTAAAAATTAGAAAAGCAATCAATTACACACAAATAATATTTTTATAACTTCTCAAATGCTCGAAATAATCAGTTAATTAAAAATAATATTTCTATAACCTTTTCAATAATTAAAAAGGATGTCAATTATTTAAAAATAAATTTTGTTAAACTTTTTTGAATAATTTAAAAAAAGATAGTCAATTATTTAAAAATTCTTATTTCTATAACTTTTCAAATATTTAGAAAAGTGAACAATTATATCCAAATATCATTCTATAGTTTTCAAATAAGTAAAATATTATCATTTACATACCAATAATATTTTCACAGCTTTAAAATACTAGAAATATAATTATGTACCAAAAAATAATATGTTTAAAATAACAAGTTGAAAAGTAGTAGAAGGTACAAGTAGAAAAGTAGTCAATTATATTTCAATAATATTCTATAAATTTTTAAATAACAAGAAATATAATCCATTACTTACAAACAATATTTTTATAACTTTTCAAATACTAGAAAAATAGTAAATTACATTCAAACAACATTATGTAATTTTCAAACTAACTAGACATGTAACAAATACCTACAAATAATATTTTTATAACTTTTGAAGTACTAAAAATATAATTAATTACTCAAAATAATATTTTTATAACGTTTCAATTAATCAGAAAAATAGCCAATTATTTACTAATTATAATAAGATAGTCAATTACTCATAAGTAATATTTTCATAACTTTTTAAATAACTAAAAAGATAATAAATTTACTAGCAAATATTATTTTTAAAATTTTTGAATGACTAGAAAGATAATCCATTAGTTGAAAGCAATATTTCTATAACCGTTAAAACACTAGAACAATGAAAGATTGATTATACAATATTTTTATAATTTTTAAACAACTAAAAAGATTGCGAATTACTTATAAATTGAAATAATAAAAATATGAATAATTTCAAGTACCAAAATCACTGATTTTAATAAATATTTATTTTTATATGGGAGCATAAAAAATCATATAATTAATACTTCAATTATTTTATTCTTAAATAACTGAACAGGTGATCAATTACATAGATATTGTATTTAATTTAATCAATGAATCGATTGGTAGATCTTTTATCGTTCTATTAGTCGATAAAATTAACTATTAGATTCACGATTGATTTTTTATCTAAAGAAAATAAAATCAAATTTTGACTTCTATTATTTTAATAATAGAATTTGGGTATTAGCCATATAATCTGAATATAAAAAACTAGATCTATGCTTCGAATAACAAAAATAACAAAATAAACTAAGCTGAAAGTTTTACAACTCAAGAATATATTTGCTTTTCCTCCTTTTTTTTTTTTTTTTTTTTTCCCCTTCACTAAAGAGAAAAACAAATTCTTTATTTTTTCATGGTTTGCTTTGCGGTGCATAAGCCCCCCTCCGTGCAGCAATGTCAACGGTTCGAGTTCGGCTCGATTTTATATAAAACCAAAATCAAAACCAAAATTGTTTAATATATATAAAACCAAAACCAAAATCAAAATCGAAACCGCCTATTTTTTTAAATAGTTTTAAAACCGGACTATTTAATTTTAACCAAAACTAAAACCAAAATAGCGAAACCGTTTAAGATTTTTAAATTTTATAAAAAACCAAAATCAAAATTGCGGACCATTATTTCTCATATATGAACAAAAATATAACCAAAATATAAAACATAAATTCCAAAAACAAAAACCAAACCACAAAATTATTAATGGTAAACATTTGTAATGATAAATAAAATTCAACAATAAAATCATAGATAATAGTTACAAATAATGCAAATAATACTCCAAATATATATACTAGGGTTAAAGTATAAAATGGTTAAAAATATAAATAAATAAATAAAAAATGATTAAACTGTAAATACTAAATAGATTAAAAATAATATGTGTATATTCTATATATCGGTTATATGGATCGGTCACGTGGTTTGGTTACGTGGTTCCTATCCCAAAATCAAAATCAAAACTATTTCGGTTGCTAAATTTAAAACTAAAATCAAAATCATTTAGTTGATTTCAACCCAAAACCATTTAGTTCAGTTTCTTTTAGTTACCTGGTGGTTTTTTTTTTTTTGGCCATCCCTACCTCCGCCCCTCCCCAATACATACAAACACACATAATTAAGGTTAAGGGACTCGGGGTTTGCACATTGACACTAATTAATAGCCCACAAACCTATGTAATATTATTATGTATATCTTTTAAATTATATTTTTAACCCACAAGTTAATATAAAATTATAAAATGTTTCTTAAATTGTACTTCTAATCCATAATTATTATTAAATTATAAAATATTCATTTGATATATATAATTTGACCAATGAGTAACTTATTAATTATAAAATATACCATGAAATGTGATAAAAATAAAAATTAAATTATGAAATACCATATTCAATTAATATTATGAAATGAAAAATCTAGGTATTACAATCTAAACCGATTAAAGAAATTGCGTCCTCGAAACTTTGGATAATAATTAAATTTCTAAACGAACTAAAAGTAGGTAATAAATATTTAAAATTACCAGACCTAATAAATTTTGTATTGTATAATCAACATAAATAATAAAACTATTTGAAACGAAAACATTATTTAACAACAAATCATCATAGTTTAATTTTCTAGAGATTTAATTAGCATCCATGTAAAATAGATCTTTAATATTCAAAATATTATATTGCTACTAATAAGTGTCCATAACAACAACAATAATAATAATAATAATAATAATAATAATTTATTTAAAGTAATAAGATTTTTATATTCCCAAATAATATTATTGAGCAATGAACTTATTCTATAATATTTTTTATTTATTATAATATTTTTGCATCACTAAATTCAAGCTCAAAAACATTAATGTACAAAAACTATTTAGGATTTTGGAAAAATTATAAAATCTAACACATGCCACAAACGGATTAACCCAAAGTAAATACATATGTATGTATAAAAAGTTAACTTCAAGGAAAATAGTTTTAATTCCACTCATTTCATCAATCTTATGTTTCAAATACTTTCTTTGTGCACTTCGATAAAAAAAAAAAAATAGTACTTCTTAATTGTCTTTCAATTAACAACATTAAAACTATATATTATCAAAACATCAACATTTCATTAAAATTAGTCAATGTGATCAATAACTTTAATTGTATCCACTGATAGAGGTCTGATTATTTCAATCCACAATGCCATTTAGGCAACATTCAATATTTCTATTAATTTTTTTTACTAAGATGAAAAAAAATGAATCAGACTCCTCTATAAAGTCAAGCCCTTAGATTTGCACTCACTCTCTCCCCTGCTCCCAAAAAGAAATAAAAATAAAAATTTACTCCAAGAATATCAGTCCTTCAAGAACAAAATTTTGAAGTTCCAAACACAAGAAATAAAATATATATATATATATATATATATATATATATATATATATATATATATATATGTGTGTGTGTGTGTGTGTGTAATTCCTCAATAATATCATTTCGATACGAAAATACTACACTAGGATTTATTATTAGACTTGTACTCTATGGATACCGACATTCTACTTAAATTTCAGGAAATCATCGAAACATACTAATAACCATTAAAATTTAAGAAAATCGGTGAAAAATCCATTTTTTAAGTCTAATTGATGAAAAATATTTTTGTGTTATTATATTTTAATTTAGTCTTTTAAGTTAGATTTCACTTTTATTTTAGTCTCGCATTGCAGGAATTGTAGGGATATTGTAAGGATTGTAGGGAGCCTTTTAGTAAGTATATTCGATTTTTATAGTGAATTCTGTTACATGTAACTAATATTAGTTACAATTTCATAATCGTTACTTTTCACACATATTTGAGTATTTTTAGTTACATGTGCTTATATATGCATGTATAATATTTTGTGACGTAACTGAAAAAATATTAAATGTTTTAGTTATATATCAGAGATATGTAATTAAAAAAATTACATATTATTGAGATATGTAATTGAAAAATATCAAATTTTTTAGTTATATATTAAAGACATGTAACTAAAGAGTTATATATTTTTGAAACATATAACTGAAAAAAAAAAAGAATAGTTTCCTGTAACTAATACAGTAATATTATATACAAAATAGTAATATGTAACTGACGTTTGCCTATCACGTGAGCAAAACTTTTACATTTTTAAACAGATGAGACTAAATCAAATTTTTTTACCGTATATAAGACTTTTGACCAATTAATGCTTAAATAAAGAATCTCCCACTAATTGTACCTTAATTTTACGTATGTCCCACTTTATCAATACCCATATAATAATAACCTTTAAATCTTTAAATCACCATCAGACTTCACATGGTAAAAATAACTATCATGAAATTTAGGCCCCGTTTGGTAACCATTTTCATTCCAAAAATTTCCATTTCATTTCTAGATTTTTGAGAATTCTGTTTGGGAATAGCATTTGGTAATTTTTGTTTCCGTTTCCATTTCATTCCCATTTGAGAATTGTGCCCATTTTTTTTCTTAAGAAATGAGAAATAAAAAAAAAGTTGTTTCTCATTATTCCTATTTCATTCTCAAAACACATGGTCACTATTCACCTACCGGCCGACCACCGTCCGCCGCCGGCACCGGCCATCTCTGGCGACCGTCGCCGGTCACCGTCTGCCGCCCCCGCCGGCCATCTCCAGCGACCGTCGTCTGTCACCATCTGATCGGAAATTTTCCGGCCACTTCCGGCCGGCGTCGCCGGCGGGGGGCCACCGCCGTCCGCGGGCTCTGGAGCCACCGCCGTCGGGCCAAAACAGAAAAAAAAAAAAAAAAGATTTTAGGATAAAATCGTTACCAAACACAATTCCCTTCCCAAAACAAAAAAAAAATTATCGTTATCAGACGTGATTCTACTCCCAAAAAGAAAACAAAATTTTTATCCCATCCCATTTTTATTCCACTGCTGAAATGGAAACAGAAACAGCAACAGCAACGTTACCAAACGCCACCTTAAATTCCTTGACAATTCCTCGTTTCTTCAATTAACATGTCGACAATACCCTCAATGCCCATATAAGGCCTAATCCATACACTCTCATATCATATTTTGTCGCGCTGCAGTCTCCAGTCTACCCAAAACTCAGTGCGCAAGAAAAAACTACGAAAATACACGGAGCACTAAATCTTTAATAAAAAAAAAAATCTCCAATAAGCAAAGTTGTACAAATTCTGAACCAATAAATTTATTTTTACAACTATAAAATACAATTATATACTATAACCTTCATTAACATAATTCATTACATCTCTTCCTCCTCTTGCTTCTTCTTCATCTCTCTCTCTCTCTCTCTCTCTCTCTCTCCCCTCTGTTGTGCCGCTTGACCAGATCTGAACCGACTGTTCAGATTCGCGGCGTGCGACGGCGGAGGAGAAGGTGGTGGGGCGTGGTCGAAATTGTCGTCTTCCTCATGCAATCGGAGTTCCGGTTTTTCGATCCCCCTAAAGCATTTGAGAGAGGGGAAAAGGTTTTCAATAATACCTCTGTTGTGCCGCTTGAACAATTTTCGCGGGACAATTCGATTGCTTCGGACCCCAAAACCAGATTGAATAGAGAAATGGCTACCAAATGAGCTTGCTAGTCGCAGAAGACGATGATCCATAATCCGTTGAGCAGATCCGAGGCATTGAACTGGTCCAATTTCTCAAACCCACATGCTGTTAGGGGTTCGGATTTGAAGGGTTCTGAACAGATCTAAACGGTTCGAATGGAAGAAATTGAAGAAATAAAAAAAATCTGGACAGAAAAAAAAAGGAGCTGAAGGAGAATGAGAGAGATGAATGGAAAAGGGATAAAACACGAAAAAGGGAAATGGGAGGAGGAACAACGACCTGTGGCTTGTTGCGGCTTAGGGACGACGACGAAGGATAGGAGGATTGAAGCTTTGGAGCTTGGCCATGTAGGCGGGTCTGTGATGGATGAAGGTAACGATCGTTTGGAGAAGAAAATTGGTTACGGAAAGTAAACATGGGAAATTTGGTAATTAAGTAAATTAAGAAGGGCACTAACGTCTTTCCCTGGACGAATGAGGGTCAAATTGGGAAACAAAATTGGAAGTTTGACTTTGAATTTTGAAGGTAGATAGAGTTTTAGTATTCTTTGACCAAATAGTATAAAGAGTTTGCCGATACATTTTAAAATTGAGTAGATTCCCATCTTCTATTGAAAAGTTGAGGAAGTGCTCGTGGTATTAACCCGTATATGACTAGTGGGACTCATATTTCTTCTTCTATTTATCTTAATTTTTTTATCTTTTCTTTTTTATTTACTTGTTTATGTGTCGAGACAATTTAAATGTAGACATATAATATTAAAAATTATGAATATTAAATTTATAAAAATAATATATAAAAATTAAATTTAATAATAATATTAAATTTATATAAATTATAAAAATAATATATAGATATTAATTTTTTTTTAAAATTATAGAGATAATATATGAACATTATAAATACTAAATATTAAACTTATAGACATACCCACATCATGTGTATAGAAATGGCGTCCACCACCACTCTTACCTTCTTTCAGTGTCCAAATATTTCTTTGCAAATGCCATATAATGACACATCTCACATATAATTAATTTTACCTTTACACGAACATTAATTATACTTATTACTCTCAAAATTATTAAATATTTATACATATCATAAAGTTTAAAAATATATCAAATTCATCCCTTTAAAAATAGTTAATCTTAAATGCATCAAGTCAATGCAGGGAGTACACCCTTAAAATCGTCGGGGAAAGTAATTAGTCGAAAGACGCGTAAACTGACCTGGACAACAACTTACCGCAAAACCAAAAAATATATATATATATTTCACTTATTTTAAATATTAATTTACAAAATATAATTTTTTGCAATATTATATCAACCACACAATTTAGTCTACTTTTCAAATTGGTCAAAAGGCAATGACAATAATGATCCATAAAAATCCAGAATAATATATTTAATAAATGCTCTTTCCATAATGAATTCAGAACAATAATTTATTTTTAAACAAATAAAACCATGTCCTTGAATATATTCCCGATTTAACATTAATTCAATATTTAAATTTTCACGATGCCATATTATTACCATTGCCTTTCATATCATTAATTCAGAGATAATGTTAAATTCAACACAAGTTTTGAATCCTAGTAATCAAATTTTATTTATTAAGTGACCATATTGAATTCCACATGAGTTATTTTTGTTTGCTAAAAGGATTGATTGAGATGTCATTTTGAAACTATTATTTAGGCAAATAAATTTGTGTAACTAAATCAAGTAATCAAGTTATCGAAATGCAATTATTATGATTATATTAATAGATAATTAATTAAATTATAATTGGTAACCGCCCTTCTTCGCAGAAGAAATATTTTTCGTACATATTTACCGGTATTTGGAGTATGTAATGCCATTAATGATGATAATTTTTCCTAATTAGTTTACCATGTTGAAATGTAAGCTATTCTAATTAAATGACACCATAATAATATGTATATTGAATTCAAGATAACAATAATTAAACTTTCCTAATTAAGTGACCAAGTTAGATTTACTCGGGTTATTTATTTATTTAATTCTTGCTAAAATGATTGATTGTGATATCATTTTGAAGTTGTTATTTATACAAATGCGTTTGTGTGATTAAAATCAAGCAAACAATTATAGTTATTTATTATTAGATTAAGATATAATTAATGAAATTATAATTGGTAATTATCCCTTTTTTTTGGAAGATATATTTTTTGGACTTATTTTTCCGATATTTAGGGTATAACGTCATTAAATAATGGAAAACATTCTTAATTAAATGATACAGTGATAATTTGCATGTTAAATTCAACATAAACTTCGAATCCTATTAACCAAAATTTTCAAATTTAGTGACTATGTTAATTTCAATATATTGTTAAAATGATTGATTGAAATGTTATTTGAAAATATTATTTTAAGGTGAATGTGTTTGTGTAGTTAGATCAAATAAACAAGTAATCAAAATGTAGTTATTTATGATTATATTGTTAGGTGATCTATAGAATTACAATTCGTAACTATCTCTTTTTTGCAAAAGACATATTTTTGGTACATATTTATTTTGGTATTTAGCGTATGTAACAACATTAAATATAATATATTATAAAAAAAGCACAAACGACTTCAAACAATGCTTAAATTGCGAAAGATATATTTTTGGTACATATTTAATTTGTATTTAGTGTATTTAACAACATTAAATATAAAAAATAGTATATTCTAAGAAAAAAGCACAAGCGACTTCAAATATTTGATGAATGCTTAAATTGCGAAAGATATACTTTTGGTACATATTTAATTGATATTTAGCATATGTAACAACATTAAATATTAAAAATGGTATATTATAAGAAAAAAACATAAGCGACTTCAAACATTAGATGAATGCTTAATTTGTAACATGCAATTTATTCGGACGCTAAACATGACAAAAACTCTTTTCTTATGCTTATATTGATAATTAAGTAATCATATTGAATTCCACCTGAGTTAGTTTTGTTTTTTAAGCTACAATGGCAAGGAGTCCAACTGCACCTGTGGGAGAATTGCTTACAGACAAAAACTACAAAAATTGGAGTGCTTGTATGAAAAACTACTTGGTCGGTGAAGATCTATGGGATGTGATTGTTGGAAGTGCTGACAAAGATGAAATCGATGGTTGGAACAGAAGAAATGCAAAGGCTTTGCATGCTATCCAAATTTCATGCAAAGAGGACAAACTTTCGATCATTACATGCATGGAGTCTGCCAAAGAAGCATGGGACAAGTTGGCTGAGAAAGCCAATGAGGGGCCAGCACCAGAACCAGGTAGTTCTTAAGGTGCCATTAGTTTGTGTTTTAATATTCATTTTTCTTTAAAATAAAAAATAGTATATTACAATATATGGATAGATAGCCTACATGTGTTAGTCCGGTCGGTAAGGGAAGATATTCTATTTTCTTGTTAACAAGGGTTCGACTCTCCTGAGAAGCACACTGAGAATTAAATCTTGAATTTAATTCTGAATCCACCAAACTGATGTGGGGGAGTGCGCTTTTAAGATCGTCCGGGAAGGTGATTAGTCGAGGTTCACACACACATATATGTATATATGTATGTATATAAAATTACTTACCTGTCTTTGTTACTATAATATTAAAAATTTAGTTAAAACTATCTAATAAAAGAATTACTCTTATAAACCTCTTAAAAGAATTACAATTTTGGACAAATTTGATTTTTGTATTTAAATTTTGTTTATGTAATATACATTTTCAATTCTAATTTTTCTTTTATTATTTTTCGGATCAATTGTTGGTTGATACACATTTTTTTTAGTATTTAAAGAGTACTTGGTACTGAATTTTCTAAATTTAAAATTATTTTGAGAATTAAATATTATTGGTTTATATAATACATTTTCAATTCCATTTTTTAATTACTTTTGGGATTAAATGATGGTTTGTTACAATTTTTTGAGTATGTAAAGATAAATTCTACTGATTTTTTGTAATTTAAAAATATTCTTAGAACTAAATATTTTTTATTTGTGAAATTTACTAAATATTTTTTATTTATGAAATTTACTTACACTGTATATATTAAATCTTTCATTTAGTTAATTGTTTGGTGAAGTTTTCATATGAGAATTTGTTTAGTAATATTTTCACTCAAAATAGAAAACAACGAGCTTGTGAATTTTTTAATTGCTATTTTTTTACTTTTTATTATGTTTGTACTTTTTATCTCGTTTTGTATATGAAATTATTTGCATAAAAAGAAAAAAAATCATTACTTCTATCAACACTTATATGAAAAATAAAGAATATAAAAAATAATTTTAAAAAAGATATATATCTAAAAAAAAATAAGTCTTATAAAATTATTTGCATAAAAGAAAAAAAAAATTCATTACTTTTATCTACACTTACAAGAGAAACAAAGAATATAAATAATAAAAAGGATTTTTTTTTTTTTAAAAAAACTTGTAATTAAAATTTATAGTTTTTATTTATTTATTTATTTATCATTTAAAACTTATTTAAATAAAATGTAAATTAAAGAGAGAAAATTGAAAAGAATGAATTTTGTGAACATTTAATAAGGATTTTGAAGATATGAATGTGAGAATAAATAAAAATGCAAGAAATACATTTATTGAGCTCTTGTTCATTCTCAAGTTTTATTTTTTACTTTTATTATATAAATATAGATTTTAAGTAGCTAAAGATGAATAATTCAGTTGTTAACGATGACCAGTTACTTATGCTGAGTATCAACCCCTCTTCAAGGCCGTAGCCAAGGGTGACAAAAACAAAGTAAAACAGTTCATCGAGTCCCACCGGCAAGCCTTGTCGGCCCCTATATCAAATGATGGCAATACAATGCTCATCGACGCTGCCATAGGAGGTTACGTGGAGATTGTGACGGAGTTAGTGAACATGATGTCGGCGGAAGACCTGGAAGTAAAAGACAATGACGGGTTCACCGGTCTATCGGCGGCAGCTCAGGTCGGGATGGTGAAAATGGCGCAGGTGATGGTTCAGAAGAATCCAAAGCTGGTTAGCATAAGGAACAAGGAGAAACTGTTGCCGGTGGTAATAGCGGCGCAGAATGGGCACGAGAAGATGACGCGTTACCTCTACAGTGTTACGCCATTTGGGGACACAGATGAGTATGCTGTGTATGATGTTAGGCTCCTGAATTGTTGCATTACCAGTGGATGGTTTGGTGAGATCCCTACTTTTGTCCTTTCCCTTCTTTTTATTTCTATTTTTACAATCTATAAAATAGAAACGAATCGAAGGCATTGAAGACTTTTTTTTTGTTTCCCTTAAGTCGCCAATTATTTTGAGGGATATTTGGTGCCCAATCCTATCTAACAAAATAATTGCTCAAATTGTCCTACATCTAAAAACATATTTACCCACAATCATTCTGCCAATTTCGAATGTAAATACCATTTTTTTTTCTCAATTTTAGATATTAATTTTTTTTTAAAATTGGAGATATTAATGACTGTTATTTGATTTTCTATTTTAAGGTAATAGACAAATATATTAAATATAATCAAACAACCCAATATAACAACATTTTAGTTATGATTTTTATAGTTTTGATTGTAAATTATTGTTCTACATTAAGTTCTCACACAAGATGAACTAGAAATATCATTAACTTCTCATATCGGTGGTTCTGATACCACCGTTAGGTGGTATATGTCATATATAATTAAAAATATTATAAATTTCAATATCTCTATACTGCAATATTCACAAACTTTAATATTGTATCTTTGTGCAAGCACATATGTGAAAGGAGGAGAAAACACAATAATATATATATATATATATATATATATATATATATATATATATATATATATATATATTAAAAAATATAACAAGACAACTCATATAAGTTTTTCAACTCACTAACTCTCTACTCAACTCAATTCATGTTCTCTTCCCAATTTATACTATATGATCTATATAAAGCCAAACAACTTATTTAATTCCTATAAGACCAAAAAACACAACTCTTTTTAACAATTTATTATATTTACTAACCATTATTACCAATAACTCATATAACTTATTTATATATAATCGATATGAAACAGATATTGCATTAAACCTTGTCCATCGCCGACGCGATCTTGCAATAACATCAACCTTGAATGGATTCTCGGGGTTGTTGGTAATGGCAGGAACACCTTTTGCATTCCCAAGTTCAAGGCAACTTGTATTTTGGAAACGATTCATCTATTCACGTAACCACTCTTCCTTTACCAATTTATGCTTACTTAATAGACTTTACCATTAAAATATGATAGATAAGCTTAAAAACAAAATTAGAGTTAAAAAAATTAAAAACATTTTAGTGTTTTCACTTTGACAAAAATTCTTCATTTTCTTTCTATCAAAAAGGTATCACGGTTCATGACTACAACAGTTTGATCGGGGACCTTGAAAGCTTCGGCAATGGTCACACCGCTCAAATGAACAAACCTAGAAAAGGTACAATATTAAATGATACGTAATTCTAATATAATTTTTGTTGTTACAAAAAAACTCTTCTATATAATAATATAAGACATTTTTCTTTTTTCATAAATTTTTAATGCAAAAAACACAATTTGTTTTTTGTTGAATATAATTTTACTACTATATCTTTTCTAATTACATAAAAAGAATATTTAGATTAAAATTGTAAGAGTTAATTACCTAATTGAGACCAACACTTAACTTAAGTGGTCTGTTAGTAGACTTTTCCAAGTGAAAATACCGATATTCGAGTCTCATTCTCGCTTCCTCTATATAGTTTTGTATTCTTCTTCTAATGATATATATTTAAAATTTTTTTTCTTTGGGTTTTTGATTCGAATGTGATGGTTTGACAATGGGACTGAAGGATTTACCCGGTCTATGTCGACTTCCAAAGTTTTCAGATAGAATCAACGTTTTTTTTAAGTCGATCATTCACAAAAATTATGGTATTCTCTTGCATTCCCAATTTTTCTTTTTGAAATGACCTTACTCTGATATCAATTATATTTTCTGAGTCATGTGTGTTGACTTTATAGACTAGTTATCACGAGAGAGAGAGAGAGAGAGAGAGAGAACTATTTTTTTTTATCAAACACACTCACATTAAGTTTTAATTCTTGAATTTTATTGTCAAACAAGGCCTTAGTCATGAATCTTAACAGTGATAATTAGGAGAAACAAAAAGTTAAAATTCACAAAAAAAAAAAAGTAAAAATAAAATAAAATATTATTTTAAAAATTCACAAAAAATTAAAAAATACGTAATTTCCTAATTCTAAAATTACTCTATGGTAAAAAAATAACTTGAATGTGATTTTGTGATTGCAGTGCTCAATCAACTTGAAGCATCTTTATGGAATATCTTAAAACATATTGGTAAGTTATCATCTATTTTGTGAAAACTACTTTTTATAACCAAGATCTAATTGTTTTTTCATGGGCAGTTCCTCCTGTCAAGCTTGTACACGATGAGAAGTTAATCCATAAACAAGCGGCCGAGCTACTTTTTATCCTATGTGATGAAATATCAAATTTGGATCAATCAAAATACCATGAACTTGGTGTCTATAAAGCCCTTTTTCGAGCCACAAAGAATGGGTTAGAAGAGGTGGTTAGGGAGATTGTACAATGCCATCCTTACGTTTTGTGGGGCCTGGACGACCAGGGGAGAAATGTATTTTCATATTCGGTGGCAAAAAGAGAAGAAAAAGTATTTAACTACTTGAACAATTTGGGGACAAGGAAGCATGTATTGGCACTAAATGTAGACTATGACAGCAACACCATGTTGCATGTGGCTGCTAGACTGCCACCAATCCAAAGGCTTGAAGAAGTCTCTGGTGCTGCTCTTCAAATGCAAAGAGAGCTACAGTGGTTTGAGGTAACCAACTATTTTTTAATGCTTCGTTAAGGTGTTTGGTGTATGCATTCTCAATTTTTGAATTAATACGTGATGTATATAAAATAATGAACAATTATTCTGGTTGAATAAATTAATTGCCTCTTGAAGCACGCTTTCTAAAATTCTAAGAAAAATTCCCGGTCATGATCTCTAAAGAACATGAAATCTCTGACAAAGGTACAAGTGACTCGCCCTAATGATATCCACAGATAAATCATATCGACCTAGATTATGTTCCATCAATGTCTACACATATGATTCTTTATACCCAATGAGCACCTTTCAAGATTTGTGGTTAGGCCGCATGATTTAATACTATTGAAGTTTAGTAACTGGTATACATGAACAAATAATATCTCAAGTCAAAATATCACATGCAACATAACATTAAGCAAAATATCCGTAGTAGAATATCAAGTATGGACACATTCATTTCCTTCTTAAAATAATAATTCCTCACATTGTTATTCAAGTGTATCACATTAGTGGTTTTGAGATTCAACAATCTCAATAGAGAAAATACCCCACAAGTTAATGTAGTTGAATTATGAAGTGCCAATTAACAATTTTCTGATTAGAGACACTTGTGATATTAATTACTAGATGTTTTTGATCTTAATCATTTCAATTATCATAAAAGCTAAAATATCTCCTCTTGATATCTATGGTATCTTAATATAGCAATATAGTATATAAATGGTGATACGTAACAATACCAAATTTAATCGTTTAATTATTATTTTTTTACTTGGGATAATTGGGATCATTTATAGAGGTTATATCCAACATAAAGTTCAATTGATCATTTTTCTTCTTTCCTTGTATTGACACTTTTTCCCATTTTGGTAGGTGGTGAAGAATGCTATACAACCAAATCTAAGAAGGCTACAAAATAATGACGGAAAAACTCCTGATGTTTTATTTACAGAGGAACACCGAAATTTAGTTGAACAAGGAGAAGCATGGGTAAAGAACACTGCAACATCTTCCACAGTGGTTGCTGCTTTAATCGCAACAATAATGTTCGCTGCCGCTTTTACTGTCCCGGGAGGGTACGACAGCAATGGAACACCCACTTATCTACATCGTAAATCCTTCTCCATTTTTGTAATATCTGACGCGTTGTCCCTATTCTTGTCCTCCTCTTCAGTTCTCGTGTTCCTAGGAATTCTCACGTCGCGGTATAAGGAAGAAGATTTCCTTAAATCTGTACCCACAAAGTTGATTATTGGACTCACCACGTTGTTCTTCTCAATTGCGGCGATGATGGTTAACTTCGGTTCGACTCTTGTAATAATGCTTAATCGGAGATGGGAATGGATTCCCATTCCGATCATGTTACTCTCCAGTGTTCCGGTAACACTTTTTGCTCTCTTACAATTTCCACTGCTTGTTGAGGTTCTACTTTCGACTTATGGAGCCGGAATTTTTTATAATTCATCTAACACAGATGGTTAGGGATACAGTTTTTTCTCTCTCCCCATCTCTCTCTCGTGTGAGGAAGATTGAAAAAATAAAGTATGGCTAATATATGGGTGTTTCTACATATATATATATATATATATATATATATACATTGTTGTTCATGTTGTAATTTTATTATGACACGCTAAAAGTAAATTCAAATAATTTGTTTGTGTTTGTTTTTTTAGTTGTTTTGCTATCAACTCCTAGTGTAAAACTCTTCATACTTAATCATTCTTTTCCATATCTCTTTATTCCAACCGATTTGGGCTTTTGAATTAATAGATGTTCTCAATATTTTATCAGGAATATGTATCGGTTAAAAGACCTCTTGTTTTCATATTATGGTTTTAATTTTTTTTTTTTTTTTTTTGAGTCAAGTTTTGAAAACTAATTTGGGCCATACTTTATGAACGAAATAGTTATGCCGAATCACTAATTTTTTGAAAACATTTTGAAATGGATAAAGTAAAATTTGACTCCTGGATTTAAGATTTAATAAAATGATTCAATTAAAGTTTGAATATAGGCTACTGTAGAAAGATTTTAGGCCCCTAATTAAGACGCCCGTTAAAAAAGGGTAAGTCTATCAAACCATGCCCAAAAGATCCAAATCTAAATACCTTATCGGATTTTATTTTTCCCATATAAGTGAAATTATTTTTTGGATTTTTACAATGAAATGGAATACGTTTTTTTTTTTTTAAAGCCTTTTGAAATATCCTTTTGATATGATCTCTTATCAAATATTAGTAATGTTGAATCCCATAACGCTCGTGTTATTTGATCCTAAGCTATATATGAAATTTAGGGCAATTCTCATATTAAAAGGCGTCTTTTGAGAGTGAGTTAGATCTATTGGGTTTCTACATTATATTAGGGATAGGTTTTTGTCTGATATTGGGCATACTAACTCCTACATCAATTATGGCCCCCCTGATATCCGTTCACAGTGGTTTGCCTTGCGCGTGAGAGAGCGTATTGAATCCGACATTGATGTTGAGCCCCTGATACCCGTTCGCGGTGGTTTGTCCAAGTCCACCTTGCGCGTAAGGGGGTGTGTGGAATCCCACATCATTTGTGTTACCTAATGCTAAGCTATATATAAAGTTTATGACAATTCTCATCTCTCAAGGTGTCTTTTGAGAACGAGTTGACGATCTGCAGGGAGAAGTAGGGTGTCTTTTGATGAAACAAATGATGTTTTCTATTAGACATGCATTTATACATAACTAAGACATGATTGTGATATGAGAATATAATTTAATGAGCTAAATTAAGTTAACGAACTTATAGAAATATGAAGATGATATCAAACTGGATTAAATCGTATAAGTACGAAACTAATACTAACATAGACTAACCAACATGCATAGACCATGTGGATATGAGTTGCAAACATAAATATGAAACTTAATAGGATCCTAAAATGTACCATATCATGTGAATTCATATATAATGCTTGTTAGGGATAATCCATAAACATCTATAGATTTCTTAGTCCCAAATCAACATGTCAAATTATCAAAGGTTTTTTAACACATAAATAAACGTACTTGAATCCATGGCGATGAATCGTCGGGGTAGAGGTCTTCTACAGACTAATTACTTGATGTTCCTCAATGAGTTCTCTCTCACAGATAGAAAGGAGGAGACGAGTAGCCTTATGATATTTGGTCAACCCATGCGCCATTAACCCTAATTGCTTAATATGAGTAATTACACATTGTAAGACCCAATACCCATTAAATGTTTTCTGAGCTCATTAATTAGATCACTTATTTGGGCTCTTATAAATTTGACAGCCTATATTATAACTGTTTAATTAATCATATGAGCCCACAATAGGAAATTATTAATTTCCTAACAATCTCCCACTTGGGCTACATTTGAAATTCCGAAGACAATTATATTCCATAGTCTTAAGTACGCGTAAAAGTGCTATCTTCTTTGAAACATTCCTGAGTTACAATCTGGTCTATCTCCTATACTAGTATGAGATCAAAACGACCTTCGTTACATTCATATTTATAACTAGATCCATCAATGGCCACTATACCAAATATATTCAATAATATAGATCAAGTATGGATGTCCAACAAGAAATTACATGCAATGTGATCTCAAACATGCCTATTTCCAATTGGTCCTTATTTATTCCGTCGTGAGATCAATTTTTAATCTCTCTATCATTACGTTTAAACCATAATTAGAAAGAACACCTTTAGATTAAACAAAATTTAAACCATCTACTTTATTCTACAGAAAATTAAATATATGTATTTAACAAAAGAACAATCAACAAACATAAACTTCCACTAAAGTAGCGTATCACCAAATAAACCACACCCATATGAGCAGTGTGCTCATGAAACACCTTCGGTGGTAAACCTTTAGTGAGTGGATCCGCAATCATGGAGTTCGTTTCCATATGTTTTATAGATACTATCTTACTCTGAATTCTTTCTTTAACAACCAGAAACTTGATATCGATGTGCTCCGACTTTGTGGAACTTCTATTGTTATTGGAATATATTGTCACAATATATCTTTAGTGGTTTTTCAATATCATCCACTACTCGCAGCCCAGTGACAGTTTCACAGTTATATTTTGTAATTTATTGCCTCATAACAAGCTATGAATTAAGCTGTGTTGAGCCTAATGTTTTGATATACAATTAAACGCTAATATTTTATGGAACTAATATTTTTATTGAGTGATTTCAGATTTAAGTTCCATATGTTGAAATGAGAAAAAAAAAATTAATCGAAAAGAAGAATCATTGAAGAATTCATAACGGGTGCAAGATGGAGGAAATATAGATTTGAAGGGTATTTAAGATATTGAAGACAATTGGTGAAAACAACTCATTACCTTTATACTCTTAATGCAACCTCAATTAGGATCACGTGTGACACTTGAAAATGAATAAATCTCATGTGTGTTGTGATAAGTTTAGGGTCCTAATATGGTTTTTATGAAGTGTTAATTCATTAAAATATTTTTGGTCAAGAGTTTAATTGAAAAAGTGAGTTTAACACTTAAAATGGTGAATTTGTGGGTCAATTCAGTCAACCAACGAAAGGGTCAGTCGACTAACAAAAACAATGGCTTAAGGAAATAAAATAGGTGATCTACTGATCAATTTGGTCAGCCAATAGGTACGGTCGATTAACTAACGAATCTAGTAGCTGAAAATGAAAAAAAGTGGTAGCTTACTGGTTCGATCGGTCAACTGGCCATATGGGGGTCAACCGACCAGAGTCAAGTCAATAGTCATTATTTTGACCTTCTAATTTGGAGGTCGATTGACAGGAAAGCTTGGTCAACCGATGGCCGCAATCAAGTGGTTGACTGACTTGGTTCTTTTAATCAATTCTTCTCGATTTTGACAATTT
Source organism: Eucommia ulmoides (assembly GCA_016647705.1). Taxonomy (NCBI): domain Eukaryota; kingdom Viridiplantae; phylum Streptophyta; class Magnoliopsida; order Garryales; family Eucommiaceae; genus Eucommia; species Eucommia ulmoides. The sequence continues at coordinate 5,706,955 of CM028329.1, forward strand.
AAATGAGTTTTTTCGAGGGCATTAAATGGTTTACATACATACATATATATATATATATATATATATATATATATATATATATATATATTATGTGTTTCCTATTTATTTGGTCTACATATTTAATTATTCTCCTAATTAAATTGATAAAATACTTCTTATTCTTAAAGATTTTGATTTGACAAAGTTTTAGGAACCAAATCAAATTTTTTGAAAGTATTTTTTTAAATGAAACATACTTATTTTGAAGGTATATTTTAATATGGGGTTTTCAAGTGTTATTTAATGTCATAATTTTTTAAAACTATTTGTTATAGGTGTAGTTCTAGGTCTATTAATAAAGACCTGCAGGATTCATAACAAGTAACAAAGAACATAAGCGTTTTAGAAATTATTAGAGAGATGTTTCTGCTGAAATTTATATGTGAGATTATTGAAAGAGTTCAAAGGCGCTAAAAGTTCTTATTACCGGTTTGTGTTCACTATTGTATTATCGTAATCGTTTTTCAACGAATGTCGACAAGATCTTTCCAAGCTAATTATTTTGCATTCTTAGATTATTTGCCTAATTACTTGGATTATTTGTTTTGAGCAAAATAATTTTCAAATTTAATTTTGTGAAAATATTTCAAAATGGTTTTTATTTAAGAAATCTGATTATATGTTATTTGTGTATTAAATTGTTTAAATCAGATTTGTGCCTCACATAGAATCTATCACTTAGTATTTCGGAAAATTAATCGAGTATAATTGTACTGAGATGGAATCTCCTTGTGGGAAGAAACTTGGAAATCTTTTGTATTTGCGAGTTTGAGTGGATTAGACACGTTTGAGTCGGTGTCTAATTTAGGTAACTAGGTTTTGATCTTTAGCTTGTGAAAAAGATTTGGGTTTAATCTTTAGCCTGAAAAAGGATTAGGGCTTGATCTTTAACCTACGAAAAAGATTAGGTTAATCTTTAGCCTTTTAAAAGATTAGGTTTTAATTCTTCCTCTAATAGAATTAGAGTGTTGTAAAAGTTATTCCTAAACCTGCAAAAATTATAAGTGTAATAGTGAGAGAGAGTAAAAGATTGATTCTGAGTCTATGAAAAGAATCAGAGTTATAAAGGTTCATTCTAAGTCTGTGAAAAGAATAAAAACTATAGGGTTTGGTTCCCACCTAGGAAAGGAATCAAAGAGTTAGTGGATTGCGAAATTCCTGTGGAGCTCGGAGGACTGGATATAGGTAAGAGTAGCTTATCGAATCCCAATAAATTTTTGTGTGTTGCATTGTTACTTTTCTATTTATTTGGGTGTGCACTTAGATGAACATATTTTCACTGCTTAACAAGATAATAATCAGTTAGGGAACTTGATATCTTGAATTTGAATTTATTGTTTAATTTTTTTTATAACTTTTATGTTTGTTTGTTTAGCTCGATAGGCTTAAAATCCTAACTAAAAAGATCACATGGCACACCACATAAACACTATAGCTGAAGGACAATCTATGCATCATCCTATTTTGTTCACAAAGGATAACTATTCATTTGAAAAGATATAATGATTTCCTTTCTACAAGCCACTAACTATTGTAGACACCGCATTTTATCCTGCCCTGTTAGTATCGAATCAAGTATAAGTTCAGATAAACATTAAACTCAGATTTAAAGGGAATTAATTTCTACTTGAGATCACACTATACAATATAAAAAACAACCAAAAACATAACAAAAATATAAGAATGTTGAATTTGACAAAATACAGTCAAGTAAAAGTTTTAGGTCAAAATCGAAATTCTCATGATTTAAGGAGGTTTAAAATGATTTTACTAAGCTTTGATTTTCATCAAATCATCTTTAGTATAGATAAATCTTAGTCACTACCCTTAAATCATAGGACATTTCAAACAATTAACTCGATTATCTCACCCCGACTTTGAAACATTTACTTTTCACTGAATCTTGTCAAATTTAACATAAAAAACAATTGCTTCTCTCATGCATACCACGTCATACACTGACAAGAAACGATCCAAGACACCTTAATCAAGGCTTGCAAAGGTCATGACAAAGCCTTAAATCACACGTGATTTAAGGTTTGGGCTTGACTTGGATTTTCAGCAAATCTAAGTAGTCTTGACAAACCACCCTAGGCCTATGCAATCAAAGGGCCTAGCCATTATTTAAGGCACAAAAACCAAGACTTATAATGACCATGAAGATTTCCTAGAAGTTTCCTACAAAATTGCAAAGGAAGGGGATAAGACACTTAGGGTGCAACCAACCGTTATCGAAATTAAATCGATTCGGTTCGCCACCTAAGTAAGGAATTCAATAAGCATTGAATACCCATACCATCAAGCATTAAATTCTTGGGGTGACATTTCAATTCCAAATTCAAGGTATCTATATATTTTAAGCAAACAATTTTAGAAACCAACTGAAAGCCTTGAATTGTGACGACCCATTACCGAAACCAAACCGGATGAGTAGCCTCGAAGAAATGCATTAAATGCACATACCATCAAGAATTAAATGATTGGGATGACTTGTCATGGCTAGGTTCAAATGATATAGATATTTTCATAAAATATCTAAGGGTAACTAGGTAACTTGGAGACCAACCGATGGTTACAAGGAAAGTTCACCCGATTCCATCCGAAATAAACTGAATGTGTGGCCTCCAAGTCATGACTTATCACGTTGAATTAAATGCAAAGTGACACCTAAGGACTAGATACAATGCACCTTGGGAGCATTTATGACGACCAAACCGAATTAGTGGATCTAACCGCTATTTAGCCCCTAAACCAAATTGGATCCATTCCAACAAGTCATAAATGCACAAATGTGCAAGGAATATCATTGGTGGAGAGGTAATGATTGGAAATCATTGGTAATGATTGCCAATGATTACCAAATATTTGAAAAGATTTGGTAATCTTTACCAAATCTTTGAGAATCTAGCCTTCTCCCCTAAATATGTTCCAAGCCAAATCAAAACAGGACAAGATAACAAGTCCCCTAGGCCAAATACCCCCAAGGAAGAGGCTAGATTAGCCTACGCATTTTCCAATGCACGGGCCCCTAGCCTATAAATAGGGGTACTGGGGTTCTTTTTTCGTCAAGTCTTGAAGACATAGCTTCTCTCTCTAAACTTAAACAATTCTCTTGGGTCCTAGGCCTCTCAAGTGAATTTCTCAAAAATCACATCGTTATTCTGCGAAAATCTAGTTGTGGAAGGAGTTCTTGAAGTTATTAGAACAAGAACTAAAAGGATCGACGATCACCAATCAACACCGAGCCAAGGAAGGAAGGAGGTTAGCTACTTAGGGACGACTACATCCCCTAAGTAGGTCGTTGTTCTTGGGTTCTTGGCTAGGAACTCAAAGAACCGCGACCACCGATCAACCATCGTCCAACCACTGACTAAGAAGATCAAGGAGAAGGAGGTAAACACTCAGGGAAAATTACATCCCCTAAGTAGGTATGTTCCTATCAAACCCCTTGTGATCTTTGGTTGATTTTATGTATATTGATTTGTATATAGTAGGATCATGTAAATAATACACTGACTTTTATGTTCTTAACACATAAAATCCATAAAAGAATAAAAGAAATCCTAAAAACAACCTAACAAGCTTTTGATTTTGTCAAGAACAACAAGCAAGCACCTGATCTTAACTATAACAACCAAATTAGAGTTAAATCATACAAAAATCATTCCAAGCATCTCAAGATCATTCAAAAACATGCTAAGACATTGAAAAACATCAAATCATCCAACCACGTGGTAAAAACATGTGAGGATTCGAACAAAACGACTATTCACATCATGAGTTGTACATAGTCAATACGATACTCCCCAAGAACATTGTATTTATTTTCTTTTCAGTTACACAAAACACACATATATACATATATACTTATATATTACATCGACAGACCTTAGTGACTAAGAACTTGGGATAAAGGGTGAGCCTCTATTCCTTCGGGGATATGTGCGATTCTTCTTCAGAAACCTTTCCGTTTTTCCTTAGTTAGGAGTAAGACTGCCATAAATATATGGTATTTCTTTTTATTTCTAACTCACAACTCACACTCAAACACTAAACAAATCAAAGCAAATGATTTCATTTAAAGTTCGTGACAAAATCAAAAGGTTGTTTTAAGGTTGTGATTCAGGTTTGTTCACAACAACAATTAACTGATAATCAACCAAAACTTAACTAAACTAACTCAGATTTAACCCAAACCAACCCAACTTTTCAAACATAACAAGACTGAACTACATTCAACCTGATCTTTGGTAACTACCCAAAGAACGTAGGCAGCCCATAAGGGTTCGGCCATACCTCTACTAATGGACTTAGTTTTCAATGAGACGAGAATGAACTACATCTGACCTGATCTTTGGTAACCACCCAAAGTACAGAGGCAGCCTATAAGGGTTCGGTCACACCTCTAATAATAAACCATATCCTTTACCCTAACCAGAACGAATTATGTGATGACCTAATTCTTATTCGAGATACGTAGGCAGCCCACGTGTGGGTTCGGTCACATATCCAAACAATTTAGTCTTAGTTTGCATTTCATTTAGTATAGCATGTTAATTTACATATTTGTCTGTATATAAACTATTATTGAGTGTCGCTGACTAGTAGTACCTGTAAAATTTACTTGTTTTTCCATTAAATCATGTAAACAATACATGAAAAGAACAAAAACTTTAAAAAGAAAAATTACTTATATTTAAGTAAATCAAAGAAAACTACTCTAATAGTGTTTAACAGTGAATATCTATTTAGACTAAGGTACCGTTTTTGGACGGGTATCTTGGGGTCTAATACCTTCGCCGAGCATAATCGACTCCCAAACTTACAGAATATTTATTTTAGATAGACCTATAGAAGTCAAAACATGGGCTATTTCAAAAGGAAAAATGAATTTCCAAAATCCTGGTTACCTAGCACACCATTTAACCCCATGCTAGGTGGCGACTCCGTTTTTTACAAAAATCTCGGCCCAAGAAGTTTTTCAAAACCTACGCCTAGAAAATCTTTTGAAAAACCATTTTCAAAATGAACATATTTGGACAACTTAGAGAGAAAGGAATGAAACTTGTTTTCATCATTTTTTCGATTATCTACTTCTTCTGCTATCAAAATCCGGGGTGCGTTAGTTGGCGACTTCACTGGGGACTTTTAGAGAGTCAGGCCTAGTTGGAGTCTAAATCCATATTTACTGTGTAATAACATCCAAGCATTATGTCTTTGATTTCAAACATAAACAATTTCCTACCGAAAACATAACAGTAATAACCATAACAGTAACAATAACAATAAAAATAATAACAAAACAATAATAAGAATATCATTTCATGTGTATATATCAGCATGCATACATATTTACTTTATTTATTTATTTATTGTATTTACATTTACCGTCTTGACATCACTACATTTAAATATTGTTTTTACATTTCTGCATTTACAATACTGCATACTCGCTCCAACGCACGAGCACTCATTTTGGATTGCATAACATCGATGGAAAACCCAAGCCGTTACCCGCTTAGGCATAGAGAGGCTAGCAGTAGGGGCTGACGTCGGTAATTTCATCACGCCTATCTAAGCCTTGAAAACCCTTAAGTTAGAAAGAGAAGTTAGTATAAGCAAGGACGGGGGTTGCATCCCCCGGGATCTGGCTATGAATCTCTTCTCGCTCGGACCACCAACAAAAGATGGATTTCCCCCTGGAAGGATGCTAGAGGTTTGAAGGTCTGGGAACTGAGATTTTTAGGATGCGTTGGAAGAAAAGCCAAAGCTGTATATAGTGAGCCTAGGATAGAGAAAAGCCAAAACCTGTTCTACTTAGGACAGAATGTTGGAGAGAGACATTTAGTTTTTGCTGTCAGTATACCATTACCCTGGAATGTTACGAAAAGTACCTCTAGGACTAATAAAGAACGGAATAGTCAAAATAAGAATTTTCATTCCTCTTTGTCTATAATCTTTCTTATGACTACTCTAATTGTATTTGAATAATTAGACTGTTGAACAAGCCACAGAAAAGAGTAAACAAAATCCTTATTATGACTATATGGGGATTTATTAGACTTGAAAACTTTATTTTGTTCGAATTCAGGTCTTGCTTCAGTTTGAGGTCGACATTGGCTAAGAATTGATATGAGATTTTAATTTAAACCAAATAAAAGTGTCAAATCGAGTCTATAATTATAAGCAAAGTACACTCCGTCTATGGAGTTGTCATGATAAAAATTCGATATAGTTGTAAATTATAAAATTTGAAAACTAATGGAAATCTCATCTCAAACTAAGTCATAGTCAAACCACAAATGCCTATGTTAGAAAAATACTGACACAACCATTGTCTAAGTAGGAAAAATTGCTCCGCGTAAGAAAACAGCCGTCTCCTGTCCACTAGTTCACAATCGGTCGCAAGCATGATAGCCTATCCTAATGGAGGATATAGAGGAACGGTGGAGTGAACCTATTGGGGTAGTCCAACTAAAAGAAGACATAAATGTGTTAAAACAGTTTGTGGGTCAGATTTCTAAACTCCTGCAACAACTTTACCACTCTCAGTAGAACCCTGTAACCCCTATTCAAATTCCGAACCCAATGGAACCAATAACGAACCATCAACCCTCCAGTTCTTAAGGACCTGACCCGATTACTGAAGAAACAATCTCTATTGAACCTCAGCCACAAGTCACTCTGACCCATCGTATTTCCCCGACAACCTCGTCATGTCCACATTCATGAAATATGATGGGTTAGGGTGCCTAGGCTAGCATATCTAAAGGTATAAGAATGAGATGATAGTGTATATCCACAATGAGGCATTGGCCATCCAACTCTTCTAACAATCGTTAGATGGATTTACCGCTCATTGGTACTCGACAATAGAACATTCGAAGGTGAAGACGTTCCTTAACATAGTTAAGTTCTTCTACGAAAAATATGGCTATAATCAGGAAATATCAACTGATAAGATTTCTCTCCAAACCATGACTAGGAAGAGTGGGGAAAGTTTCCGAGAATATGCTGACTGATGGAGGGATAGAACAGCACAAATAGTACTACCAATGAAGGAGGCCGAGATGGTCCAAATGTTAGTCCAGGCTTAGCCTTACCCTTACTACGAGCCTTTACTGAACACACTGAATAGACTATTCTCCAACATGATCCTTCAAGGAGAGTATATAGAAGAAGACATTGGGACTAGTAGAATTCAGAAACTGACTGAGCAGGAACATAAGAGAGCAGCACCTAAGAAAAACGACCCTAAGGTGGCAATGGTAGGCTAGGGTCAAAGGAACCAGCATAACTTCCAGCCTCAGTACAAACCCCAAAAACTAAATCCTAAACCAAATGTTCCAAAAACAACCACTTTAATATGCATCACCACCTTAGTTTACACCACCACTTCAATTTGCTCATTTTCCAGCTCCAACATACAACCCATATCCATATCAACCTCCTTATAAAGCCACGACATGGCCTCCAAAACCATCTAACTACTAATAGAACTACAAATCCAATCAGCAGTATAGAGAACCAAGGCAATTCACCTCTCTCCCTACAACCCTGCGTTAAAAAAATAAAATACTTGAGCCTATACCCCCAAAGCAACTGAACACCAATAGCCCATACTATAACCCAAACCAGTTATGCGCTTATCATTCTGGAGCATCGGGCCACCATACTGATAACTGCATCTCTCTGAAACACAAAATACAAGACCTAATAGAAGCCAAGGTAATATATTTACCAAAGGAAGGAGAGACAACTCAGGTTAATTGTCAGCAAAACCATTTGCCCAGGCATGATAACTCAGCTCCAATTGTCAACATGGTCAGACGAGATTGGGAGTTCGATTCTAGCGATTATACTAGAAAATGGAAAATTGATCCCAAACCACCAGGATCAGTATGGGTAGAAGCCCAAAATTGCCCTAAATCCTACTAGATAGATATGTTGGTCACACCTACGAATGATAGACTTATCTCTCCTAGACTAGATGTGGGGAGAAATTGATATGCTAAACATGAACATCATCGACATAGTCGCTGTTTTCGAGTAGGTCTTGAGTGTGTACCAACCACCTGAGAGGTAACCTCCAAGAAACAAAACGCTGCTCCTACCTAAGAAAAGATTTGACCTCAATTACCCAAGTCAGGATGATGAGGAGGACGAATCTAACTAAGCCTCGGAAACCTGGTGGCAAAATAATCCCCATTCCAAGGAGAACTTCAGCACCCAGGGTAGACGATCAAGTTATCCGAAACAAAACAATCCCAGGATTAACATACTCGACTGTGGCTTCATGAAGTTGAACCTTGACCAACCTTGGGGCTTAGAAGTTTCCCACTTCACTGTAAAACCGCAATCTTGTCAGAACCCGATAATGATCTGACTAGAAACCATACTAACCTTCGAAACACCAAAGCAAGAATCGGTAAATGACTTGAAAGAGGTTCCTTGGAACTACTCTACGACGATCAAAACCAATGTCGTAAGGATAAAAGACTAAGTAGACAAGATCATAGGTATTACTTGGAGTGGGAGAATATTTGTCGCCCTAGACTTAGTGAAAGTACTAGACAAAGAACTCAAGGGTATCCCTAAGAAGACTGTCATTGAGGAGGAAGTACAAGAATTCCTAAGATGCACTTCTGAAAGTCCTTAATGAGGCCTATATACCATGTTCCATATCACAAGATCACTTCACTAATATAGAAGAGAATATCCTCAACGCCAATCTCATAACTTTTATTGACGATGAGATACCTTCTGAAGGAATGTGTACATCAAACCTCTCAACATATCAGTGCGGCATTGGGATTTTATCCTCTCTAGAGTTTTGGTAGACAACGGATCCGCACTCAACATATGCCCTCTAAGTACGTCGAAGAAGATAGGAGTAAACCAGGATCGACTTCAGAATACCACTATCATCATCAGACCCTTCGAAGGTGAAGAGGGTGAGTCTATGGGACAAATTATACTACTGATTGTTATAGGCCCTATCACTTTTCAAGTGGACCTGCATGTCTTAGACATACCAACTGGGGAAGTTCCTTCATCCCTTTACTAGAAGATAAAAATCATCTTCAAGGATGGTATTATCACCATCTATGTGGAGGAAGATTATGCCATCTACCAAACCTCTGCTGAACCCGTAATGGTAGCCTACCATACGAACCAAGTAGCTTTTTTCTAGGCATTTGACATTGCTAGTGCTTCATACATTCGAGAAGGAAGTCCACCATATACACCCAAACTATCCGCTGTTACCATTCTGTTAGCTACCCGCATGAATATCATGAACTACAACTTGAAGATAGACATCGACAAAGGTAAAGCAAGAATACAATCACTGATAGGGATCAGACAGAATCTAGATACTTACGAACTGGGATTTGATTCAAGCCAAAATAGGGGATTCAACAAGCGACCTGGGAAGAATGGAGAATTGGGCATAATACCTCATATCGGAGTCAACTTTCTATTCGCTACTGGCACAATCCAGTTGATAAAAAAAAAAAGAAATACAAATCAGACTTCATGATAATCCCCTACCGAACCAAGCCTAACCATCTAGCATCGAGGTTATAGGAGTTAGTCGGCATGATCAACGAGGAGGGGAATGATGTTAGAGCAGAAAAGCCACCTAGCTGTCTCAACAATTGGGAAGCTCGTCCAATCTCAGTGCGACGAGGAGCTTGGTAATCAACAAGCATTTGTAACCTCTCTTATCTAACTAGCTACCAGATAGTAGAGATTATAATACCTCTAGGCTCCTTTTGACTTTTTTGAATTTATCTTTTTGTTCTACAATACGAGACATGCTAAGATAATAACATATTTAAAATTAGATTTTTGTGTTTACTTTATAGGAGCCTAAATAAACTTGAATATAATCCATATAATAATGAACTACCTGTTCCCAACAAGTACAATCTAGATAAGGAAACAAAATGAGAGTTATTGGAAATCAAAACCGAAGATGATCCTATTTCCAAGAATACCGAGGAGGTACGAAGAGCCTTTGAAAGATTGGAGGAACCTATCCCAGTCAAGACGAGACCGAAACGGTAAACTAGGGGATCTGGAAAATCCCGAAGAAACAAAGATTGGTAAGTCGATCACTACCCAAGAACGAGAAGACCTGATATTCTTATTAATGGAATATCAAGATGTTTTCGCATGGTCTTATGATGACATGGTAGGACAATCAACTAATATCGTGACAGAGGAGGGAGGCACTCCAATCAAGTAGAAGCTTTGGAAGATACGACCCGATATCATACTGAAAGTTAAAGAAGAGATCATGAAATAGTTCGAAGCTCGGCTTATCGAAGTCTGTACTTATTGCGAATAGTTGAGTAACATAGTGCCAGTACCCAAGAAGGATGGAAGAATCCGAGTTTGTGTTGACTATAGAGGCCTTAATGGGGAAAGTCTAAAGGATAACTTCACACTGCCAAATATTCGCATCATCCAGGACAATACTGCCAGGTATAGGATTTCATCATCTGTGGACGGATTTTGCAGGTACAACTAGATCCTAGTCGATAAGAAAGACAAGTATAAGACCGCCTTCATAATGCCTTTGAGGTATTATGTTATCGATCCATGCCATTCAGACTTAAGAATGTAGGAGCAACTTATCAGAGAGCTATGACGACCTTGTTCCACGCCATGATCCACAAAGAAATGGAGGTATATATGGACGAAATGATAGTGAAATTGAGGGAAGACGAAGACTATCTAGAACAATTGAAGAAAATATCCAACTGCCTCTGAAAGTTCAAGCTAAAACTCAACTTGGCTAAGTGTGCATTTGGAGTAGTATCTAGTAAGCTACTAGGATTCATAGTCAATCGACGGGGGATCGAAATTGATCCTACCAAGATCAAAGACATAGTTGAAATGCCTGTACCTATAATGGAAAAGAAAACTCATTGTTTCCTTGGGAGAGTGAATTTCATTGCCCGTTTAATTTCGTAATTGACAGTAATTTGTGAACCGATCTTCAAACTAATGAAAAAGGAATCAAACGGGAAATGGAACAAAGAATTCCAGGAAGCCTTGGAGAAAGTCAAAGCCTATCTGTTTAACCCTCTTGTCTTGGTACCACCCCAACAAGGATGACCGTTTTTTCTATACCTTACCGTCCTCAAAATTTTACGGGTGCAATGTTAGGACAACATGATATTTCAGGAAAGAAGGAACAAGTCATCTACTATGTGAGAAAAATATTCCTCTCATATGAGAAAAGATACTCAAAACTAGAGAAAACCTGCTGTGCGTTAGCCTGGATTGCTCAAAGGTTGCGCTACTATCTGCTGTACTTTACTACTCACTTAATAACTAAAATAGATCTTCTCAAGTACATATTTGAAAATCCTATACTCATTGGGCGAATATCCAAGTTGCAAAGGCTGTGGACCAACATTGTATATGTGACTTAGAAAGCAGTCAAAGGGTAAATAATCACTGACCAATTTGCTGATAACCCAAGAGTCGATGAAGGTTGCATAGAGACTGAGTTTCCTGACGAAGTTGTTGCATTACTAACTAGAAATAAGGACGTGTATATATGGAAAATGTACTTTGACGGAGCTAGCAACTCAAAAGGGACCGGCATCGGTGCCGTCCTAATCTCTCCGCAAGGTCAACACTTTCTAGTCGCAACTAAACTAAAGTTCACCAACACTGACAACACCAATGAGTACGAAGCTTGCATCATGGGTTTAGAGTTGGCTAAGAACTTGAAAATCAAAGAACTAATTGTATACGGGGACTCAGAGCTGATCATAAACCAGATCATCGACAAATACGTGACAAACTGATCCTATACAACAACGATCTACTCGACCTTGTGAAGTGTTCTCAAAGATCGAGTTCGAACATGTACTACAACTTATGAATGATTTTGCTGATGCCCTTACAACGTTAGCATCGAAGATATCAATGATCAATGACGATGATGAAGAGATTCTAGTAACTATCAGGATACATCGGTAACCGGCTCATTGCAATCAGGCAGAGGCTGAAGAGGACGAGGAACCTTAGTATGTAGATATCCTAGGATTCTTAAGAAATCAAGAATATCCTGAATGAGCCGATAGTCTGAGTTGGAAAACCTTGCGAAGACTAGCGGGCCAATTCTTTCTCAGCGGCAGCACCCTATATAAAAGATCACCAGACTAGGGTGTTTTAAGGTGTGTCAGTGCCCGAGAAGCAAAAAAAATTATAAAAGAGGTTCATAGCAGGGTGTGTGGACCACACATGAGTGGATTCATGTTGTCCAAGAAAATGCTACAAATTGACCACTTTTGGTTAACCATGGAGGGCGATTGCATGAACTTCATGAGAAGATGTCAGAGATGCTAAGTGCACGGTTACCAGATCTATTTATCCCCGATAGAATTGCATAGCCTAGCGGCCCCGTGGCATTTCTCAATGTGGGGAATGGACGCCATAGGTCTAATATCGCTGACGACACCAAGTGGATGCTGATTCATCCTAGTGGCTATAGACTTCTTCACTATGTTGGTAGAGGTGGTTTTGCTTACTTACGTCATCCAGAGGACCATAACGAGGTTCTTCAAGAAGAATATCTTATCACGTTATGGAGTACCTCAAGCCTTGATCTCCAAGAATGCCCAAAACCTGAAAGGAGGTATGATAAAATCCATTTCTACTTAGCTAAAGGTAGAACACAAGAATTTCGTGCCACTGGCTGAAAATGAATGGAGCAGTAAAAGCCGCCAACAAGAACATTAAGACAATCTTGAAGAAGTTGATAGATAACCATAAAGAATGGGATGAAATGCTCCCATTTGCCTTGATGGCCTATCGAACATCAGTCAAAACATCAACTAGAGTCACGTCATATTCATTAGTATATGGAACGGAAGCCGTGATCCTAACATAGGTAGAAATTTCTTCTCTTAGGATTCTAGTGGAAGCTGAGTTAGATGAAGTCAAATGGGTATAGTAGAGACTTGACTAATTATACTTGATAGATGAAAAATGACTCGTTGCTATATGCCACGGACAATCCAATCGAAAGAGAATGGATAAATCTTACAACAAGAAGGTTCGACCAAGAATATATTCTATGGGCAAATTGGTACTAAAGAAGATCTTCCCATTCCAAGACAAAGCTAAGGGAAAATTCACACTAAATTGGGAATGACCGTTCATTATAAAGAAAGTGTTAGGTTATAGGGCCTTAATAATTTAAGAAATGGATGGAGAAGAGTTCCCAGATCCCATTAATGCTGAAGCGGTAAAGAAATTATACCCCTAGAAAAATAAACCCAGACTCACATTTGGAAAGAAGTGAGGGAAAAAAAGGATATAAAATTAGTATAACCTGAGGACATAGTGAAAATCAGAAAGGGCACTTCGGGTAAAAAGTAGGGATCGTAGAAAGATACAAAACCACCGACCCAATGAATACCTTAGAGGGCTTTGAGGTGCAAAAATGTGGAAGCCGACCTTAGTGAAAACCTAAAAGGTTGCCAAGGGCAAAAATGGAAAACACAAACAATAAAAAACAAAACAAGAGGAGATATCGGATTTCGGCCAGAACTTTTCTTATCTAAGGATTTTGGATTCATCTAAAGACTAACAACTGAGCTGACTAAATTGAAGAATTCAACTGATAATTCTACCGACTTTGGGATACAAAGGAAGACGAGTTGGAAGTTGCTAGAGATCTAGAAGTCTCTGATAAGTGACCAAGTTTAAGTTTGTACTCCTAATGAAGAAAGAACTTCTAAAAATGGATAATATACTTGATTATGCAGACCTTGTTTAGAAAACTCTAACTTCTGATTGTTTATATGCTATGTTCTTGCACGACTAGCATTTTAGTACAGATAAGTAGAACAAACAAACGATAAAAGAGCAGAGCAATGGAAGCAAGAAATATTTGACAAATTACCAGTAACCAAATTCCGCTTAAAGATATCTGACGTCATCACCAAACCAACCATACACAATGCCTTAAATTCCCACGACAGCTGCCAGCAAAAATACAACCTTTATGGATACTATCCTATGATCCAAATTCATTAAGAAGCCACATAATCGAAAAACCACCGTGCACCATAGGATGCTAGGTTTTTAACCACGAGACAAGTTCTCTACACTTCAAAGACTACCTCCAGGAAACGTCCTTGACAAAAGAAGAAGACTATGGCCAGACGAAGATATGCCAACTTCCAAAGATATTAGCCATGATACACCGTCCAGACAACAAGATCGAGGAATAGAGACGGGGTTTCATTTTCTTCTAACAATACTTTGACTGACCAAAATACGGAAAATAAGACACGGTTCACCAGTATGCTGGTGTACAAAGCTAAAACATTTGAAGTGGAGAGGACTACACCAAAATGAGGAGGTTCACCTTCCAACTTCAATAAATAGTAAGCCTTGACAAATACAGGTAATCATTCTTAACAACTGTTGACTAGAAACAATTCACAAAAACTACACGCCCAAGAGGTTGCGCCATCCAGCAAACTCCCAAATTTGTCACCTAGACAAATAACGAGATAGACCAATTTGGCTTCACAATCCAATAGCTAATTAGTCTCCTCCCCAGTCCGTAGGCTGGGGCATACTTCACGCTGTCGATAATCACGAATCATACAATAGGAATGTCAGATTAGTTCCCCAACATAATTTATCTAGTCACTTGCCCAGTTTGTGATTGGGGCATATGTCATCCTATCCTTGTTTTCCTGATGAAAACAACATTCATTTCATCTTATAGCAAGAAACAAATTCCCAAATCATAATGAACTTACCTAGGAACTACGTATTAGCTTGATTCCCGGCAATACCCGGGATACGTAGGAAACCCTCGCGGGTTCGGTTGATAAATTCAAACTCATCAAAAACCCCTAGGAACTACGTGTCAACCTGATTCTCGACAACATCCGAGATACGTAGGAAACTCTCACGGGTTCCGTTGACAAAGTCCAACCATGTGAGATGAACTACGTGCCAACTTGATTCAGTTATCTGAGATACATAGGTAACCTTTACAAGGTTCTATCGCGCCCTTTAAGCTACAACCTATTCAGGCGCATTGAGCTAAGTGTCAACTAGATTCCCTGTGCTAAACAAGAATACCCAGTAGCATTTCGACCAGATCACTGGTATATCACCAAGGATCGTAAGAAACCTAAGTGGGTTCGGTTGAAATAAAAAAGAGAGACCAGGGCGCGTCTCTAGGAATAGTCCATTGACTCTCCTAAGAATTATATATACACTCTCTTTGTTTTCCAAACAATAAATGATGCTTAACTAGGAAACTACGTCCAACCTGAATCCTGACAAAACCCGGGACACGTACGAAACCTTCTCCGATCGCTATTGAAAAAAATCCCATGTGAATTGGGATTGAATCATATCATCAACACTAGAAATCCCCATGAAGTTGCATCAAATAATAGAATCCCTACAGAGCATCTCAATGATAAATCCCCCGATAAATTGGGATTGCACCACACCAAACATGATAATAGCCTACCAATCTGGATCTAACCATACTAGACTTAAACTAACCAAGGAAGAATTAGGTGTTGACCTGAGTCTTGGTAAGCAATAGGATACACGAAACCTTTTGGGGTTGGATCGTCACCTTAAACAAAATTCCTCCATCCCATTTAACCCATGCTAGGTGGTGACTCCGTTTTTAACAAAAATCTTAGCCCAAGAAATTTTTCAAAATCGACGCCTAGAAAGCTTGAAAAAATATTTTCAAAATGAACGGATTTAGACGACTTAGAGAAGAAGGGATGAAACTTGTTTTCATCCTATTCCTGATTCTCTACTTCTTCTGTTATCGAAATCCAGGGTGCGTCAACTATGATGCGTGGTTAGTCATTGAAGATGGCTTGTATGTTCCTAAGGAAATTTGAGTTGTTAAAAATAAAGAACATATGGATCCGTTTGATAAACAAAAGTTATCGATTAATGCTCAATCTATAACCATTGTGATTTGTTCTTTATATGAAAATGAGATAGTAGGGTTTCAGGCTACGGATCAACCACAAAAATGTAGGATACATTACAGATCACACATGAGACAATGTTGTCCAATCAAGTGAAACTATCTAAAATCAATGCCTTGATTCATCAGTTCGAAATATTTTGAATGTGTGATGCAAAAATAATTCTGGAAATGTACACTAAATTCAACAATATATGCAATAGTCTTGGCCAACTAAGAAAGTTGTATTCCATGCAGGACAAAGTACAAAAGATTTTGAGATTGTTAACCAAAGTCTTAGAACCAGAATTAACTACAATAGAGGAAGCCAAGGATCTTACCAAATACACTATCGATGAACTTATTAGTCATCTAATGACCCATGGTTAGCTATTCGTGGATACGAGGATGGATCAGGAGGCAGTAAAAAGAAATCCCAGGCACTGAAACCTCAAAAGATTGAGAAAAATGATGGTAATAATGATATAAGTCTTGATAGTGAACAAGAAGTGGACGTGGCGCTTCTCACCAAAATTTTTAGAAGGATGACCTGAAGAACATTCCTAGGAAAGAAAAATTTAAATATGAATAATGTTGAATGTTATAACTATCACAAAACTAGTTACTTTCAATTTGATTGTCTCGATCTAAAGAAGAAAAAAGTAAAGAAAAGATAAGAGAAGAAAAATGTGAAAAAGAGTAAGAAAAAATCTATAAAAGCCATCTGGGATGATTCAAAATCAAGCAACTCTAAAAAATTGAGTAACAACGATTCATCCATGCTCGTTCTGATGGCCACTAAAGATGAAGTGACAAAGTGTTCTAGTTCTTGTCCTTTAACTTTGATCAACTATTTTATGTTTATTAAGAACTAACACATGATTATAAAAATCAGTGTTCACAAATAAGTGTTCTACAAAGTACAATTAATACACTTAACAAGCAAGTGGTTAAATTTGAATTTGAAACAATGAATTAAAATACAATATTTCAAATTTATAAAAACATTTATTTATGAAAATACTTTACAAAAGACGAATGTTTATTTTTTTTTAGAGTAAAACACAAAGTACTTTCATATAGAAAACTTCTAATGTGAAAACTCTTTTTTATCCTTTTTTTTTTTTTTTGTTGTTGTTATTCTAATTTTTAGTTCTTTTTTATTTATTTAAGAAAAAGTAAAAACAAATATGACACTAATGGTAAGGATATGCACATTTAATTTTGTCAAGAACATTCCAACCAAACTTACTTAGGCAAATTTAATGTTATTGTTTACTTTTGTTAGTTAAAAGAAAGAAACATTTCTGAGGAAGGCACACATTTATCCCCGAAAGGATAGAGCGTCTCCCTTTATTCTGAATTTTAGCTACAAGGGTTTAGACATAGTAATGTATACAGGGTGCCAATACATGATCTAAGATGTAGCTCCAGTCCATTATCTAGGCTTATATATATAAGGGTGCCAGTCCACATCTTGAGACGTAGGGTCAGGCGGTGATATGGGCTAGCACGAAAAGGCTCATAGCATAAAAATTAAATAGTTAGTTGTTAGTACTTAGTAGTCCATAGTCAGTTGGTTTATTTTAAGTTAATTGAGTTTGGTTTCATGTGTTTCTGGATGAAGGCCAAAGATACTATGCAGATACCATATGTTCTTGTTGTTCTTGACACAGACAAACTATGTACACTATGTATAAACCCAAAGACACTAAAAACAACCAAAATAACACTATATACAAAAAAAAAAAAAAAAAAAAAAACAAACAAACAAACTAAAGTGAAATTTAAGAAAAAACTTGCCAAACTTAGGGAAGTGGTATTTCCCTAAGTGGTTTTTTCTTTTTCTCCTTCCTTAGTCTCTCATCCCTTTTTCTAGGTTCTTCAAAAACTTCTTGAACTCTTGTTAGAAGAGTATCAAGATCACCTTTTAAGAGTTTTTTTTTGGAAGAATTTGTGTGTGTTTAAGAGGTGGAAAACTTAAGGAATCAAGAAACTCGAAAGAGAATTTCAAGCTTAGAGAAAGAAATAATCTGACCAACGTGTGTTTCTAATGAAAAGAGACTGCCTTTTATAGACAAAGGCATGCCTGTGTATTCACATTGCGCAGACATAGTCAGCTTGCAATTAATGACCATTTAATGATCATTTAACGCCATTTATGACTAGATTAGGCTCGGCAATGATCAAGATTTCTTAGGATATTGTGGGTAATCATGAAGATCTTGCTAATGATGATATTATTTGATCAAACTCTTGCCAAAGGATTTTCCATTTA
Source organism: Eucommia ulmoides (assembly GCA_016647705.1). Lineage (NCBI taxonomy): Eukaryota > Viridiplantae > Streptophyta > Magnoliopsida > Garryales > Eucommiaceae > Eucommia > Eucommia ulmoides. The sequence goes on from CM028329.1 coordinate 5,725,266, forward strand.
ATGCCCATTTAATGCTTCATTAATGCCCTTAATGGTTTTGTCTTGACGAAGGCTAATTTAGACTAGTTTTAAACACTAATTACCTAGGGAAATGATAATATTCTCTTATCATGAGATTTTTTATAACCAAATATTTTCATAAGATGTGCCTAATTAATACTTCATTGATGACTTCATTTAATGTTCTTCAATGATGGCACAATAATCTACTAGTTTATGCATCATGACATTTCCTAGTAAATGATGACATTATATGGATGAAATATTTACATAAGATACTCATTAGCTACTTGACATTATTCTCTAGATACTTGGATATATAGGTTTGGATTTAGATTTTGAATATATAATTTTTAATAGGTTAGACAAAGGTTTGGGATAGGTCCAAACCAATACGAGAGTTTCGAACAAGGGTTGAGAAACGTTAGAATAATTACGAATCAACCAGGAGGTTCAGAAAACAAGTTTGAACCACCTTCAAATGATATATATTATAGATTTTTAGGATTCATTGTTTTTGTTGTCTTATATTTTTACCTTGTTTTATTTATTTCTTATACGTTAAAAACCCACACTTCACCATCTTCTACTCTTGACTATATAAAGTCTTTTGTTTTTTATTTATGTTTTCTATTTGAACAAATTTTTTAAAGGTAATAAAAGGGAAACTATTAGTTTCACTCTCCCAATCTCTTTTTCTCTCTATACTTCTATATTTTTAATAGTAAAAATAAAACAAAAATCGAAATAAGGGATTTTTTAATTAGTTTTGTAAAATTTGAATGGAGAATTTAATTTTATCCATTTAGCATATTTAAATAAGGAGTAAAGTGTAGGTTTTTAAGGTAGAGGGGATAAGATAAAATACATGGAAAAAAAGGCAAGACTTTTAATAACATAATTTCGCTATTTTAAAGTTATAAGACTAGAATTAAGTATTTAAATTAATTTGACTAAAACTCAACAAAATTATCAAAATGAGATGATATGATTTCAAGTTTCGCTTACTGAATAACGAGAATTATTACTCTATTGATTCAGAAAATAGTGGGTTACAAAACTCTGTAATTTTTTTTAATAAACAAAATTATCCTCTGATTCAACTCCTTACAAAAGTCTTCAATTTGAGAGTTGTTGAAGTAGGATTTTGAACGGAATAATTTTTTTTTTTTTCCCGAATCTTCAAGAACTTGATGAAGCTGTGAAAAAACACTTAATTGAGGGCTTTGGAGCTTAATCTCAATCGAATAGTTTGATTTTGTCTTCAAGTTGTTGAAGAATGCAAATAATGACTTCCTTAATTTTTATTCAAATCTTTCATAATTTGTTGAAGTGGTTTAAGAAAACAGGTGATTGAGAGTCTTGAAAGCTTAATCCCAGTCAAATGTTAGATTTGATTCTTGATGTTGTTGAAGAACATGAAGAATGACAACAATGTTCTTGGAGTCTCAAACTTCAATTTATTTTTCGCCTCAGGCTTCTCTCTCTATTTCTCTATGTTTTTTTTAAATGTTCTTTTCTCCCACCAAACTGCCCTATTTATTGGCATTTGCGCAATGGTAGGACTGAATTTAAATTATTTTTATATTCTCTCAATTTATGACAGGCAATTCCACTAAAATTCAATTTAATTTATCTCTTAATCTTTAGAGAAAATTTAAATATAAATGTTTTACATGTTATATCTTAATTTTTAGAAAAAAAAATAAATATTAATTACATTTATCTCTTAATTTTCTGGAGACAAGTTAAATATAAAATTCTTTCAGATATTATCTCAAATTTATTAGAGATAAACATCAACTTCAAATCAAATTATCTCTTAACTTTCAAGATATAAATATTATTTTTACTATCCTATCCCTTAATTATCATGTATTTCATTAGAAAATAAGACTCTTTTGTTTTTATGAACAATACAATTTGCCTACTTAAAAATTCATAGCAAATTTTGCCCATGTATCATATTTGAAAATATAGGTAAACCCGCATAAGTCACATATGGATTTGTGTATATATATTCGAACATATTTTACATTTGGATTATTTTATCCACTGGATCAAAAATAAAGGAGCCAAGACTGAATAATTATAAAAGATATATTTTGAATCCTTGGATGTAATCCAAGAGCTTGTATCATATAAGATCTCAAGAAACTAACAACCAAATCGCGCTATCAACGCCATTGATTTCTCATTCCTAGAGCTCTAGATCATCGCCACCCTCTTCACGACGGCCATGCCCAACTCCTTTACAATCAGCAATGCAATTAATTTCTCACTATCCACATCCTCCTAAGGCTTCACATCACCACTATCCCCTTAATGACGGCCATGTCCACCTCCTCTACCATCAACAATCACTGAATGAGTCCTCAGGTATGTCTGACTCAATCATTGTCTCTCTCGCTCTTGCCGAATTTCCTTGCAGATCACCATTGTGATGGGATAAATCAACTTACTCAAAAAATTAATCGAATAAAAACGTCCAACGGAAATTAATTTTATCCATTTCTTATGTAAATCTAGTAAAAATTAAATTAGAGTGATATTTAAATCAGCACACCACAATCACAATTACACGAGACAAACGATTTTAACATGAAAAACTTCCCCAATGCAAGGAGTTACAACCACAGGACCAAAGTCTATCCAAAATCTCCACTATCACAAATAATGGGAATACAAGTCCTCTCTAGTTATAACTAGTGTTGAAGTAGAAAATAAATAAAGTACGAGTTTACCAAAATTTCTTGGGATGAGTCGCGGACTAAATCGTTCTTTTTAAAACGTTTCGCAGCTCTGTCCAAGAACGTGCAAGCAGAGTATCAGTCCCGTCGTCCTCAGGATAAAACAACCCAGAATTCTTCTCTATCTAGGACGTTCTTTGCACTGTAGAAGTCCCGAAAACCAAACACCCCCACACACTGTTCGCAAAACGAACAAACTGCTCGGAAACCAAAATCGAACTGAAGAAACAGTACCTGAACAGATCGGAACAATTCCGGAAGAACAAAACAATGGAAACCGAAACTGTTTCAGAACAGTTCGGAACAGAAACAGAAACAGTTCAGAAATAGAAGCAGAACACTATTTTTCGTTGCTAAAACTGAGGGGAAAAAAAAACTTGTATTTATAGGAGGAAAAAAATAAACCGTTTAAAAAAAAAATTAAAACCGAAATTAATACAAACGTTTAATTTTAAAAAAACGTTAACAGTTTTTTTAAAACGTTTATAAATGAAAACGTTTTTAATAAATGAAAACGTTTTTTTTTTTTTAAATCAAAACGTTTTTTTTTTTTTTTTTTTTTTTTTTTTTTTATTTTTAAATAAACTGTTTTTAAACAAAAAAAAAAAATTCTAAAAAATAAATAAGTGCCACCTCATCACACGCGCGACTCGACTCGACTTGACTCGACTAGGCACGGCCGGCCGGCCGGACGGCGGCGGCGCGCACGTGTGTGGTAAACTGGTAGGGATGTAACTCCTCTCCCCTCCACAAAATGTGGGTACCCCTTAGGGCACACCCCAAGTGTCTCACATACCCCTAGATATCCTAATTAATTTCACCTCTCCTAACCAATGTGGGATAAAAGGATTAGAGGAAATTGTACATTTGGCACTTTCTATTCTAAAAATTTTAAATAAAATTCATTTGTTTCAACAATCCCCCACTTCAATTTTTAAAAACAATTTTTTTCATCAAGTAGTATAATTCAATATAAGATTGTGCATAAGAAAAGGTGTCTATCGACTTGAACCTTTACGTTGTGAAGATGCTTTAGATTATACTAGAGTAACTCGTAGTTTTGAACTCTATCTCTAACAACATCACACACACAACCCTATCAGGGTGTAGTCCAAAAGCCCGTGCTTTACGGCCATGCATGTGTATCCCAATATAGTGAATGCTCTAGAGAATTTTGCCCAAAATTCCATAGGAAGCGGCCCTACTTCCACATTCACATAGGTGAATCTATCAAGAGTACTCTTGTAGTTAGATACTCTACTCCAAATAGAGTATAGATCTCATTAAGAGTTAATAAAAACTCAACCTTCTATCGCTTCAAGATATCATGCTTCAAACAGCACATTTATGAAATAGAACTCAAATTTATAGCATGATTTTTCTCATATTACTTCATGAGTTGTTATTACCCTTTGAACCTATTTCTTGGGATCTCCAGTCTATAGGTTGGGTTTCCCTCACAAGTGACTTGTCAATCTATGAGCTTGAGTCCCATTCCTTTCAAGGTTTTGTAAACCTTTTCTCGAGCTAATCCTTTCGTCAAAGGATCGGCTAAGTTATCATCAGACCGTACATGATCCACTCTCACAGCCCCTGTAGAGATATACTCCCTAATAGTGCTGTATTTACGACGTATTTGTTGCTTTTTTCCGTTATAATAACAGTTCTGGATCTTTGCAATAGCCGCGGTACTATCACAATGGATCAAGACAGCTGGAATCGGTCTCTCCCATAAAGGGGTATCAGAAAGCAAGCTCCTTAACCACCCTGCTTCCTCACTAGTCGAAGCTAGTGCAATCATCTCAGACTCCATAGTTGATTAAGCCAAAATAGTCTGTTTCTTAGATTTCTAAGAAATAGCTCCACCAGCTATACTAAATATATAACCGCTAGTTGCCTTGGAGTCATCTGAAATGGTGTTCCAATCAGCATCGCTATATCCTTCTAGAACAGCGGGAAACTTCTGATAATGTAATCCAAGGTTCATAGTTCTCTTTAAATATCTCATAATTCTATCAATAGCATGCCAATGCTCAATACTAGGTCTACTTGTAAACCTGCATAGTAATCCAACAACATACGCTATATCGGGCCTAGTGCAATTAGTGGCATATCGAAGACTGCCTATGATGCTCGCATACTCAGATTGTCTAACACCATCACCGGTGTTCTTGAACAACTTCACACTAGGGTCATAAAGAGTACATGCTGGTTTACAATCAAAATAATTGTATTTCTTTAGAATCTTCTCTATATAATGAGATTGATCCAAAAAAATTCCATGTTTAGACCTAGTTGTTTTAATACTAAGGATTACACTTGCTTCACCAAGATCTTTTATGTCAAAATTAGCACATAGCATGGATTTTACATCATTCACAACATGAATATTGGAACCAAAAATTAGCAAGTCATCCACATAAATACATATAATAGTGCAAACATCATTTTCAGATTTATAGTAAATGCATTTGTCACTTTCATTTACTTTAAAACCATGTGAAATGACTAGATTATCAAATTTCTCATGCCATTACTTAGGTGCTTGTTTCAAACTATAAAGAGATTTATCTAATTTGTATACTTTGTTTTCTTGACCAGGAATAACAAATCCTTTAGGTTGGTCCATATAAATCTCTTCTTCTAATTCACCGTTCAAAAAGCAGTTTTAACATTCATTTGGTGCACAATAAGATCATGAATTGCAGTAAGAAATAAAAGTACACGAATAGATGTAATTCTAGAGACAGGTGAGAAAGTATAAAAGAAATCTACATTCTCTCTTTGTCTAAACCCTTTGGCTACAAGACGAGCCTTATATTTATCAATGGTTCTATCGGGATTCAATTTCTTCTTAAGAATTCATTTACATCCTATTGTTTTACAACCAGGAGGTAAATCTACCAAATGCCAAGTTCAATTTGACTCGAGAAAGTCTAACTCATCATCTATAGCCTCTTTCCATAAATTGGCATCTATAGAGGACAATGCCTCTTGGAGGGTAAGTGAATCCTCCTCTAAGGTATATGCATAGAAATTCGAACCAAAGTCTTTAACTATACGAGGTCGTTTACTTCTTCTAGGTTCAATATCTAATTCCTTATTAGATTCATTAATCCTAATGATAGGTTCATTACTAGAAGTCGAGCCCCCACTATTCTTCAATTTGAAAGAAAATTTATATTCATAAAAATCAGCATCATTTGATTCAATGATAACTCTATCTTTCAAATCATAAAATCTATAAGCTTTACTATTTACCGCATAACCAATAAAAACACATTCATAAGCTCTACTAGCAAGTTTTCTTCTTTTTGGGTCAGGAATTCGAACATATGTAAAACAATCCCAAGTTTTAAAATAAGACAAATTTGGTTTCTTATTTTTGAAAACTTCATAAGGTGAAATTTTACTTTTCGATTTGGGAACTCTATTAAGTACATAGCAAACCGTTAATAAAATTTCATCCCACCAGTGAGAAACTGCACCGGAATTAAGTAAAATAGCAACTACTGATTCAACAAAAGTTCTATTTTTCCTTTCAGCCTTACCATTCATTTCAGGAGAATACGGTGCAGTTTTTTCATGAATAATCCCATGAGAATCATAAAAATCAATAAAAATATCAGAATCATATTTTGTTCCTCTATCACTACGTAATCTCTTAATTTTCTTATTGCATTGATTTTCAATCTCAGTTACAAAATTTTTAAACATATCAAAAGCTTCACTTTTATTTTTCATGAGATAAATATAAGTAAAATCAGAACAATCATCTATGAATGTAATAAAATAGCGTTTACCATTCCTAGTCAAGACTCCATCAAATTCACAAATATCAGAATGTATCAAGTCAAGAGATTCCGATTCTTTAATTATTGATTTATGAGGGGTTTTAGTAATTTTAGCTTGACTACAAAATTCACATTTTTCAAAATCATTCAAAGACAATTTAGGAATTAGTTCTAAGTTGCTTAAATTTTTAATAATGCGTTTGTTAACATGACAAAGTTTAGCATGCCAAATATTAAAAGAACATAACATGTAAGCAGAAGAAGAAATTTTATTAATTTCAACATTCAGTTTGAACATTCCATCAGTTGCATAACCCTTCCCAACAAAAACATTATTTTTGGTTAAGGTGTACAAATCAGCCCCAATAGTTTGAGTGAACCCTATCTTGTTAAGAAGATAGCCCGAAACCAAATTCTTTCTCATCTCTGGAGTATGCAGAATATTTTTAAGGATGACTGTCTTTCCAGAGGTAAACTTTAATTCCACTTCACCAGAACCGGCAACAATAGTGGAGTGGGAATCACCTAGCAACACTTTCTTGTCTTCACTTTCAGAATAAGACTTTAACATGGAACGATCATAGCAGACATGGCGTGAAGCACCAGTGTCTACCCACCACCCTTCGGATCCACCAACTATATTGATTTCAGAAATCATAGCTATAAGTTAGTCCTCGGTAAGATTCGCCTGTGGAATAGGACGACGTCTTTGCCGCCAGTTCCGAGCCAAATGGCCCGCCTTCCTACAGTTATAACAAGTAAACTGTTCAGAATTATTTCTTGAAGGGAGTTTGTTTCTATTCTGATTTTGATGCACATTTCTGTTTTGGTTGTTGTGGTTGCGATTCTGATTTTGATTTTTCATATTTTTCTCTTTAGGTTTCAGAATAGCGTAAGATGATTTTTTGTGAGCGTTGTTAGAAACAACAAGCACTTCATCTTTCTGATCTTGTTTTCGGGCCTCCTCCTCAATCCGAAGACGAGTGATCAAACTTTCTAAAGAAAACACTTTAGTTTTATGCCTCAGAGTATTCTTAAAATCTTTCCAAGAGGGGGGTAATTTGTCAATTAAAACAACAACTTGAAATTGTTCATCAAGGGACATACCTTCAGCAATTATTTCGTGAGCGATTTTCTGAAGTTTATGAGACTGAACCTCTACTGATTTGTCGTCGGTCATTTGGTATTTCAGATACCGACTAACAGTATATTTTTTACTTCCAGCCTCCTCAGTGTCGTATTTCTTCGAAAGAGCATCCCAAACCCAAGAAATTTTGGTAAACTCATACTTTATTTATTTTCTGTTTCAACAATTTTAAGACGTTTCGCGGCTTTGTCCAAGAACGTGCAAGCAGTGTATCAGCCCCGTCGTCCCCAGGATAAAACAGTCCAAAATTCTTCTCTGTCTAGGACGTTCTTTGCACTGTAGAAGTCCCGAAAACCAAACACTCCCACACACTGTTCGCAAAGCGAACAAACTGCTCGGAAACAAAAATCGAACTAAAGAAACAGTACCGGAACAGATCGGAACAATTTCGGAAAAACAAAACAGTGGAAACCGAAACTGTTTCAGAACAGTTCGGAACAAAAACAGAAACAGTTCGGAACAGAAACAGAAATAGTTCGGAACAGAAACAGAAACAGTTCAGAAATAGAAGCAGAACACTATTTTTCGTTGCTAAAACTGAGGGAAAAAAAACTTGTATTTATAGGAGGAAAAAAATAAACCGTTTAAAAAAAAAAAAATTAAAACCGAAATTAATACAAACGTTTAATTTTAAAAAAAACGTTAACAGTTTTTTTAAAACATTTATAAATCAAAAAGTTTTTAATAAATGAAAACGTTTTTTTTATTTAACGGTTCAAACGTTTTTTTTTTTTTAAATCAAAACGTTTTTTTTTTATTTATTCAAACGTTTTTTTTTTTTTTTTTTTAAATAAACTGTTTTTTTAAAAAAAAAAAATCTAAAAAATAAATAAGTGCCACCTCATCACATGCGTGACTCGATTCAACTCGGCACGGCACGGCCGGACGGGCGTGCGTGTGTGGTAAATCGGTAGGGATGTAACTCCTCTCCCCTCCACAAAATGTGGGTACCCCTTGGGGCACATCCCAAGTGTCTCATATACTCCTAGATATCCTCATTAATTTCACCTCTCCCAATCAATGTGGAATAAAAGGACTAGAGGAAATTGTACATTTGACACTTTCTATTTTAAAATTTTTAAATAAAATTCATTTGTTTCAACAACTAGTGGTACATAATCACAATACTTCAAGATCAAAACAACGTTGATAATGAACAAAATCTACAAGAGCAAAATAAAGAAATCTCACCAAAATGAGAGTTCAAAACAATCCGAAACAGTCCCACCGGACAGTGTAGTTACCAAACTCATAATACGATTTCAACTGTTCAGATTGTAGACCTAGGAGTGGCGAACTTTCTGTCCAAATATCAGCCCAATCAGATGATAGACTGACTTCCAATCGTCGTTTGAGTGAAACTGCGCAGTTAGGGTTTTTGGTAGACAACTTTTTCTCTCTTTCTCTCTTGTTGTATTTTTTTTTCTCTTGTTCCAACCCTAAAAAAAATATTTTTTACTATGTAGAAATCCATGCCCAACAAATATTCCCATTTCCGACTATGTGGAGAGATTTGTCATTTCAGCGATCGAGCAACAAGTCTCAAGCTTTCCTTTTGCTAGAGCCTTCGTTAACATATCGACACTATCATCATCTATGTGGATTTTATCAAGTTTTAACAACTTGTCATTGAGAGTTTCTCTTATCCAATGGTACCTGACATCAATGTGCTTCAACCTCAAATTAGAGTTTTTCGCCAAATGGATAACGCTTTGACTATCGTAGAATAACACATATTGCTCCAGCTGGTTGAAGCCAAGTTCTATCAAGAACTTCTTCATCCATAACAACTGTTTGCAGGCTTTTGTAACTGCAATGAACTCTGTGTTTACTGTTAAAAATGCAATACATTTTTACAACCTTGACTGCCATAAAATAGCTCCATTTGCAAAAGTAATCAAATAACTTGAAGAAGACTTACGAGCATCCATATCTCTTGCCATATCTACATCTATGTAGCTAACTAGCATTGGCTTTCCATTTGTAAAATTGAGTCTCAGCTTGAAAGTGACTTGAAGATACCTTATTATCTATTTTATTACATCCCAATACTCTTTTCCTGGATTTGAAAGAAACCGGTTAACTACACCAACTGCATGAGCTAGATATGACCTCATGCAAACCATTGCATGCATTAAACTTCCAACTGCTTAAGTGTATGGAATTGTTTCTATATCTTCTTTCTCTTTGTCTGGAGAATGTCATTATTTAGTGCTTAACTTAAATTGAGTAGCAAGAGGTGAACTAACCACTTTAGCCTTATTCAGATTGAATCTTCCAAACTTTTTCTCGATGTACTGCTCATGTGACATAAGTAACTTCTTCTTTTTTCTATCTCAATAAATTTGAATACACAGAATTTACTTTGCAGGTCCCAAGTCCTTTATAGAAAATGACCTACATAATTTTTTCTTCAATTTGTCAATTCTCAAGGAATTCTTGTCAATGATATAGAGTAATAAGATGATAAAATCACCATCATTGAATTTCTGCACAAACACACAATGATCTAAAGTAGTCTTCGTGTAGCCGTGCCCGCCCATAACCAACTCGAACTTCTTGTACTATTGTCTAGGTGTCTGTTTCAAATCGATGAGACTTTTCTTTAACCGACACACATGATTTTCTTTTCTTTTTACCCCGAAGCCCTCTGGTTCCACCATATAAATCTATTCCTCCAAGTTACCATGAAGGAAAGTAGTTTTCACATCTATCTACTTAATCTCTAAGTCTAGGCTAGCTGCGAAGCCAAGAACAACACGAATAGAACACATTTTCACAATTAGAGAGAAAATCTCTTCCAAATTGATGTCTTTCCTTTGGTTGAATCCTTTGACAACTAGTCTAGCTTTGGATCATGGCTGTGAAGTATGTTTATCTTGCGTCACCCTAAACCTACCTATTCTTCAAAATTCTTTTGTTCTTAGGTAACTTCACGAATTCAAAAGTGTGGTTGTCATACAATGACTATATCTCATCTTGTATGGCTTCAATCTACTCTCTCTTGTGTTCATCTTCCATGATTTCATCATAACACTCGGGTTCTCCATCCGTCAGTAAAAAACACGTACTCATCTATAAAAGACCGAGTAAAATGATGTCGGTCTCTGGTAAACCTTTTGAGTGTAATTTCTGGTGGTGTTTGTAGTACTTGCTACTGATCAAAAGACTTCTGTTTAGTCTCATCCTCTAAGAAGACATCTATATTATCTGAATTCAACTAATTATCCTGAATATCATCTATAACTGGCATTAACACTTTTATCAGAGGAATTAAATCCAAGTCAACTAAGTCATCATAGTTTTGAGGCACTGTTTCATCAATCTTCTCGATATCTCGTATGGTCTGGTCTTCCATGAACACAACATCTCGACTTATTACAAGTTTCTTCTGTACCAGATTATAAAACCTGTAATCGAACTCATCTTGGCCATATCTAATAAATAAATATTATCGCATTTTGACATCAAGTTTGGACCTCTCATATTTGGGAATATGTACAAAATCCTTACATCCAAAAACGCTTTAGTAATTGTAAGTGACTTCTTTCCCTGACCAAACTTTATTTGGAACATTAAAATCTAAGGGAACACATGGTATAAGATTCAATATGTGTAAAACTATGCTTAAAGCCTCACCTGAAAAAGAACTTGGCAACTGTGCTTATGAAAGTAAACATCTCACCATCTCAACTAGTATTCTATTCATTCTCTCTGCCAAACCATTCAACTAAGGAGTCTTTGGAGGTGTCTTTTACTAACGAATGCCTTGTTGCTTACAATAATCATCAAAGGGAGCCGAATACTCACCCCCATTATCTGTTATGATACACTTTAGTTTCTTCTCAGTCAGTCTCTTAACTATGGCCTGAAATTAGTTGAAAACATCTAGCACTTGATCTTTAGTCTTCAAAGTATAAACCCACAATTTTCTTGAGTGATCATCTATGAAAGTCACAAAATAGAGAGTACCACCAAGAGTTTTTGTTTTCATAGGACCACAAACATCTGAATATACTATATCAAGTATACCTGATTTTCTTGAAGAAGATGACGACTTGAAGGCAACTCTGGTGTGCTTTGCCGACAAACAATAAACATACTTCTTCAAAGGTGCATTCTTCATTCTGGAAAGAAAATTCTTCTTGGTCAAAATTATCAAACCTTTCTCACTCATGTGACAAAGATTCTTGTGCCAATGCTCAATTTTACCTTCATTTTCTACCGCATTGATGTTGCAATTCTAGATCTTTGATTGCATGAAGTATAAGAAAGAACACTTCTTGTCTCTAGCCACAACCATAGAACCTTTAATAAGATCCCATTGGCCATTAATGAAGGTATTGCAAAACCATTCATCATCAAGCTTTCCTGTAGAAATGATATTCAAGCGGATCTCAAGGATGTGTTTAACATTTTTGAAAACCAACATTGTACTATTATTGGTCTCCAAGTTTACATCCTCAATGCCAATGATTTTTTTCCATACTATCATTTCCCATCTTCACTGTCCTAAAGTCATTAGCGGTATAGGAAGTAAAGAAATCCTCTCGAGATGTAGCATGAATAGATGTGTCATTATCAATGACCCAATTAGCCTCATGACATGCTAGATTAATAACATCGTCATCGTAAACAACGAGACGGTCTTCAAAAATAGTAATGGCGACAACCCGATCATCATCATTTCCTTCATCGTTCTTTTTCTCATTTCATTTCTCCTTGGTCTCTTTCTTCAATTTTCTGCAGTATTTCTTGATGTGCCCCTTTAAGCCACAATGACAGCACTCAACATTAGCGAACTTTTTAGACTTGTTTCTGCCTTGATATCAATTATTTGGACCTCTGTTCTTGCTCCTTCTCCTATTTTCTGTAACCAAGATATCTGATTCTAAAGAAGTACCATGTGATTTTCTTCTTATCTTTTCATTCAAAATACTGCTCTTGGAAAAGTTTATATTGATTACACTGTTGGGAGTTGAATTACAAATCAATGTTTTGAACGTTTCCCAAGAGCTTGGCAAAGTACCAAGTAACCATAACCCAAGAATCTCTTCATCGAACCTAATGTCCATTCCATCCAGCTGAATAATTAATCCTTGAAATGTGTTCAAGTGATCTGTCAATGGAGTTCCGTCTTGGTATCTCAGAATCAATTTATGCATCCTATACATTTTATTGTTTCCCGCCTTCCTAGCATACAACTCAAGTTTAGTTGAAACTGTACGGGTATGTTTCTCGCCATCAATGTGGTTCAAAATATTATCATCTACCCATTGTCTAATATATCCACATACTTTTTGATGTAGCAAGTTCCACTCTTCATCATATTTATTTTCAAGCTTTTCAGTGGTAAACACTGGAAAATGAAGTTCCTCTCTAAGTGTGATAATTAGAACCATTCAAAGTAACAATTCTCCTCAAATTTGCTTCCATTGTTCAACACAAGATATTTGATGGGATAAATCAACTTACTCGAAAAATTAATCAAATAAAAATGCGCAACGGAAATTATTTTTATCCTTTTTTCGTGTGAACCTAATAGAAATTAAATTAGAGTAATACTTGAATCAACATACCACAATCACAATCACACGAGACAAACGATTTTAAAGTGGAAAACCTCCCCTATGCGAGAAGTAAAAACTATAAGGCCGAAATCAACCCAAAATCTTCAATATGTTTACGCCTGGTTTTATCAAATCACGAAAGGACCACTAGAGACGGCTTGATCAATATCGTTTGGCAGAACAAAATCTTCCCTTGTTTCTATTCCCATCAGATCGTGGTCTAATTCTATATTGAAATCATATCGTCACATCCTCACTCAGTCACATCATATACAACATATGCAGACAATTTTGGGTACCTGAAAGAGTAAGATTTAAACATTAGACCACAATTTGGATAAACAACATTGCATTATTGAAATTTAAAAAGTCATTACAGAGAAAATCCTTTCCATCCAAAAGACCAATGGGATAGAGAGATGAGTATATGAAAACGTCCCAATTTTATCAAAACTTCTAGCAAATTGAAGGTAGACAAGAAAACCAAGTTTTGTAGCCTTTAGATTTTTCAAATCAAGCCTTAAGCACATGACTCGCTTCCATCTCCACTAACATTTTGGTAAAGATTGACTTCACCACTATCTGAAGGTGCATGCTTAGGCAGTGGATTCTGTTGACAGTTTGGTGCACCAGTCTCAAGCTTTTTAGGAAGCGTGATGGCTCCCGTCTGTATAAACTCCCGGATCTTATTATTTAGATAAAAGTATTGCTTAGTCGTATGTCCTCTAGTTGCCGAGTGGTACTTACAGAAAGCATTCGAAAAAGAGGCTTTACTTTATGGCATAGGTTTGTAGGATGGAAGGGGTATTAGCATCCCCTGCTTTAAACAACTCTGGTTCAGCTTGGTGATTGGGATCAGAAGGTCTAGTGGTTCCTCGTCATCATTCCGAAAGTTCCTCCTGTAGTGCGAGATGGATAGATTGGGTGGTATTGGGTTCTTGACTTTAGGGTGTGATTAGAAATTTGGGGCGGAGGGTTTTGGTTAGGCTCATATAAGGGCGTATGGTAAGTGGATGTTCAGTAGGCTTGAGGGTAGTATTGGGAAGTGCAATTTTGGTAAGGGAGAGGTATATTCTAGTGGTAGTAGGGACGACTTTGGGAATATAGCTGGTTTTGGGGGTAATATTGGTTTTGACGATTTTGAGGGAGGTGGTTACGGTATTGGTTATTTTGGTTCGAGTAGTTTTGGGAATAAGAAGCTTGGGGGTAGTTCTGGTGATGGGTTTGTTGGGGAGAAACGACAACGGCTACCTCATTCTCTTCCTTCTTTGGCGGGGCTAATCTCTTGATCGGGCGAGGCCCTTTCAATCTTTTTGCATCTTATTTCCTCTTCTATCACCTCGGCTTGTTTGATCGTATCGTCAAAGGAAGTCACTGCTATGATTGATAGATCTCGATAGAATGGAGGCGTCTGGATTGACTTGAATATCTCTAATTGAGCCTCCTCGTTCATCCTGGGGACAAGTTTGGCAGCTTCCTCCCTCCTGCGGGCAGTATACCTCCGGAAACTCTCATATTTCTTCTTCAGTATCTAGTAGAGAGTATTAGGATCCGACACAACATCCTTATTGTACACATAATGCTCACAGAAGGCTTTTATTATATCCTTAAATATTTTAATCTGAGCTAGGTCCAAGATTATGTACCAATTGAGAGCCGATCGTTTCAATGATCATCGGAACATCTTTAGGCAAAGGTCTTTGTTCCGAGTGTAAATTCCAAATTTTTCCTTGTAAATGCTGACATGCCATTCTGGGGGGCCAGTGCCATCATACTTAGTGAACTCCGGAACTACAAAGTTTTTCGGATACACCACCCGAGGTGGTGCTGACAACTCCTTGTACGCTACTTTCCTGGATGGCTTCTCCATTTTCAATTCTTCTATGGTTTTCTCCAACTTTTTCAATTTTAGAATCCAAGCTAGAGGGGGTCCATTCTCTTCTTCTTTGTTTTCGATTTCAGTTGCCGGGGCTGGTTGGTTACCATTTGGATCGTTCGGTAGAGCAACGACCCTCTCCGGGTGAATGAGGATCTGCGATGCGGTGGGGGCCAAGCCTTCTGGTGAGGCCTGATAGATATAAGCCTGGATAGGATATGCCAGTGCTCCATAGGCGAAAGGATGAGGGCCTATCTGGGGTCCATAGTAGACTAGTACCGTGAGGTTCGGCTGGCATAGTTCGGATTCGACACTGAGTTCTCCATCACGACA